>JAOTQQ010000001.1:177339111-177446230 GCA_026546715.1 Gallinago undulata | reverse complement strand
TCTCTCTGCCTAGTGCTTTTCAGCTGAAACTCAGTAAGGGCATGATCAACTCAAGATATTTTAATGCCTGTTCCCCAAAATAAGAGGACAACCTTCGCTTTTTTTCTCTGCTTGTTTGCTTTCCATGTTAGCAGATTAACTTCTCTGTTTAAGCGCTTTCTCCACCTCCCACTTAAGCGCTTAATTTCCCGTGTCACGATATCGGAGCCGCCTTTAGCAGAAACCTGGGTGACGGTTATGCTGCCACATGCTATCACATTTATCATCTCTGTCCCTTTGGGTATTAACGAAGGACCAAAGTGCTGTTCATCGCTTATTGCACAGGGCTATTCCCCCCCCCCCCCCCTTAGCGTTAAAACGCGAGTTTCCTTCCTGAACTAGTGGGGTGGGGTGTGGGGGGGAACATAATCCGAAGCCATTTGAATCGTGCCAGCTATTTGTAGGTGTTTTTCCTCTCCTCCCACACACCCCAAAACCGAGTAAATACCCTCCCCGTAGATATCACAGTATTAGGCTGGGCTCGGAGCTGGCCATTCACCTCCTCTTCTCCGCCTACAAAATTCTCTGTCTCTGTCACCCGGGTCGCTATTTGTCATTGGCTTAGCTATTTTTTGGTGGCTGTTTCTATGTCATTTCTCGGTGGCCAGCAGCAGCTCTCGCTCCCTCGGAGCTGTGCGAGCGCGATCGCGCTTATTGTGATAGGCGCCGAAAATCGCTCTGGCAGTGGATCCGCCGAGCGGTTCCCCCCCGCCGCCGCGCACAGAATATGTGACACGGTGCCTTTTCCTCCACGACGCTGTTTAACCCTCTCGGGGCCGGCTCTGGCGTGGGCGCTCGCCTTTTCGGAGCGGCGCGCACACACAGGCACACACAAGACATCTTTTTATATTTTTTTTTTTAGATTTTTTTTTTGTTTGTGTGTGTGTGGCGGCTCCCGTGTGGGAGCGGCGGCGGGGAAGGAAGGGATAACACCGTGCGGCGGGGTAGGCAGCTCCATAGCAGCGCGGTAAGCTCAGGCGCTGGCAGGCCAGCGGGCTCCTTCCCAGCTACAATTTCTAGCCTTACTTTTTATTCCTCTTCCTACTTCCCTGTTCACTTTCGGCCGCCCGACCATGGGTGTTGGGTTGTGTGGTTTTGTGTTGTGTTTTTTTTTTTTCTCCTTGGTTTATTTTTTTATTATTATTTTTTTTTCCCCGGAGGCAGGAAGGCGTGCGGATATTTTCCCCGATGCCGTGTGATCGGCGGGCTTTGCCGTCGAGCTGGCGGGCGCGCAGGATGCGCAGCGAAGGCAAAGCAGCATCGCCCCCCCCCCCCTCCCCCGCCGCTCCCCCCCCCTCGTCCTCTCCCGTCCCCTCCCGTGAAAGGCGCCCGTTCAGCGGAGACTGGACCGGCTGCTGCCCCCCCTGGTTGCCTGCGGGGATGGGAGGTTGGACCGGGTCACAGCCTTTCCCCGCTCCTCTCCCCCCTCTTCCTCCACCACTACCACCACCCCCCCACGCCCCCCCCCTCCCCCCCTGCACATCCCTCCGCGGCGTTCAAAGCCAAAAACCGGCCGCCTTGCGCTTAGCTCCGTCAACACCGAAAATAACGAGTTAACCGAAGAACGTAGGAGGGACGTAGAGAAGAGTTGGGGTGCAGAAGTGCTGTACAAAAAGATTTCTGTGTACATGGCTGAGAGCGTGTAGTCTTAAAGTGAAATGCAAAACTTAGCGTTTCCAGCATGGCAACTGGATTGTGATTCAAGGTATTTTCTGTGCAACGCAGAAATACAATAGTTGAAGGAGGTTTTTATGCCTCCAATCCTTAGTTTTCCCGGATTCTTTTAATCCGGTACACAAATTACACTTTTTCAGTCCTTTTTTCCTGGGAATAGCTGCTTCGTTTGTCTCCACAATGTATACCTTTATGCCCCGATAGCTAGAAAATTCAGTTTAATCTCTGAAATTGCAATATTAGTTAGATCCTATTGAAATTTAGCACTGACTACTTTAGATTTGCATCATTACTTTCAGAGTGTTTTCAGAAACGTTTTTAAGAGTTAGTATGGGAATGTGCACAAAGCTGTTTCCTTTTAGCTGTGTATACTTAGAAACACCAGAATTTGAAGAGATTTACACTATTCATCAGTGGAAGTGCACTCACAGACACTGACTTTCACTTTCAAGGAAATAACTGTCCTGACTCATCGCTAATTTAGAAAAAAATAATCTATAATTCAGTATCGTACAGGTGCGTATGCATTTTTTCACACTATTTGACAGTCATGTTCAATAGTATGCAGTATATATCTATTTTTCATTTTAATTAAAATCTGTGCTTAGCACATATTTTACTATGTAAAACAACTGTTCTCTTCAGCTTTTTTATTTCTCAGCTGCACTGTTCCCATATTTTACAATTACATAAAGGTGGGTGTGGCTAAAATGAAAGCAGTAAGCAGTTTAATATTAATGTGTAGTGTATGTTAAGTAGGTTTTCCTTGCTTATATTTGATGTACTCTTTCTTTTGAGATATTTGGGGGGGGGAAAGATCATCTAGCTTAAATAAACCCTTGTAGAACTGCTTGCATTTTTCACCTTAGTTAAAATGTCAAACATTAACTGGGAATACTTGGCCCTGGAAAAGTTACATTCGGAGGAAATATCAAATGAACTTAAAGATCTAAACATACATATTTTTATTATATCAATAAGTGAAAGGTTAAGTTCTGTTCTTTATAGAGTATTACTTAGGTATGCCGTGTAGCATAGTGTGTCTATGTTTTTATTAATTTTTTTTTTCTTTTTTCAGTCTGATCCTTTATCTTGATTCTTAGGAAAAAACATCCAAATAAAACTTCAGTTGTCCTTTTTTTTTATTTTTTTTTCTCTTTTTTTTTTTTAAGCCCACTAAGTTGTACTGAAAGTTTCCAAGAGGTACCCTTTCATTTTATAGATAAAAATCTACTGCAGTAGGGAGTAACATGAAGATATTTAATTTTCAGAAATAACAGTAATTTGAAAGTGTGACTATATATCTGTGTGACTTTTTTATGTGTTAGGGTAGTATTACACAGGACACTTATTAAACTAACATTTTAAAGGCAAAGTATATATATGATAACAAGGTGTCATGGGGCTCTTTCTGTTTGATTAGTTGAGGTTTTTTTGTTGTTTAGGATCTGGAATTCTGAACTTCTTACTATTTCAACCAAAATGTAATGTAATGGAAGGAATTTTGGTGCTAAATTGTAGACTTTTTTTCCTTCATTACCCTTATGACTAATAAGTTAGATTCTGTACTGAAGTACAACTGGGACTGCATACACACTACCTGTCTGTGTACACCCTGCCTGTGAACACCGTAGAGAAGGTGCACAACCCATCCATCCTGAATATCAAAAAGCCATCCTAACAGGTGTATCAACACTTTTCTGTAACACTTCTAGATATGTATAAGCACACAACCTTTCTTTCCATAAAAAGTAGCCACGTAACAGTTAGCATTTCTTTAATGGGACTTCACTGCTTTTTGTTATTTGCATTGGGAAGCAATTAACTAATTAATATTTAGGGGAGAACTGAGAAGCTTATTCCTATAGCCTACAAATAGGCTGCAGGTACTCTGTTTTGTGGATACAGTCATCCACCCACACCCAAAGGCCCGTTGCAAGTCATCCTACTAATTTACACTGATTACAAACTGTCAAAGGTGGAGCGCATCTTGGACTAGTTTTGTTTGCCTGTGAAAGAAATAGGGAATGAAATTGTAGGCTTTTGTGTACAAACAGAAAAATATTTTTGTGACAAAGTTTTTAAAACTAAAAATAACATTATGTACACCAGTAAGTGTCCTCCACAGATTTTTATTTTTTTTAATATATTTTATCACAAGTTCTAAGCACTTAACATCTGACACTGGAAACCCATGTCAAAAATTATGGTGTTTAATAGTAATACTTGAAAATTTTTGTTTGAACAGGCTGCCTAAATTATTTCTCTTCTCTGTGACTTCTTACAGCCATCTATTTATTTAATAGGATTAGCAATGTATTTTAAAATTAGGGAAAAAAAATTATATACCCCACAAATACGAAGGGGACATCAGGCAGAGTGGAGAAGCATAGCCACAGATTTCTGGTAACTTTTTTTAACTTGGTTAAAATGTTGCATTTCAATTTTATTTTTGTTTTGTACATTATTGGCAGGAGTTACAAGGAATTTTTAGGTAACTGATGTGTTAATACATAACAAGCTAGATAAGTTAGGTTTGAAAGAGAATCTCTTTATTGAAAAGTATCTTAATTTTGGATACTGGACAATTTCAGAAATGGTTAGAATGAGCTAGGTATAAAAAATTTCTGCCCATGTTTAATAGGGTGTGAGGCAATGTCTGCACTGATTATTTTTTTTAACCCTTTATTGAAAGTTTTTAAAAAACTCTAGTTCTAATAAGGAAACTTTGGGCTATATCTGTTCACTAGAGAGTTGATAGTAGCACAATTCAGGAGTAGTTTTGATCTTAGCTTCATATGTTGCTGCGTGAGAACTCCAGCAGTCTTGCATGAATATTAGAGGAGAGTAGCAGAACTTAAGCTCTAGTGCAGCTAACACTTAAAGTTTGGCAATTTTTTACTTTAATACTTGCATCTACTAATATTTTAGCATATAACTTTAAAAGGTAGGCTCTCTTTACAGATGATACTAAGTTTTATAACTTTATATAATTCTAAACACTTTTGCATGTTTCGGTAAAGAACAGTTGCTAGTGTATAAGGATGACTTCACATACACACATTTATTATCACATACACACAAAAGTAGAAAATATAAATTATGTACATTTAGCTTTTATTTTGTTAAAACTTTCCCGAGCTGTCTTCTAAAACTGAAGACTATATTGTTAAATTGCTCAAAACAGAAAAATAGCAGTGACTCTCAGTGATCGTTATTAATGTCTAAAGGAAACCACTGTTAGAAATAGGACCCCCCCCACCCCGTGACTATTTAGTTTGTTTTCAGACGCTGCAATAAGTGCATCCACAGTAAATACATTATTAATAAACTTTTCAGCATTGAATCTAGTTGAAACTAATTATTTTATTTAGCATAAACTAAAATTCACTTGAAGATTTGATCCGAGAAAAAGATAATTACACATTGAGTAGGACTTAAGCTTGTATTTTCATTTTAAATGGCTTTATGTAAGTGCGGTTTCAGTATTATCTTTAAGTATGTTAAATTTCAATATAAGCGGGGGAAGGGAGGATTTTCAGAAGAATTTTTGTGTTTCTGGTTTAAGAACAGAAACTTTTTTTTAAAAAGTGAAATAGAAGAAGTGTGGAATACATGAAAATACAGACTTTTTTTTTTTTGTTAGGGCAGGGTGCTTATTATAGCTCCATATCTGTGAGGGGGATTTTAGTATTTTCTAGAATACACTTAAAGAACAAAAAACAAATTTATGGAAATATTTGTGAACAGGTGACCTGATCTAGACATCTACTACTCGCTTATTAGGCATAGGATGAGTCTTGTTATGGTATCTACAGTGAAAATGTCAAAATAAAGTCAAAATAAATTGAAGAATTTGGCTGTGTGGATTCATTGTTTCCTCCAGTAGATATTTTACTATAGTTACTACCTCTATCAAGTTATTCTTTGTTCTTGCCCGATCATGGCTAATTATTGTCATGGCTTTTTTTTTTTTAAGATTTAAAATGTTATTTTATCTTTCAGAGTGTATTATATGACAGTAATGTTTCCATTATATGTTTTAAAGTAGCTGCTATTTGTAGGCTACATTTTAATAAAAGCAATAATGGTACTGCCTTGAAGACTGAAAAAAAAAAAAAATAAATTAAAGCTCCTTAAAGAAAAATATAACAGTCTATAGCATATTTTAGGAAATATGATAGTGGTAATCACACATCTACTAAGTAGTTTATACTTACCTGTTTGCTTGTTTGAGGGTGGAGGGAGAGATTGGGGGTAGATGAGAAGGAGAACAACACCCACCCCGCTCCCCCCCCCCTTGTCTTTTTTTTGTTCCTTCCTCTTACTTTCATCTTAAAATGCTGTGGGAAGAATGAAAGCAGAAACATGCTAATCTGATTTGTTTCAGGAGGCTTCTGATAATAAAGAGGCATATCACAGGTGTTCTTAATCAAGTCAGTTTGGTTAAAAAAAAAAAGTATTTTTAAAATTAGGATTTCCTGTAACATAGACAATGCGAGGGTCAAGCCAATGACCTACATCTATGTTTGGGGATCAACCATGAAACTGTGGGTGTTGGAAATATGTTATAATACATGACATTTTTATTGCAGGTTTTGACCTTTCAATAGAGAGCTGATTTTGGAGAACGGCTTACTCCTGTGATTGAAAAACTCTCTGGAAGGTTGATGGAGCATGAGCATGGTATCTATTATATTAACATTTCTCTTATTACATATGTTCTTTATTTTAAGAAATGTATACAGTAGTCTAACTTATTCAGATTATTCAAAATAGGCCAGTTCTGCTGGGTTTGTTCAAGTTTTTTTCATTTGTTAAAATAATTCTTCTTTACACTCTTTCTGTAAAATTATGAAAGACTAAGTAAAAGTATTCACACAAGCTGTGCACAGAAGGAAATGAAGTGGCCAAAAATATGTTTAAAAAGCTGAGTTTGCAACAGACTTGATCATTGGAATTATATAATTTCTCTGTATAGTATTGTTCTTCTGTTCTTGTGTTGGGAATTACTCCAATTGAAATGTTGCTAATCCAAAACTGAAGTATGGATGCTATAGTGTTTATTTTTAAATAACTTTTGTTGTTGTTGTTGGGAGGGTGTTTAAAGATCAGAATAGAGAGCTAGATGAATGCATTTCAATGTACTGTGCAAAATTTGTTTTTAAAAGCATTAATAAACTAGCTACCTGAGAAGCAAAGAAGCAGAAAACAGCAAAAAATGGTCTTCAGAGCCCTACACTTGTACCAGAATAGTCAGAAAAATTATTTATTTTATCTATTTGTCAGTAAATAGATAATATACAGTAAAGCAGTGAACATTTGAGAAAAATTAATATAGACTCTGCTACACTCATATTTCTAGTCCTGCTTTGCACTAAAAGTACTAATTTGGCTGAAACTGAGAAATCCATTCAGAGTAATCATAACATATCTACTTGTATATGAATAATCTTAACTAACGATTTACGTAAACAATTGAAATTAAAATAGTAACTGCTCTTGGATTGAGTAAATTTGTTTAAATACTAAATGGAGTAGTAAAAACTGTAAGACTTTATCTTCAGCAAAATATATTACAGTACAGCAAATTTTATGAACATGTCGTGACTTTAGCAATTCCAGCTTTCAGCTGGAATCCAGTTTTTATCCTTAATCAAATCTGCCTGTCTTCAAGAGCACATTTTTTTTGTAGGGAGTAATTGTACCATAAAATAAGAGAAGTTTTAAAAACCAAAATTTTAGATTATCCCAGTAACTGCTAATTTATATCAAGGAAATCCAGTGAGGTGTAAATTTCATCTTTCCTCATTGTTGTAACTAGTGGCTAGTGTAACTGAAGAATCGCTGGCTTTTAGCAGTAATACACCTCCTGTTACAGAAGTATTTGAGACAAACATGTTCTGAATAAATTTTTCTTATAATACTATGATTTTTAGGGTTGTTAAGACCTCCTGCAGAAAATTATCAGTTGCGAAACAAAACTTTGAATACAGAAAGTGTAGGAAGTGAAACATAACTATATAAGCTTTGCAGTTTGTGATCAGTGAGTGGGTAATTGTCAAATTTTTAATCTTTTCTTTCTTCCTGTGATTAAAAATCACAGTGAAAGTATTTTTATTAATGCTGTAACAGTGTTTGGGTAGCATGCCTGATACGTTCCCAAATAAATAAATATTTCACAGTCTGTCCAGAAACTCTGCTCTGAGTGTACTGTGTTTCTCTTGGCTTTTTTTTCCACTTTTTTTTTTCCTTCTGATTCTCTTAACAATATAACAATTTCACAGAACACTTCTTTGAATTTGCTCAGGGTTTTGTTGTTGTTGTTTTTTGTTTTTTTTTTGTACAAAAGCAATTACATTCCTGTTAATGAAAATCAGGATTATATTGCAAGGCAAAGGTATCTAAGGCTCCCTTGTGACATATTTAAAAGGTGAAAGTTTGATGGTGTGTTCCTTGGTCTGACACAAGTTCAGAGTATTTCTCGTAGATTCTTATTCAGAAAAAGAATCTGGTTTCTGGTTCACAACTAAATCAAAGGGAT
The DNA here is from genome assembly GCA_026546715.1 of Gallinago undulata. Classification (NCBI taxonomy): domain Eukaryota; kingdom Metazoa; phylum Chordata; class Aves; order Charadriiformes; family Scolopacidae; genus Gallinago; species Gallinago undulata. Next base: position 177,437,973 of record JAOTQQ010000001.1, on the reverse strand, counting down.
TTTAAATTTAGGGCCTAATCCTGCAAACTTTTAAATACACAAGTAGCCCTAGTGACTCGCTATCAAGAATAAAAATTTTCAGACTCATGTTCTCATTAGATGCAAACTTTATTTCCTTTATTCAATAAAAGATATTAAAGTATTTTGAACTTTGAGACAAGTCTAAATAACTTTTATTAAGTCCAGAGAGAAGAATTCTGCAGTAATTGAGTCTTACTCATTTACAAGCTCAAGTATCTTTCAAGAGTGCTGCAGTTGTCAGTTATCATTAGAATCCAGTTTCTAAGTGTTGGCTTGCTCTAGAATGTTTTTGTCCTGAAATTTGGCCCATATTAATTTTTTATCCTAGAACTGTGTTGTATTTGGTAGTCTGCATGGCTATCTCATAACCTAAAGAGTAGGTGAAACTTTCAAGAGAGATGGGTGGTGTGTTTGTTTTATTTTCTCACTCTTAGCCTCTGCTATTGCAGTTCTTATTTAGCAAAACTGCCGTTTATTTTGTTGGAAGTTGAGCCTGAAATAAGGGCTGCAGTGCTGGCCCCTTAAAAATTGGTGTGGCTATTGCAAATTGTACGCTTGACTTTGTGAAGTGTTTTGCAATATGTAATTGTAATGAAGCTGAAAAGATAAAAAATGTACAGCCTTCTTTGCTGAAGTGCTTCTCATGTAACTTTTCATGGCTGCTTTTGCTATTTGTACTATAGGTACACACTTGAGGCTCCACAGACATTGTTGACTGAATCATAATTTGAAAGCTGACAATGCATGCTTACTGCTCATCTAAAAGAACTGTGGCAGATCACATTGCCAGCTCATCTTTTCTCCCTTTAAGGACTTCTCTTGCTTTTTCAAAGGCAACTTAAATAATTTTCCTGAAAGAGATGTGTATTTAAATGCAACCCATGCCTGGTTATTACAACACATGTAAAATCGGCCATTTTTGAAAACCTATCATATCTTAGGCATGGCTATATAAGCTTTGAAATCTGAAACAACTGAATTTTCTGGATTTCGTTAGTTTAAACTAGATCCAGCCCTAACATTATTTTAAAATGAAGTTTTGTATACTATTAGATTTAAATAGACATTAACTTTTATTATTAGATTAGGCATTTAATGAAACATGTATATAGGAAGGATTTAAGACTAGTATACTTACACCTCATTTTTCCTTGTCTGTTGATACAATGGTCTTGCAAAGCAATAGGAAAAGAAAAACAAATGACATACAAATTTTTTAGGAATAATAATTAAAACATGCTAATTGGGATTTTTAATGCTTATTTTTCTCAATCAAACACAACTATATGAAAGTAAGGTATTACCCTTTTTTATTATTTTAAATTTTATTTATTTATTTCAACAAAAAGCTTTGTAGGAATTTATGTGAACCCATACATTTAAATTGTGGATGGGGGAATGAGAAATGTAGTAAGTGTTTTTAAATGTTCAACTACTGTATTGATGGCTTGTTAATCTACCTTGTTTTAGACTGCTGTTCACACACTAACATGCCATAGAAAGGGCATGTATGAAGATGCAACTGCTAATTGCGTGGTGTGTTTGAACAAAACACTGTTTCTAGCTTAGTTAATTTTGAATTTATTTTAAATACATGGATATTCACAGTAAATTTTTTTTCTAAGTTTGCTGGGGGCAGGATTTCTTTTTTTCAGACAACAAGTTTTTTTCTGTTACATTATTCTAAATTTTTACAGGATTATTTTGAAAAAATAGTGCTTTTTAGCAAAATATACTACTAAGATAATCTGTTCAAAGCAAGAAATCGGCAATACGTACTTTTTAATTTGTGCAGTACTAAAAAATCTTAGTAATGTGCAAATATGTCTAAAATATTTAGTCTTTTCCATTAACCCACTAAATTTTAAGAGCTTGCTTTTTACTTCCTGTGAGTGTTCTATGGGGGTTTTTTTGTGGGTTTTGTTGGGGTTTTTTTATCATTCAGGCCGAAGATTTTCATTATTTTTTTTCCATCCACTTCGTAGTATGAAGGGAGATTTTTAATTTTTTTTATTCCCCCTCTCATCACAGAAGGAAATAGATTTAAGTATTAGTATGAAAGTTAACATAAACATTTTGAAAGTATTGTAATTATGAACATGATTGTGATCTTCTGAACTTTAACTGATAATGTCCTACTTCAAAATAGCTATAACACAATATAAGCCAATTTTAGATTTAGATGTGAGTTCCAGTGGATCTGATAAATAAAAACATTTGCTTTAAAACTTCAGTATTCTTCTAGAGCAAAATTTTCTCTTGGTGGAATGGGTAGATACTGTGGTCTTAAGTGTGTTATCACTTCAGTAATTCTGAAAAACACTTTGCTTTCTCCTGTTACAAGCTAGTCCATATTTTAGTCAAGATCAAGAATTAGGAAATGAGGATGCTCCATCTGTTGTAGAATACTGTAATCACTCGTAAGAGAAAGTCTCTCTCTAAAAATATACATATTCAAAAGTATATTGCAGAGCAGAGTTCTCTGTTGATACTGTCACACTTCCGTCACTACCTTGCACAGGCAAAAAAAACTCCTTATCAAAAAGAATGGTTATGTACTGGTTACCCTGTCCCCACACTCCCCAAAACCAAAAGATTTTTTCCAGGCTCTCAGGAGAGGGCGATGATGCTTTTAGTGCCGAGCACAGGAGTTATTATACAAGGAGCAGTCAAATGTGTATTTTTCTTCATCTGTTTTATCACCTAACTCTAACTTAAATGTGTTTCTGTTCTCAGGCAGAGTAACTAATAGTTAGGGATTGTAGTTTTGTATGACCAGAGTTTGTGGTTTGTTTTTTCTTTTTAAACAAAGGGTCATATGCTTATCTTTAATGCTATATATGTGGAAATCCACAGCCTGTATGATATGTAAGTGTTACTAATATCTTCTCCATAAGAACTAAAGTTCTAAATTAATGGCCTCTCTAATCAGTTCAGGAGTAGATAAAATATGGTTTGAAACAAGCTCTCAGGGAAATGCTTACGCTTTTCTTTCTGGAATTACCAGGTTTAAAATCTGGATCTTCATTTGCATGGAGCCTGTTTTGCATCCAGGTTTAGAGTGTAACTAGGAGACTCTTGAATTAGCAGTGAGAGAATAATTCTTTCCAGGGTATTAGTACTGCTAGACTGTGTTCTGTTTTTACACCAACTCTTCAATTTTCATTAAGGTTTTGATCCCAGCTATGTCACTGTAATTACAGTGAATTTGGCTGTGAATACTGTTTGCTTCAGAAATGGATATGTTTGTGAAACTGCATAAGAAAGTAACGGAAATGTAAATAGAAGAATGTTCATAAGTTAGCTCTTAAATGTATTGGCCTTTTTTTTTTTTCTTTTTGCTATTTAGATATACAGATTTCTTTTGGCTGTTTTTTGAGTGTAATACCATATTTGTCAATCTCACAGGCTTCTGACCTGACAATGATCATTCAAAATGCTGTTAAAATTTTCTTGTTTGTTTTATTTTTAGATTAATATAACTTATGTTGCTGACCCACTTTCCATTATGTAAAAACCTGAACAGAATTTGTCACTGAGGTAGGAATTCATGAAGGCTAACACTAGAGGGCAATTCAAAGCAGCAGTTTACCCCAGAACAGTTATGGGTGCCTGTAGACTGTGGTGAAAAAGAGGGAGCCTTCGGAGACTTTCCCAGGGTCTCCCCCAGGCAAAAGCTGGTCTTTGTGATTACCCTCCCAAATCATTTCTTTAACTGGTTTTACCTATCCTTGAGTGCTCTGCTGAATGGGAGGAAGTTAAGCTAGTTCGTATGCTTTGCTGAATTAGAAGAAACATCTTCCACAGGGTCTTAACTCACTCAGTCTTGCCTCTGTCAAACAGGAGTAGCTTATTCAGTGGTGGGGTTTGTTTTGAATTTGCTCTCATGTGCTACCTTGAGCCTTTTCTCTGAAAGGTACTGAGGTTTAGGAAGTAAGGTAACACTATACTGAAACTTAAATGCCTTCTGTTAAATATTGAGGAAAATGGAATATATGGGGAGTAAAAAATATTCTTACAAAATGCTGCAAAGTTATGCAAATTAATAAGACAGTATAATTAATGCATATCATTAAAAAAAACCACAAACCAAACCATACCACAGAGTGAGGCATCAGACAGGTACTTTGTGTCCATAACTTTGTCAAAGAAGATATAATGCATCTAATGTTAAAAAATAATATATAGCTGAAGTAAAACAAGCAATCAGGTGCTGTATTTCACATTTAACTGAGGAGGAGAGATCATCTGTGTATATTGTGCACAATTTAAACAATTTATATAACAATGCATTACATAATAAATTACAGTTTTCATGGTTGTATGTTCATTACAGATTTACAGAACATCCTGAATGCTTCTAAATAATAACCTGTAATGCAAATGGTGATGTCATGGTTCTTGAAAAGCACTCAAGAATTCTTATTTTAGCAATGCAAATTCTCTCATTATATTGAAATGTACACACCCAGTCATGTAAATGCTTGTGCCACAGGACAAATTTCAACACAAGGGCATTTTATAAGTGTGTGTGTTTATACCTATCTCTCGATCTAATTTTTTATACATATATATTATTATATATTTTATGTATACAAATATATAAAAAGGCTAATCAAAGATTAAAATTACATGATTATTCTAACACTCTGTACCAGTTTTTCAAGCAGAATTATCTTTGCATTCTTTTGCATAACTTATTATAAACATCTAAGACTTATTCTTATTTAACTGCTCTCAAGTGTTTTTTTTTTTTAATAAAAAATACTTACAATCACTTACAATTTGTGGCAGAGCCACAAATTGATAGAATACTACAATGCATTGTTACAGTAAATATTTACACCTGTCTTCTGCAGGTCTGATGAGCAACTCCAGTGCAATTTGAAAATATGTAATCTGCTGGCAATGATGCGCCCACCCTTAATCGGTGCTGGAGCCTCTGGAAGAGAGATTGTGTCATCACACAGTCCAACTGTGACCTTGATGAATCTGTGAAAGAAGAAAATAGTTTTCTCGCTTCTTCATTTGTAAAATGCACAAAAGGGGAAAAAAAATAACCAAACATGGAATTTAACCCTTTGAAGTTGTTAGATTCTCTGGGGTTTAGGGGAGGGTTTTGGTTTTGTTGGGGTGGGGGTGGAAGGATGTTGAGGAATTAGTTAATAATATACAGTGATAAAGAGGTTTTAATTACACGCATGAACTCTTGATTTGAGAATTTGTGAATATTTATATCAAATCTAGCTTAAGCCAAATATACATATAAGCTTTTAAGGAACTGAATCCTTAGTCTTTTGCAGGTAAGATACTACCAATTTAAGAGTAAGCATTTTCATGCCAACTTGGATTTTGTCTCCTTTTTTGTTTGGTTTTTTTTTTACCTTTTACCAGCTTGATTTTTGGCATTAAATCAAAGATATAAGTTCTGTTGTTAACATTAAGGCTGTCTTCAGAATTTTATTTGTTTCAATAAAGCAGGAACAAATGTATAAGTAGCAGCAATGTGCAGACCAATATTGCAATATTGGTCTGTTCTGTGTTTAAGCAGGTGGTTTCATGTGGCAGCCTGGAAGAGAGACTCTTTTTCTTCCCAGCTTTTGACAAAAAGATGACGCATATGACTCAGAATTAGAAGGGGAAATCTGCCAGTTTGCATCAGTTCCTTAACTTGTGGGCTGCTATTCACCACAAGGAAAATCAGTATACTCGCACCAGTGCTTCTTAAGAGATGAGGAGTAATCATTTCCTTCAGAAAGTGTAGGATGATTGGAGTAGGCCTTTCATATGTTACACTACGCTTTTCCTATAATAAGATATTTTTCAATTGTAATACATTTTTAGGAAGAAAAAAACAAATAATGTTCTTAAATACTACATTTAATGTTTAAAATAGGAATCAGAAATATTATAGCTTAATGCAGAGGAAGAGCAAAGGAGGAATCTGCTTCTTTTTGAAAACATAAAACTTATGTTTTGCTGGCACTGAAACTCAGAAACCATTGTAGATCTCCACAGTCGAAAGGTAAGGGTATTTTTAATATATTTTTTAATCTAATTCCACATACCTGAATCTCCAGTTCCAATTTCAAATAAGTTAGTAGGACTGAAAAAAAAAAATTATAGTAACTTCGAGGGCAGAAGCCATCTGTTTTGAAGGGAAAAATAATTACTTGAAGTAAGGAAGATCTGATTTAAAAATGTCATGCTTTAGACCTGCTAAAAAAGATAATGCACAGCTTAGTGTTAATTCAAATTCTTTCACATAGGTTTAGGTTATGATGAAGAGAGGCTTCTTGCAATACCAATGTTTGCTCAAAGAACATACTGTCAACTAGCTTTTTATTTAAAAAAAAATAGTCAAATGCTAATTGTTCAGATGATAATGTCTTCTTTTTGGTTTGTGGATATTTACTAGGAGCTGAGAGTACAATTTCGAAATTTTTTTTGACTACTAGTATTCTTTAGGTATTGGATTATAAATCTCCTTCTTAATATATTAACTTCTAGTTAATTCAGCATAGTTTTACTTTAAGCTTGTTAGTGAAATATTGAAAATCTAGCTTAATATAAAGCCATAAGAGGCACCCAGCATCCTTATCTTTTCTTTAATTTCTTCCCCCCCCCCCCCCCCAGTGGATAAAATTCCTTTCATTTGGCAAAACTATTTTTGTTGTTCTGAAAAAGCATATCCTAAGTGAAGTTAATTTTCTAGCTGAAAAACTGAATTTCACTGCTTAGCAATCCGTGTCAGCTTTAGAAAGCACCATTTTATTTTGCATTATCTAAGTTCTGTGATTAGTGGGTCTCACTGACAGGGGAGTGGGGAACCAACCTAGAAAATGTTTTTGAAAGGGAGTATACATATCTGTGTGTTAGACAGTATCTCTTCTATGAATATTTCACTGGGGGGGGAGACTAAAACAGTCTTCTGCATTGCCTCTTCTCCATATTTCCTCAGCTACCATTGAATAAACAGTAATCTTAGTAAATAGTATGACTAGGAATCTGCACCCCAAAAGTGTTAAGGACACTTGAAACTTCTGCTGAAGTAAGTAATTAAATAATAAAGTTGTAGAAATACAGCTAAGAATTAAGAAAAGTTATAGCAATTATAAGAAGGTGTTCCTCTGCTGTTAACTAGTGGATTCCCTTAACAATCGAGTTGATTTCTTCTAACAGCTCGGTCTCACCTTTCATAAGTTATAGAGTTGTCTGGCATTTTATAGAAGTCATGTAGGGATGATGTCAAGAAAAAAACAAATTTACTGTCTGAGCCAGAAGGCAGGCTTACAAAAAGCAACTTCTTTCAGGACACGAAAAGCTCTTTGTTCTGTGGCCTTGGTCTTTTTGTGCTTTGACCCTTATTTTATAGCATTGTCACTCTGACCCTAAATCTTTGGAGGCAGACATGCAGCAAATTTAGCCCTTTAAAAGTGGGGTTGCATTCTGAGCTATGGATCTGTTTTTTCTCTTTAAGCATTATAGTTCCATACAATGCTGAGACGTAACAAAATCAGAATTTAAGATTTGTGGATTTATGCAGTGCAAGTAGTACTATTTACATATCAGGCCAATTTTTTGTGTGTATATATTTCCATATTACTGTCCTGTGATTTATTATTATTTACCAATTTCAGATAAGATAGCAACTAGTAGAGCAGTCTGACTAATGTATTTTCTACTTTCCCAGCAGTACTTTGGGAACTGATCCTGTGCACAGAACACAAGGGTTCCTGCAAAATGTTACTTGAGTATTAAGTATTCTGTGGAGGACAAGAAATGCTGTACTTTAGAGAGGTAGAAGATTTAAACAGCAATACCTGCATGGCTTGCTTTCATAAAAGGCTGGGTGCCAATTTAGAAGAGCACAGAATTTTACACTAGGCCTGTGACTGTTTCCTGGGCTCAATGAGTAAATTTTCTGAGAATTTAATAAAACTAATTTATTTTTTTAATTCTTTAAGAAAGCTAGAAATTGATGAAAAGGACAGAAAACTAATAGCTAAATAATGTTTTGATTTCTATTTTTTTTTTAAATAATCTAATGCATTTAATAGGAGAACCTGTTTCCCTATCTCAAAAACTTTCCATTATATAGCTGGTTTATATTGCATGGATATTGTTATTTGCAGAAAGGTTCTTCTATTCTTCTCTTGTACAATGATTCTATATACTCCAGGTTTTGTAAACTTGAACTATAATCATAGGATAGTCTTTTTCTGAAGGTAATAGTGTAATAATCTAAGGATATGTTTATTGGAGGACTTGAAAAAAATTATCTTGATTTTTTTTGTTGTTTTTTCTTTTTTTTTTAAGATCTTTAAAGATGTTATGAATTTTTTTAAAAAAATACTAATATAGAAATTAAAGTTGTATTTTAAGACAACCTTGGCTTTTTTTTTTGGTAGATCCACTAGACTGAGTATTAATTTTTTTTTGTGATAAAATCAGGGGGAAAGGAACAATTTAATGTCCCCTGTGATGAAATATAAAACTCTGTAAAACTTAGAAAATAGCTTCTTCATTTTTCTTAATTTTGTATGTGTCCTTTCAAGCAGAAAGAATGCTTGTACAGATTGAAAGTGTTCACACAGTTTTGTTCCTGTGTGCATGCCAAAGGTGCAGGGAAGACAGATTTTAAAATGTTGTGTGTGAGCCATACCAGTGCAATCAAGAGGGATCTGGAAAGCTTTTCTGAAATGCAACTTTTACTGAAAAGCTTTTCTGAAATACAACTTTTACAAACTCTGTTAGAACCCAGAGCTTGTTACACGTTACAAGTTCCCTGTAAAGTATTTCATACAGAAGTCTAGTTAATGCATCAACATCTAGAAAAACACTCTTTAGAAGCTGGGAAAAGAGCTGGGAGGAGTTGGTCTTAGTTTTATTTTTAAGCTAGAGTTGATACTAAAATATACTGATAATGTACTAAAATATAGATTGATAATATTTGTGTGCTATATCAACTTCCTTTAGTTGTGCTATTTTAGCTAGCAAGCTATAAAAACTATTTGACATCCTGTACTGTACTTGTTCAAGTCAGAACTGACTACCTTTAGTTTCTTGCCCGCACATAAATACATTGCATTTTGGTTGCTATTCATCACTCTTACAGAAGCATCAATATTGCAGTGCCAAATACCTGGTTTCACTCTGATTTGTTTTCATGACTGAGATGTTGGGGGACAGGGAGGTGCACCTCACACAAATGAGTATGTGAGTTAAGCCAGTATAAGCAGTGGATGGGGTGCTGGGATGAAGTAAAAAGGATGTAAAACTGAATTTGATGCTGTTAGACTGCAACTGTGCTTCCAAATTTCCAGATATTTTTGTACTCTGAATTTCTTAATGGTTTTACTTCCTGGTTTTTATTTTTAGCTAGCTTTGTTATTTTATGTTTATTTTATGTAGTAGTTCTCCAGCTAGTCTAAATATGTTTGTTCGTGGTCCTTGGAAAGATGGCTGGACACATGATATAGATTCTCCAAATTTAGTAACAGTAGATTTCAGTAATTAGCGGTTATCTGCTTAACTTTCATTATTAATATTTTACATTGCAAACAGCTTCTGTAGTGCCCCCAGTCTCCTGCCATGGTTGTATGGGGAAAATTGTTTATATGATTAGGAAACAGTTAACAGATGTCTTTTTTTTGTGAACATTTGTATGATTTACAACCAAAACTCCAGATAGGTGCTAGTTATCTCTGTTCAAAAATTCATCTTTGTGTTCAGAAAATTATCCAAAGCATTAATTGCGACTTTTTAACACAAATTGATAATGGTCTTAGACATATTCAGCTGCTTGGTAGGAGCTATGGAAATATCTATTATGCATGGAGAATGTATAAGCTGGATCCTGAATGAGTGCTCCTTTTTGAGGTGAAGTGGGGCTAATTTATTGTTGGATTACAGTAATTTAACTAAAAAAAATATATTAAAACACCCCAACAAACAAAGCCACCAACCTTAGCACAGAATTGCTATTTTGGAGACATTATTTATTTTTTTACAACTGCAGTCTTAAGCAGGAATTCAAAATCTTACTGTTAGTTCAGGAGAATAGCAATTAAGGTGTATAGTTTATTCTCTTAATTCTTCTTCCTCTATGACCACAAAGTAACCTTGGTTGAGTGAATGAACTGCATGTCATAGGTTATACCTGAACCAAACAGTAGCCAAAAGTATACGGATATCTTTAGAGTAGCACTTTGAAATATTTCATTTGAATGTTTTCTCCTTTTTTAAAAATAAATGCATATCAATTTAAAGGCTGCCGACGCCAAGAATTATGGGGAAAGAGGGTTCCTTAACCAAAGCAACAAGAAGGCAGGGGTAAAGAGTATACTTCTAAATGTAAGCTTTAATGATGAGCAAGAGTTATAAATTCCAGTTATAAATTACAGTGTTGAGTAAGCATATGACAAAAATAAAGTGAAACTACTATTGTTTCAACTGGTGGGGGTGGAGGGGTGGGGAAGTAAACAGTGCATTATCAAGATAGAGCTACATACATTTTTAGATCTTACAGTTTTGATGTTTGAGAAGTATTTAGGTTTCTTAATAGGCAAGTGAGATTATTTCTGTCTTTTGCCCAGATGAATTTAGTAAAAAAAAAAAAAGTTCTGTATTTGCAGCAAGAGCTGAACTGTCAGTGTGTTTATTCGTATTGAAGGGTGTATTAGTGGCACTGAACTGTGAGCTCTGAGAGGACAGCCTTGCAAATTCACCAGCAGTTGTCAAAAATGCTCACTGCAGAATGTCCTGTCTACCATACAAGTAAGTGACTCTCTTTGTGGATACACAGAACAGGACACACTTCCCATGTCATACTGTGCCCTCTGAGTGTAAAACACTTTCTCATCTCTAGCTTAAATTAAGCTAAACGGGGAGAAAACTGAGATACGGAGATGTACCTCCTGATGTTTGTGCTATGGGAGAGAGCAACACTGGTGGACAAATAATGTAGTGCTTTAGACTGTGGAACACTAAAAGTCTTTCAGTGTCTTTCACCTTTGTATTTCTAATTTTAAATAGAAGTAAGGTTGGGAAATGGTCACGATCAACAGTGAAGCAATAGCCTTGCTTTAGTAGTGGATCTGTGTTGCTTTGCATTAATAAGTAAGTAACACAAGCAATGGAATATTGAGTTCAAGTGGTGTATGACAGTATCAATGAGGAAGGTGTTTTGGCCAAGAAATATCGAGGGTGCTTTGTGGTATGAGTAAAAGGCACAAGATAAATCTTTAATCTTATGTCATGTTCTTGGGCATCTGAGACAATGTATAGCATTTAATAGAAAGGCTTTGATATGTTTTACTTCCAAGTCACTGAACTGTCAGATTGTTGGCTAGTGGTATCTTTATGAATGCAATATGTTACATAGAATTTAAGGAGCTTGTTAGTAGTTACACTAGCATTTAAGGAGCTTATTAATAGTTATAGTAGTCAGAAATTCACTTGTAGCTGGTTTTCATGGGGTCAGAAAGAGACTGAGTTGGTGTTGTCATAAACTCCTAACCATAAACCAATAAAAACTGAACATGGTATTTTATATTAGGCTTGGTCTTTGATAAATCAACTAAGAAATACTGAAATCAAGGAAAGGCCGCTTACTTGATTGGGAACACCCCAATCACAAAAACACATGCCCTTTTATCTTTTTTTTTTTTTCTAACAGCATTTTTCTGTGTATGTGTAGAGAGCCTGCTTCTATGGAATTTCAGTTCTGTATCTTTAGGATCCTTCCTCAGCAGAGCTCTTACCTTCAGGGGCTTGGGGGGGGATCTACTGGAGCTGCCTGCTTACACGATTCCGAGCTTTTATTGAGGTCTCCTCTCTCTGTCTCTCCCTCGCCCATAGACCCTCATTTTAAGACACAAGTATAGAGGTAGGAGAAGCACTCGTGATAGCATGACTATATGCGCTTTATGACCAGAAAATAGATGTATGAAGCAGACATTCCTGGATTTCAGTAGATTTCTGGCTTAGCTGTCAGGACACTTTTTGTCTTAGTCTTCTTCCTTTCATCCTTTTCCTATTCTTCAGTCCCTTCTCCCACATATAGTGTCTTCACTTTTATGTGAAAACTTGCTTATTCTCCTAGCAGATAAAATACATTTTTAATAGCAATGTAGAAAATATAGTTACAATCTTTTTTTGTTTTGTTTAGGGCATTTTTGGTAGTAAAGCTTAAAAAGAAAAAAACACACAAATCACTGAAAACCATACCCATACACCCCACAACCCTGTAATGTATGTGAGGTTTTGTGTTCGTGTTTTGGGTGGGTGGTGGGAATTACCTGCAAGTTCTGTTACTGATGTACTTACTGTAGAAAATAGCATAATAGTTCTGCCAAGTCTTCATTTCATGGTGTGTGTAGTTTAATTTTAGAGGGATTTACTTATGCAACAGAAAAAAAACTCCATGTTTAAGCTAGAAGCTGAAAACAAGTAGGCAATTGAAACAACAGTATCTATTTAAACACACATAGTTTACAAATGAAGAATTTGGCCTGAATGTACAAATGAGAAATATACTTCCAAAGGTATTAGATGTTGCAGATGTCTTATTTTAATAATTTCCTTTCAGTCTTTTAAGGTAAATCTACAAGTAAGAAGTGGTATTTTTCTCTTGCTGGAAAACATCTTTCATATTTTTTTTCCCCAGAAAAATTAAAGTAAATCTTTTACTGCTGGCTAGCATCTTTGCTTGCATCTATCTTTTTCTTTGTCTTTGCCTTCCATGTTATGTATGTATGGCGGTGATTTTTCTTTAACTCTTCCTCTTGGTTTATTTCTAGCCTTGTTTATTCACAGGGGAGACCAACTGTCACAGCAAACTTTATGGTTTGGTTTATTTTGACTTTGCGTTCAGGTTTTACTTCACTAAGATACTGGATAAATTGTGCCTATGTAATCTAGCTTGCCTATTTTAGCTGTCCAATTTAAAAAACAAGCAAGCATAGGTTGTAATAGGGGGAAAAGTGTAAATAAAGTTGTGAGTGTATAAAATATACCGGAAATGGCTCTTTTATACAGTTCCTAAACTGACATTTGTACGTAGATAGTTATATAAAAATCTCAGAGTTGCTGCAGCTAGCTGTAAACTTACACTGGCAAATCTCATTTTAATTGGCACATTTGTAGCAACAGACCTTTCCAGCAGAGATCATCCTGTGAATTATTGTTATTGTAGAAGCAAAAATAGGAAGGGAGAAAAGGACAACTCACCAAACTTTCCCCTTTTGTGGCCTGCCAAGGTTTTTTGCACTTACAGATAGCCCTGTGAAGTTACAGAAGTTGTTTTATCATGAACTGACTAGAATGCTCATTACAATGCAATGGAGTGCCTGGGTCCATGCTGTGTAAGTAGCTTTTTGTCTTAATTATTTGGTATAAAAACATTAAAGAAAGCACAATTCATGCTATCTTGTACTGTGCACACTTAAAATGCTGACAAACTTTAGTATAAGAAAAGGTTATCTGGCAGGGATGTGAATTCCCAGTCTCTTGACTACCTCTTCAAGTAAAGTAGCATAGCCATTCTAGACTGGGGCCAGATGAACTTCTGCTTCTAATAACAGATAAGTTACTGTTCTTGCTAACAACCTGTTGGGGTTTTCTTGTTCTGTTTTGTTTCTATTTACTGTATTTTTGTTGGGTTAGGGTTTTTTTTAACTGTATTTTTTTTCCCCTGGAAAGGATTAAGAAACACCTCACTGCCCAGAAATTGTGGCAAGGGTAACCTGCAGAGGTAACAAATGGCTTGAGACTGATACAGTACTTGACAGAAGTTTATTTTTAAAATAGCGTATTCTCTTATATATGAAAGTTGTTTTTTTTTTCACATCAGAGGTTTCCAAATGACCAGAAGTTAGATTAGGAAATAACCTAGAGTTTTTTGGTTGGTTTTGAAGTAAACATCTGCATAATCTTTAGTTCCTCTATCAATTGTCCAGTTCCTGGTTCATGTCTCGCTAAGGTATTATGCACATTTGACAATAAAGTCTAGAACTTCACTGTAAATAAACAGCCTGCAAATGGGCAAATGTTTAGTAAACATTTTGTAGTTTATTAATACAACTGATGTCAGTACAGGAAAATTAATCTTCAATAAGAAAATTCTGTGTTCAGCTTTCAGTGTGTTTCCAGAAGTATGGTAGACACCTTGGCATAACGTAGCAGCACATAATGGTTTGTGGGTATTGAAAAGGTGCAGGCCATATTGTGCTGCCTCAAAAATACAAGGATTTCATCATCCTGAAGAGAAATATCACTTACAAGTTAGTCAAACTTGTGATGCTGATGTCTGTCATACTTTAGCAGCACGTAAATATTGGTGTTAAGACTGTAAATATCTCCAGTATTAACTGTGCTGCTGAAGTAAGGCTAGCCACTTCTGCATGTGAGTCATGAAAAAGGACGTTTCATGTATTTCCTGATGCCTTTTTGTTGTTATAATTTAAATGTTGATTGCTTGTGAACACTTTCTTTTGTTTGTATTTTCATCTGTTTATTTAGGATAGACAGTATTCATAGTATCTGACGGTAAATATAGAATAGACATACTTACGACTAATAAATTCAGCTTTCATATAAACTAAACGAGCCATCTCGAGATACACCTGTCTAATAATACTTTGGTAAGTGTGTTTATATACATATATATATGTATAAAAATGGTGTTACTTTAAATGTCAGTATTTCTTTATCAAAACTCTTAAAACTGTGTGTTTCTTAATGAATGGAACTGTGGAACGTTTTGTCATGTTTTTAGCAAAGTGAGCACATAAAAATTTTGGAAGGCACTTTTGCTTTAACAAAACTTAATAAACACTTAATTTCTTAAATCACTGTGTCTATAGACAGGTAACAATTTTATGGATAGAAGTTTAAACTATGTATCTAACTGAAATTACTAATTTTTTTCTCATTTTCCACTAAGATATTTTTCTTGCAGGGGAATCTTTCATTGAAATGATTGAAATCGCTGCAGTGAGAATGGAAATTACTTAGGCTTCCTTTCCTTTTAAAAGCTGCATGCAAGAACTGTGGTGAGTCAAATGTAGACTAATGGTTATGTAAATGTCACTAATTTTAGATACAGTCAAGATCTGAAAGTGTGTTTCCTTTTAAGAATTTATTTTCTCCACTATCATGACTCAGTATCACTTGCTAATCTTGTTTTATTAGCCTTGTTACATTTTACCATTAAAATACACGTGCCTTCTTCAGATAGGTGCTCACAGCTTCAAGTTTATGCATCATATAGATGTTTGAAAAGGGGGGGGAGGCTTCTCTGCACTGGGAATTTGTTTTGACTTCAGGTTTTGTAGGCCTGCTATTGGTGCAGTCGCACAGGTACAAACATGACACAGATGAATATGAATTGAAGTTGTTATAATTAATAAATCTGCATAATTTTACCATATAGAATTTCAGCCTGGTGGATGTGCTGGTAGAAATCAGTTTTCTTACTTGTCCGTTACGGATTTAAACTGGTGAAATTACTGATGGCTATAATTTTCAATATCGTTCAGACCTGAGCAGTTCTCAATAGCAGAGCTGTGCAGTATTAGATCATTTACAGCTTTTCGTAAACACTTCTGTGTTTACATTTACCTACTACAGATCTCTTAAAAACAGGTTGATCACTCAGAAAAAATATGCTCTCTGCCTCAAAGTTGGATAGCTCTCTCACTGAGGTTTCTTTAAGTAGCACTATCTTATATTTATCTGTAACTGCTTAATACTAAGACCTGCACACACATATCAGGCATTTGAAAACTTCTAAATGCTTGGAAAGACCAGATGCAGTGGGTTATAAAAGACATTATTCTTCCACTATTCCCCTACCTTTAAAGGTCACTGATTTTTGTTAGCACACTGCAGACTGTGGTGCTTGCAGAGCACTACCATCCTGTTACTCTTATAGATCCAGTATTTTAATGTATCTAGGCTGTTTCTCCAGGACTTTTATGAGAAAGAAGATCTGGAAGATTTGAGAGCGTGCAACAAATAAGTCTACTTGCATGGCTTTGTCAAAGTCTAGTGACCAACCTGCTTGTTCCGGACTATTTCATTGTGCCAGTGCAGGCCTCTGTGTCAATAGTGAAACAGGGTGTTTCCTTCTGGTTCACCATGCAAACCCCTGTCACTGACACGAGGCAGGGGATGGTAGGGAGTTGGAAGAAGCAGAAGGGCAAAGGTTGGACTGCCTTGTTTGGTGGCCCTAGCAGCTTATAACAGTTTAGTGATGTGTTGTGCCTGATGTAGGAAAGGAAGGCTTGCTGTTTCCAGTTCAGGTGCTTATTTTCTGCTAGGCTTAGGAACTGCATGGGGAAAAGATGCTTAACTCATATAAAAGGGAAAAAAGAGATAGGCCTGCTTGAAAATAAACTGAGACTAGTAGTTATATAGGAGTGAAGGCAGCTAGTGAGAGGAATGTGTCTAAAAATGTCATGTTGAAAGTTTAGAGCTGCAAACTGATAGAGGAAGGACAGGTCTGAACTGGAAGGATTGGGACAGGTTGGGCACAGATTTGGGGGTTTTGTTTGTTTGTTGAAACTGGAAGAAGCAGCAGCCTTACAGAAGGGATCTGGCCTGAGGCAAAGAGAATGAGTCAGTCTTGTGGGAAGGGGCTTGCACACCTCAGATCATTCCAAATGTTGACTGAACTGCTCTGCACTTCACACCCAGAAAGGGAGTGCAGGTTAAGTAAGTAGCCTTTGCTGTCATCTGTGAGGTCACAGTGTATTTCATCCTTATCATCATATTCTACACAGAAAAGGGCAACCTTATTAGTCCTCTAAACTACTTCATGGATTTTGGTTCTGAAAAGACTACTGGTGGATGAAAAGCTGGATATGAGCAGGCAATGTACAGTCACAGCACAGAAGACCAACCATGTCCTGGGCTGCATCAGAAGAGATGTGGCCAGCAGGTTGAGAGAGGTAGTTCTCTACTCTGGTGAGACCCCACCACCCCACCTGGAGTACTGTGTCCAGCTCTGGATGCCCTCAGTACAGGCAGGACATGGACCTGTTGGAATGGGTCCAGAAGAGGACCACAAAAATGATCATAAGGATGGAGCACCTCTCCTATGAGGACAGGCTGAAGGAGTTGGGGTTGTTCAGCCCAGAGAAGAGAAGGCTCCAGGGAGACCTTATTGCAGCCTTTTAGTGCTTAAAGGGGGCCTACAGGAAATACGGGGACTAAGTTTTTAGCAGGGCCTGTTGCAATAGGAGAAGGGGTAATGGCTTTAAACTAAAAGAGGTAAGATCTAGACTTCATACAAGGAAGAAATATTCTGTAGTGAGGATGGTGAAACGCTGGCACAGGTTGCCCAGAAAAGTTGTGGATGCCCTATCCCTGGAAACAAAATTCAAGGTCAGGTTGGATGGGTCTCTGAGCAACTTGATCTAGTTGAAGATGTCCCTGCACATTGCAGGGGAGCTTGGACTAGGTAACCTTTAAAGGTCCCTTCCAGCCCAAAGTATTCTATGATTCTTTGAAAAGGAATCCCAAAATAACAAAGTAGTTGAGGTTGGAAGGGACCTCTGGAGATAATCTAGTCCAAGCAGGGTCAGGCAGAGCAGGTTTTTTAGGCCTGTGTCCAGTCAGTTTTTAAATATGTTCAAAGATGGAGGCTCTGCAACCTGTCCTGTTTAGACAGAATTTTCTGCGTTTCATTTTGTGCCTGCTACCTCCTGTCCTGTCACTGGGCACAAGAGAGAAGAGCCTGTCTATGTTGCCTTTACTCTCCCTTACCTCCATCAGCAGGCATTCATAAACTTTGATAGGATCACACACACCCAAGCTTTTTCTTCTCCAGGCTGGAGTCCCAGCTCTCTCGGCCTTCATGTGAAAGACCATCTTTCTGGAAGTAAATAAAATGTTTCAACTAATATGGGGATTGGAACTCCGAGGGAAATGCTTTTTGGGAGAAAAGAACAAAGCATAACCTTAGAACTTCACTGTAAAAAAAAAAAAAAAATGTAAAAAGAACATAAAGATCACAAAATGAAACACGAAGAAGTTAGACAACTCCAGCCTTAAGATTCTGCAATCTTCATTTGCCCCCTTGTGTTAGTGTGCTATGAAGCAGTCTTCATGATCATACAGAATATTTAATCTAATGATAGGGTTGGTCTGACATGTTGCGGAGCCAGGGAAGATGTTTGTGGGCTGTGCAAACAAGAAGCCTGATGCTGTTGGAGTAGGTGCTGCAGAAATTGGTAGAAAATTCTGTATGCAAAGGAACAAAAGACAAAAGTAGAGGAAACCATGTCTTTATGTCAAATAAGAATTCCTAAGAATTGGATGTGGTGTTTATTTTTCTGCCTTCATTCTTTTATGATGCTAAACAAGTTACCAGGTTGTTGTCTGAGGAAACACTGGCTCTTCACATTTGCAGCTGAACTTCCTAGGAGTTGTCATTTGAATTAAAATACTGCTTAAAGTTATGTCTGTTGATGGTCTCTTATTTTAAACAGGGTACCTCAAACTGTTGCACACTAATATAGTTTCTACAGCTCCATGTCATATTTAAAATAGGGTAATAGACATCTTGAAAGGCTGTGGGGTTTTTGTTTGTTTGGGAAAAAAAAAAAACCAAACTCAAAACACTCTTGTTTAGTAGCTGTACTACAGTAATGCATTTCCTCCTGGAATTTTTTATGGCATTTATTAGTTCTGATCTCGCAGGAAGAGGTAAGTATTTTGAATCTCTTAAAGACCAGGTCTGCAATCAACTTTCCTTGTTACCAGCTCAAGCTGAAAAACCAAGTTTCCACACTGTTGATTCACAGTCTGTTTGTCCGGTCCTGTGAACTCCAAAATGCTCTGATTTGTGTCCTATGTTGCCACTGATTTTTCCATATATAGCTATTATTGTTAAACACCTGTTTGTCCCATTTTGGGAATGTGGCTTCACGAATTAGACCTTCAATACTCTGCAAAATCTTTTATACACTAAAGGTAATGTTCATGTTTGAACTTCACCTTATTTTAGAATAAATTTACCTGTAAAGTTCCATGTTGCAGAGACAGTTTAACAATTTCTTATGTACCGCAGTAAGCAGTTCATCTTTAAAAATGTTAAATGACTTAGACTTATGTATTTAGGCTCTACTGGCCATTGTTCTTAAAATTTCACAAGCAGTTTTCTTGGAACTGCATATGGCTCACTTCACTGAGTGAGAATGGCTCTGGACTTGATATTCAGGTATAGAGATCTGAAAATGTTACAGCTTTTCCCTTAATCATGGTATCTTGTTAAGTACTGGGGAAAGTCTTTCCTTATCAGGTAGTGATACTGACAGTAATGATTGAAATTGGAAATGTTTAGACTTCCTTTACGTTCTTCACCACCACCTCCTGTCATAGAATTCACCAGAAATGATTGATAGAAATATATCCAAGCGGTGAATTACTATTTTACCACATGATAACTTGAAGCAAAGCAGCAATTCTTCATTTAAAATAAGCAAACAAAAAATGTATTTGAAGGAAAACTTATGTCTGAGATATATGTGAATCTCCTTTCTAAGGTGGCAGGTTGTGTGCATCAGAAGAAAATAACTATAAACAGAAATAAGAAAAAACAATGGAGAAAATGCAATGGTGTGACTTCATCTTTCTGAGAGGGGGCTAATATCACTGGGGTATTACTTTTTCACTCTAAATTAAACAGTTTATTTCTGTTGGAAGTTATTTCATGGCTCTCACATGCAACAAGTCTATTTTTTTCTAAATTTGATTTACAGTTCTGTGTTAATAAACTTTTGAACTATATAAGGAATAAATTGTAAAACAGTCTCAAATTTATACATTTTTAATATTTTCTTGAAATAAAAGCAAAGGAAAAGCTTCAGAGGTTATATTATTGGACCAGCTAGAATGGTCAACAACAATAATATATGTTTATGGTTCTACAGTCCTGTGAGTCTCAAGCCAGACAAGTTTGGGACTGACAGAATTTTCCTCTTTCCTTCAGTATTAGCCTGGCTCTGAGATTTCCATGGTGGTTTCACTGAGTGACTTTGGGTTAGTTTTTGGTAAGCTCAGCCAGCTGAGAGTGCACCGGGGAAATGTTTCCTCTGCCCTCGAGAATGGCAATCCAGTATTAAAGTTAATTAGTTAATTTCCATTGCTTAAACCAATGTAAGGAATATTGAGGGCTTTACTCTTCCTTCCTTTCTTGATCCTCCTACAGCCAGACTTGGCCTATTTGTGCTCTAAAGCGGTATCAAAGGGGCTAACAGCATAACATCTTGGTCTGCCTCTTTCCTTCTACAGAAGATTGATATTTACATCTGAAACTAACACAAAACACTTATATAGGTATAGCTTCTTAGCATATAGAAACAGCTCTGACAGACCTTTTCTGTCACCAAGGCAATGTGAAAGTCTTCCTTTTCCAGTAAGCAATATCTATTATCTTCAAACATACCAATAAATACAAACTATATTCTCCATCTGTGTATAATGAAACTTCAGACACAAAAATAGGAAATGTCCAGTAGTATCAGGCAAAGATGAAAATGAGCTTTACTGGTTTGGATGTACGAAATCTGTTAAATGACCTGTGCAACAACCAGTTTTAGGAAGCGTGCGTGGATGGTAGGTTGTTCAGTCAGAAAAAGGATTTTGCTGCAGATTCGATAACATCATGTAGCCAGACAGCCCCCTGTTGGTTGTATTGTTGTGGAGGTTCCAGAAATAAATTGTGCTTGAATTCAGCGATTCATTGAGCTCAAAAAGCTACTTTTTTTTTTTCATTGTCATATCACAAGTAGAGAAATGGGGCAAAAAAATCACGTGCATTTGTCAAAATTACCTTTGAATCAAGTTTTGTCCCTCTTGTGTATGAAATAAATGTCTAAGCTTGATTAAATAGAGTATCTGTACTGTTTCTTAATGTCTTTGTAGAAGCTTATTTTTAAAGAGCTGCAGCTAAAATGCAGAGCAGTAGTTTGTCCTTGTGATTGAAACTGCAAATTAAGCATACTTTAATACTACATTTACAGCCCAGCTAACACAAAGTATTTAGATAAACTGTCAATAATGCAGGTTATAGACTTTTAAAACATGCAAGTTTGTAAGCTGGCAGTGAACTGGCCACACATGGGGTCCAGCCCTCTTTAATGACTGGGACTCTTGCAGGCATGTCTGTGGGAACTTCTACTGTTTAACAAGGTACAGTTTTACCAAGAGGCTTGGGTTGTTTTTTTTTTATTCATGTGTGCTTTGCTTTTAATCTCTTCTTTTGCATGTAGCTGGAGTTGCTATCGGTGCAACTAGCTGCTTACTTCAGTTTGTGTTTTCCCATCCGTTAAGATAGCAAAAACCTTGTTCTTTGAAAGAAATAGGTGTCTAAAATACTGGAAAATTGAAGGACATTTATTTGGTATTTTGATTTCTTTCTTTCTTTGTAAAGGAAACCTAAAATCTTGCCTTGTAATGGGTCACTGTATGCCCATGTGGTGACAGAGTGCTGTAGATACTGTGTGAATATATGCAACCACTTATTTTCCTGGACTCTGATGATGTATCTGTGCTTAAAAGGCACTATTTGTGGTTGCAATGGGTGAGCCAAGAAAACTTTCCAAGAAGAACTCTATCTCAGAGGCTCAGGATCTTCTGCTCCAAGATGAACAATGCAGAGGTGATCTCTTTCTGCGGCAGGTATGGCCTAGGTTATAAAAGCTCATCTGTGTTTGAAGAATTTGATTTATGGCTAAAAATCCATGTCTGTAGCAGTAGAGAAACTCATGTGAGACTTCATCTTCCGCTACAATGCAGAACAGAAGACTGGCATGATGATGAGAAAGAAAAAGAATTAAGCACTTTGGCTTTTTCCTTTTCCCCTTCATTACGCGTTAAAAGATTGACTGTAATCAGATATCTTATAACAGTTGGTAAAAAACAGAAGCTAAGCTGCGATCGAAGGGAAAGGCAGGGACTACCAAGGAGCTGCTTAAAAACTGTCATGACCTGCTAAAATCCATCAGAAGAATTTAAGAAACTGGCTGAAGCAATCGCAAGGTGAGGGTACTCTCCTGAGAAACTGAAAACCTGAGTTTCAAGTTCTTCAGAAGCTCAAGGGGATTCAGAAAACCTGGGTTTCAGGTTCTTCAGAAGCTCAAGTTCGCATCTCCTGCTTCCGAAGAATCGAAGAAGTTGCCCACAGATGTTCCCCATCTTTCTTGTTAAATCAAGGGTATGTGCAAAAAAGAAGTCACGAAATGGTTTTGTTCAGAGGTTGTTGGCAGTGATAACTATTACTGTTAGCAGATGAAAGCAAGCTGCAGGTAGAATTTCAAAGGGTAGTGGAATTTGCTTTTATTGGACTAACTGTGCAGTTCCTTGCAAGTTCCATATTCTTTTCCTAAGATGTTTCCTGAAGTAACAGTAAAATAAGCATACAATAAATATAAGCACCCATTAAAGCTCACTAAAGGAATACCTTATGTTTCCAGTAGATGAACACAGAGATAACTGAGTATTTGTGAATTGCGTCACAGTCCTCTGTTATGCCAAAGTTCTGGTTTTTATTGCTAAAGAGAGCACCAATAAAGGTGGCTTTAAACTGTTTATGCTCCTACTTTCTCTAAAGCTGCTGAAGAGGGAGAGCAGGGAGCAACTAGCAGCATTAAAGAATTTCATGGCTGTTCAACAACCAGCAAGGGGATTCACCTCTTCCCTCCTTCACTCTACTGTCAATTGTTTGTTGGGTTTTTTTCATGTTTGAAGAGGCTTTTTGCTTTTTTTTGTTTGTGTTTGCTTTGTTTTTTTTGTTGTTTGTTTGGGTAGGTTGTTTATGACAGGAAGGTTTACAATTTCCTTCCAGTTGGTGAAATAGATAAGAGCCTGTTCTGGTTGGAAGAAGATTCAAAGAACTTACTCCAATTAGAAAAACTACATTTTTTTCCTCCTGTGAGGAGGAGTGGTTACTTACTCCATTTCCCAATTAGGAGTAAACTCCAGGACTTCCTCGGAGTATCTGTAATTTTTATTGTGTTCAAGCAATTCTAGTAGCTTAGAACATACTGGTTACTTGCAGAGCTGTGATCTTGGGGTTCTGTTATGCCTATTCAGACATAAAATAAGTATGAAAGATATATAAGAGAAAGGCGCTGCCTTACACTATGAAAGTATCCTCAGTTACCTCTAAAACTACACCTTTTTCTTTTTAGCTGTGAGCGGTTGTCCAGAGCAGTGGATATTTTTAATGGTAATTGACAAATTCTGAAATGTATCTCTATTTTTTCCCATTTATTTCAGAGTACTTGTAAAAATAGCATCTGGTCCTGGTGATTTATAATGTTTGAATTTCTCAGGCTGCCAACAGGCTCTTCCTTTGAGACGTCTAGGCCTGGTGAAACTACTCTGATTCCCCATAAAGCATGTCCTTGGGATAGGAATTTCTCTGTCACCTTCTATATTAAAACCAAATAATTTATATTGAGCTTCTTTTCCTTTGCCAATTTCTTTCATCCTCCTCTTGGTATTACATAGACAAAACCAAAAAAAACCTCCTGGATTCGAGTGACAAAGAATATTTGGAATTTTTCTCTGTGTGTGTGTGCATTTGTACACGAGCCCTGCACACAGCCATTAGTACCTGTGCATCTGATATTCTCCTATGGGAGAATGTTGCTCAGCAGCACCTGTGAAAGCCAAAATTGTGTGTCTTTGTGC
This sequence comes from Gallinago undulata, assembly GCA_026546715.1. NCBI lineage: Eukaryota > Metazoa > Chordata > Aves > Charadriiformes > Scolopacidae > Gallinago > Gallinago undulata. Next base: position 177,414,246 of record JAOTQQ010000001.1, on the reverse strand, counting down.
AAGAGCAGTGTTACTTAAGCCATTCTCTTCTAGCCTGGTGGCTACCAACAGAGCTTTCCATTGGCCGATTATATACCAAGTAGTCTTTTATGTTATCTTTAAGACTGAGGAGGATCTGATCAACACCTATAAATACTTGAAGGGTGGGCGTCAAGAGGGGCTGGTCTTTTTTCAGTGGTGCCCAGTGACAGAACGAGAGGTAACAGGACACAAACTTGAACATAGGAAGCTCCATCTAAACACGAGGAGGAACTTCTTTGAGGGTGGCAGAGCACTGGAACAGGCTGCCCAGAGAGGTGGTGGAGTCTCCATCTCTGGAGACATTCGAAACCCGCCTGGACATGTTCCTGTGCAACCTGCTCTAGGTGGACCTGCTTTGGCAGGGGCGTTGGACTAGATGATCTCCAGAGGTCCCTTCCAACCCTGTATCATTTTGTGATTCTGTGATTATTCATTGGCTTATACTTATATTAACACTTAAACAGCTGTTAAGTTTGGGTTAGTTTTAGAAATTGTAGCATTTCTGTTATTTTTCTGCTGAAGAAACTACTTCAGCCTGGGAGGAATTCCATGCGGATGCACATCCCATGAATGAGCACGACCTCCCCAGCGTTCAGTTACTGTGTAATGTAGTGGTGTCATTAAAGACTATCCGCAGAAGATACATTTTACTTGGCTTGCTGAGCATCACATGAATCTTCTGAAAAGGCTGAGCAAGCAAAACATCTTGCCTCAAGATGTCACAAGAGATACAGGCACCTGGCCTCTGGTTCTGGTTTGCCTGAACAGAAGCACTGAGAAAGACCAGAATTACTTTGCTGTTCCCATGTCTTGCCCCAGGCTGTCAGCAGGTCTCCTAACGTGGCTAGGCCTTGATTAGAGGGTGACAAGGAGCAGAACATTTGCAAAGCAGATCCTGGTTTTCTCCTACGTAAATTCTTCTGAAGTTAAGTGTAGCTTGAACCTGGGAGCACCAGGCTGTCCAATGATGCAGGATTGGAATTACCTTGGATATCTCATGGTATGTGGTCTCAGTTCTTGGATCCCTCAGCAGCCATGATGCTAAAGCAGAAATTACTGGTAACAGCTACACCAAAATTAATTCTGACAAGGGGTCAAATCACCTTTGGTCCTTCAGCTGAAATCAGACAGCAACCCAGCACTCCACTCTCAAGTCAGGTTCAGAATCACCCCTTACAAGCCTCTGTGGATGAACAGCCCTCAGTATTGATTCAGTCATTCTCCGCTCTGCTGGTACTGAGAGAGAATTTTCTGTAATTTCCAACGTCCTGTAGTACTAGTTCCATAGAAAATATTCTAGTGCTCAGTCAGAACCAGAAGAGGACTGAGGTTCTTCTGTAAGGTTCTCTAGCTGGAGATTCTGTGATAGGGGGAGAGGTCAGGTGTGGTTCACACTAGGGCAGCATATAAAGATGGGATCTCACATTTTTCAGCATTTCTCTATTCTCATTATCATTTCTTAAACACCACGAGTCCTCAGGGTGCCATCCAGACCTTCAACCTCAGTCTTCAAAGAAAGCCTGTTATTGCCTTGTCACCAGCTGCCAGAGCAGCATCCGTGTCGGTGTTTCATTCCCTGTTCCTCACTCCAAGGCAGCTCCAGAACCATTACCTGCATCCAAGGAGTACAAAGCCTTCAAGGATCCAATTGGCAGGACCGTTTTACCAAATACCAAAACCATTGCTAAATGCCATCAGACTAGAACATTGTCTTAGGACAGCCTTGTCTGGAAGGAGAGCTGTCTCCAGTAACAACAAAACCTGACACTTAGAGCAAAAAGAAGACAAAGTTTTATCTCTTCTGCAGAAAGAGCTACCTTCCCAAAATGAGGGCCCCAGACTACAAAGCTGTGCAAGCTAAATAAGGTATTATTAATTAATATTTGAAAATACTAATTTTAAATGTTTAGAATTGCCTGAGACATCTAGGGATGAATTTAGATATGGTGCAGTAGAGACCATTTATAGCAATAACAACTTTTCCAGAAGCGGGCAGCTCTGTAAGGACAACTTCTTTATGGGTTTTCTGAAGTACGAGCAGCTGTTCGATGCTGTGCGAGCTGTTGGCACAGACGAGGTTGCACGCCCTCTTTTTACATCCCCAAGAGACTAAACACCAGTTCCCAAGCACGGCCATCACAGAGCACAGACGATCCTGCCATACTGACCTAGATGCCCTCCGGCAAAGCAGCACAAGACTTAAAAAACAATAACAACTTCCGTGTGTGTAGCAGTTCACCTGCTTCTTCCATCAGTGTGGCAGAGTGTCTGTGCTGTTTGATCTGGAACATTCGGAATGTTGCACCTTTTCCTTTCAACCAGTGAAGTGGTCTTATAACAGGTTAGTGCCTACCAACAGGCTTGTGTATTGTATTTTAGTCACTCATTCACTTCCTTCTGTCCCAGGGCGTTTTAATGAGAGCACATTAGATCATAAGTAACATCACTTCTTTTCCTATGGAAAAGAGATCCAACTTTATCTTTTAAAAAGTGAGGGAGAAAGGTGGTAATGACTTAGTTTCAGTACAGTGTTCACTTTGGCTGTCCCGGGTCTCAAGAGATGCAATTACATACATCTGAGAGATTAGGTACAGAGTAATGTTTTCAGTTAGTAGTTTTTCATCACCAGGTTAAAATGACCTGCTCTGAGTTTTCAAAAGAGTTATTTCCACGTTATTATCCACCCAGCCTGAAGGAGCTGTGTGGTGTCTCTAGCAGGAGTCATTGCCTCCAGTGGAAGATCTGCATGTTTGTCACCACTGGTTTCAGAAGAACAGAAATCTGCATCTCCAAATCCTGAACTCTCTGGATGTGAACTCCCAAGAACTGTCAGCAGATCCTCCACTCATGGCTGTATCTTGGCACTGGGAGTAGACAAGAAGTCAGTACCTATTCCTCCATGGCAAAAAAACCACAGCAGACTGATGAGCCATTATCCCTGCACAATTTCACGTGATGCTCAGCTTTTCAGTCTCAAAGCCTGCCTCAGTTCAGTGAGAGGGTGAGTCAGGCTTTCCATAGCTAAGCACAAGAGACTGCTACAGAAGAGCTTATGGGGAAAACTGTGGCCAACAGAGTAGTCACTTCAGTGTCCCTGTGCATGTAAGTGTGTTTTCCAGCCAAGGTTCTACAGAGGATCTCTGGAATGATAGGTGAATCCTTTTCCTCATGTAGCCATAGAGTTTTTGGGACTGCATATGAACACCAGTGAACCCTGGATTGTGCTATCACACTTCAATTGTTGAAGAAAATTCTTCTTGAATAACAGCAGCAAACATTGTCAGCCTAATCAGAGATGGGAGAAGGATCTCGGTTACACCAGGGACCATGCAGGTACAATTTTTCATTTACATGCTTGACATGGCCATATTAATCATTAAGCCATTAGAGTGTTCCAGGGATCCACAGTTTACTGACCCATCTTCAGAAGATCATGGTTTGAACAATCAGAGATAGCAAAGGAAAATTACATGGCTTAAGGATCAGCTTGCAAAGAGGGAAAACAATGTAAACCAGTCTGTTCCAGAAGATATATTTCCAGTTTATGGAAAATCAGGAACTTACTAATAGGGTTACTGCTCACTGTACTGCAACTGGAATCGAGACAAGGGCTGCCAACAGGATGGATCCAGGAGGCCTATAACCCCACCGCTTCCCAAGCAGTACTGGCATTTTGATCTTCAGAGTTTGTCTATTCGGCCACCAGAAGCTTAGCTTCCGTTTGCAGACGTGAGGTATCAACGTGATTAACCCATCTTATGTCTGGATCCTGCAATATTTCACTTCATAGCACAGATGCAGAACTGACCTCCCAGAGAGAAATTTTGTTCTTCAGGTACGCAAACTATTGATGTGAGATGTTCCACAGATCCACTTAATGCGCTGGAAAAAAATTAATAGTCCCTATAGTCCCATGAATGTTTGTGTCTCCCATCTAAGTCACACTGAGCCTTCTTCACATTCCTTTAGCAGCTATCAACCCCCCATTCATTCACCCCTATAAGATCTTCTGCTTTTCCTTGTCTGGTGGCATTGAAATTCCTGACAGCTCTGTTAACTGTCCTCCCTTCAATACAATAAATTGCGTCTCTTTGATCCCACAAAGGCAGCGACTCCATCCAGCTGAATTTTATTCCTTAATTCCTTATTCCAAGAAGCGAGTTTCCTCTCTTCTATGGATCTCTGCTTGCCCTTATCATGTAGCCTTTTCCTCTGTTCCACCAGGGACCAGGCTGAGGAGTGAGCTGAAGATGTAGTAAAAGGACACAAAGATTAAAGGAGAGAAGGATAATCATGCCTTCTGTTTATTGCTGAACACAACATAAATAAAATGGTATGTCAGCGATTATTTTATTACTCAGTTTAGTTATCACTTGGGAAGAAAAACGACAGCCATAGACCAGTCTTTTCAGAATGCGCTCAATGAAAGCTACAAACTGCCTTAGAAATTCAAAGAAACTCGAGTTCCTGACTCCAAAGTACTAGTAAAACCCCAGACTATATTCCAATCTATTGCCTTTTTTTTTTTTTTTCCCAATGGAGAATCAGGGTGGAACAATGTTGCAACGTTTAATTCTTCAGGGTTTCAGCCCACGCTCAGCTGACTGGCACAGCAGAAACTTGCTTAGAAAGCAAAGCCCTAAATCCATTCTCTAAAGTAGACTTGTACGCATTACTCTTTCCTACCTTTAGGGCTACATTCATCATCTTTCTGACCAGAAAGAAGCCACCAATTATTGAACCATTGCACTAGAATGGAAACAGTGTAGGAATGGGGGAAGGGTTCTTGGAAAAATTTACACATCGGATCACACTTCAGGGGGTTATTTCAGCAGAAATACACGATAGCCTAGAAAACCAACATCTCCCCTTTATTTTTTTAATAGGAATCAGATTTATTTGTATTTTATGCGATGACTAGTGATTTACGTCCCACCCACCCATTTGAGACTATTCAGGGCTCCAGGCATATCTCTGCTCTGTTCCAGACTATTCAAATCATTGTTGGTCCGTCCATTTACTCGTCACAACAAGGCCTTCTGTGAGTAATTATGGCCTGACTGCAGCAGGAGAGGCAGCTTCAAAGAATGGGAATCTTCAGACACACTAGCAGTTCCCTTGGTTCCCAAATTCTTTATTTATGTGGATTACATTGAGTTGACAGATTTAACTGGGCTGTTGAAGATATGGTCAAAGCAGCAGAGGCACTCCCTTCCCTTTTATTGTCTTCTGAAGACATAACAGTCATACGCATCTGTCACTAGAGAGAGGAAGTTCTCCATCACTGGACTTGATTTGGGCTTTTATACGCTGTTTCAGTAGCATCTGGGAATAGATCAATATAATATTTGGTAGGGAGTTGTATTTCCTCGTGATGCACTGTAAATCTTTTACTGTAGATACTCCCACTGTTTATTGTTGAAAATCAATAAAAATAAATCCTGCAAAGTTAAAGCCTGGCAAAGGCTCAACAAAAATCCGAGGAAAGGAGGAAGAGGCAATGAGTCTCCCTCCCTCTCTTGGGTAGATCCCAGCTTGTTTCCCAATGAATATTCAATAACACTTTCCAGCAATCTGGGAACAAAGTTGGGTTTTTTTAAAAAAAACAAACAAATATTCAAAGTTATGAACGCTTCATTGTGATCTCAAAACAGGAAGGGCTTCTGATCTGCTTCAGCCGCTTTCTGGTATTGAATTCAGCTCTGGATCAAAACGGAGCATTGCCCAGATTGTGCGTTGGATGTACCTTAGAATTTTCCCCTCCAGAGATAGACAAAAGCACATCAGCTTTACTCCGCTCAGATTAAAGGAGTTATTTTTGAGCATTGGAAAACTGGAAAGTAACCAAAATAGGTAAAAAGTTGGAACAGCCCAATGTGGAGAAAAGTTTCTCTGAAGTCAGACCAGAAGTTACTACCCCTGTTTGTGAGCCTGTAGCAGCAGGGGAGGATGCAATTACTCCAGCATCACTGCTTTGCTCTATGGCTATTAATTTCTCATATCCCGCATCTTAGGAGGGATTCTTCTACTATTTTTGTGAGAATCAGTTATGCAGGGAAGTGAAAAATGTTGTGGAATTATTTATTAAAGGGAAAAACTTCCCAGCGCTAAGGTCAGTACTAAGAGATCACTTTTTTTTCAGTCTAAGCATAGTATCAATCGCAAAAAACTTCATTTAAACTTCTATTCTTAATCGATTATACAATGTTACGAGCCCTGACTGTAGAATCTGTAAGAATGCAGTGACTGCACTTCCTAAAAGAACAAAATCCATCATTAATTGTCATATTGAAATTAATACCCAAAGAACAGGTAGGTGTTTCACGTCAGACTCTGTCCTCCCTGGTATGAGCAGATTCCTGAACAATTCAGGTGGTAAATAAATGACACGTCCTCAGAAGAGATTCCCATCGTGTGAAGAAGCAGACAAAAAATTACTTAAAAGCACAAAAATGTAACCAATTACTATGAAAGGAAGTCAAGGTCGTGCAAGAACAGGGGGATGGAGAAAGGGTAGCGCCTCTGTCCTGTTGGGATGTCCAACAGGCACCACGAGACTATTGATAAAGCCCTTGATAGCCTTGAATACAGAAACATGGGATGAAAACTCAGTTTTAACTGAATCCAAGGAAGAATAAAAAGGCAAACAAGGCGGTAACTTCACTGAAATCAGCAGATTTTGTACCTTCCTAGGAAAAAAATAATTCTCTTGAGAAAGCTGGCAATGACTGGAAGAAGTGGATGGTGTCAGTGACCACAAATTCCAACTTCACTGGAAAAAAAGTGTCAAAATGTTTCAAAATCCTATTCCTATTTAATCAAAACCAGAGCTAGATGTGAGGAATCAGAGCTCCTTGTTCTGTCGTATGCAAAACATAGGAAGTTCCACTCAAATATGAGGAAGAACTTCTTTATGGTGAGGGTGATAGAGCACCGGAACAGGCTGCCCAGGGAGGTTGTGAAGTCCCCTTCTTTGGAGATTTTCAAGACCCGCCTGGATGCAGTCCTGAGTAATGTGCTCTGGGCAACCCTGCTTTGGCAGGGGGGTTGGACTAGATGACCTCTAAAGGTCCCTTCTAACTCTGACAATTCCATAATTCCATGAAAAGCAGGACCAAGCCACCAACAATATGCCCTTGTCCAGCAGAGATCTTATGGTGAGATACTAGAGTTGACTTGCCTGCCAAGAGTTGGGTGAAAAGTGTAACACATAATCTGGTTTTGGTTTTGACCAGAAGACTTTTAAAATCCCTCAGACTCATAGCTAATGCAGACTCCCATCAGCCAAATTCCAGACTCCTCCAGGATTACTGCCATTTAGTTGTAGCTTGAAGCTCCACCATCTGGAGCTCTACCATTGCTGCTTCCACTTTCTGTCTGAAGAAATCCAGGAAGCTGCTTTCCCTTGAAGAACCAGCTTAATATCAAATTACCTTCAATTAAAACTCATGGGCAACCTACGAGTCTCAGTAAAACACTTTCACCAAATTTCTATCGGGTTATTGACACACACGCATTCTCTCAAACTTAATTAAGCAGCTACCAGTTTTAAAAAAAACAAACAAAACCATTGTATAAGAGCCTAGCCATGTTCCCTGCAGGTGCACAAGTGACAGAAGACAACACTTCTCAGTTCAGTGCTAAGTAAGAACTTTGGGAATCCAAACTTGCTGAAATTCATGTGGTTCACGCAATCACAAAATGATATAGGGTTGCAAGGGACCTCTGGAGATCATCTAGTCCAACCCCCCTGCCAAAGCAGGTCCACCTAAAGCAGGTTGCACAGGAATGTGTCCGGGCAGGTTTTGAATGTCTCCAGAGATGGAGACTCCACCACCTCTCTGGGCAGCCTGTTCCAGTGCTCTGCCACCCTCAAAATGAAGAAGTTCCTCCTCATGTTTGGATGAAACTTCTTATGTTTTCTTCAAAAAGAGCATAGTCTCCCAATACACCGTTCCACGAGGTCAAGGTAAAGTGCATACGGTTCTTTACAGGACAGGAACTTGCTTTGCTGTATTTTTCCAGAGCCAAAATATGACATTCTTGGAATGATGTTTGCAGTGAATAAAAATTAACACAGGAGGGGAACCAGAAAGTGTTCAGCACTCACCCATCACATGTTACCAAAATGGTTGTACCAAACATTCATTTTGCCAAAGCCGTGGCGCATGGCTGATGGCATAGGTTAAAACTCCAGGGCTTTTAAAAAATGGAAATATTTCATATTTTCTTTCACTTTATTAAAAATAAAAAAGAAAGTCATCCAAGATTCCATTTTAAAAGCAGCTGCTCCGGCAAGGAAAATAAACTCAACTATACTGTGGTAGGTGAAATAGCCTAATTTTGTTACTACAAGAGGTTATGAATCTAGTCTCAGTTTATACCACTGCTATCAGTGACCAGAGAATCATAGAATCGTCTAGGCTGGAAGGGAATTTTCAGATCATCTATTCCAACCATCCACCTAACCAACAAAAACCATCACAATCTTTTAAGGTGTGATGTTTAGATACAGCCTCAAGTCCATTATTTTTTTTCCTTTCCCTATAAAAAGTTGACACTTTTGTCTTGTGTTTCTTGCTATTATTGGTAAGTCCCTTCACCAACAATATTCACAGTCACTGACTCACTCAATACTCCTCGTTATTGGTTTCAGTTTTACTGCAATTTGAGGAATGGGAACTTTTCTGGAAGGTCAGTACATGGACCTCAAAATGAACTTAGAAAACAAGTAGCGTTGTCTTTGTTGTACAGCAACTTGTCAGGATGGCCATCCCATACAGCTTGTCTGCTGTGTCACCAGAACTCTGCCATCAGCAGTCTGGCCTCAAAGTCCACCATTATAAGCTGACCTTCACAGGTGGTCTTCACAGAATCATGGAACAGCCCAGGCTAGAAGGGATCTCAAAAAGATCATCTGGTCCAACCCATCGTGGGAAAGGGAGCCCAGGTGAGATGATCTAGCACCCTGTCTGATCGTGTCTTGAAAACCTCCGTGATGGGGACTCCACCACCTCCCCGAGGAGGTTGTTCCAGTGAAAGATGATTCTTACCGAAAAATTTTCTTATATCAAGACAAATATGAACATATTGACACTACTGAGAAAAAAAAACAACTCGTTTGAACTGAAAGCATCCACTCTTCTGTTTTTCAACATTTACTACACTATATAACCTGTAAGCATCTTAGGAGATGTAGTGCCATAATCGCATTATTCTCAACCCAGAAAGCTCTAGAAGAAGCAAAGAGGACCTCTTTGTTGCTACTGAACTTCTGAACTTGTGTCAAGCTAAAATGCACTATGGTGGTAGCAAAATAAAAGAGATGTCTGATAGTGGCACCACCAGCCTGTGAAGATCCATTTCATCGAAACTCCTAAGGGCAAGAAACAGATGGGTGATTCCCACCACCCACCCACCCATTATTAAGTGCTGCAAATAAAGTTATAAATTCACATTTTAAAGCTAACGAAAAGCCAGATCTAATTAGTTGAACAAGAAAACCCAAAGGAGCTCTACTTGGCTGCTTGAAACTTTAGAAAGACGGTGTTTTATCAACAGCAAAAGTCAGATTCATATAATGAATCCTTGAAGTTAATGCTGTCTTATTCCCCTGCCTTGAACGGAGGACAAAAGATTCTTAATTTATAAGGCCTCATTAACTTACCTCTCCTGGTACCTGAGCTAATTTTGGCTTTATTACAAAGCATTGTACAGGGCTAACATTCCCAAGGCTTTTAAAGCCACTTCTGCCAAGCCTTCCTCCTAAATATGTTTTGCACTTAACAAGCATTAAGAAATCCTTTGTACTACTTTGTTTAAAATTGTACCAGCTCTTCCATCTGAAGGACTGTTTATCACATTTTCACTCTTTTTATAGTGAAAGCTCTAAAAATTAATTGACCCTTTGTTCACAAAGACCTTCATCATTTAATTCTCAGCACCGAGAAGCAGCCTTTGGAAAGGGAGGAGAGGAGTGTTCTGCAAGAGATGGTAACACCTTACTGGTGGTGGCTTCAGAAAGCTACCTTCTCACATCTGGAGCCACTCACAGTGACACAACGTGGGATGTTTCTCTGACACCGCTTTCCGCTAACTGCAAGAGAATCAGTGAATGTGTATCTTTTGAAAGTAGAAGTGATATTAGAATCATAGAATGGTTAGAGTTGGAAAGGACCTTAAAGATCATCGATTTCCAACCCCAACGCCGTGGGCAGGGACACCTCTCACTAGAACGGGTTGTTCAAAGCCTCATTCAGCCTGACCTTGAACACCTCCAGGGATGGGGCATCCACAGCTTCTCTGGTTGAGAAGATTCTTGTTGAGGTTTGCATTCCTCTTCTTCAGACGGTTGGGATGGCAGTTGTGTTGAGCTGTTATTTCTTCAGGTATTATCACATATTTAAAAATCTACTTACAGATTAACACAGAACATAAGAATGATGTTCTAGAAGGAATGGAGGAATTTTTGCATATCCCAAAATAAATTTTAGCCACAAAATAAAACAAAAACAAGCCTTGAAAATGCTGAAATCTGGTCCACAAAACCAGTACAGAGTCTGTGGCTCTTTTATTTAGAGTTGAAGAGGGTGGAGCGGTAAAAGGCAGGAAAGCACTTTTTTTTTCCCAGTGCTCGGAAAAAAAAAAAATTTGTTTGTTTGTTACTTCCCTCAATAGTTGCAGTTTCAAACAAGCCAACAGAAAAAGGCCACTCGTGGCGACACACCCCTCTTCCACCTTCAAAAGATGAAAGGAAAGGGCTTTATTTCCCTTTCTGCACTTGGCTTCTCTTTGCCTGTGCAGCCCTGGAGCTGCCTGGGCTTTGGCTCAGCGTGACCGTAAGGCCTGGGGGCCTCCTCAGCCTCTCGAAACTGTAGCATTCGGCTTTTTCTTCACTGGAGACTGTCCTGGTGCTTAGGAGGCGAAATCCATCTTTCAGCAAAGTGTCAAGCAGCAGGCCTAGCACATTAGTACCATTAATCAGCTTTCTATTATCAGGCTTTATGGAAACATACCTAAAATAAGAAAAAAAAGCAGTTACAGCACACTTTAGTTACTTCTTGAAGGATGGAACCAGTTGGATTTTTTTAAAACAAACCAGGTGCTCAGGCAGTGCATGTCAGCACAGCGGGTTTAGAGCAACCAAGGTTCTGGATTATTTTTTTCCTTCGAGGACAATTTAACTCTTTCCCTCGTTAGAAGAACACTAATTCTCAATTCGTCCAGTTACGTGTTAGGGAAGAAGGACCTCTCTTTCACCCCCACCCCAGAACTTCCTTTCTTAAGATATAGCTGTGATAAAACCTCCATCTCATTTCATTTAATGGAGGCGAAGTCAATGGCATGCTTTACATAAAGATGCAACAGTTTCCCAGGTGAGAGTTAAAACACTGGAAAGGACAGTGAAGTCACAATTACCCCCAGCAGCGTCACTGGTCACTACACGGGATCTCTCTACAAACAGTGACATTTATTGCAAAGTTACCTTGTACAGCAGGTCTCATGGTAACAAGTATGAAAATCGTTTTGACGTTGCCTCAAATGACTTTGCGTGATATAAAGTACAGTATAAGAATCTATCCCGACGTTTCAAGGAACAGAAATCAGGTAAAAACACTATTACAAAATACATCAGCTGACAGGGGTGAAACTGTTCCACAGTTCACAGGAAAAGAACAACAAACATTCATGGAGAGCACAAAAAAGGTGAAAAGAGTCCATGTCACCACAAAGACCAAGTCGATAAAAATTCAGCAGGCAGCATAACCAAACTCAACTTGTTTCATTACTCAAGATAAATTTTCCTATTGACCTGCAGAAGAAAATTTTTACCAAGTCCGAAGAAATAAAGGAAAGAATCAGGAGTATTTTCCCCACTATTTAAGTTGCCATAACCTACTCAGCCCATTGTTACTCCATTAAAATTAGTAGTGTGTTATAAAGTTAAGGTTTGGCACATAAATATATGTTGCTTCGCAAATGCAAAGTAGTTTTTCTTCTACTTGCTTAGCTAAAGAAAGCTAAAAGATAAAACTTTATTTTATTCTTTTTTTTTTTAAATAATCAAAAGACTGCTGCATTGATTCACATATTCAGAGAGAATAACCCTTTTGGAAATATTTCAATGAAATTTCCATAAAATTCCAGATGTTCTAACAGCCACAGAGGACAAATTAGGTCATGATATCTTATACAGTAAGAACGTGTCTCCATACAATAGAGACATCCAGCAAAAAGCTTGTTTAAAAAATGTAAGTTGTCATTAGAATACGATACTTCTGTCACAAAGATCACTGATATAGAGTAATCTTAATAAAAACAGAACCTGGCTCTGAATTCAAAGCAAACCCACTGTGAAGCATATAGTTAATAATCCACCCTTTCTTCCCGCCCCCTCCCTCCAAGAAAAGGCTCTACAAAAGCTTTCCAGTCCCTCAATTGCTATCTCGGTTCTACTGGTGTTTTTAACCCTGTTTAACCATGCCCTTTTTCCACTTTTCCATATGCAAGTCTTTTGGACCATGAGCTACTGGAGATTTTAGGCTTCCCCAGTATTTTATTCACTCCGTATTTATTTTGTTTCCTTTGCTTCATTTTAGTGTGTGTTTTTCAAGTCCTCTAGAAGGTCATTGATGCCATGAAATTCTAACGCCTGAGAGGGCAAGTGAGGAGGAAAGGGCAGAGAGAAAGACCCAACAGAACTCAAGCCCAAGCATTGAGAACAGTATTTGAGAAAGCTGAAGAACAGACAAAACAGTGTAACAGAAAATTAACTGGGTATTTCAGAACTAGAAAAAGATATTGAAGTAGCAGAAATAAGGAAACATAATCTTTTCTCTCAGATAGCCATCTCCAATAGTTTAAAATGAGCTTTGCCAGCATGTAGTGTGTACTTCATGATCTAGAAGTCACAAAGACATTTCCATAATGAGAAGTCACACTAGGGAGAGTACCTGGCCACAAACTGATCGCCAGCAGAGTAGTCGGTACCACACTGAAAAACTATGTCGTGATGAGAAGGTCTTTCCAAAGGAAGTGGAACGAGTGGTGTCTGAGAAGAAAAAGGGCTGTTCCAGCTCTGTCCCAGCTGCTGCCCTGTGAACAGAGTGATCTGTTCAGCCAGCATCTCAACAGTGGCACTGCAGGAACCAAAGACACGGAAAAAGGCCTGCATCTCTTGGAGAGAAAAACGCACTTCCAAGATCTCCAGCCTCGGCTTCAGCAAGTGTTCCTGGCTCAGGAGGTCGGCCAGAGGGTAGAGCCCATAGAATTCTGCTTCTCTCTGCAGCCTCTGATAGTCTGAGAAATCAGCAGGTAGGGAGACCTGGAGAGTCCTCAAGAAGTCCATGATGTAACTAAACAAAGTTCCATCTCTGTCCACAAAAAACTCTCCATTCATCAGTTTAAATTCCTGGTCATCATCATTCAACATCCGCGCTAGCCTGGACTCGGGGAACTGCTGCAAGGTAGAGGCCCGGGTTACAAATCTCACACCTCCCACGTTCAGAATGACCACCTCTCGGCTACTCATCGCTCTCAGCCACTCAAGAACCGTAGCCCTCTGATCTATGTGTTTGTGACTTGATCTTTCCTAAACTGCAAGGCATCTGCAGCTCCAAGAACCGCTCGGTGCTTTCAGCAAGTGTTTGGAGTGAGGTGTGGAGCAGCAACAGGACTCCCAGGCAACAAAGATGTAAATACCACGTACATTCATTTTGTTTGCAGGGTTTGGTTGCTCGGAAACTTTGATTCTTGGCATTTAATGTTCAATTTTTGAAATTAACAGCTTGCAAGGACTGACAGTGCAGGAAGACAGTGAATTGACCGTCACAACTTTTTAAACCTTGGGAGAGGCCAACGAATATCCCCGAAGCATGACACTCATTACATTCGTTTTCTGGAAATGTCAACTAAATGTTTTCATTCTATATACTGCTGTTCATAGAACCACTGCAAAAAGAGGTTAGATGTGTTTCAAGCAATATATTTCAGTATCATATGCTCTTGAAGAAGGGCACTTCAGAGAACTCAAACTGACGGTTCACTTTAAATCACTGTTATCCTACAGCCAAGTCAATACACTCAGAAAATGTAATTAATTCCTGAAACAAGGTACATGAAAATACAGTAACAGTGGAAGAGCCTAGATACACTCTAGTACTAGAGCACTTCCAAACACCAACAACATCCAACACTCCTATCATGTTACGCACTCGCTTGCAAGGAATCATTACACCTTTTTCCCCAGCTCTTGGAATTACAATCTAGAGAGACAGAGAGGGAACAGGAGAGAAACCGCTCTACCCACCACCTTTGCAGGGCCAGAGCACAAGCTGCACTGAACTCCTTACACTAAGGCCACTTTTTAAGAAAGTGTGGCTACAGAGATACATGGATCTCACAAGACAGCTCAGTCACCCCAACAATTTGATGTCGGAAAAGTAAACTGCAAAGTATGTACTATCTTCCCGCTTGTTCTTCTCTTATCAACCTCAACAGATTTCTCTCACCCCTAGAATTTACGCTTGCCCTGAAGATACATTTTTGTATAGAATATGTAAACAATAACCATTATCTACAGTAATCTGAATGCACATGGTAATTATAACATTTGGTTGTACAAAAAAATACTTGTCACTATTTCAGTGAGAAGTAACATCCTCAGACAGAAAGTGGTTCCCAAACGTGTATGGCGTGCCCTGTGTTTTGCAGTGGAAGGGCAGTCCTCAACAAGCCTCTCAGTGCAGCTCTTCTCAATCACAGCTGGTCTTCTTCTTTCCAAATCACCTCCCAGTTAGCAATTTGATTTTTTTTTAATGTTTTAGAAACTGACACTTTTTATCTTATCCTACAATTACATGAACATTGAACTAAGTACACAGTTTGGCCCTACATTGCAATAATAAAAATGATTTACAGTGAATAATATTCCTATAATCACCACTGGAAGAAGAATCCAGAAACAATGTGTTTTTCAAAGCTTCATTTCATCTTCCAGATTATCAGTGCTCAAAATATGTGAGCAGTAAGAACGGTTTGGAAACATTTTGAATTTTTTCACTGGAATTCTTTAAAAAACCAATTAATGTTAAGAGGTTTTATGTTTTCTTCACCAGATCTCTCTTAGTTCTTATATTTCAGCAAGGACTTCACAAAAGTTTATATTTACACACAAACTGTGCAACATTATCCAGTACAACCAATGTATAGTTTTTACACTTTTCTCTTAGAAGTGAAGCTCCATCTGTCATCTGTTCCCAGTAAAAGACTGCATGATCTGCTATCTCCACTGTATCTGCCAGATAGGACAAGCTAATTGTAAAGAACTGAGATTTCCAGCACTGGAGATTGTCAACGACCGACTCCACAAAGGACATTCTGGTGGCAGCAAGGATAAGCAAGCAAATAAGAGAGGTCACTATAAATCTGCGTGAAAAGACTGAGGGAATCTTGAATTTAAAAGTGTTGCTCTCCTGAGGCAAGGAAAGTTTGTCCACATCAACCAGTTTTATTCCATTCCACTGGCTGGTATCAAAGCTCTTCATTGTAGGGCTGATGTCCACACTGGAACAAGGTAAAGGGGTTTCTTTGAGCACCTTGATTTTTTCCCTGAACTCCTGCATCTGTTGCAGAAATATAATGGGTTCAGATACATCTTTGAAGGCCTCTGCGATGTTAAAAGCCATCCGTTGCTCTTGCAGAATTGTGTTCAGTTTATTGATTTCCGGATCATAGGCCTGCATCACTGCAAGCTTCATGGTCTCAAAGTCAGAGAGAATCTCATTTCGTTTCTGCTCCAGCGTGTGCTGCAGCTTCTCAAAGAACTCCTTCACTTTGTCAGAATCTTTGGTCAGCATCTGCAGAGCTTTCCTCTTACTGGTTTCTAAGGTATCCAGCCGCGAGAGGGCATCTCCGCAACGCCAAGTTTCAAAGCCCTGGAACAGGGTTTCAAAAGCCCGCTTCTCCTGGGAATAAGCTTCTTCAATAGAACAGAAAACATGCTTTGTGTGGTCACCACGGGTGGCACAAACCCCACAGATCAGTTGCATGTCTGTCCGGCAAAAAATGTTAAGGGGTTGCCCACTGTGCACTTTGCACACAGGCATTTTCGGAGTTACTTTGATTTTGTTGTACTTCTCCACGATACCTTTCAGGGAGTAGTTG
The DNA here is from genome assembly GCA_026546715.1 of Gallinago undulata. Classification (NCBI taxonomy): domain Eukaryota; kingdom Metazoa; phylum Chordata; class Aves; order Charadriiformes; family Scolopacidae; genus Gallinago; species Gallinago undulata. Next base: position 177,398,061 of record JAOTQQ010000001.1, on the reverse strand, counting down.
ACTTGCAAGCTGTTGACTCCAGTAACGGGAGTTTCCTTCCTGCATGTGGGGCACTTGAAAGGGGAGGGCCTCCAAAGCACATTCCGCACGTTTCCCTCAAGAATTCCTTCCAGACACTTTCTGCAGAAATTGTGTGAACAGGGCAGGACGCGAGGATCATCAAACAGGCTACAGCAAATGGGACAGGTGAGATCTTCCTCTAGGAGCTCCATCATATCCTAGGACAGAGAAGAAAGATGGTAACAGAACTTATAAAATGTATTTCTCCCTCAGGGGAACCATGCAAAAACCAATCTCCATCTGAGATACAGCTCAGTGACAAAAGGATATACTTTTTTTGTCCAGTATCCTAAAGACAGAGCCTCAGCTGGGTTTCTGCAGCCAGTCCAGTTAGCTGTGGTATCCGGCCACCAGATGGCAGGCACAAGAACAACTCAGTGTCCAGGCAGAACCACGTTTGGATTCTCAGCTAGAAATGCAGGAAAAGGAGGCTTGCCAAACCCACCAAGGACTCACAATAACAGCTCACGATTTAGATCTTTCCTCACTGATGCAATACCCAGAAACTGGATTTTCACAAAAGATACCCAGGCGATACCCCCTGCTAAGATTTGATTACTTTCTGCTTGCTCAACTCATCCAAACCCCAGGCACCGCTCCTTGTAAGAAGGCGATATTGAAGGTGACTGAAAAAGCCCAGCTTCAGAATTTCCTCAGCTACAGAATATGTGATGCTGCCCTTTGCTCTACCTGCAAAGCCAAAGGTAGGTCACCACTCACTTAAAAAGTTAGCTTTTCTCTTGCTCCTGCAATATTTGTAAATAAACAAGTGATGGTTGAGCTATTGGGCACACAGTTAAAATACTTCAAAGAACAGCTGCCCATAATTCTTGATAATTCATCATGAAACAAAACTGTCAACCATTTTCACTCACTGCAATCTCTGCTTCCAATTCCATTCTCACAGCATTCATGCCTTGGCAATTTCTTTCTGCGGACAGGACCTACGGGAAGAGGACTTGTCATGTAATCCTTTCTACTGGAAAGTCTCAGTGAGGGGACCCAGAGCACTACCCTTCCAGTGCCTCTAACTAAAGCCAAGTTCTCAGACGCAGACACCTTACAACCTATAGCATGCTCTAAGAAAACAAATCGCTAATAAACACCAAAATGGGTGATAGTTTGTATTAGCCAAACCTCTCAAGCACACTTAGTTTTGAGCTATAATTAAAAAGATGCTTCCCTTGAATAAATTCCTTGAGCATTATACAATATGTATTTGTATATATATGTAATAAAATTACTTTTGTAAATTAAAAGTTGTATCACAGAGAACAGCATCAAAGTATGATTGTGACAGCAAGGCATATGAATGAGCTCTTTTAATTAGTTTTGATGTTATTACTAAGGTTTCTGTCCCCTCAAAGAACTATGAAGTGGAAGTAGAGCAAGAGGAGAGCTGCAAGGGAAGATCCGTGCTGCACAGGACAAGAAGAGCAATAAAATCAATGCCACTGATCCAAGGAAAGCAAAGATCACTGCAGGGAAGAAAGGCGAGGTCAATTCTGAGTCTCTTTCACAAGAGGACCACTACAGTCCCAGCGAGACTTCATAGGAAAAGCCATTCTCGAGGGGTGTAAGCAAACCTCCCACACTTTTCCAGTGATGAGGAGTATTCTCTGTGCTTGTCTGAATAAGGAGAGGTTGAAAAAGTTGCCAGCTTTTCTACTCAGTCTCAGGACAAAGGTCATCAGGCAGAAAACGCCACTGTTACAGCTAGGGACACAGCCCCTGAGAAAAGGTCCACTTACCACCTAAGGTTTCCGATAAGGCCACAGACACCATTCAGAAACTTCCTTTTCTCTGAGAAGAAAGTCATTTTGAAGTTAGAACAAGCAACATTTCTCTTCTGCCCTTTTCCTACTGCTAAAAAGAATGGGATGATGGGAAGACAATAATTTTGCCCCTATACTCTTGAGTCTTCCTCTTTATGAATAACTCTTTCCAACTTGTCCTCACAGCTTTTAGCCACAGTAGTTTAAAGATCAGTTTTGCTTCTAAGAGGATAATAACTACAAAACTAAAATGACAGTTCTCCATCTTTCAGTAAAATGGAAATTCCCAGCACAGAAAATATTTGTTCTGGTCTGTCTCCTTTACCAGGGAGGATTTTACTTCTTAGTTAGGGAGCTGGAAAAGCAGCTTTGCACGCCTGACAGTGAGCACTGTAAACCACTGCAGAAAATGCTTACTACCACACGTTCCATCAAAATTGCAGGACAAACATTGAAGACTTTCCATGCTCCTGAAAATAGGAAATAAATGCACAAAAACGTTTCACGATCCAAATAAAACTGTCCTGTTGCATTCCAACCCCACTTCTCCAATTAAATAATTATGCTTTATAAGTACAACAACATTTCAAAACCATTACATGACATCATTAAAAACCTCAGATTTTAAAAAAAGAAATGGGCAAGTCCACAAGCTTTTTTCCCAGTAGTAACACCAAACCAAAAATACCGAAAACTTGTATGACTGATTGTATGACAGAAGCTGAACTTCTGTCTTCTTTAGGACATTAATTTCAAAGAGTAAGTTGCCTGTGGATGGAAACATCCCTTTGTATTAGCAACTTGGCATTTGTGTGAGAAACTACAGCACCATTTCAGCTTCTCCATTGGGAATTTCTCTGTGTTACTTCTGATCCGGGTTTGGATGGCCCACTTTTCTTCTTTCACCTGAGCTACATAAACTCTCTGGGTACAAACTCAGCAGATGTCACCCATCAGAAAGAGCAACTTGCACCGTTCTATCATTAGGAAGAAGAATGGCAAAACAACGCAAACCCTAAACACGGAACCAACCGCAATAGCTTTTTCCCACACTCCAGAGAGGAAAGCATGTAACATGCTCCTCAGCACACAGTTTGGGTTTATCAGCCAGCAGCAGGCTGAAAACAAAACCAAAATTTCACCAAGCTCCAAACAAAACAAAAAGGCAGCTCTTGAATTACAAGTTTCCTGCAATGGCGTGTAAGTATTCTAAATAAAACTCGACCGAGTCGGGCTGCATTTCCGCAAGAAGTTGAGCTAGCCAGGAGAGGTCTCATCTCCCTTCCTTGTCAGGACCTCCTACAAGCAATTTCACCAGCCTTCTGTCAGACTGGTGTCTTGAATCAGACCAAAAAAGGGTCCCGTGCAGGTAAGGCAGGAGGCAGGGGAATGGGAGCTCCTCCTTCCAGCAGCAATGATCTTTGCTCACCCCATCCAGAGGCATCACAACCTAACGGAGGGTCAAAGTAGACATTGCAACATAGAACGATTGACCTCCAGGTGCAGTAGGTATCCGGGCAGCCAAAAAGCCTTATAGCAGCTTTCCAGTGTCTGAAGGGAGCCTACAGGAGAGCTGGAGAGGGACTCTTTGTCAGGAAGTGTAGTGACAGGACAAGGGGCAACGGTTTTAAATTGGAAGTGGGAAGATTTAGATTAGATACCAGAAAGAAATTCTTGACAGTGAGGGTGGTGAGGCACTGGAACAGGTTGCCCAGAGAAGCTGTGGATGCCCCATCCCTGGAAGTGTTCCAGGCCAGGCTGGATGGGGCTTTGAGCAACCTGCTCTATTGGGAGGTGTCCCTGCCCATGGCAGGGGGGTTGGAACTCGATGATCTTTAAGGTCCCTTCCAACTCTAACCATTCTATGATTCTATGAAAGCGGCTGTGCTTTAAACCGGTTATTTCATATCTGGAGTTTTTTTCCAGGAGTATCAGGTAGATCCAACACACTCAACCGTCAGAAAGCTAGAAAGGCCTAGAGAAACAAGCCATCTCGGTTCAGTGCAGTTACAGCCCCATGAGTACAACGTTTCTGGGTCTGACACTCGGCTGAGCGCAGGGCACAGGGGCAGTGCCATCGCCTCCTTGTCCCTCTGGCCGGGCAGCAGTTCCTCACAGCTTCTGGCCACAGCCCCTCTCCTCCCGGTGGGGGGTCCCTGACACCCGCCTCAACGACGCCGTTCCCACCGGGCCCGGCCGCTCTCCCCAGCCGCCGGCCGCGGCCTCCCCGGGGGTCGGGGGAGTCAGAAGCCCTCGGAGTCAGCCTTGGCCGCGCAGAGGATAACGCGGCGGCGGGGTTTATGCCGGGAACGGGGCTGCCAACGGAACCGCGGCCCGCCGCCTCACAACGCCGCGGCCTGCGCTCGCCCAGCCGGGCCTGCCCCTCCTGCCGCCGCCGCCGGATACTCACCATCCCGGGCCGGGGCTGGCGGAGAGGCCGGGGGGAGCGGGCCGCCTCGGCCGCCCACACCGGCCTCAATCGCCGCCCCCGCCTCTCTCCCCCCCCCGCGCCGCTCGGCCCGGCCCGGCCCGGCGCCCCCCTCTCACCTCGGACAGCCGCGGCGGCGCGGTCAGCGGCAGCGGGCGATGCTGAGGGCCGCCATCCGCCGGCCGTGCCGCCGCACGCCCCTCCTCGCCGCGCCCCGCCGTCGCTGCCGCTGGGCCCAGGAGGGGTGGGCAGGCCCCGGCCCCGGCCCGCAGCGGCGATCGGCCGACAGCTGCTGCCCGCCGGCCCGGACGGCGTGCGCCCACCCACCTTGGCCGGCGGCCGCCGATCCGTCCCCGGGGCAGGAGCTGCTGCTGCGGCTCTTCCTCCTCCGCTTGCCCGTGAGCGGCGGGGGAAGCCCCCGGGGCCGGTAGGGGAGAGGAGCGGGCGGTCCGGCTGCCGGGCGGTGGCTGCCGCTGGCCTCAGGCGGTGGCCGCGGTCCGCAGCCCGAAGCAGGCTGCCTGCCCCCCGCCCCCGCCGGGGGATTTACGGGTTTCTGTTGTTTATTAACTCTGCCAAATTAAGACTTCAGCCCGCCGCTCACGGGCGCGCCCGGCGCAGCCTGACGGGGAGCGCGGCTGGGTGGCAGCCCCACCGAGCATCTTCCACCTCCTGAGAGCGCCTGTTAAAAAAAATCCAAAAAAACCCCCAAAAAACCCCAACATCATTTTAGCCAGATATCCTCACGTGCTTCGTAAAAGGATGGAGATGTATTTCTGTTTGCTTTAACGCACCGACCGTACCCTTTCTGACTAGTGAGTCTGTTGGAGAGTAACGTGGCCTTGTCAGACCTGCAGGTCTCCCGCAGTGACACCAGCTTGTCCCAGGGAGACGGAGTGGGAGGGATTCTGCATCCACCTGGGAGGACTCTCCAGTCACAGGGCTGTGAAACTGGGGCTGGAAGCGCTCAGATCGTGCAGAACTTTTGTGATTCTTACCCTTTTTGCGGTCCACATGACAGTTCTCAGTCAACTCACATCAGGGCTCACATCGAAGCCAAACTGAACTTACTTCCAAGTCAGACTTTGTGACACCCTACATCAAAAGCTGTTCCAAAACGCACGTGCTCTGCCTCCTGCACCGCTGTCACTGCCTGCTCTTCACTTGCCTGCTGCCTGCACAGTGCTCATCGGCACAGGGAAGACAATTCACATTCAGGACTACCCATACAAGCAACATCACAGGCTCGACCCTATTTGCCCAGAGAAGCTGTGGATGCCCCATCCCTGGAATTATTCAAGGCCAGGCTGGATGGGGCTTTGAGCAACCTGCTCTAGTGGGAGGTGTCCCTGCCCATGGCAGGGGAGTTGGAACTTGGTGATCGTAAGGTCCCTTCTGACCCATTCTATGATTCTATGATTTCTATCAAATGAAGCTCCCTCACACACCTGACATCTTTCTTCCAGCCATTTAGGAATCCGGATTTCAAAAAACACTCAATAACACACCAAGGCTGTGGTTCCCCAATTTACTGCAGCCAGCAGAGGAAAAGCCCTCCTCTTCCTCACCTTTCCTCCTTCTGCCTCCACCTGGGCTGGCCTGCCCTCTCAGCTGGACTCAATGGGAACAGTTTGGCCAAAGAGAAGTATTTTCAAAAACCCCCTTTGGATTGTTCACACACTTCGGTATTTTATCCACTGTCTACAAGAGAAAGGTCCCAGGAGGTAGAGCTGCTGCTGAAAAGCAACCCAAACCTTTAGGTGCACTTCCACATCCTGCTTGTTTCTTCTTAATTGTCCAGCACCTTCTTTGCCGTTTATTAAAAACAAGTAATTCCAGGTAGTTTCTGAAAAGTGATGAATTAGGCCATCCTCAAGCTACCCAAATTGCATTCAAGTGATATCCCAAATGTTTGCGCATTTATGTTTTCCAAGAACCCCTTGTTTATGTCTTCCCAACAGCCATTCTTATATCAAGAATTTCCTGATTCTACTAATTTTCTCTTCAATTTTATGGTTAAATATATTAACAGCAACTTGGTGTTTTAGTTTTCTCACTCATTATAACTTCATACATAAGTTCATACATACTCGTATAACTTTTTTTCCTGATATATTTTTAGAGTACATTTTATTCTCCATTAATTCTTTGGGCTGTCTCCTTACAAATGAAGGAGCTGTATGGGCATAAGAGTGGATGTCTGCCCGCCTGGGATACCTCCTTTTCAATAGGACCATCTGAAAATGTTCTTGTCCCTCCTTGACCTGGGCTTTCTTCTGCCAAAGCTGAAAGTTTCAACTTCTGTGGCAACTTCCAGCTTTACAAGACAAACACCAGGCTTGTAAGACAAAGGGGTCGCACCTATTGTCATCTTTAAACTAGAGAGAGAACCCAGATTGTGACTCTTCTACTAAGACAGGAGATTTCTGAGACTGAATCTGCTGGTTGCAGTTCATGAGCGACCTCAGAGCTGACTTCTGCCCACCTCGCCTGTGCCAGCTCTGCTAGCCTCAGCAGATGCTTTACCGAGCTGACTCAACCCACTAAGACAGCAGAACACTATTCTCTTTTCTTTGCCTGGGTTAGTTTTCTGCTGACTCAACGAGTTAAATCAGTTCAGTGCAAGATTAGACAATCATCAGGTCTAACATCAGAGAAACAAGGAAAAGAGGAACAGGATTTTTTCCCTTCCTGTGGAAGCGAGCCATTAGAGTGACTCAAGCTGTAACAAGTAATTTTACCCCAAGGGGCAGATTCACAGGGGGTTAAACCGAGCCGAGACTGTGCTACTAGCAAAAAAGATAATTCTATCCTTTCCCCTTCCCTTAGTCATGCTTTCCCGATGCCTCCTCTCCGCTGGCTCCGACACTCATGCAGCCACATGTTAGGCTAGATCCACTTGCCAACAGAGCTGAAAGCTAATCCAGGTTGTCGGGTTTGTTTTTTTTTTTTAAAAAAAAGGTTTCCAGCAGGATCAATTTTGTCAGCCAGCTGATCCAGCGGCCGAACAAACACCAATACCAGGATGAGGCAGCGAGCGGGCCCATGTCGGTGGCAGCCGGCACACACGTCAGCATAAACCAGAAGTGCTCCCCCTTACCCCCTCCCAGCCATAATTTCACAAATGCTTCCAGCCAGCCATTGCTGGCCCTGCTGCCAAAAGTAACACAGCCTTGCCCTTCGGCCACACCAGCTGCTCATTCCAGGCCCCAGGCACCCCCTGTGCTGTGCTGGAGAAGATGTCTAACACAAAACCAATCAATAAATGTAGCTGGAGTTAAAAGCGCATTTTTTGTGTTTTGGTTTTTTTCCACCCAGGCTTGTATTCCCAATGAGTAAGGGTTCTCTGAGGCCGTGCTAGCAGAGATTGTAATTTTTTCTTAGGGTGAAAGACCAAGGAAAAGAGGTAAGTTGAGGGCATTTTCCAGTCTTATCCTTGGCTGCAAGCCTGCCTCCTACTTCTCACTGAAGGAGGTTAAGGCTTCATGTCAGGAAGGGGGTGTTGCAGAGGTGTCAGAGCACACACACAGTACACTCCGGCTCCGGGAGAGTGACTTCTGGAAGCACACTGCTTTATTCGGCTGTGCTGGTGTACACATACCCTCAAATGCAGAGAGACAATCAGAGACACGCGATGCACGTAGTTGCTGCGGGGATCTCAGTACAGAAATAAATCTGCAAGAGCTTTGATGCCGATAAATTGGTAAGAAGATAACTGTAAGATAACACAAATAAAGGAACGATTCAAAACAGCTCTGTGTATCAAACACCTTCCTTATGTATAAACGCTTCACAACTACATCGTATCTGACTACATTTCTTTTCAACAGATACATCTGGACTACATTAAAGACTCCAAACGAGGGATCAGAGAAAGCAGTTTCTTGTTATTGTTCCATAAAAGCTACTTTTAATATGCACTGTAGAAATACCAGGCATTAAAAATCCAGAAGGATCATCAGCGACTGAAATGATCAACTGCTGTTCTGAGGTCTGAATTTCAGAGACTGCAGGGTCTCCGATGGCTGGTTTAGCAGTACTGAAAAGCTCTGTAGCTTTACACACAGAACTCTGACCCACACCGTTAACTAATATTTAACACTTTCCCAGGTTCTCCTGCAGAGGTGTGGGGGGGAATTGATGATGAATTCAGTTATCTCCTCAGCGTAATCCTATTTATTTACGAAGAATGTACAGCCACGTCCCATTTCCTTGCACGCAGAGGAAGCAAATGGGAGGGAGCACTGTGCGGCAGTCCAAGTTTGCTGCTCTAGCCAGGATGCCTGCCCAGAAGAAGCTGTCCCTTGGCTTTTTCTCAGGGCCATGCACCACTGCTTCTCCCACTGTCTGCTGGCTCTGGCGTGGTGTTTCCGGTCCCGGACATGCACACAGGCAAACACAGCTGCAACCAATCTGTGCTCTTGCTGCCGCGTTCGCAAGCAGTCCCTCGAGAAAACTCTCTGACTTTCCCCAAATTAGTGCTTGTTCATACGAGTTAGCTCATCTTAGCGCTGGGCCATCCAGCCCTGTGCCGTGGGCAGCGGTTTCTCGTTTTTAGCTGTCTTACGCCATCAAAGAACTTAATTGCTTCTTCCTGAACAAAGCACGACCAGCACGCCTGTCAGTTTTAATGAGGTCTGTGATTGCCTATAGATCAAAGCTCTGCTCTGGTGGGTTTTTGCTTATACTGCATAAAGAGGAAAGGAGAAGTGACCTCCAAAGTAAATAGAACAATGAGGAGCAAAATTAATTTTCATACACAACTTCTTCTATGACTTGGCAAGCGTCAGATTAGCTGTATAAAACAGAAGACTTCCTACAGAATGTTAATCCTCACAAGAACACATTATAATGAAGATTTCAAAAGTACAAGCACAACCTGTTTTTCATCTGAGACCTTGTCTGTATCATCTTCCAAACCACAGGCCTGACCCTGGGAGTGGAAGGACTGCTTTCAATAAACAAACCTTGATTTTCCAGTCCTGCACCATCATTTACTTCTGTGCAAGTTGCATGGAGACGTTACTAAATCCATTCCAGCATATTTAATAACTATTTTTTTCATTGGTTTTCACAGGTGTAAATGCCTCCACAAAGCTCGTGGCAGCAGAGAAGCAAGTCCCAGCAGTTTTTACTAGGAAGGCGAAGAGGAATTATCTTTCTGAGAAATTATTAGTCAGTTTGGGTTACACGCTCTAACAACGGGAGACAGTTCCCTCTCTCCCGCGAATTCGGTGATATCAGGCAACCTTTCTGAAACAAACTTGTCCGCAGCCAATAGATCTACTTTGGAGGACTAATGAGAGACAGTCCCATTTTGTGGATGAAGCTCTGAGCTAAAGAACAAAACAAGTCAATGACTGTCGTTTTCTTTGAGTGGGACCTCCAAATACACCTGCATTTATGGAATGGATGGGACTGGTCTTTTTCCCGTTCATGGTTCCCAGACAAAATGTCTCTGCAGCCACTGTTCAAGGAAAATAAAACCCTGTGAGCAACAAACATGTTTAGGCATGCTGAGCATAATTTTGCTTCCAGTGTGGGAGGGTCCTAAATACTTGGCCTCCCCAGTGAAAGAAATGCACAGTCAAGAAAGGGAGCAGCTGAATTAACCCTTTATTACCAAGGACAATGACACTTCTAAATATTGGAGCCTAGTTCTTTGTCTCCTTGGAGCAGTTCTTTGTGCACTATAAAAAAATTGGTGTTCAAATATGGTCTAAACAGGCTGATAAGCACATTTACAAACACGGTACTATCCTGCAGGAATCGCTCACCTCATCCTCCAAGAAAGGCATGCGAATAAGACATGTTTCTTACCAGAAGACCAGCTGACTTCTGCCTAATTTCCACCGGACCAAGGCTGTTACCTGCTTGATTTTGTGTGGCGCTGGAGCCTTCACTCGGGGCACATCTTTGCTGCTGCTCCTGCATGACCCATTGTGACACTGAGTGGTCACCAGCTGCTGTCAGGGTGCTCAGCTGCTGGACTCTGCACCTGGAGGGCAACAGGATGGGTGCACGGATGAGAGCTGCACTGACCTTGGTCCCCCGAGGCTTCTTGCCCACCGAGAACATGGAGTCAATGTGCTCCAAAGCACCACCAGAAACTTTTCCACCCTGTGAGTGCTGCAGTCTGGTGGCCTGTAGAACCAGCCTCTCAAGTTAAGAAAGAAGCGGAGCAGGAAACTGGCAGCAAGGCATAGCCAGACACCACTCCCCAAAGCCCCATCCCCTTGAGCCAAACTGATTTGGCAATGCTGACTTCGTGTGGCGAGATGTATTTGCTTTCCCAGTAAGAAAGGACTTAGTGGAGCCTAGAGGAAAAAAATGGCATGGGGAGTCACTTGAAGGTTGAGCCTCTCTAAGTTTTTTTTTTCCTATTTTAAAATATATCAACATTTGTCATTTAACATTTACTGTAACAAGCCCGCAGTGTGTGACAGACAATAAAAATCCCGCAGCGACTTAAATGGGACTAATTATGGGAACAACGAGCTACCAATGAGAATCACGATGCCCTCCATACGAAATAAATAAACATCAGTTTCCACCTAATATTTACTTCTTAGAAGTTCAAGACTAATCCCATTTGGCATATTTTAAGGAAGTGAGCTCTTGACCCCAAATGTTTATGGGCTGTAACAGTAAGTCCAATAAAAGAAAGGAAGCATATTTTGAAGCTGCTCTTAAAATCAGATTGGTTTTAGGCACAATTTTGAGAAAGACTGCGTTTCAAGTAATGTTTCATGTTTCAAGTAAAGGGGTGTGACTGATACAGCCCATTCAGACCACTAAGATATTTCTTGTTATGAAGATTTCTTTTAACAAGGGTTTTTGAATATCTGCTTAACACACACACCACCCTGACTCCTCCAGACAGATACCATTGTACCACATGGGTTACATTAGTTGCATCACATTATATACTGTAATAAAATGCTTAGGGAGCTTTCTAGGTGAAATACGGCAAAATAAGACAACAGCTGAAAATCATGAGAAACAACAATTTAATGAAAAACAACAATGTAATCCCAAATTGGTTTGGAAATAAGCAAGCTTTAAAATATATGTATTTAAAGGATCTACTGTCTGCAAAGCATTCTAGATCACCATTTTATGGCACATTTATTGGATATTTTTCTGTATATAAATAAAAATGTGAGGTAGGTGCAGGTGGGCTTCTATAGCCATGTTATCACTATTTACTGTATCTATTGGAGCCCAGTTTGTGACCCCTGTTCTGGATGCTCTGTGCTGTAGGCACAGACCTAGGTCTTTTGCTAAAGAAACACTTCTGTAACTCGAAGGCCACAAGTCAAACTACAGCTTTTTAAATTACATGGCATTCTGCCTCTATGAGTGGGGCACAAAGCTGGTGCCAAAGTGTGCTTTGCAAAAAAAATGATAAGCACAATGATAGCATGCTGGCTTTTCACTGTAGCAGTCTTTATGGTGGAGTTTGACTGGTTGTCCTGGTTTGAGGCAAAACAGAACCAATTTTCTCTTCAGTAAATTTACTTTTCAGTTAAGCCTCTTCTAACTAACTGAACTCTGAAATTAACAGACACTATCCGCTTCCAGAGTGATAAAACCTGATTGCTTCTGATTTATGCCAAGGCACGGTACGCAGAGAGGCTGTTGCTTATATTTATTGCTATAACAACCAAAGTCAGCTCCCTTTGTTATTTGCCCCATTGGAGGGTCGGAGGCAGATGAGTGTAGAGGGGTCCCACCTGCAGGGAGGGGCAGACAGGAGAGGTGACCCAAAACTGACTGACGGGGCATTCCATCTCACCTGCATCATACTCAGTATAAAACTGAGGGATCAAAGGTTCAGCACTTTCATTCTTCAATGGCTGGCATCTGAGGAGGACTCTCTCTGTTCTTCTGCCTTGATCCGTGTGTTCCTAAATACAGTTCTGGAATCCAGTTCCTGTCTGCCACTGAGTCCAGTCTGGGGCTTTCCCAGTGCAAGCCCATGAGTTGATCATCGTTTTGTAGATATTGTATCTGTTTCATTATTTTCTTTTCATGTTGTTTTTAATGTTTTCATTAAAGCAGTTTAGGTTCTTTTTTGCACTCCTAAGTCTCTTCCTCTCTCTTCCTCCTCCCCCTGAAGGGAGATGCTCTCAAAGAGCCTCTCTCATTCGTTTCAGTGGCCAGTCTGGTCCTGAGTAAATAAGGCAAAACACTCTACCAAAGCTTTTGAACAGATGGGAAAGTCCTTCAGAAGCAAACAGGACCCTGAAAAGTTCAGAGTTAGGACTTACTAGCCAGGCAGGTCTGGAAGATGAGGAGAAAGGGCAACCCCTGGGGAGCAAATGCCATGGAGGCAGCCGGAGAGACCCTGGCCGGGAGAGGCAGCTGGGCCTGGGCCTTTCGCTTCAGAGTCCTGTCTCTTTTTCACTTTTCCAAGAAAGAATAAAAAAAAATAGAAGGGGAGGATTAAAAAAAAAAAAAAAAAGAGAAAGAAGATAAATGTGGCTCCTGTCACTTGGAGCCAGCAATAACGGACCAGTAAATTTCCATGAAGGAGTCCCTTCCCACATGGCCCAGCGCTGCTGTTTGTTGATGTGATACCTACCAGCTGCCCCATCATGATCACTTTCCTCTTTTTGATATATATATATAAATTGTCCTTTATTTTTATATATAAATTGTCCTTTGGGTGGCCATGTGCTGGGGCTGCAGCCAACCCAGTGCTGAGCCGCCTCAGGCCACCGCCACATTCAGACACAGCTCCTCAGATGAGGAGGAGGAGTAAGAGTGGCTTTCCACTGCACCCGTTTTCATTTAAATATTCCTTTCCTGAGGAAAGACAGAGGGTGTTTAATGGGATATTTTTAATTTTTTTGTTTTTTGTCACGCCGTGATCGATTTCACGATACCCCCGGCGGTTTCGTCGCCCCCGGGGGGGGGCTGCCCGCCATCTCCCGCCGCCTCCCGCCATGTCGGGCAGCTGGGAAGAGAGGGAGGGAGAGAGGAAAGCCCGCCAGCCCCACCGAGACCTCCCGCCCGCCAGAGGGCGCTGCGTCCCCCCGTCCCGCCGCCCTTGCGTCTTGGGCGGGGCGGCGGGGTCCGGCCGGTGATGGCCGCCTCCGTGTTTTGCTGCTGCTCCTGGTGGAGGGATGGCGGCGCCGGCCACATCCCGCTGAAGGAGATGCCGGCGGTGCATCTCGACACGCAGCGCATGGGTAAGCGGGGCGGGGGGGCCGGGTCTCCCCTCACCAGCCGTGGTGGGCCGGGGCTGGGGTGTCTGAGGAGCGGCGGCAGCAGGGTAGGCCCGGCGCTCGGGGGGCGGCAGGGGGGAAGCCGTGAGGGAGGGAGGGAGGGCTGGAGAGCGACCGGGGCTGTCTGTCCCCGGGGAGCTTGGGCTGGTGGCGTCAGGGCATTTTAATACGGTGTAATTCCCAAGGGTAAACTTTAAGATGGCTCCTTAAAGTTTATCCTGTCACGTCTCAGTGAAGCACCCTTGGGGAAGAGGCTTTTCTGGGCTACTTTGTCAGAAGGATTTGGTAGTTTCCAGGAAAAAACCAACAAACCAACACCTAATTTTGGTTTAAATTCAGTTGAAGCTTATCAGCAGAATGAGTAGGTGAGAGAGTGTGAGTGCCAGAGGGGATGTGTGAGGGGGGACGGCTGCCTGCTGGAGTTGAAGGTCTTGGTCGGGTTAGGCCAGGGGTGGTGGTTCAGAGCAAAGGGGGAAACCTACAGCAATGGAGGTACAGAAGGAGCCAGGTCTTGTTTATTCTGCTCTTTGAACGTCATCCTTAAGATGAGCTGTCCACAAAACCATGCTTGGGGCTTTATTGAGGGTGGAAGGGACCAGGGCTAGCTGCAGCAAAGCTGGTGAAGGAGCTGGGAAGAAAGTGGTGTGGCCGATCCAGGGTCCAGTGCTCAAGCATTACGTAGCCTGCTTTTATTCCATTTTAACAGTGAATCTTGACTGTCTCCCATGCTCTTGACCATGGCAACAGTATTTAAAGATGAAGTTGTCCACTGGAGAAGGAAAACTTAGCAGAGGATTTTTTTCTCTCTGTATTGGCAGGCTTGTTTCTAATGAAAGGATTTTTTTTTTTTCAGAGAATAATTAAAAACTTTGCAATTCCACCAAGCGTTTCTACCCGATGTGCTGTTCCTTCTCTTTGCAGAATTTTTTTCTCCAGTGTATAGAGACAGGGTACAGGGCTTTGTTCTCACAATGACCCTTTCTGACTAAATTGTAAGTTATGCTTCTGATGTGGTTGAGCAAAGGTTGTAATCAGCATGGTGCCGTAAAACCCAAGAGGCAAAATTAGAGCAGTGTATAGATTTTAAATAAATAAGCCCTACTTGAAAGATGAACTAGCCTGTAAACAGCTTTCCTTTTTCTTACTTCAAAGCATGGCCCATCATCATAATTCTCATGGGCTAATGAAGCTCTTACTTGGGGCAGAAAGAACAAAACCAGTTTGTAACATTTAGGGCTCTTAAGGGCTGCTTCCAGACTTCTGAAAATGTTTTCAAGTTTTGCATTCTTTTTTTTTTCTTGCAGGAACAGACGTTGTCATTGTTAAAAATGGCAGAAGAATATGTGGCACGGGAGGCTGCTTAGCCAATGCACCTTTGCATCAGAACAAGAGCTATTTTGAGTTTAAAATCCAGTCCACAGGTTAGTCAGCAAAAATATACAACTTTAAACTTGGAAGGTATGTCAGATTGCCTGCTGGTGGTCATATCTCAAATACCCAGCACATGCATCTTTCTAATTGCATCCTTGAACTTGTGAACATTGGAGAGTTTTATAATTTGTCGTTGTATAAAAGGAAATTGCTTTTTTTCTTTTTTCTTTTTTTTCTTTTAAATTGTGATTCTGAAATATTGAAAAGAATGGTAAGTAAATTACTAAAGGAGTGCAAATACTAAAACACTATATTGTTTTGTATGCTATTATTATGCATGTTTTTCAGTTAGGATATTTTATAAATGTGGTTTTGGTAAATAAATGCTTATCACCGCATAAACCACTGTAGCTATGAAGTTGGTTTTTTTTAAATAGTGCAGTTTATCCAGCAATATTTGTAGCTATTTGTCTACTGTCATTTGCTTTCAGCATACACTGTGCACAAGCAACAGTAACACTCCTTGTGCTACACTTTGCTTTTCAAATCAAATGTGCAGCACTTATTCTGACACTGCCTTATCAAGAGAAGCCTTTCAACACCCTGTTTATTTGTTTTGCACAGATCTAATGCAAGGCAGCTGAAAGTGAATGAAATTTGGAAGCATTGTGCTTTTACTAATACAGTCAGTTGCACTAGTACAGAGTGCATTAGTACACTAAAATCAGCCTGTATTTTTAAAAATAACAGACACTGTGAAAATGAAACTGTTCTTTTCCTAAGTGTGTAGGGAGAGGGAAGAAGGAGGAGAGTGTTAGTCCAGAGACAGGCCTTATGATACCAGTTGGAGCTTGAACATGGCACTTTTTGGGTAAGGGTTGTTTGCATTCTGTTTGATTGGAGTGCAGACAGTGTGAACACAAATCTGTCCAAAATACCCTGCAGTCAAAACAGTTGTTTAGTTTTAAACTACATGTAGACCCAAGCTCAGTCTTAACTTCGGAATTTTAGTATCCTTTCTGTTGGGGAAAGAATTCACTGCAGCTGTTGTTCATAAATGGACATTATTCACTCAGATACAGTGTCCATGCTCTTATACTTAATTTGAGAAACATAGAAAATAAAATTCTGGTCCCTGTGAGCTGTGTCTCGTGTATTCCTGTGCTCCAAAGCAGGAAAATTGTAGATCACTTAGCTTAAAACTTTAATTCCCAGAAGTATTCCTGAACTCTATCAGGGGTCATCTATGGGTCCAATAGTCAACCTGACTATTGGAAAGTTTTCTGAGGTCAGTTCTGAATCTTGTTCACACTCTTGTCCTTTTCATGCTGGGCATGTAAGTATTGGAATAAATTGTTCTGCAATCTTGTCTTTTGAAACTAATTTTTTTATGTTTTTGCCTCATGTTCTCATGTTAGTCTTCTGTAGATTAAACAGTCCCAGTTTTTCACTGTCTCCTTATAGGTGATGTTTTTACACTTCTGTTTGGTTTTGTTGTTTCTTCTAGAATATCCCTCATTGACCTAATTTGTCTTGAGGTATGATGCTTAAGATGGATGCTCTGTTCCAGCTGCAGTAGACATCCTTTGTCTGCTTTATACATGCCATACATCCAGAAGCTTTTCACAACAGTAGGACACAGACCACGCTCAGCACGTGGTCTGTGATAACCCCAAAATTATATTCTATGAACTGGCTGCCAAGCCAGTATTGTATTTGTGCCACTTACTGTTCCTACTTACCTGCTGTTCTTTGTAATTCAGAAAAAGCAAATGCATTTTCCTTATTTCAGACCTCTTAACCAGTTTTGTCAGGATCATTTAAAACTTGAGGGGCCTCTGAAGAGCTTGTAGTCCTATCAGGTTGGTATTTGCAGCACATTTAATAAGCACATCATCATGTTACCCAGGTCATTGATGTGAATACCTCACAGTATCTGACCTTGGGCATTCAATACAAAGCCTCAAACCCCATTTGAGTCATCTTTTTTGATTTGACACGGTACTACTGATGAGTAGTCCTGGAATTCAGTTTTCTAACCAGCTGTGCATTCCTATTGCTCTGTCTAGACCATGTTTTTGTAATTTGACTATTTCAATGTTCTATGAGGTTCAAAAACATTACCAAATTAAGATCTGTCATACTTATGAATTCTCCTTTTTCCCTAAGACTGGTCTAACCAGCTGAAAAAGAAAATTGTATCATTCACAAATCCGTGCTAGTTGGATTTATTTTTTACCTCCTCCTACAGTCTCAGAGTTTGTTTTCAGTATTTTTCTGGGAACAGAAGTTAAGGCAAGTGGTTACAATTCTCTGGACCCTTCTTTTTCAGGATGGATGCTGTTTATCTTCAGTCTCTTCTGACTGCTTGTACTTGGTCTGGCCAGGATGGAATTAATTTCCTTCAGATCAGCTCCTGTGGTGCTGTGTTTTAGATTTGTGACCAAAACAATACTGATATCACACTAATGTTTTAGCTATTTCTGAGCAGCGCTTGCACAGCATCAAAGCCTTCTTTGTTTTTCGCTCAGTGCCCCCAGTGAAGAAGACTGGGGTGCACAAGAGGTTGAGAGGGGACACAACCAGGTGGATGACCTAAACTAACCAAGGAGATGGTCGTGCTCAGCAGCAAAATGGAGAGGAGGGGATTTAGGGAGGTTAGCAATCTATTGCTTGGGAATTGGCTAGGCCTCAGTCTGCCTGTGGGAGGTAGTGAGTCATTGCCTTTGCATAATTTTTTTTTCCTTGTTTTTTTTTTTTTTTCCTTCTACTTCTCCTTTGCTTATTAAACAATTTTTTATCTTTATGCGCAGGGTTTTTTCTTCCTTTCCTCTTCCTCCTTCCCACTAGGGGCTGTGGGGGAAAGTGAGTGAGTGGCTGGGTGGTATGTAGCTGCCTACCAGGGCTAACCCACAACAGTCCTGGTACTTCCAAGAGATATTTACTGGTAGTACTGCCATGGCACCAGTTAGAAACACGTTCTTTATGCTGTCCTGTTTCAGTCAGATAGTCTTCAAAATAATGGCTTTTTTCTTACCATGTTCATGTCACATTTTAGGGATTTGGGGTATTGGGGTTGCAACCCAGAAAGCAAACTTGAATCAAATTCCACTTGGTCGAGATGTCCATAGCCTGGTGATGAGGAATGATGGAGCTCTCTACTATAACAATGAGGAGAAAAATAGACTACCAGCAAACAGCCTTCCTCAGGAGGGCGATGTGGTGGTGAGTTTCTTAAGGTTTCTTTCTCTTCTCAGCTGTTCCCAGATTACTCTTATTTACAGCTGGGTGTTCAAACTGACTGTTTCAGTCACATTGTTTGGCTTGCATCTCCCTATTTGGAAAGAACCAATAAAAATTCCTGTTATATTTGAATCATATCATTCATTGATATTTTTCTGAATGAGGGACAGACTACCAGTGTTTGAAAAGTAGCGTCTAATGCTGTGTTGCAGTCTGGTTGCAGTATCTACCTGACAGGTAACTCCCATCTCAAGGATCCTACATTGTTTGAGATGGGACCTTCCTGAACAAATAATGTGCTGGAATGCATTACGTAGCTACACGCCATGCCTGGCTGAACTCAAGATCCAGTAGCAAACTGATTAATGATTGGAAGGATGGAGCCAAGCAGAGATAGGTCCTGGGTGATAGATGAATTGTATTTTTAGCTAAACTTTTGTAGGGAAGGAGAGATATTAAGTGGGAAGGGTGTAATGCTCAGTGGGAAAATGATGAAGAATGAGGGCAAATGGAGAACCCTAATATTTTTTTGTTCCTTACTTTTACAGCTTTCTCAAAACATCCTTAAATTACTTTGTTTAAATGGTTTTGAGTTATTGCTGTCATTTTCCTCCATGTCCTGTTAGAGATTTATTTTCAAATATATATGGGAGCAATGCAATGAAATTAACACCATTTATCACCGCTACTTTTTCTTGCTCGGTAATTTTACCTCTATATAGCAGTGGTTGGAAATTTCATCTTTAGAAGCTCTAAATAGCTACTGTTGACTCCTCTCCCTTTTACCCTCAGATACTCTATTGTTGTTTTAATCCCCTTCTGAAACTGTTTTTGTGGAGGGTTGCAAACACAAAAATACTGTCTGAACAGCTTCAGCTAATAGCAAAAAAAGTAGCTGATGCGTTATTGCTAATTTCCCAGTTTCCATAAATTTCAATTTATTTTGTCCTGTCATGAAAATAAATTTCTGAAGTAGTATATGACAACACAAATTGTCACATTTGGCTGTACCAAAACCATCAGAAAAACCATTTAGCTACCAAATAACTAATTTATTACCTTGTTAGTGTTTGCTTTCTGCTCTGTAGTCAGTATATTTATAGCATTGTGTATGAAACCATGGTCTATTGATGCTGGCAGAGAAAATGAGCTGAAGGAAGTTTCAATATGGAGGTATGGACACATAAATTTAATTCATGGCATCACTATTTATTAAAGTTATTTCCATGAGGAGATACAAACACGAGGATTGCAATCTGCTTAATACTTAAAATAATTGAACATTTTGTGTTTCTTTAACATGGTGAAGAATAGTCTGGAAACTTGTTTTGTAAACTTGTCTTCAGTAAGATGCAGTGTGCTGTACTGTGCTGCATGCAAATCAAATGAGCATTAAGGAATCCTGAGTATTTGAAAAGACAAATGTTAGTGGTGATTTATTAACTTCTAGTCCTTTGCAAGAATATTTCAAGTGAGGTTTTCTAGGATGCTGTGGTTTGCATAATGGTGTTAAAATTTGCCAGTAGCTAAGAAAGCTAAATTAAGTGGCAATCTATGTGTATTAACTTGTTGATGCTTTCTTTTTTTTTGGTTAATTTTCTGTACTTTGTAGGGCATTACATATGACCATGTAGAATTAAATGTATATTTAAATGGGAAGAACATGCATTGTCCAGCTTCAGGAATCCGAGGGACTGTCTATCCAGTGGTCTATGGTATGTCAGCAATTTTTAAACTGCTTCATAGTATGGACAATATTTTTGTACCAAGTCTGTCTTCTGAGCCATGTATTCTTCTCTCACTTAGGTAGAACACACATCAGTCATTTATTTTTGGCAACTACAATAAATTGCATGAAAATACAGAACCAGGAAAATACAAAACTGTATTTTTCACTTTTTAATGCTGCTTAATAGCTAGAAAACAAAGCTCCACTTACTGACTGCTTACAGTGTCCACATCCAACAAGCCGGGGTCTTACTGCACTCAGTCTAAAAATTGCCAGGTAAAAAACCTGTGAAGCAGATGAAAAAAAGGGAAATCAACAAATTCGAAATAATGCAGACTTGTGGGCTAATATGATTTATCTTTGAAGCTTGGTATTTATGTCTGTTAATTTCACATTCTTCATCAATGCATTCAGTATTAAATACCAACAGATACTGAATTGCTGCTTATATTTTCTTACGGAAGTGATAACTCTACTGTAGTACTAGTACAGCTGCTTGCTGTATAGTGGTACAACTATTTGCTGTTATACCAAATTGATGCCCGGTTTTGAAATCCATCAGTTGGTGAGCGAATTGTGGTAGCTGTTGTGCCAGCAACTGTCAATACAACACAGCAGTTTTGAACAAGAATCCTATACTGTATCCAGTTAATCCCTGCATAGGCAGTTTAAGAAAGGATTTATGAATTATGGGAGCTGGAATTTGGCCAAGACATGTGTTAACAATTTACTTTTCCAGAACTTGGCGGCGGTTTTGTACTTCCCAAGTAGTCAGAATTCTGTTTAACATCTCATCTGAGTGGCAGCACTTCCCCTAGCTCAGTGCATAATCGACACTACACTCTGGGTTGGCTTGTACCTTACAGCAAATGATCACTGCTCATCAGATTCCCTCTATTGCACCTACAGCCATCTCCAGTTTATTTTTATTTCTGTGTGAGCTTTGTCTAAACAGTAGGCTCTTCCAAAATCATCTTGCTCTTGAGATACCACCAGCTTACATGCTCTGGATAATTTTTTCATTTCTTGTTTGGTTCCTAGTGAACTGTTGGCATGTTCCCACTTATCTCTTGATACATTTGTAACATTGAATTTTATGAACACGAAGAAAGTACTCTCGAGGTGTTGTAGAGCTTTTGAAGTCTGTAAATGTAGCTGACAAATTCCATCTTTCCAAGCTACTATTTGGTCATTTTGTGATGTTTTTCCTAAACCACATGATGGCGCTGCTAAAATGCTGTGGCAGACAGGCGCTGCCCTGCAGCACTGCGGGATCTCCTTGTGCAAAAACCCTTGCGCCGCGGGAAGAGAGTTGCTGTGGGATAATTGATGGTTGCATCTTCCCTATATTTTGGAAACGGGTTTACATAGTAAGGAGAACGCAGGTTGCTTCCAGAAGACATCGGGTGGCATGTTAGCCTACTGTAAATACCCTTTTCTCTGACTACAGAAGTTCTGTGTCTGGGGAAAGCAGTGACCTTTTATGGCCAGGCTCTTACTATCATTTTCCACAAGTGAGCGTAATTTCATCGTAATTATCATGTCTCCTATATAGAGCTATAACAATTGCAGCCTGCATATTGCTTTTGCATGGTACCTATCTGGTATAAACTTGAACTATAAATGTCCTTAATTTAATGTGGACTTCTGGTTGTGTGAAGGGACTTGACCATAGAGAAGAGAGTCTCTTAAGGATTTACCCTATCTGTAATTCAGGCTAGAACTATAGATGTTTTTTTAAAAAGAAACGTGATAGAGGGGGCAAACATGGTGTCAAATTTGGGAATGTGAAACAGAAAAGTGGACTTAAGGTTGTTCCCTACAGCAGCTGTACCTCAGGCCCTTTTGCAGAAGTGAGATGCAAACGCTACATAAGCACTATAGAACTGTACAAATATATTAATAGGAATTTTAACTGAGCCTAGAAGGGAAAAATTCCTACCTTTGCTCCAAGATATCTGAATTCCAACCCAAAATATGGAGGAAAAGGTTTTCTATCTTGATCTAGTGTTGCTAGTGTACCAGCTTCATCTTGGAAGAAGTTGTCTGTGAACGAGATCTTGATTTCCTGACTGGTTGGGTATTTCAGTTTGCTAATGCAATACATGAAAACTTTGCTCTGAAAATCCCCAGCAGGTTTTTTTTTTTTTTTTTCTACATTGAAGGTAGTAACGCTTGTGTCTCAGATTATGCAGGAGGTCCAAAACGGGGGGAGGTATTGTGCAAAACCATTAACTTCCAACTGAAAGAAGCAGTCAAGAAGCTCTCTCTGGATCACATGCTAAAACAGATGGTCTGACACTAACAATTGCAGACATTTGAAACCTTGTAAACTTCCAGAAGAACCATTGCAGACAGATGATGCTCTAGCAGAATTAGGAAGTGGACAGAAAAATATCCAGCTGAGCAGGTGACAGCCCTGCAACGTTTAGTTGTGGTAGTAGCCCTGGTAGTGCCCTTAATCTGTAGATTTCCAGAGAAATAGAACAGAAAATGTTGAGAGAATTGCCTGAAGCCCTGCTAATGCTCCTGGTGAAATCAGAGGTAGCTTTCACATTCATTTCACCAAGGACCATTACCAGCTTAAACAGCAGAGGAGAGATGATTTGCTCTCCTTGTATGTAGGGCTTTAGCAAATTTGTTGAACTTATTTCTCGTAGCTGTATATATATAGTGGATGCATTGGAGAATATTTTTCATGATTTGAGCATAATATTTAATTACTAAAATGGTGTAATTGAGGATCAAACTCTAAGTGTTCCTTCTTTAATTCCCTCTCTTTGGTTCTTTTCTGCAGTTGATGACAGTGCCATTCTGGATTGTCAGTTCAGTGAATTTTATCATACACCTCCACCAGGGTTTGAAAAGATCCTCTTTGAGCAGCAAATCTTCTGAATGTCTTCATACCGAAAATTTGCACCCCGCACTGTTACAAAAGCTTTGTCATCCTAAATAAAGCTTCACATTACTTTTAGGAAACATATCTGTATTTTCAGTAAGTACTTGTGACTGTTGTCTGCGGAATTAATATGTGAACTGCAACACCAGTTAATTGTGTTGCAAATACAAGATTTCTGACAATGTTTGGTGATTGAAAATTAGTGTTTTGGGACAGGGTTTTTCTCTGATTTGTACTTGATGCATAAGGAGACTAAGGGATATTATTGATATCAGTATTACAGTCAGTATTTTGAATAAACTGGCACTCTGTAAATCCAATGGTTCTTATGCATATAATAACTATGGAGACGGATAGTTCTCAAGCTGTTTTCCCAACTTTTTTTCACGCAGAAGTTACGTACTTTGTGTAAAGGAAGTACTGTGTATCTAGTCTGTGATTTGGAGTTGCAGTGTCACAGTTGTGCACAATGACTAATAATACGATGGCATAACTAGCAGCTAGATATTTTTTTTTCCTAAGGTGTAATTTAATCCATTCCCTCAATCTTAGACTTAACAAATACAACTTACCTATTTCTCCTAGCTTTCCGTTTGCTTTTATTGTGACAAATAATAGGACACTTTCTAGTAATACTTTTTAGTTGATCCTTAAAAAGCAAAGGTGAACACGACCTGTGTGTTCGAGGACCACCATGCTCTGGTAGGAGAGCAAGTACAGATCACTCAACTGGGGTATGCAAATTGCCAGGTGAAGGGTGTGAGATGTTATGCTGAAGCCTTACGTCTAAACTGTACATTAAATTATTCTTTTATGGAATATGGTATTTAATTTCTTTGTGAATCATTTATAAATGATTAATGGCTAAGACATTGTTCTAAAATGTGATGCCCTTGAATATAAATTATGAGATGTTTCTTTTTTTCCCCTCTGTCGTATTTAATGTACTTCCTAGAAGAATTTTTATTGTAAAGAAAATCTTCATACTGATGGTGGGGGTTTTTTTGTTTGTTTTGGCTCTTCATGGGTTAATGCATTTGCATAAATTATTTTATTTAAATATTTTTAGAAATTATCTGATTCTGAAATTTTCAAATACAAACAGCTTTCTCAAAGCTTTTCACCCTATGATTTTGTGCATCTGCCTTTTCATTCTGAGTGCCCCGTGTTTTCCTTCCTTTTAGCCATACTCTCACATGACAGTGTTTGGTAGAACTTTTCAACCTGAAAGGAGCGATGCTAACGCTTGGGAGATTAGAGTGCAGCTTTATTGTTTTCTCTTGAAATGTGTTCTGCTTTGCTGTGATCAGGTACATAATCTTAAGTTACAGAAAACATTGATATGTTTCAGTTCAGTTTCCCCCATAGGCGTGGGAGCAGCTGTCCCTGCGAGGGCAGAGGCTTCTCTGTTGGGTTGACCTTGGCTGGACTCCACATGCCCTCCAAAAGCCACTCTGTCACTCCCCCTCCTCAACTGGACAGGGGAGAGAAAATATGATGAAAGGCGTGTGGGTCGAGAAAAGGACAGGGAGAGATCGGTCAACAATTACTGTCGCGGGCAAAACAGAGTCAACTTGGGAAAATTAATTTCATTTATTGCTAATCAAATCAGAATAGGATAATGAGCAAATAAAAAAATAAATTTTAAAAACACCTTCCCCTCACCCCTCCCTTCTTCCCAGACTCAGTATCACTCCTAATTTCTCTACCTCCTCCCCCCAAGCAGCACAGGGGGACAGGCAATGGGGGTTGCAGGCAGTTGACCACATGTTATTTCTGCTGCTCCTTCCTCCTCACACTCTTCCCCAGCCTGGGGTCCCTCTCATGGGAGACAGTTCTCTATGAACTTCTCCAGCATGGGCCCTTTCCATGGGCTGCAGTTCACTGTCCACTGGGTCACAAGTGCTGACAGCAAACCTGCTCCAGCGTGGACTGTGCTGCCAAATGAAGGAAGTGAGCAAGCTGCACCACATCAGAGAACAGAAAGGGAGATAGACAGGATCTTCTCTGAGACTTAACAGCTTGAAGAGCCTCAGACCTCATCTGCAACAAGGAAGCAGACATTGTCTACCTCGCACTGTCAAGGTAAGCAAAACCTCTGGAGAAAGGGAAAGATGGAAGCTGATGACTTCTGGCACCAAGAGAAACGTTTCTGCCCCGCTCAAAGGCTTAAAGTTGCAAAATACGCTCACTGACCTCAAAGTTGGGGAGGCTAGATGTGCCTTCAAGCAAAGAACCTGGTTCACTTAACCCTAAGACATGCAAGACTTACCAGGTGAATGGTGAGTCGTTGTAATGGGTGACTGCAGGGGGTTAAAGGTGCCATTATGGTGGGTGGCTGCCATAGGCCACCAGACCAGGAAGAACGAGTGGATCAGGTCCTCTGTAGGAACAGCCTTAAGTTTGCAGGCCATGGTCCTCGTGGTGGACTTCAACCTCCCTGATATCTGATAGAGGGATAACACAGCAGGACAGCAACAATCCAGGACGTTTCTGGAGTGTATTGATGATAACTTCCTCTTCCAAGTGATAGAGGAGCCAATGAGGAGAGGTATTCTGCTGGACCTCACTCACCAACAAGGAAGGACTTCTTGGGGATGTGATGGGCAAAAGCAGCCATGGCTGCAGCAACCATGAAATGGTGGCATTCAGGATCCTGATAGCAGGGAAGAGGGTGAAAAGCAAGCTCACAACCTTGGGCTTCAGAACAGCAGACTTTGGCCACTTCAAAAATTTGCTTGGAAGAGTCCCATGGGATAAGGCCCTGAAAGGAAGGGTGGCCCAAGAAAGCTGGTTAATATTCAAAGATCACCTCCACCAAGCTCAAGAGAGTTCTATCCCAAAGAATAAATTGGACAAAAATACCAGGAGGTCTGCATTGATGAACGGAAGAGCTTCTAGCCAAACTCAAACACAAAAAAGCATACAGAGAGTAGGAGCAAAGACAGGTAACTGGGAGGAATACAGAAACAGTGTCTGAGCATCCAGGGATGAAGTTAGGAAAGTTAAAGCCCAAATGGAACTGAATCTGGTTAGGGATGTCAAATGCTACATGGTGTAGACTTGTTTTAAAATATGGAGCAGGCTGTCTTCTTCAAAGTTGGTATTTGAAATAGAAAACTTTTTGGTAAATATCAAATATTCCAAATAGCTGCTAAATTCACAAAAAAAAAAAAAAAAAAGAAAATAACCTGCTATTATAGCTCAAAGTTGCCAATTTCTCATCTTAAACAGAGTATGGTGCATTTGTAATACCACACAATACAACTGCGACTTTTGTGATAAAAATTAGAAAACTTCTGGTGGCACAGGGAAATTGACAGATTATTAGCATCCATTTATCAAAATGGAAAGGGAGCACAGTTTTCATATGAAAATAAGTTTTGTGGTGATAGTTTGTAAGAGAAGCAAGAGCACAGTTAAATCCATTGAACAGATGAGCCACGGAAATAGCATGTGAATTAACCTGTGTCTCAGCATGTCACTTCAGCATCTGGTAATAAAACCAGATGTTTTTCCAGATGTGTTCCCAGTACAAACTTTGCCCAGAGAAATGAGATGCCGTACCTGTTTCTAAAACTTGCGCTAGAAAGTAATTTTCAGTCAAGATTTAGCAATATATTTACTAGTAGCAAATTCATTTTAATAAGAATGAATCATGCTTCCCAGTGAAATGGTTGAGGTATTTCCACTAATTGTTTGTACCCAAATGTTTTCTTAAACTTTGACTGTTACAATTTGGACACCCTATCTCTGTGAGTGCAAAACTTTGTATTGACTAACCCTGTATGTTTTCTGAGTCCTTGTGAGATTATACCATGGCAGTAATATACCAAGCCTGAACCAGACTTTATTTGTGCATCCACAAATCAATGGAACTGACAGGACACATAATACAGGTTGCATATAAATCAGTTCTTATTTCTATAGTACTGGAACCTTTTATGGTGCTTTGAGGACAAATGAAGTCAGGTAGTACTTCTCCAATGAGCTTAAAATTTTAATTAAGTACTTTTAAGCTAGAAATACCTGTCAAGAATTGCCTGAAAATGTCCTCTTCCACAAAAGAATCATGCTAGGATACGGTAACACAGATGCTCTGCAAAGAGAAACTTTGTGATGTGCATTGTGTCCCTTAAATCCCATTGAGAGCAGTTCTACTCCCAGGCCTACAAAGGGCAATCAGAAATGGCAGGACACGCTATTCAGGTGCAAATGTTCATAAAAATAGACACTTGTATGAGTCTTCATGCTGGTTTTCCTTTCTGCAGGCTTTATTGGGAAAAGCGCTGCTGTGCAAACGGCTGTGTGCAAGAAAACAGAAGGAACAGGGTCCTAGTGATTCATGTTAATTTCTTGACCTTATCTGAATGAGTTCTTAGATAATTTTTGCAGTACTTCCTCATCTTTATCAGTTTGTGTTGATCTTGCGTTGTATACTGACAACCCATCGAGCTCATGGCTGAGGTCACAAAGGTCCACGAGCGAATCAGCAAAACATAAATTCTTACGTGTCTCTGAATGCAGGCTGTAAGGCCCAAGGATCCCCCAGCTCCCCCAGCATCCTTTATGTGATAAAAGCCAATGTTGCTTTTGGAAATGGGTTAACTATTACCTCTCGCTGTAGTGAGGGAACCTTTTTGCATAAATATGCAACTATGCTGCTAAGGTCTTTGTGGGAAGCCTGCAGCAAAAGATTTGGAACACACCTAAGTGCCAAATGGTTCTCTTCACTGTTCCTTACCTTATCTAGTTCCACAATAAAGACCTTTCCAGGTTATTGACATTCTGCATATGGATTTCTAGACAAAAGCTCAAGGGCTGAGGGAGAGCTCTCAGATGAGCAGTGGCAGACCTTTTCTTGAGTGCTTGATGTAAGCTCCCTGTTGGGGCAAATCTTGGTGGCTGGAATACTGAATATTTGCAGGTTGAATATTTGCAAGAACAAACAGTTGGTAGGACCGATTCCTTCCTGGCTTGTTCAAGAGCCTTTTATTTTCTATAAATTTTTTTCCCAATCTAGATGGTTTTGGTTTTAGCTCTTCTAGCCCCTTTTCTAGCCCTGTGTTGGACCTAAGGAAGCCCACCTGATCTGGCTGCCAAGATGAGTCAGCACAAGAGCTCTTTATCTCCCCACGTGGTCCAAACGTCTGACACTTCCAGGGAAGAGGAATAGTTGCTTAGACACTGGAATTTCCTCTGCTGCAGTCAAGAGAGGTGGGTTGGGGATTAAAGGAGATTGAAAGAACATTCTCATAGGGAATCATCTGCTAAAATGCCAGAAATTCAGTGTGAAGAGAAGTGCCTAAATAAAACTAGTGTCACTTTTCTCTAATTCCACATGTCAAGAAAAAAATTGATATCTTTGTGTATATGTACTTAGGTTGCATGGCGCCTGCAATCTAATTCAAGATAATACAGGGAGAGCAAAAATATAAGCCAAGTCACATCCATGGAAAACTCTGGCACGTTTAGCAGACAAGACAGTTCCCAGCTTCAAGAAACATGAAGACTTGAGTCATATTTCTTGGATGCGCTCATTATATTGGCAAGCAGTACACATTAAAATCCCCATTGTTGAGAAATCTAAATTCCCTTTGGCCTTAAAATATCCGTATTCAGTATAAGATGGCTTATGACCTTTTAATATGTGAAAAAGTATTACGTTGAATAATGATTTTGGTAGTTCGGTGAGGATTTTGAGTGGAAAAAGGGCAGCTCTTGGCCAAAGTAAACTCTGGCAAAATCAAGATAAGCTGGTGGAAGTGGCTTGTTTCATGTAAGTTGGTAGCGGGCTCCAGACAAATTCATCTTTTCCTGTAGGTAGGATGGAAACAGTGCTTCCTGCTCCGGGGAGGAGGGGATGCCAGGAGAACGCATCTAGGGAGTATGAGGCAGCTGGGGCCACCTTCAGACTGCTTGTACCCCAGCGCCTGTCACAGCTCCATCGCTCCATTGTCTGAGGAATCAAGTCTGAGCGGTCTGAATCACTCATGAGTAATCTGAATGTAGTAGTTATAACTCCTAAATTAAGCTCCCCGAGTAGGGGTTGTGAACACACCTTCAGACGTTACAGTACAGGGAGGGCCGGCTAATTATCTTAAGAATCTGTATTTTGCCAGAGATTTCTTTAGGAGAGGATGGGGCTGCTTATAGCCTGTTTCCTCGCTTCTTGTCTAATTCATCATCTTTTCTTCATCTGCTCCAAGGGCCTGCCTTCCCACTAGTACTAAAACCAGTGATAAGCCAGCCATTTATTTGTGTCAGGCTGACAAGTCCCAGATTCTGGGAACCTTTGCCCCTCCTTAAAAAGCGATGGTCAAGGTAATCCTGTCGGCTAAACCCCCTGCGGGAGACGCGTGTCACGCAGGAAAAGAGCTCTGCTGAAGCTGCTTGGATCATTTCCTCGGACGGAGTGAACAGTAGTGACAGATGGCCTTTTTTTCCAGTGTAGCTCCACGTATTGCTGAAGCTTTTTCGTACTGATTGGGATGAGGAAGCCAAACGAGCTGCCTGGAGGCTTCTCAGCAGCCTCGGCACACTGAAACGTTGGGGCCCCAGGGAGAGGAGCCAGAGCTGGACCCAACGGTGAGGGCAGACCTGAAATCCTCTGCGTGTGCTGCGTTTGCTGCTGCCGTCCCAAGGTGAGGTGGGAAGGGAAGAGTCAGTGGCTGTAACTGGTGGGAAAGCCCACTTCTGCCATGGCAGCAGGGCTCTGGCAGAGCTCTACCCCAATTGTTTCATCCCAGGTCATGCAGAAAGTCTGAGTCAGGTGAACCAAGCCAGCTCTGTCAGGGAGGAGAAGGAAGGGCTGATATCCCCTGCTAACACGACCGTGCAAGCGGGAAGCTGCTTCTGGGCTAGTGAGTGATAAACTGTCAAAAAAAAGCTGCTTGTAGCTGCATCGCTGCTCACTGCGTTCGGGAGGGTGTTACCCTGCTAAAAAAATAAAACATTCCAGTTTCACTGAAATAGCTCTGTCCTTGCTAGACGCGCTTTGCAGGACAGCACGCTGCTCTTCCAGCCCTGATAAAGCCATCCTGTTGTGCAGATAGCCTTGCCACTGCTATTCGTCCTCCTCTGTAGAATGGGAATCATAATGTTTCTGTTCCCTTACCCTTTTCTCTTCATCCTCAGAGCCAGGGATGTCAGATCTATCCTGGGGAAACGGCCAGATCCCCCAGGTTTGGCTGTCAATTCTGCTCTGCCTCCCTCGCTCCACAATGAGCCTCCCACTGGGGGCGGCTGGGGGGAAGGTAGGCTGTGACCTTGTGCAGCAGCGAACTGCTCCGCCGTGCTTTATTGTTTAGTACCTTATTGTTGCTTTCAGGATTGCTCTGCAAGAAAGTAAGTTCCCTTTTAGGGCCATCTCTGTTTCTGCCCTTTGTTTCCCTTCCTTCCTTCTTTTCCTGACTCTGAATGTAGCGACGCGCATGATTTATACCAGCGCAAACCCTGTGGCGTTGACGTAGAAGGATCTGCAGCTGCTGGCGTTAGTTAGCCTGACTGGTGAATTGCTGGATGGCATGGACTCCTCCCGGAGCCTGGAGTCATTTTGTGCTTAGGGTAAGTTATACTGCAGCAGTGGCTGCCCCGTTCCTCCCTCAGTCTGCGTGATCTTACCTTCGTGTGGAGTTGTGCTGGCCTGTAGTCAGGCTCCACTTCTTTCTACCCACGTGCTCCAGAAAATATATCTCACACATTCTCCTAGTTAGCTCGATGTCCTCCCTAGTCACAATGCTTTTGCCTGGTCCCAGTTTCCTTGTCCTCTGAGGAGAGGAATTAAGCCCAAGACCTGATTTCTCAGCAAATCCATGTGCAAAGATGCTACTATTACAATGACTGAGCAGAGATACAAGCAGAATGGCACCTAGAGAAGAACAAGCAGGAGGAGTCAAAGCTGACCTGTAAGAAGGCTGAGAACAAAACCCCGATCCAGGCACAGCTGGCCTCCCAGCCACTTAGCCTCTTGCCCAGCGTGGGTTTCCTTTCCCTGTGCTGTACACATGTTCCCACTCGCATCAGGTTAAAACGAGGACAACTTGCTCTAGAAACACGGTTACACCGATCCAGGCATGCCAACAGCTGTGTTATGAGGCAAGTGATATATTCCAAGAGTGCATTTAGACAACGGCATAAATCGGTAATCAATAAAAATTCCAGACACAGTTTCTGTTCAGTACGCCTCATCAAGGCCTTTTGTTGCTTTTTTAACCAGGAGAACTTTAGCAAGGCCTTTTATTTTCAGTCTGTATGAGTTTGAACAAGGTGCCTTTTACCAGCAACCCTTGTCTGTGCTCTCTCCCAATCCGTTACCGCAACCCATACTGCAGCGACACACGAAGTCCTGCACAGCACAATGCCCACGTGCTAAAAATTAACCACAACATCACTTAAAACGCATTGCAAACCAGCATTAATTGCACAACAAACCTGGATGGTGCCATGAGGTAATGGCTGGCTGATGCCCAGCTAGAGTCAGCAGCAAACAGCTCACAGCAAGACCGCCTTTCCCCCTTTCCCAAGCTGGAAATCTTGGGAGAGGCACCCAGTGTGTCTGGGGGGTGTGCTCCCCTAGCTAGGGGTAATGTGTTTGTTGAGCCGCTCTTAGCCTGCAGTGTTAAACTGCCTGCAAAAGTTAAAACACACTCATTGGTTTGTTTACATCGATGGCAGCACATAAGCCATGCAGAGCCCTCCTACCAGGCCGCCAGCGGGGCAGGATTCAGCAGACACTTGTTCACTCATTATACTTCTTGCCCAGAGCATCAGTGGTTCTCGCTTAGGATGTGATGCCCTGGCTCAGGGCATCCTGAATTGCTCCGATCTTCCTTTTAACTGCCCATTCTTTTTAAATGCCACGAAGAAGACTTTTTTTTTTTTTTTTACAACACAATGTCTGTATGGGGTGAAGGTGAGCATGCCGCCTCAAACACAGTGTCCAACGGGAGCCATGAACACAGCCGACAAAACTGCATTTGTAAGGAAAGGCCACAGTAGCCAGCAGGTGTGTGATGATCCTTTCCTGAATACCCTGTAATTATCCAGCTCTTGTGTCATGCAAATCATGAAGCACCAGATCTGAGATGTGAAGTGACTCCCTCACCCAGAGAAGGAGTCTTGTGGTTAGTGGATTGTCCTGGAGGTACGTGGTTTGGAACTCTGCAAACTGAGGAAGGACCTGGTTACCCGTGTCCTGGCCAACAACTGCGAGTGCAGAGCCAAAGTATAAATAAATAAATAGTGGAGGCAATGTAGAAGAGGCCTCACCACAGCATTTCCACCCCAAAGCAGTAGCGGTCAGCTGTGACCCATGCAGCTTTCCAGAAAGCATCACTCAGTCTGCAGCCCACTTCCAAGGGATTCTTTGGAAAAAGGTATTCAGAAGTGGCAGAGAGAATAAAAGTTTCAATCTCCATTCCTGGAAAACAAGGCAACACTTGTGGAGTAATTTCAGGGCCTTTGCAAAGACTCAAGAAATAGTCACATAATTGACTTAAAAGTCCACATTGGCACCAAGAAGGGTGTCCATGCTTATTCTCTTCCTTGTGTGAGCACTGGGCTTCATAAAGTCCCATGAGCCATCCAGACAAGGAACAGATCCAGCTGCAGAACCCCGGGGAAAAAGTGTGATCAGCAGTTATGTTTGCTCTGAAGGGAATGAGGAAAGGAAAAATGTCTTTTTTTTTTTTTTTTTTTTTTTTTTCTGACAGAAGCCTGAATCTCAGTCTGTACACTGCTTTTCTGTTGTTCAAGAAAAAGGCTACAGGATCTGGGAGGAAGGTGGAGTTTTCCTCCAAAACTCTTATAAAGGGGTATAATTCAGGGTGGCATGCACAGGTATTTTGGCATAAGAATATATTTCCCTCTTTTTGGTGTACGTTAAGTTACACTGCTAGTACTTTTTTTGGCTGGAATATATGCTTCCATGCTAGGTGAGGAGAGAAAGAGGCATGGGGATTATACAGTACCAGAAGAATGAAAGTGAAATAACTTTTGTGTTTGGATGGGGCCTGAGTGACTGTCAGGAGCAGCGGTACAATCTGGGAACTGTTTTGCAGAGCCACATGTTTCAGACTAATTCTAGGCTGTCAATCTGTGGCAGAGAGAGTTTTTGTCATTTTTTGGTAATTCCTTTTCTAGTGCGTTTTGATGGAGCAAGGTCCTACAATTGAAGGCATTTTGCTTTTCAGTCTATTGAGAAAGTAAAACGCTCCTAATTCTAGTTCTAAGAAGGCAGTTCCTCTGTGGACACATCTTTCTTCTCAGAAAGGAGCAGGGTCAAGCTGCCCACCTTGCAGATTTGCAGAGTGACCGTGGTAGGATACGTAATGTGTCCATCTGTCTTGTGAGCCACATAGAACCATCTCTCCTTCACTGACAAGTACCCTTTTTTTTTCAACGCAAAAGTGAAAACAAACCAAAAAACACATAAAAAAAGAGGGACATAGATGTGGGTGCAATTACATCCTTTTAAAGACATTCATTAGTTGTAGCTCAAAAGCTCGTAAAACTTGGAACCAAAACTGGTTATATTTTTTTCAGTACATTTTGAACACTGGGGCTGTGCAGGATAGTTTGAGTTGGAAGGGGCCTTAAGGATCATCGAGTTCCAACCCCCCTGCCATGGGCAGGGACACCTCCCACTAGAGCAGGTTGCTCAAAGCCCCATCTGACCTGGCCTTAACATCTTCCAGGGATGGGGCATCCACAGCTTCTCTGGGCAACCTGTTCCAGTGTCTCACCAGCCTCAGAGTAAATAATTTCTTCCTAATACCTAATCTAAATCTACCCTCTTTCAATTTAAAACAATCACCCTCATCCTATTGTTACATTCCCTGATCAAGAGTCCCTCCCCATCCCTCCTGTAGGCCCACTTTAGGTACTGGAAGGCTGCTATAAGGTCTCCCCAGAGCCTCCTCTTCTCCAGGATGAACAACCCCAGCTCTCTCAGCCTGTCCTCACAGGGGAGGTGCTCCATCCCTCTGATCATCTTCGTGGCCCTCCGCTGGACGCTGGACCCGTTCCAACAGGTCCATGTCCTTCCTGCGCTGAAATCGCATAAAGCCCCAGCTCCCTCTCTCCCCCGAGCACAGCTCCTCCTGCACACACCTCCCTCCGCTGCAGCTCCTTGTGGGGACACCGCAACACGCCCAAAGGCATTATTCTAAATAATATTTAGTAGTCATAAATAGTATTGTTTATAGGTCCATGGTGCCATTTGAATATGTAGCTGTTGAAATCTGATTTCTAATGCCATTAATGATGTTAGAGAAGAAGAAAAACTTTTTTTTTTTTTTTTTTATTGCAGGAAGCAAATAACAATCCTGTCTGCTTTCCGATAGGCTGTAAGACCTGGGAAAATAGCTGCTAACAATACGATTTGCATTTGCAAGAAGCTTTCCTGTTTTTTTCCACTATATTCTAATGAATTTTTTTAACGATGGTAACCCCTTTGTAAATATCCCAGAGTGTGGTAGCGGCAGTTTAATCATCAGGCTTTGGTGGAAAGTGAAATATCCAAATTAAGTGATAAGCCTGAGTATCAAGTGTTCCGGGGAATGTGCTGGTTTGGGACAGGGTGACCTTCACAACCACTTTTTGAGATGAGCCCCGTAAAAACCTTTTTTAAAACCTCTGCAAATGAAATGAGCTACTGCAGCAGTCTGCAGGAGAGGACAGACTCGCAGTCAGAGGGGAACGAAGGCCACATGTGAGGAAATAAAACCGAGCGGATGCTAATTCACACCTATAAACTTATAAAGTGCACAAAAGCAGCTGGGATTGAATTCCCCATTCCTTTTCAATTTAAAAAACAAAATAAAATTGCAGCAATATTGGCTTAATCACCCTTAGAGAGAGGTTCTTGGGGGGAACTGAACAGGGGCAAGGAGAGAAGAGGAGACCTGTGATAAAGTCTCTCAGGGAGACCTTATCGCTCTCTACAACTCCCTGAAAGGAGGCTGTGGAGTGGTGGGGGTCAGTCTCTTCTCCCAAGTCACAGGTGATAGGACAAGAGGAAATGGCCTCAAGTTGTGCCAGGGGAGGTTCAGGTTGGATATTAGGAACAATTTTTACCCTGAAAGGGTTATTAAGCATTGGAATGGGCTGCCCAGGGAAGTGGTTGAGGCACCATCCCTGGAGGTATTTAAAAGATGAGTTGACATGGTGCTTAGAGACATGGTTTAGTGATGGTTTTTATCAGAATTAGGTTGAAGGGTTGGACTAGATGATCTTAAAGGTCCCTTCCAACCTAGACAATTCTATGATTCTAAGTCTAGGAGCAGCAGCAGCAGCAGCACTGGCTGCAGAGGCCCAGAAAGTTGCTACTGCCTGTGCTTCTGCTCCCTGTTGGTGTTTTGGTAGTGCAGCTGAGTACATTTCTGCTTCAGCAAAGGAATGGCATGTAATGAGTGAGGTATCTTGCTAAAATCTCAGTCAATTCTTCTTCTTCTTCTTCTTCTTCTTCTTCTTCTTCTTCTTCTTCTTCTTATTATTATTATTATTATTATTATTATTATTATTATTATCATTGTGGTTGCTCTCCAATAAACCTGTTTTAAGCATGCCAACCTCTCCAGCCTGCATGCCTGGAGAACGCACTTGGTGTTAATCTGAAGTGATAACATTCCTGGGTGTTCCTCAAATCTTCACACCATTTTTTTGCCTGAAAGGAGTGGGACACTTGAGAGGGTTGAGCTGCAGCCTGCCCCAACCCTTCACAAAGTTCAGAGGAGTTGTGGTGCCAGGGTTCTTACCTCTGACATGTATATTGGCTCACAAGCTCCTCTTCTCCCCTGAAATCTGGCTGATCTTGGGCAGCAATCAGTCCTTTCCATTTCTGCTTGTGAAATTCCCCGTAGCGGCTTCAGAGCTTGGATGCAAACACTTTTGTTCAAAATGCAAAACGACAGCAGCAGATGCCTCTATAGACAGCAAAAGGCTTGAAGAAGGGCAGAGTAAATAAACAGCAAAAATTAAATATATAATATTGCCACACAGAGAGGAGCTTTCTCTTCAAAATGAAGCAATTAACATGTACGGACTCATTCTGCCAGGCTGGGAGGAAGCAGGAGGCACGTTATTTAAACGAATTGCTGTGTAGCCCGTGATTATCATTAGGATTCATTCAAACCCAGGCATTCAGTAAAGCTTCTGCTCTGCGGCTGGCTCCGGGCTGCCTCTCTATCAGTACCTATTGTTTCATAATCTCGCCATACTCGACGCTTTTTTTATCCCAACCAAGTCTGCCTTGTTTATTACCCTCCCCAGCGCCTAAGCCGAAGCGCGTTAACAATGCACGGGTTTCATTCGATTCTTTTTTTTTTTTTTCTCGTGTTAGCTGAAAGAGACATGTCTTCTCCCCTAATTGCAGAGGATCTCTTCAGCTTTGCAATTTCTGTATTGAAAGCTTGTTTAGGGGAAGGCGCGGGGATGTACATAAATCTGAGAACTCACTGATGGGGGAGATAATGGCTCTTTCCCTACAAGCGTGGCAGAGGCCTGCTAAACACAGGCAAGTTTCTGCAAGATGGATGGGAACCTCACACGTGGCCCAGCAGCCATCTCTTCCTTCATCCTGGCCAGATGGTTCCCCTCTGCTGACAGCAGCCCAGCTCAGGTGGGCTCTCCAGGGCCAGACCTGGCTGTTCCTGCCCAACGTGGGGTCTGCAGTTAAGGGATGCTCGCCCCTTGCACAGGCATCACCACCACATGATTCCCGCAGGGAAGGAATCACTTGGGGGTGATTCTCCCTCTCCCTTGCAAGTATCAGGAATAGCGTGGCCAACAGGACCACCAGGAAGTGATCGTCCCCCTGTACTCAGCACTGGTGAGGCCCCACATCCAGTACTGTGTCCAGCTTTGTGCCCCTTACCACAAAAAAGACATTGAGGTGCTGGAGCGGGTCCAGAGAAGGGCAACAAAACTGGTAAGGGGTCTAGAGCAAAGGTCTTCTGAGGAGAGGCTGAGGGAGCTGGGGGTGTTTAGCGTGGAGAAAAGGAGGCTGAGGGGAGACCTTATCACTCTCTACAACTACCTGAAAGGAGGCTGTAGAGAGGCGGGGGTCGGTCTCTCCTCCCAAGTCACAGGTGATAGGACAAGAGGAAATGGCCTCAAGTTGTGCCAGGGGAGGTTCAGATTGGACATTAGGAAAAATTTCTTCACCGAAAAAGGTTGTCAAACATTGGAACAGGCTGCCCAGGGAAACAATGGAATCACCATCCCTGGAGGTATTTAAAAGAGGGGTAGACATGGTGCTTAGGGACATGGTTTAGTGGTGGTTTTGTCAGAGTTAGGTTGATGGTCAGACTTGATGATCATAAAGGTGCCTTCCAACTTAGACAATTCTATGATTCTAAGATGGGGTTTGTCGCAAATATTTACAGGTTCTTAATTTTTTTCTATCTCTGTTATGATTTGGAACAACACTGACATCTTTTTGTTGTTTTGGGAGCATTGAACTGACTGAGGAGGAATTTACCTTCCCAAATGTCAGGGGAAGCAGCCTGGTCATCTCCAAGCAGCCCCAAAACCTCGTGTGGCCATCTTCTCTGTGGCACCTTTTGTGATGCCCCCTGTGCTTGCAGTGGCCTGTGGCAGTGGCTTGCAGCACCAGGAATCCCATCCCTGCCCAAGCCCCAGCATGCTTAAGTCTCCCTTGGTGTCTTCCCTCACCCTTTCTCCTCTTCCACAAATATCTGTGCCTCCCAGCACCTGGGCCACCCCACCGCATGGTCACACAGACTCTCCATTGCCCATCTCTCTTCCTCGGCCAGGAACACACTGCAAAACAACCCATCCCTCCTGCAGAAAGCTGGCCCCATCATCCTCCACTAAACCTCTGCATCTTTCCTATGGAAACCTCAAAATGACGTTTTAAGGAGGAATTTGGAGCATCCCTCGGGGCAGATTACAGCAACTGGAGCTGCGTTGTGTTTTGCGTTTCTGCACACTGGGCTTCAAAGATGCTTCTCCACCCGTGATGCAAGAAAAGCGCAGCACTAGATATGTAAAATGCAAAAGGTAACATAAACAAATACATATCTCATATATGTGTCTATAAAAAATTACATAGATGATACAAATCCATATGCACATGTGTATTTATATATGAAACATAAATTAATACTATATAATAAAACCCACAAATCTATACTTCTATACTCTGTTCATATATTTACATTTGTAGAGATATATTAGAGCTGTGCAATGGTCTTGAGTCACGGTTTTCAGCTCAGATAAGACATTTTTCACACTACCCTTTTCCTACCCTACCCACACTACCCTTCCATCCAAGAAGAGAAGCCTGTGCCCAGAAGTGGGGCATCTATCCCCCATCATGCAGATGGGGATAGAGAGGGGGTCTTGGAGGAGCTTTGACATGATGAGTGGGGAGACCTTTAGCAAGCAGAGACTCAGGGCTTTCCTTTAGATCATGTCCCTTATGTGAGGAGAGAAGGTGTTTCCTCAGCTTGCCCCGCTTGCTGGTGGCTGAATCTGTCCCTCTGCAGATCAGGGCAACCTTGTGGTAACCCAGATCAGACCAAGACAGGAGGAGGACCACGTCCAGTGCGACAAGGAGCTGTGCTCAGCATGATGAACTGTCACCCAAAGCAGGTCTCTGTACTCCAGGCCCTCCAGGGTGGGCTTGCCTGGGCTGCAGGTTGGTGGCTCTTTCTGATACTGCTTTCTAAGCCCGAGGTGCATCAATGCTGTGTCCCCAAGTCTGAACCCTCTCCAAGCTTTGGCAGCAGCTCAGGCAGGATTTTGAAGTTCACAACTCTGGATTTAGGCTCGGAAGCTGTGGGCTGATCTAACCACAGCCACTAAATCCTCCTCTGGAGCAGGACCTTGGTGTGGTACACTCCAAAATGTACCTTCCACTGCAAAGCAACCACTGGTTGCTGTGAGGTCCCGGAGGGACCTGGGATCATGTGCAGCATGGCAGCTGGCCAGATATGCTCACCTGTGTTAAATCAGAAAAAATGCTGAGTTGTGAAAACCAAAAATAAACTCAGGTATCTAAGAAGGGTTTTTACCTTCAGTTTGAGCCTTAAGAGCACAGCCAGCTGTGCTAACCCAGCTCTCCCGCCCTAAGGCTGCCAGAGTTAATACGGGCAGATGAAACCCCTAAATAGACAGCGAGAGAGGAAAATGTAAGAACCAAAATAGCAGCATTTTGCAATTTCTGTTTTCTGAAGCATGCAGACATACTAACAAGGACGTCTTAAATCTGTACTCCCTCCAGAAGAGGAAAGCCACAAAAAAAATACTAACGGAAGTGCCTTATCTTCAGTGAATGTTAATTTGCCCATTTTCTCATCCTTATCCCTTGCAATTTTTTAAGTTCAAGTTCATATTTTCTGACACTTCTATGCTTCATTTGTAACTGAATTCCATAGCAATTAATTCCCCAGAACGAATCAATTGTGGAAGAGAAGAAAGAAACTTAAGGCATTCCTGAAGATGGACATTGTACACCTAATGACTAATCATAATATACATAATAAAAAGAATGGTGATGGTTATGTAAAGAGTAATATATGGGAAATGATAGTGTAAATATTCTTCACTCAGCCTTTTTTGCTTTCTGTCTTGATACTCATTTTGTTTCTTGGAATGTCAATATTGAGAAAGAATTAACTAACAGACTAAATTGCAAATCCATCAGCACAAAAGTATTGTGTTCCTGCAATTACGATGTAAAAAAGATACAAATAACTTCCTAACTGGTTATTTTAAAATACTTAAAGGGAAATAGCAAATAGGCATTAAATCAAACACTCCAGTGCTGATTGACTGATTGATATTAGCTTATCCAGGCCTGAAGAGTTTTTTTTTTCCCTCGGATGAAAGCAGCACCGCGACATGGTGCTGCTGAAGCAGGAACTGATTATGGTCTCTTTGGCACAACTGGTGTCACCCGAGTTCAGTTTTCAGCTTCCCAAATTACTTGCAGAATCCCAGCGCCTCTAAGAGATTAACCTGCTGCTCCATGTCCCAGTGTCTCTCTCTGCTGGAGTGGGTCCAAAGAAGGGCAATGAAACTGGTGAAGGGTCTGGAGCACAAGTCTTATGAGGAGAGGCTGAGGGAGCTGGGGTTGTTCAGCCTGGAGAAAAGGAGGCTGAGGGGAGACCTTATCACTCTCTACAACTACCTGAAGGGAGGCTGTAGAGAGATGGGGGTTGGTCTCTTCTCCCAAGTCACAGGTGACAGGACAAGAGGAAATGGCCTCAAGTTGTGCCAAGGGAGGTTCGGGTTGGATATTAGGAAAAATTTTTTACACTGAAAGGGTTATAGCATTGGAATGGGCTGCTCAGGGAAGTGGTTGAGGCCCCAACCCCGAAGGTGTTCAAAAGACGGATAGACATCGTGCTGGGGGACATGGTTTAGTGATTTATTTTTTTTCAGAGTTGGGTTGATGGTTGAACTAGATGATCTTAAAGGTCCCTTCCAACCAAGACAATTCTATGATTCTGTGATTCTGAACTAGCTGGCTCTTGGCATGAAATCCACAGCCCCACACACTGTGGCGATGCTCCTGGTGCCTGCACAAACACATCAGAACTCACCCAACCCAGCGTCTTGTGACCTGGCATAACCCAGCACATCAGTTTTCCCGTGAGCTCTCCCTGTTATCTCCCTGTCACCATCTCCCTTTGTAGCAGGCCACAGCAGTGCCCTTTGGGGACTGGCGCATGGTACCTTGCAGCCAACATAACACATCCCAGGCCACCATGTTGGCCCAAAACTGGCTGCTGCAGAGGGTCAGCCCTCACCCCTGGCTCACTAGAGAGGACAGACAGCGTCGTATATCCTTGGGGTGGAGGTGCCCAGCTCTAGGCTCTGGGGTGCAATGCTCCATTACATACAAATAACTGAATGGGAAGGGATGGGGGCACCTGGGCATGGGAAAAAGTAGGGCAGCATGGGGCAGTAGCTGGCACCCCACCAAGCACCAGGTGACCCCTGTAAGCATCATCTGGGCAGGAGCTAATCCAGGCTCCCTGAGAAGGCAGAGGCTCCAGAGAATCACAGAATGATATGGGGTGGGAAGGGACCTCTGGAGATCATCTAATCCAACCCCCCTGCCAAAGCAGGTCCAACTAGAACAGATTGCACAGGAACATGTCCAGGCGGGTTTTGAATGTCTCCAGTGACGGGGACTCCACCACCTCTCTGGGCAGCCTGTTCCAGTGCTCTGCCACCCTCACAGTAAAGAAGTTCCTCCTCATGTTTAGGTGGAACTTCTTATATCCATGTTTGGGCCCATTACCCCTTGTCCTGTCCGTGGCCACCACATAAAAAAGACTGGCCCCATCCTCTTGACACCTTCCCTTTACGTATTTGTATGCACTGGTCAGATCCCCCCTCAGCCTTCTTTCCTCCAGACTAAAAAGACCCAAGTTCCTCAGCCTCTCCTCATAAGGGAGATGCTCCAGGCCTCTAATCATTTTTGGGGGAGAGACCCTCCACCAGCTTAAACCAGACTTGCCTTCTTCAGCAGAACCCTAAACCAGGGATGGAAGCAGTTAAAT
Source organism: Gallinago undulata (assembly GCA_026546715.1). Lineage (NCBI taxonomy): Eukaryota > Metazoa > Chordata > Aves > Charadriiformes > Scolopacidae > Gallinago > Gallinago undulata. Next base: position 177,356,787 of record JAOTQQ010000001.1, on the reverse strand, counting down.
CCCTGTGACTTTCTCAGACAGAGCGTCTGCCCTCTCCTCCTCCTTTCTACCCCACAGCCTTAAGATCTTACAGTTTTCTTTCATTTCAACTCAGGTTTATTCAAAAGCAAAACAATTGCTCTCTGGCCAGTTTAAACAATTGTCAAATAACCTGCTGTGACCAGGCAGAGAGGAAAAAATGTGTGTGTGGAAAAATACCCTGCCTTCCCCTGCCAAGTCACTTTCCAAAGCAATACCTGCTCCTCCAGCCGATTACAGGTGTCAGGTAGCCTCAGGATCCCTTGGTGATTTTATAGGATGATCCATCAAGGAAACACGTTACACAATTCTGAGCTCATAGGTTTATCCGGGCGGCTGCCAGATACCTGCATACAGAGATACAGCCCAGGCTATGCCCCCCCCCCCCCCCCCCCCGCCGCCTTCCCACGGCAAGGTCACTGTGCTGGAGACCTGGGGTGGGGGCTTTGTGGTCCATGTCCTGCCTGCCTGGGCAGAGGTCCCATCCCTCACAGAGAGAAAACTTCAGAGGAGGAAGTGATGCTTTTTAGGCCAGCATCTGAGGAAAGATGTTAATCCACAGCAGCGTGGCAACCTAGAGAAGGTACTTTTCTCTTGGGTAAAGTGCAAGTTCTCAGCTTTAGAGATAGCATATAGTTATTAGATTTTGGGTTTGTTTTTTTTGTGGGGGGGGGGGAGTTAAACCTCAAAATGTGGTCCAACTGCATGACTTTTGTATAGCTTCGGGTTTTTTTGTCACCCAGAAGAGGCACAAAAAATCAGTAGCTTTTCCCCACTTTCTTTCCCAGACACACTGATGTTTGCTGTGCACCAGGAACAACCCTTGTGCTTCTCCCTTGTAAGCTCACCTAAAATCCAACGTCGTCAGCAGTTTGCCGTGTCCATCACCAGGAGACACTTGGTACACTGAAACAGTCACGCTGTTGCGAAACCGCTTTGGCATATATATTCAACAAGTGTTCCTGCTCATTTAACCTTTTCATCCTGCATTGCTCCAAGAGCCGTGAATGACTTCTGAGAGGGTGACTCGCATCCCTCAGCAATTTCCAAAGACAATATCTTCTCTTTAAAATAATGAACCTGTGATTCATGGCCAATAATTTCATTGTTTATATGCTGGGTCAAGGATATTTTAAAAGTCTTCAGCCCTGGACTACACACATCTGTGTTAAGAGGCTGAAGGTGGTGGGTACAGCCCGTACTAACCACGCTCGTTGCTCAGACAGGCTGATATGCAGCAGCTAGAGGACACAATTTAATCTTTAATCTTTCTACTTTCTTCCCAGTTTAAATCAATACCAAAAGAAGAGGGCATGCTCTTGTGATTTGGCTTAAATCTAATTCTGATCTAGGTAAACTGAGTCGAGATCAGGCATTTTTATGCCATAGCATGTGGTTTCTTGCATATCATAGAATCATAGAACTCATAGAACCATAGAGTTGTCTAGGCTGGAAGGGACCTTTAAGATCATCTAGTCCAACCTTCAACTTAACTCTAAAAAAAAAAAAAAACCCACCAAAAAAACCCAAAAACCAAACCATCACTAAACCATGTCTCTAAGCACTATGTCAACCCATCTTTTGAATACCTCCAGGGATGGTGCCTCAACCACTTCCCTGGGCAGCCCATTCCAATGCTTAATGACCCTTTCAGTGTAAAAATTTTTCCTAATATCCAACTTGAACCTCCCTTGGCGCAACTTGAGGCCATTTCCCCTTGTCCTATCGCCTGTGACTTGGGAGAAGAGACCAACCCCATCTCTCCACATCCTCCATCCAGGTAGTTGTAGAGAGTGATAAGGTCTCCCATCACTCTGTGTGTGTATATATATATATAGATAGATATAGATATTTATATATCCCCTCAGTATATATATGTGTATATATATAAACCCCCCTCATTTCAAGGACAGGTTAGAGAAAGAAGGGGAAGGCAAAGTGAAAGAAGCAACCCTGCAGTGACAAAACCATTTCTGCGTTTCCTGGGGAAACCTGTGATGGGAGCCCACCAGAGTGGTCCAAGAAAAAGTACGCCAGCCAAATTTGCCGTGAAGAAACCCAAGTGCAACAAAACTGGTGCTCTTTACAGGACCTTGCTAAAATTTAAGGATTAAAGATGATGCTTTGAAAATGAATTGCTCAAGCCTTAATTGGGTTCTTTGCTCTCCCCTGTGTTGGCTCCCTGCTGCTCAAGAAGAGATTTGTAGGACCAGGGCAGGAGCTCTGCTGAATGCTGCAATGCTACAAAACATTGTAGATGAGAATGGTGAGTGCAGGGGGACTGCCAAGGTCAGACAAAGACAGCTCCCTGGTGCCACTGGGTGCAAGGCAGATCATGGAGCAGAGCTGACACTGTGCCTTCAGAGCCAAACTGTAGTTAAAATTCATGGGGCAGCGTTTGGAAATGGACTGACACGACATTACCCATTATTTTGAAGGGTATGTAGGAAAGGAAAGGTGGCAGCCACTCTAGCTCTGAATCAATCCAACCTGCGGCCTCTGCTTTGTTAGCAGCAGGCATCTGCTCTGGGTCCCTTCCCTGGTTTTTGGCTTCTCATGGGTGGGATAAAAAGCCAATTCCTTGAGCTGTGGACAGGGTTGACACCCTGGGAAGTCACTACTGTAATAGACTGGTTTGGACCTGCAGTTATTCAGGTTGCTGCTGGTGTTTCACATGCCCATTGCCATGGCATCTTTCATCACCATGACTGGCCTTTGCAGAGGTGCTGATCTGCCAGAAATGCAACTGGGGCAGCAATTAAGGAGAGCTGATGAAAGGCATCTGCCCTCTAATTCATTGGTTCACTTCTTGGCATCCTTTTGGGGAATGAACTGAAATGTAAATGCTAAATAATACTCACTATGAGGGATTTATTGCTTTTTTAATGGTGTAAGAAACTTCCAAAAATTACAGCTCCAAATAACATGTGTATATTGGTCGAATATATCTAAGACATGAAGTTTTAATAGCTGCATTCGTCTTCCTGAATTGCATTTCTACTAGATTTACAAAACGTAATTGTATTTCACTCTCTCCCTACCAATATGGGTTTCTAATGATCTGCACAGAAATCTTATAATTTCTGCTTTAACTGTTAAATGTAAAAGTTAATGGTAAAGGGAAGGTGAAGAGTGGCCTTCTTCCCTCCTCGTAATCTGCAAGGATTTCCCCTCCAGTTTCCAGATCCCAGTGTATATTCCCAGTGTTCAATACCACTCAAAAATGTAACTGTAAGAATTAGCAAACCACCACCAGCACCCAGCGAGAGTCTGAACAAAACCCCAAATGTATGAGCTATTGCACCAGGTATTTGCATCTAACTGCATCTCGGTCTTTTGAGGCTCTGTAGTAAGCAGAGATGTTTACTCTGGCACTTTCCCCATAGCAACCTACGGGGTTTCAGATATAGCAGCCATCAGTCAATGCAGGCTGGGCATATTTGGAGCAGAGAGACCCCCTGCACTGCTGTCACAGCTGTAAGCTTAAATTAAAAAGCACAGCTATCTTTTGTAGCCTGGAGCACCGTTATCTCTTCAAATACAAGGAAGCCCTATTCCTTTTACAGCGATGGAGCAATGCCAGGGATTCACCAAATATGCTCTATAAAACATTTGTGGGGAAAAAAAAATATTAAAATCTGAGGCGCTAACATAATTACCTGAACTCTCACTTATTCCCTGGAAGGACAGAAATCTGGCGGGAATTTTGGCAGAGATGGCTCGGATTTTCTGCCAGGGAAGGAATTCCCCACAGCCGGGAGGGCGGCTTTCGGTTTCTCTTCCACTTGGCCTCCCTCTTGTTTGAATACTGGCTTGCTGAGTGCTGACAAGGGACGTGGGGATGTGCAGAGCGGAGGGGGAGAGCAGCCCAGCACTTCATCAAACCAGCAGCACTCCCACCGAGGGGCAAGAGGGAGGGCATGGGTCTGCCTGAGGGGCTCCCTGAAAGGAACCCACCCAGGAGTCCCCTCCAAACGGAGGCCCCACGTCGCTATCGTTTTTCAAAGTGGATGAAGAAACCTTGCAGGGTTTTGGGGTTTACCGCTGTTGTTTTTCCTCCCTGCTTGTATTTACCTTGGCAATGGGGGGAAATACCAAGTCGTGTTGCTGCAGGTTTGATGGAGGGTTCCTGGGAGGCCCCGGTGGTCTCCTGCTTAGCAGTTGGCCAAGGGCAGGAACAACAGCCTGGGAAAAGGAAAAAAAAACACCCTCTCTCCCTTTTTTTCTTTCCTCCCTGTATCAGTTCTCTGACCTGGCTCACCACCCGCCTGCCAACTACCCGTAGGGAGCAGAACCAGCCTTCAAGGCTAGCAGGGGGGAATGTCACTCCAAAAGGCAACACCCCTCTCCCCACCTAAATAAATTGGCATAAAATACCAATTTCAGCTAAATTTTAGTAGCCACACCGGGCTGGCTGACGCCCATTTAAACTCAGCCAGATTTTACATCAACTGTGTTGAATCATCATAAAACTATCCGCAAACAAATGCTTACTAAAAGCTCCCTCCCCTCTCAATTACTCCACATTCACATTTTTTCCTCATGTTATGTTGTCATCATCATGCTTTGGCTTAGATAGGGCATTGCCAACACTCATGCTGTTTGAGGTTGCACTTTAAATCCACTGCAGCTTGAGACAAGCAGTGAAGTAGGAACTACAGCACTCTGCTAGTTTTCTTTTGTCCCTTTTCTTTTTCCTCTCCTCTCCTCTCCTCTCCTCTCCTCTCCTCTCCTCTCCTCTCCTCTCCTCTTTCTTTGCCTATTTTTTTCCAGCCTTTTCTTGCCTCTGCCTGCTTTTCCTTTTCCTTTTTCCTTGCCTTGACTTTTTCTTAGTCACAGAACAGAATCATAGAATTGTCTAGGTTGGAAGGCACCTTTATGATCATCAAGTCCAACCATCAACCTAACACTGCCAAACCCATTACTAAACTATGTCATTAATCACTACATCTACCCATCTTTTAAGTACCTTAAGGGATGGTGACTCAACCACTCCCCTGGGCAGCCCATTCCAATGCTTTATAACCCTTTCAGTGTAAATTTGTTTTCTAATATCTAATCTAAACTTCCCCTGGTGCAACTTGAGGTCATTTCCTCTTGTCCTACTGCTTCTTACTTGGGAGAAGAGACTGATCCCCACCTGGTTACACCCTCCTTTCAGGTAGTTGTAGAGAGCGATAATGTCTCCCCTCAGCCTCCTTTTCTCCAGGCTGAACAACGCCAGTTCCCTCAGCTGCTCCTTGCCCTTTCCTTTCTTGCCTTTTCCTTTCCTTGCCCTCTTTCCCTTTGCCTTCCCTCCCCTTGCCTTTTTTCCTGCCTTGCCTTGTTCCCTACCATTCTCTTTTACTTGCACTGATGAATAAAAGCTGAAAAATCCCTTCTGGGCTCTCCCTGAAGACAAAACCAACTCAGGAGTGGCTTAGGTCCATGTCTGCTGCTGGAAACCAGCAGCTGGCGAGTCCAGTTTCACCAGTGGAGCGGATGTCCCTGCTCTGGGATGACAGCATCCATTGATGGCAGGAATGGCAGTCGGCTGCAGCGGTGTCTCTGGGATGCAGCTGAACATCTTATGCTGAGCCTGGAGTGATGGACCCTGATCTCCTTCTCTGGCAGGGACCCAGCAAGTCTGACACTTGTGCATGTGGCATTGCTCCATCCTTGCCAGTGAGCTGTGGGGTCTTGATCGCCTCGGCCAAGTCCCGTGGGGATGCATCAGGGTGCCCTTGTGCCAGCTGGCCTGTGAGACCCAAGCAAGGAGCTGAAGACACTTGCACTCGCTTGCAGCTGGTGAGATGCCATTGTAGCAAGCGGTTGTCGTCACCCGCTCTGCTGGTTGCAATAATAAAAAGAGACAATTTAGAGCTGTACAGCTCCAACTGGGAGCACTTCCCAGTTCCTGGCTGTGTGTGTGCTTCTCAGCCACGTTCTGGCTTTGCTCTGTGTTGTGCAGGGCCTGAAGTGCCTCAACCTGTGCGACATGTCTGCAGCTCTGCAGCTTTCTCACTCTTCCATGTCTCCTCCCCAATGCTGCTGGGTTCTCTCCAGCCCCTGAGTGGGTTCTCCCTTGCCAGCCCATGTTGTTCTTCTCTTACTCTTACAGTCCTGCACCTGAGAACCCTGTTATGATGGGCTCCCATGAGAAATGATGGCCATCAGTGTAAGAATTACCTTCCTTTCAACACTCTCTTCCTATTCTCAGGTTGTTGCTCTCAGCTTATATTACGGGCTGATAAAATGCACACAAAAAGCTTCACAAGCAACCAGTGTGTCCCATCAACATGTGCTCTCATCAGCCCTAACATCTTTGTAAGCAGGAACAACCAACAGGGAGTTTGAGAAGGTAAATAAATGAATAAATACATACATACAGTTACCACAGGAAATTTGGCTGCAGGGAGAGCACTCACGTCACCAGAGAGGATGCCCAGGAGGGGACACTCCTTTGGTGATCTCCTGTTCCTTCTTTTCCCAGCTGGCCATGGGGCTGTGTTTTCTTTTCCCTTCTGTTTCTCTCCTTTTATTTTTTTGTCTTTCCAGCTATTGCCTCTGGAGTCAACGCGTGCCAGCAGCTACAGACCCCATGAATAAATCTTTGTGCAAGTCCAGCTGTCTCAACATCCTCCACACAAGAACCTAGGGTAGGCTGCGTGCAGCTGAGCACCAGCCAGCAGGTGAGCACCTAAAGGAAATGGTGCCCATCTTCCCATGGGCTGCAGTGCCTGCCAGCCCCTGGCACTCCTGCATTGGGATCACACAGAGGGCTGGCTCCAGGAGTGATACAGAACATGGTGACCAGGAGACAATATCCAATGACCTGCAGGAAGAGGTCCACCCAGGACCAGTCCTGCTGGAGCATCCTCACAGGACCAAATCAAGGTCCATCAGAAAGGCAGAGAGCTGTGAGCAAAGAAGCTGCCTGTGTAGTTGGTTCTTCCTTCACTGTACATTATCTTCCAACACTTAAGGCAGCATCAGAGATGAAACCAAATTCCTATTCTTAACCAAAAACACTCACAAGCCTTCCCATTCTGATTAACAGCTCCAGTCCAAAGAGGGAACATATGAATATGCAAAAAGAGGTTAGGATCCCTTTCCTGCCTCTCCTCTTCTGTGACACCATTTCAGCAGTATTTTGCTGGGAAGCCTGATGCCTAATGGGTTCCTGGTGCACATGAACCACATCAGGTATCATTAGAAAGCCACTCAAAAGGATGAATGAAGGCCTGCTTTAAAAATGACAATGTAAAAATAACATTCCCTCACTTGACACATCTGACCAAGCAGAGCAGATCTCTATGTGTGCTCAGGAAATAGCTATTTACTTTCATGACTGAAACAAAACCCTCTCCCTGCAAGCTCACACCCATATGCTTAGCCTTACGCATGTGTGGCGTCTGCTTTATTCAGTCAAAATAGCTGCACATATTGTTATTTTCAGGATTTGAGAAGCTATTGCCATGGGGACTGAAGATCCAAATAGATCCTGAGATCAGATCACAGGAGGTTTTAAAATAAAATTGCCATTTCTGCCAATAATCATGTGAAACCGGCTTCAATGTGTAAGTGTGGGGACTCACCACTTTGGTGACTTCTTACAAATTGCAGTTACAGAAACAAGAAGAATATTATACATTGTTCGTAACAGCCTGGTACCAAATGTATAATTATTGCAGGCTTTAAATATGCAGAAGATCTTCTCAAATGAGCAGGAGATGGTGGTGGTCAACAGCTGTAGTGGGTCTGTCTGTGTTGGTACCAGAAGCATAACTACACTTGGATTTTCTTCCATCAAGGCACAGAGAAGGGAAGTGTCTCTTGTTCCATATTCATGCAGCAGCGCCTCTGTGACTTTCTTATCTCTGCAGCAAGACAAGCTATTATACAGAGAGAGAGAGATATAAGTAAAATAAATATATACATACACACATAGACTTACACCAGAGCAGAAACTAAAACTTATTCTGCAGAACAGAAGTTATTGGAATCTGCCTCTACTCCTGCATAATCTCTGCAGGGAAGCGATCTCAGGCTGTGCTATCGGCTCTGGCAAATGAAGCGATGTCAGGGCAGGTTAATACTTGGATCTGAGAACACGAAAGAAAATCCGCCTTTCTAAGGATGCTGTAATCAGAGCTGCATTAACCAGGGAGGGAGACAGCCTGCTCTGGCGGGGGGTGCAGGGAGGCGCTGGTTGCACAACATGCACGTGTTGCATTGCTGGGATGAAAGTGGGGGCCGGGGCGGGGGGGGGGGGGACACAGCAGAAACCTCCCAGGTCTACCTCAGTAAATCTTCGTGTTGTCTGTCATAATTATTTGCATTCAATTGTCTTTACTTATACATAAAGTTCTTAGTCTGTGTGAGTGAAATCAGATCAAATCCAAGTGAAGGCTCCTGATAACCTTTAACAATCACAGAACCACGGAATGATATCGGGTTAGAGATGATCTGGAGATCATCTAGTCCAACCCCCTCAACCAGAGCAGGTCCACCTAGAGCAGGTTGCACAGAAATATGTCCAGGCAGGTTTTGAATGTCTCCGGAGATGGAGACCCCACCACCTCTCTGGGCAGCCTGTTCCAGTGCTCTGCCACCCTCAAAGTGAAGAAGTTCCTCCTCATGTTTAGATGGAACTTTGTGTGTTTAAAAGTTTGCACCCATTTCCTCTTGTCCTGTCACAGGGCACCACAGAAAAAGGACTGGTCCCATCCTCCTGAAACCCACCCTTTAAGCATTTATATGCCTAAAGATACTTTGGTGTCACTACAATTCCACTTCAACATACTTCTGCTAAAAAAGTTGCCCATTTTCTGCAGTGCAGGCATAAGTCCTGCAGCTCTCAGCAACCGTGTTTACAAAAAAAAACCCTATATAGTTAACATGTGCCAGAATCTGAAAAGGGTCATCGTGCTTTGTAACAGTGTGGTGGGTTGACCCTGGCTGGATGCCAAGTGCCCACCAAAGCCACTCCTGTTCCTCAATGGGATAGAGGGAGAAAAATACAACAAAAGACTCATGGGTCGAGATAAGGACAGGGAGATCACTCACCAATTACCATCATGGGCAAAACAGACTCAACCTGGAAATTTAATTTAATTTATTGCAAATAAAATCAGAGTAGGAGAATGAGAAATAAACCAATTCCTAAAACACCTCCTCCCAACCCCTCCCTCATTTTTTACATGCTCAATTTCACTCCCTATTTCTCTAACTCCTTCCCTGCAGAGGTGCAGGGGATGGGGAATTGGGATTGTGGTCAGTTCATCACACGTTGTGTCTGCTGCTTCTTCCTCCTCAGGGGGAGGACTCCTCACACTCTTCCTCTGCTCCAGCCTGGGGTCCACTTCTTCACAAACTGCTCCAGTGTGGGTCCTTTCCATGGGGTGCAGTCCTTCAGGAACAGACTGCTCCAGCATGGGTCTCCCACAGGGTCATAAGTCCCATCAGAAAACCTGCTCCAGTGTGTGCTCCTCTCTCCACAGGTCCACAGCTTCTGCCAGGAGCCAGCTCTAGCACAGGCTTCCTACAGGGTCACAGCCTCCTTTGGGCATCCACCTTCTCTGGTGTGGGGTCCTCCATGGGCTGTGGGTGGATAACTGCTCCACCATGGACCTCCATGGGCCGCAGGGGACCAGCCTGCTTCACCATGGTCTTCACCATGGGCTGTGGGGAATCTCTGCTCCGGTGCCTGGAGCACCTCCTCCCCCTCCTTCTTCACTGACCTTGGTGTCTGCAGAGTTGTTTTTCTCACAGATTCTCACTCCTCTTTCCAGTTGCTCTCGCCCAGCAGATTTTTCTCCTTCTTAAATATGTTATCCCGGAGGCACCACCACTGTTGCTGACAGGCCCAGCCTTGGCCAGTGGTGGGTCTGTCTTGGAGCCACCTGGCATTGGCTCTGTCGGACATAAGGGAAGTTTCTAGCAATTTCTCACAGAAGCCACCCCTGTAACTCTCCTGCTACAAAACCTTGCCATGCAAACCCTGTACAGATGGTAACGTGCTGACAGTTCACATCCGTGCCAGCTAAACACATCTGGCTTGGTGGATCAAACTACCATTTCCCCACCTATCCATGGACATTAACATGTCAGTTAATGTATACCACTCAGAACCCCTTCAAAACAGCAGTGTCACAGCACCACAGTGTTTAGGAATCTGGCGGTACATGGGCTTTCAACATGGCTTTGCATTGTGATTTGGAGGTGTCGGAGGCAATTCCAACCACAGTCTGGGTGCCTAACTCTGAGTCCCAGAGCTCCAAAGACAGGCAAAGACAGGCTGTCCCTCGCCCAACTGTCTGACACTCTCCGTCTCACCATGGTCTCCACAGCTTGCATGAGGGCTTCAAAGAGTCCTCTTGGGTAGAGGATGCACAGATGGCGTTCCTCCAGTGGCATTGGTACAGGCTGGCACTCCCATGGCTAATGGGCCTGTTTCACTGGCCATGAAGGACACCTGGGAAACCACACATGATCATACATTTGACAAAGGGTTATCTGCACCATGCCCCCAGGGTCACAACATGGTCACAACTTGCACCACCAAGGATATCACCCAGGAGCATCGACTCTACCCTCCTCTTTGCCATGACAGAGAAGTAGTCCTTTCCTGTTCCAGAAGATGAAGAATGTGGTACCCCAGAGTCACAAACTTTGTGACTAGCACGTTTGAAGGAGAGGTCTTTATTTCCCAAATAGGAGGACATTATTTACCTGGTTGCAGACCACTTCTGCAGTTATCTCCCTTCCAGACATGCTTCCCTCTCGCTGTCTCTACTACTGTATTCTGTGCGTCCATAATGAAGAGAAGAAAGAAAACTACCAATTATGCCAATTAAATTATCCACTTTGAAATATAAATTAAGAAAGCCATCCTGCAGACAGTCGCTCCCAGGTCCTCAGGGACCTTTTCCGTAAACTGCGTCCCTTTGCTGTCTCCTTGAGGCACAACACAGTCTGCATCAGGGATTTCCTGGCCCTTTTTGGCTCTGGGGCTGGGCTTGCATTGCTGGGCTGCCTGTGCCAAAGGCTCTGGGACAGGGACCAGACCGCCTGGAGCTCCTCCTACCAGGAAAACAAGCGAGCCCATCAGGTTTTGCTGTTCATGGCACAGCCCAGCACAGCCTTCTGAGCACCTGCATCCTAAGGCCAAAGCCTTGGAGGCTGCTGGACCCATGGCTATGCAAACAGTATCTCAGGAGCTTTGCTTGGATTGAAGCTCTGGGCAGGATGGCATTCTGGCTCCTGACCACCATCTGCCTTAAATTTGAGAAAGCTGTCCAAGGCCCTGTTATTAGTCTCTGTGATCCCTCTGGTTCTGCAGCAGCCTGGAGCTCAGACATGAGGAGAAAGGGATGTCTCCAGCTCCAGGTGGGTGCCTGGCCCCTGAGCACATCCCCCTCATCCTGGGGCTTGGGCTGCCAGGGCCCAGGGCCAGCTTTGACAGTGCAGCTGGCTGGCCTTGAATCAAAGAGCTGTTTGAGAACAAGCTGTGAGGAGCATCATCAGGAACTCGCTCCCCTTACCTTGGGAACTGCTTTTAAAGCAGTTTTAAAGCTCTTGCCCTCAGTGTCTGCCTGAGCTATTCTGAAGCTATGCCTGTACCTGGCCACCCTCGACCCCAGGTCACCTTCTTGTATGGAGCTGTCTGACAGTGGGAAACAGCAGAAGACAAGGAACCAGTGTGTACTCACTGGGGGGTTTCTTGTGAGAATAGTGGAGGAGGAAAGTGATGGTCTGTCCCAGAAGAAGCTTCCCCTAATTCCCCTCCCAGTCAAAGGTTGGACAAAGATGCTGAGACAGCAACTTGTCTCAGACTAAACACAGAGGGCCTATGAATAAAAAGAAGTTTTACGGTTCCTCCTTCACTAACACTGTCTCCCAGAATCTGGAAACACTAGCAGGCCAGCCAGCTGCTCCCTCAATGCTTCTGTTCCTGGTCTGCAGATAATGAGGCATTTATAACTCCCAACCCTGGCTGTTCACTGGTTCTTCCAAAGCCAGCCTCACACCAGTTCCTTCACCAGGTCTTTGTGTAGCCTGGTCCATTGAGACACTGTTGAAGGGCTGGGAAAGAACATCAAAGAGCCATTGTATCCAGGGTAGGGGGTCCTTGTTTGTAACATCCTAGCCTGTGGCTGGAATTTTCTGCCAAAAAAACCTCACCCATGGGGGTTTCACCCCAGAGTGGAGTCTGGCACAAGGTAAGCTGCCTCCAGAGTGGGTGAATGGAGAACCTAGACCTTGGTGTGAAAGGGGGCAAAGTAACAACTGGACAGCATGGTGACAGGCATACAAAAATGAAGGACCACACTGTACCATGATAGTATTCAGGTGCCAAATTCACAGTGATATGGTTCACTGAGCACTAATTTGCTGGTGTAAATATAAAGGCTATTCTGGGTGAGACCAAAAGCTGTGTTTTTCGGTATTGCATCTCCAACAGTCACCTCTAAACCAATGTCTTAAGAAAAGCATAAGAACAGCAAAAAATGTGATGCTTTCCCCGACACTTTGTCAGCTTTCAACCATTTTCAGATTAGGGGTTTCCTAACTTGGGTGTGGATCTTTGTACATAGCAACTTTCCATAGGCTTCTCTTCAGTGAACCCACCTCATCTCTCCTTGAGTGCATGTTACCTCTTTACATCCAGAATATTTGATGGCAGCCTTTTGCAAAGCTGGAGTCTTTACCAGGATTTACCTCATATTCATTACTAAGCCTTAGTGACCATGAGGTAAGAACATAACTCTTTTCCTGTTAAATTTTTACTTCAGTGACAGAGAGAACTGCAAAAGTGCATTAATTGTCTCACCGAAATGATACAGGTATCTTAAAGGAAAATGAATGTCGAAGGCATTATTTGTAAGGAACTTTGTCTTAGTTTTCTTTATGCGTCACTCACCCCTTTTGGTCAGAGAGCAACACCTGATGAGATGCTGCTCAGCCGGTCGCTGGAGGGCTGTACGTATGGTGGGGACAGCTGCAGACGAAGCAGGCAGGGACCCTGAGCCTGTCTAACAGACACAAGAAAGCAAGGCATGAAAGTTAACATCTGCTGAGAGTTACAGCACACATGAATAGTGGCAAATTTTGTAGGGAAAACCTTTCACTCTGCCATGCCAGTGGCACCACCCGGTTACAGATGTCAGAGATGCTTAGGTGTCCTGTTTTGAGATGGGCAAGCAAGACGCAAGACTCAGGAGTGGTTTAGATCGACTTAAAGGCTTAAATAACCATCCGTGTACCTTTCTGTGATTACAAGTTGCATGATTTTACAGACTGTTCTTGACAGGTGGTCTATAGCCAAGTCAGCAGCGGTGGTTTGAATGATACCACCTTGTCAGCTGCTCCACTCTTCTGCTGGGAGCAGCAGGAGGCATCCACACCTCCTCCACGCCGCAGGTCTTGGCATCAGCTTCTCGTGGCTGTGAACAGAGAGACTGAGGAGCTGACACATGTTTTATTTGCCTCTCATGCCTCGCCTTCCGACATCCACTAGCAGGGTGGGGACTGACAACAGGTAGTGTCTTAAAGCACTGCACCTAAACCTCCCCGGTCCTTCTTGGAGGGACTGCCAGCAAGAGCATGACTCGGGTTCATTAAATTACTTTTACATGCTGGTTTTCTTGCAGCTTTATCAACTGGTGGATAGAGACAAAACCACTGGCTGCAAAAGAGCAAGTGACCAGCTGCTGTGGGGTAAGTGGCCTCTGACTCTGGAGCTGTAGGTGGGATCCTAAGCTGACCCCCTGGACTTCCCAAAATATGACAATATCACCTGCTGGTTTCATTCTGTTTTGCTGAAGCCAGCAGCTCATCCCAGAAACAAGCACAGCTCAACTCTGTCCAGTAATGGGACACCTGAAGAGTTGTTATTGTCCCACATCTTTGAATTATGAAAGGTCTTTCCTCCCTGTAGCTCTTTAAGCTATGAAGTTTATCTTGTCGGGGCACTGAAGGCACCCACAGATCTCGCTGTCCCTATTCAGCCTCTTTTCCTCCCTTTCATCCACTTCCATCACCCAGGAGCCCCATTTTAGCCCAGCCAGGACACCAGCCTGAGAATCGGAGTGAGGGCTGTGGTGGAGCTGGAGACTGGCACCACTGGCACCATTGCTGGTGCAAGAGGCTGAAATGGTGTGTGGGGAGGCTGCTCAGCGCCTGTAAATCCAATTTGTGTGCTCAGAGCCCTGACACACATCTTGCAGGTCTTGGCAACAAGAACACATCGATCTGAAGCAATGGCCACCTTGAACCACATGGTTCATCCAGCTTTCAAAGTAGCAAAGTACTCGTTCCTTATATTTTAATAGTGTCTGTTAATTACAGTGCCGAAAAGTAGTATTTGCTTAACTACATCATAATGTTTTCTCTCTGAGTACAAGCAAGTTTAATTATCTAGTCAAGATCTCCAGCAAGAAGCTTTAGTCAGGCAATAAAACTAATCAAACTTCCATGTAGATCTATCTAGGAGGCGTTCAATTCCTGAGTGTCTACTAAGACTAATGAAATGCAATATAGAAACTCTGAAAGGCTTTTATCATGGATAGGAAAAAATGGGAAAGAAAAGACATTGCCACCGTTGTATCTGTAAATCCTATCTAGTGGAATGGGTATAGATTTATGGATTGGTAGATTGAGTTGTCCCCGTCTGAAGACACTCCAATTTTTATTTGCAAGTTTTCCTTTTACCTCAGAGATTACAGCTGGATGGAGCTGAACAAAGCTCTTTTGTTCCTGGTAAGGGTGGGCAGCTCCTTCAGAGGATAACTGCAACATCCCTGCCTGGCAGGGATGGGATCGACATTGCTCTGATGTCATAGCACGCCTGAGTAAGCCACAGCTGGCAGTTACAGCCACCTTCCTTGGCAGGTAAAACAAAGTTCTCAGCTGCTGAATCCACTTTAGCAGCTCTCTTGAAGACAGCTGGACAGCTGGATCCAATTCTTCAAAAAAAAGCAAGTGCCAGAGCTTAGAAACCATCTCTGACATCTCTTGACAACGCACTGGTCACATCCTGGACTGTATCAGGAACAGCGTGGTGAGCAGGACTCAGGAGGTGATCGTTCCCCCGTTCTCAGCACTGGTGGGGCCCTACCTCAAGTATTGTGTCCAGTTTGGGGCCCCTTACCACAGAAAAGACATTGAGGTGCTGGAGCGGGTCCAGAGAAGGGCAATGAAGCTGGTGAGGGGTCTGGAAAGTAAGTCTTACGAGGAGAGGCTGAGGGAGGTGGGGTTGTTCAGCCTGGAGAAAAGGAGGCTGAGGGGAGACCTTATCACTCTCTACAACTACCTGAAAGGAGGGTGGTAGAGAGGCGGGGGTCGGTCTCTTCTCCCAAGTCACAGGCAACAGGACAAGGGAAAATGGCCTCAAGTTGTGCCAGAAGAGGTTCAGACTGGATATTAGGAAAAAAATTTTACATTGGAATGGGCTGCCCAGGGAGGTGGTTGAGACACCATCCTCCCTGGAGGTATTTAAAAGATGGGTTGATGTAGTGCTTAGTGACATGGTTTAGTGATGTTTTTTATCAGAATTAGGTTGGCGGTTGGACTCGATGATCTTAAAGGTCTCTTCCAACCTAGACAATTCTACGATTGTATGATTCTATGATTGGTCATGCCATTGGGCTTTGCCCACTCCTGGCTCCTTCTTCTTTTCCATCACTGGCTTATTGCAGCACACCGGTGCAGCACACTCAGATAAAGCCATTGGGGAAAAGGCACCGAGGAGGGAGGCAAATCTACTTGGATACAAGAGGGATGGAAATGCTACACTGATCCCTCAGATAAGAACATTTGGCACGCAGCTGAACGACAGTGAAGAAGAGCATTAGTCTTCCAGATTTTTATTCATCTCCATCAGGCTGCAAGCCTTGTGTTTGCCAGAACTGTGAGTTACAAGTCACAGTCATTTGAATGATATAAAGAGGGGCTGGGGGGAGGCAATTAAAAAGCCGAGCTGTCAATTAGAGGGAGAGGCTCTGAAAGAGGTCTGTGAAAAACTTATATATAGCTATAAGGGTCTGCTGCAGAACCTGATGTGGTAATAAGACGAGCTAGATAGGAAATGTTACAAGTTCTCGGTATTTTGGGGGTTTGGTTTTCTTGGGTAGTTTTCTTCCAAGGAAATAATGCTGTGCTTTATGGAAAGTGTTAGATGACTGCTTACCACTGTCTACAATGACCTTACATTGCCCCACACGTCCTCTTTTCTATCCTGGCAGTATCAGGTGTGACTTCAAGGTGCTGTGTTTGAACCAACTTGCTGTGCCCAGGCTACTGTCGATCTGGAGGTCCCGGATCTGTTTGCCACGTAGACAACTACCGCCCCAGCTGCACTAACAGCTTGTTTGCTGTAATTTTGACGTTTTGAGGACAGTTTGGTCCATTGTTGCCCTGTGTGATGGTAGATACAACATCCCGGGGACAGCCATGGCCGCTGTGTGCAGGTGTGGTGCGCAGGGCACCTTCACCCAGCCTCGGATTTGCTTTCCAGGCAGGTCTTGCTGGCACGGCAGGCCAGCTGAAGGAGGCTCGGGACCTCACAGGATGTCTGGATTTGATGGATGCCTGTTGGGTTGCATGTCTCCCGTGACACACGATCACGTTCCTGCCATCGCTGGGGGCAGACCCACACACACCAAGGCCGGCTTTGCAGGTGAGCCACACCACGCAGTGTTTTGAGGGCTGAACCCAGAGCTAGGAAGGGTGCGAGGACCCAGTGAGCTTCCCGGCGTCCGGGGCAGCCCTGATCCCAGAGCAGCTCCCCTCAGAGGGTTGATCCCCACCGGGCTGCTGAGGCCCTGGGCCCCCTCAGGAACACGAGGCCACTGAGAAGCGTATGCTCGGCCTTAGACGCTTCCCGGAGCCCCCGCGACGTTCAGCATTGAGTCAAAACCCCCTCAACCGGCAGGTCGCGGCACCCCTCCGAGCCGCGGGGCCCGCAGCCTCCCCGCTCGCCCGCCCGACAGGGCGCGCTCCCTCCCGCTCCACGTGCCCCAGGCCGCCGCCCGCCCCCCTCCGGGACTGCAATCCCCAGCATGCAGCGCGGCGAGAAGGGTAGGGCGGGGTGAGGGGCGAGGCGAGAGGTCCGCGCCCGCCCATTGGCGGAGCTCGCCGGCGCCGCGTCACGTGCGCTCGGCGGCCGCGGTCTGTCTCTCTCTCCCCCCCGCCGTCACTCAGCAACGGCCCCTCGCGCTCGTCACGGAGCGTCCCGCTTTCCCCCCGCCCCCCTTCTCCTCCCTCCCTCTCCCCCCCCCCTCCCCTCGCGCGAGCCGCCGGGAGCCGCCGCCGGAGCCGCCTCGCAGGAGCTGGGACTCGCCGCCGCCGCCGCGACCCGCCGCCATGGCCGAGAACGCCGCCGCCGCCGCCGGCCTGGAGAACCACCGCATCAAGAGCTTCAAGAACAAGGGCCGCGATGTGGAGGTAGGTGAAAGCGGGGGCCGCCGGCGGCGGCAGCGAACCCGGCCGGGCCCGGCCTCCCTCCGGCGAGAGAGAGAGAGAGGAGGGGCCGGGGCCTGGCGGCGGCGGCCGCCGGCGGGAAGGAGGCGGGGAGCGGCCGCCCGGGGCGGGCGGGCGGCGGGGAAAACGCCCGCGGGTTTTGGGTTTTTTTTTTTTCGTGTTTTTTTTTTTTTTTTTTTTCTCCTCCGTCATGCG
>JAOTQQ010000001.1:177292957-177339011 GCA_026546715.1 Gallinago undulata | reverse complement strand
GTCATGCGGGCGCGGCCGGCGGGGGGCGGAGGAGGCGGCGGCGGGGGGAAGGGTTGGGGCGGCCGGGCCCAGCGCGGCCCCGGCGTGTCGGCCCCCCTTCGCCGCCTCCACGACACGCCGGGAGTGCGGGAGGGCTCGGTGGGGCCCGGGCAGGGCCGGCCGGTGGCGGGATGATCGCCCCCCCACCCCTTCCCGGCGTTCCCCCCTTCTCCGTGCTGCCGCTCCGTCCTGCCGCCTCCCCGCCCCCGCCCCGGGCTCGGCGGGATCGGGGCTGGGATGGGGCGGACAATGGTGCCGGCTGCCTTTTGTGCCAGCCCCTCCGGGCGGTAATAGCCCTTTCCGCCGGGGCCGGGGGCTGCCCTGCCCCGCCGTGCCGCTGCCGCACACGGAGGCCTGCTGCTGGAGGCAGGGGCCGCTCCCACGCTCCCATCTGCCTTTTCACAGTGCAGTGCTGGCCCATTTTGCTCCTTCTACAGCCTTATATCAACACTCCCCCCCTTTTTTCTTTTCTTTTCTTTTTTTTTTTTTTTTTTTTGAATGCTGGTAGGCACATAAGTAATCGTCTGCTGGGCGGCTTCATTTAAATGGGGAAGGAGTGTGGTGCTTACTAAGGCTGGTGGGGTACTAGTTTACTCCCCCGAATTTGAGAGACGCTGGGTGGATTAGGTAGAAGCTTATTCCCTGGAGCGTGTTCCGAAGGTCTGCTGAGTCTGTTTGTCGTTACCGGGGCGATCTACAGTTCCAGTGGCAGTCTAAAAGGGAGGAAATCCCAAATCTTGTGTTTAAGGTTTTGTAATAGGAAAGGGAGGGGGAGAGGGAGTTGTTCTGAAATCAGACTAGGATACAAATCGGATTAGGATTCACTAGAGTGAAAACCTAAATGTGTGTCAGATCATTTTGACTTCATCTGACGGCCCTTTTTATGATTCTGTTGATTTTATCACTTTAATTCACATCTGTAATCAGTAGGGCCGGGATTTTAGTCCTTTGAAAGCACGTTTTGTATCTAAGCAGAATTCACACCTCTGCTGCTATTGTTTGGGTGGAGACAATTTTATGCAGGTCAGGCTTAGCAGCAGCAGTGTCTTTAAGATGACATTCACAGAGTAAACTAATCTTTGTCTTAATTTTTCTTGAACTTGGTGACAGTGAATCTTTCTCACAGAAAATATTGTATGTAAAGAGTATGGTAACTTCAGCACTTAAGGCTAACATTAGGAAATGTTAGAAAGTAACTAAAAATTGCCCATCCTTCTGTTTAGCAGTTGCTTTTCAGGGTAAGGAGGAGGCGTGGTGGATTTCTTTTTCCCCTTATCATCCAGTGAGACTCTTCCTGCTGCTTCTCATTCATTTTGTCCTTGTCTCATCTCCTCGCATTGGTTACTGGCTTTGTTGCTGCTTTCTCAGTCACTGGCCTGAATCCATCAGAGCTCTAAACAGGGAAAGGTTAGGTATATTCGTGCCTAGTGTGAACTGATCTGTCATCCACACTTGCTTATATTATAGCATGCCTGACACTAGGGGAATTAAGTATCTGCCTCCGTGGGGGGGGAAGAAGGGAATTGACTGCCTAAGCTTTGCTGAAATTAGTTATACCAGACCAGCTAAGGTAGCTCAGCTCTCATTTCTTCCTGAAGGGGAGTAATTATTTTGGAATAGGGTATTTGCTGTTATAGAGAAGTCTATCCTCTAGGGTTATCTTCCAGTATGCTGACTGACTTCCTTTTGTGGCTGAGCCTAAGACTCTTTGGCAGATAGCTCCAACAATGTTAATGTGGTTAAAGCTTTCATTCACTCTTTTCAAGAGAGTTAAAATCGAAGAAGCATTTTTCTTCTGGGGGCAACAAGCAGATGAAGCACAACAGTATTTAAGAGTTGTATAGCAGTGGAGATATGCTAAAATAGTATAAATGTGTCAGTGTCTTTCAAAGCAATTTTTATTAAATAATTGAAATTTTCTACTGTGCCTCCTTGTTGACCCTTTTCTGATTGTGGTGCTTATTTAAAGTTTGTGTTAGAAGTAACCTTCTAAGTAAACTTTATCTAACTTAATCTCCAGAAGTAATGTAAGTTAAGTTTATGGTGGGGAATGAGGGAGCACAGCAGTACTATATAATTGCCATTACTTACTGTGCTTCTCTTGAGATACTGCTACACAGACTGACCTGCTGATTGCAGTTTATCTGTATTTAGTGAAAGTTATCAATTCTCCACAAAATGTTGGTTGGTGTTGTTTTTTTTTTTTTTCTCTAAATCAAATATTATAAGTCATCAAACTGTCAGCTATTAAATACACTTGTTTTGGTCACTGTGCAGCAATAATGAATTTTATGTAGAAATCCAGCCTCCAATTTTCTGCATGTAACTTTGGAAGCCAGGAGGCATTAGTGCTATCATTGGCATTGACCTGCATCTCCACATTTTGTCAAATTTCACCAAGGAGGAAATAAGTGATTAGGATGATGGAGTAAATTCTGGTCTGATATCTAGATTATATCCTTCAGAAAATCTAAAATACTTGAAGCCATACGCTCTAAAGCTCAGCTTGAAAACAGTGGCATTTGAGTCACCTTCTGTCTGGAGACAGTCACTGCCTTTGAACTCATCAGGTTTGAATACATTCTTTAATAATATTCCCTTGGCTTCTAATAAATACTGATGAGTTGTTATTGATCCCCTCTGGGTACAGACTCTTCTGGCAGACCAAAATACTTACTCCTTTAATTTGTAGTTAACTCATATTTTATTACTGGGTTTGCTAGGCCATATAATTGTCTTTGCTTTTTGTTAATACAACTTTAAGCGAAACAAAAGATGAGTAAGTACTTTTCTTTTATGTTAAGACAGACCTCAGTACTCCGTGCAACTTCTCACTGCTCTTTTTCTAACAGCAAAGAAAGGGATCTGTTGAGCAGAAGTCAAAGCTGCTGAATCCTTGACCTGCACAGGTTCACTCTGCTTTTCCCAGTTTCAGGTTTGAGTGGAAGTTTCTTACCTTTTTGTTGGCTTCCTCGGAGGTGGAGTTGTGTATATAGAACTGAAATTCTGATTTTGAGGTTATTAATACTCCCAAAAAGTGTTTAGTTCTCAAAAGGGATAACAGTAAAACCAAATGCCAGAAATGAAGCATTATTCACTTAACGTGAGTTTGTGTTCTTGCTTTTATTAGTGAGACTCTTCTATTTTTATAGGTACTGACGTGATTAGCAGCAGACAGAGCTAACCTGAACCTGCAGAGTTGAGTGATAAGGAGCCAAGACACTAGTGGCTTCATCTGGACGAACAACTACCAGAATGGTTTCTTCTTGCAACCTTCTTGATTTTTGTATTCTCCAGATATGTAAAAGGATTTTTAAACTGTCCCATATGTAAAGAAAACTTTTCCATGTTGCTCATAGGCATGTTGTCCTAAGTTCCAGTGGCTTTCTTCTGAATGTAGAGCTCTGATTATTCCAATACAACTGAGGCTTTACAGGACAAGATTACACAGTTGCAATCACTTAATTTGTAATACTCCTTGTAACTGTTGTGTATGTTTGTTTGTATTGACATCTAAGCCAACCTAGCTTTTAGAAAACCTAATTTTAACCTGATTTTTCCATTTGCAGTTCTTCAGCTTAATTCTTTGCCTAGTAACATCCTTCTTAGACTTTTTCACTTCTCCATGTCCTTGGACCAGAAGTGTTACTTATTCTTTATTACAATAGCTGGCACCCATATGTTGGCTCACTGTTCTGATGTTTAAGGTGACAGATCAAACAATTCAGCCCAGTTCTTTTTGTTGGGATTAGTCAGCATCCCTGACTAAAACTGAGGAAAAATTCTTGATGTTATAAATTGTAGGGCTGTCTGCATGACTTGCTGTTATTTTTGCGTGGGGTACAGTGAGACTGTGTAGTCATGTAATTAGCAAAATGCATGCTGCATCAAAAGTAAAGTTTCAAGTGCATTAATTTAAAAAAAAAAAACCAAACAAAAACCAAACCAAGTAGTGAGAAGTTTAGTGTGTTATAACCTAAATAACTTTCTGTAAAAACACTTTAATGAATAGGATTAAAATTTCCTTTTTGTATACTTGTGTTCTTTTAACTTATGATTGGGGTATGACAAGTCCTTCAACTTCTGTTGCTTAGGCCATAGGATTAACCTCCTGAAATTTGTTGAAGATTGTTTAGCAAAAGGAGACATAGCGACTCTGTTGTCTTTCACTTACTTCTGCTTCATTTGATTTTTAAGATTCAGAGGTCCTGGCCACTGATGTCTTTTCCCCCGTTGCATTTTGTGGGGGGAGGAATTGTGTCACCTTTTGGTCTGAATCACCTTTGAGTCCAGAGACTTTGAAGGATCCACTTTTATTCTGTACCTTCAACATCGCAACCACTGGTGAGGTAGAGGAAGAAAATGGGCTTAGCCCAGATCTACATCATCAGCTCTGGCAGCTTCAGTGTATTTACTGTTGCTGCTTTGCTAACAGTGTGGATCTAGTTCTTGAGGATGCTTAAACTTATGCATGTTTTTCTGTTGTGCTGCCATAATATTTTATTTTTTTTTTTGCAAGCAGAGAAATACCATTCTGGGGAGGCCAAATCTGTGCAGTCCCTGTGCATCTGAGAGACATATAGGTTGACTTAAACCCATGTTCCCGTCTGGTGTCAAAGGCTTATTGCAGTGGAGGTACTGTAGCTGCATGGTGTTAACAAATGAGCAGACGTTGCTACCAGCTCATTTCTTGATGCTGTTCTGTGCACTGACTAGTGGTTTTGCTGTGTCCCTGTACCTCCCTCAAGCGTTACATGAAACAGGTAAAGCTTGCAGCAATTGCAGGAAGCCTGTTACTCCCAGTTTCTTTGCAACAATCCAGTTTCTTTCAGGAGCTCACTTTTACAGCGTGATCAGCTTTCTGCCTTTCACTTTGCTGGCACAGGAATGGATACTGGCAAAAGAAGGACTGGGAGGGAGTAGGGCTGTTGCATCTGATTTAGGTTGGCTTAAGGTATGGTGGACCCACTGTCTTAAGCCTCACTAGTGGTGAATCTCAGTAGTTTAAGTGAAAACGCAGGTGTCAGGTAGCTTGCTGTTGCGAACTGGATTTAATATAAGATCCAGTACTCATACAGAGTTTCTAACTCCTGCAGCTTCTTTATTGCCCTTTCAGGCCATCATACTCTTGGCAGAATACAGGTGTACATGTTTGTACCTTGGAAAGAATTACCTGGATAGGAAGGTAGATGTTGGAAGCCACCTCGGTTGCTACTGCTACAGAATTCTCAAAACTTTAGCTAGTCTGCAAGTAAGTAGTTACAAGGCTGTGAAATATTTGTGACTCTTGGCAGAGAACAGACAACTGATAGGTCCGCTTAGATTGTCTTATATTTTCCTTGTGAGGTTTAAAATCAATTGAATGCATTGCATTTTAAAAGGTTTAAAGATACAGATATTTTGGGAAGAAAGACACAGGTACCTTAAGAAGTCATAGTTTATTTCAGAAGTACCTGTGGAGAAAACTATTTGGAGATAGAATCTCATGATGAGTGTAATCTTCATAAGGTGATTGGGATCTGTGTTTGCTGTGTTGAGGCCCAATTATTGTTGTTTGTTGTTGTGATATACCAAACCTTAGCTAATCTTCCTGTAATTACAGAATCTGTTTTTCTTCATTCTTGTATATTTGTAACACTACAGCATTGTTATCTCTAAAGCTTCTTTTATTAAAGGATTGATTTTTTAACGTGTAAACTGTCCAAGTCTGGTCAAAGTTGGTAGCAGTGTAACTGTCATACTAGTTTTAAGAGGTCTTTACATATTTTTATCTAAGCTCTTTGAGGCTTTCATAATATTTGTGCAGTTCCAGCACAAATCCAGACAGGACGTGTTGTCCTCTAAAACTGTCTTATCTGAAAAGAGCGGTTAGGAAGATGTACCAGCTATAAGTGACTGATCAGATTTGTATTTATTATGGGGCTGAAAGTGGAATGAGGCATCTTAATTTACAAGATTAGGCCATAAGAGGCAACGAACTGGGTGAAGCTGATGGGGCACGTCATCGAGTCATTAAGATAAATTGCCGAATTAGCTGGCTTGAAATGAAAAAGAAATGTAAAACCTACATATTTTCCAAGAATAGGGTCTATCAATTGTTTCCAAAATACCCAGCAGTGTGAAACACTGATACTGAATTCCTGATTACTGCTGTAATAGCAGAAGCTGCGGGCTTTACATTTCATTTCACAAAATTTGACATAGGTAGTGAAAAGAGCTAGTTTTTTTCCAGAAAGTTAGTCCTGTGTCAGAACTGGTTGTGGGTTGGAGGGAACTAGTTACAAAGCTCTTTGTGTTTCTTTAATTTTCTGCTTCCTTAGCTTCCTGAGCCAGCCCTTCACGTTTGAGGTAGACCAGTGTTGGCTCCAAGAGGTCAGTGTGAAGGGGAGGAGGTCTACTTTGTCTAGCAATATTTAACTGTTGGATTGTTTTCCTTTCACAATCAGATTGACACTCTTAAATCTGCTGGGGAAGCTCCACATCATTTCTTCTGTGTCAGCTGACACTTGTCTCCTGTCTCAGGTTAAGCTTTAAACTTGATTGTGTGTGTTGAATAAATGCAGCAAGTACAAAATAGGAATATATACTGTACGAACACCTGCAGAACATGACTCAAAATTAATATCTTCCCCATTCAAACACCTATTACTGAATCACTTGCTTTCCCAACATCTGTCATATCTGACCAGCTCTTCTTGTGTTTTTTTAATCTTGGTTGTTGTCAAATTCGGTAACGGGTGGATTTGGAAGATAGTAGTGGAACAGGTGATTTGCAAAATCAGCTTGGAGAAATGGCTTCCTTATAGTTTGACTTGTTAGCCCTGATGGAGATGTATTTTAATGAGTGCCCAAGCCCCACTGCAAACTCACTGGTGTGGAAGGTAGCCAAAAGCTTGTTTGAAGAGAAGGTGGTCAGACAGGGTGCCTGGGTGACTTGTGCCCAGCTTTTCAGAGGTGCAGTAAGGGATTCCTGGCCAGGCGCAGTGTGAGATTTCAGGTTTGCAGTTTTCAGAATGTCCTAGTCCTTGCCTTTTCTTAGTCGACTACAGTGTAAGTCAGAAACTTGGTGAAATTATGCAGAGACATCATAGCTCTCTCCCAGGTAAGCTAAGGTCACCTCAACCAGCAGATACTGTCTTTGCATGCAGCTTTTTGGCATCAGGGTCCATTGCTTCTTTTTCATGCACACAAACATTAGATGCAAAGTCAGTGGTAGTGATTTCTCTGCACCAGAAATGTGACTTGCAGCCAGATATAGAAAGCTTTCCACATCAAGAGAGAATCCTGAAACGAGAGCGCTCTGCGAGGAGTCAGCAGGATCCTGTTAGCCACTGTTTGTCAGGCGTGCAGGAAGCACGTGGGCTGCTGATGGGTAGTGTTCATAACACGCAACCATCAGCAGTGAAAAGCAACCTTCCATGCAAGAAGAGACTTAAGTAGCTCTGACAGGGGCAATCAATGTGACAGCGCCTTCAGGCATCGCAAGCTGCCAGTGGCAGTTCAGGACCTGGCAGCACCCTCTTCCCGTGCCTATAGGGGTATGGCCCGCTATACCCCTGTGCTCAGTGCAACCTGTGTTTTGGTGGGCCCTATAGCTATGATGTTCAAAGGAGTTCTGTATTGGTTCTTGTCCATCAAAATCAGACCACTTCTGGTGATCTAGGTGACTTCTTAGGGTTAGCTGATAGCCTTTATGTGGAAGGACCTCTAAATTGGAATATTTAGAAACTGAAGGTAGCCTCAAGGAGGGAAGTATAATAGTCAAAATGTTCAAATGGCAGAAACATAGAAGCAGGGAAATCTTAACATTTATGTCATGTTAAAAACTGAGGTAAAAGCATCTAGAATTCATGGTACTGAAAGGATTAAATCAGAAGGGTTGCTGACAGGGTTCATAGAAGATCGTGGGATGTTGCTGGAGTGTATTTTCTAATTCCCAATGCTCCATCTTCTTCCTGGGTTATCAGCTGGGTTTGCTGTTTTCTCTTGCATCTTGAGCAGAGCAATCTCTTCATAGATTTAATTAGGCAGCTAGCACATGTTTAATCCCTTTTTGCTTTTTGATTATAGCTTTCAAAAATAGAAAAAAAAAATCTGATTTCATTTAAGCTATGCAATAGTATGCCAAATAAGCTTAACTGTGGTTGAATATATAGACTAGCTCTCTAGGGACTTGATTTGTTGTTTTTCCATGGTAGCCTGTGAATGTATGCAAATTGCAATTATTGTTTCCTGTTGGAATAATAGGCCTTTTTTTTCCTCACTTCACAGGGAGGTAAAAAATAAATATATATTAAAAAATATAGAATGATTGAGGTACTTATAATTAGTTGAGTACTTCAAGTATCTGGAAAGGGAGTGTCTTTGTTCAAACAGATTGTACAAAAAGATAGCTGGCTACTATTTAGCCCAGTAGATTTTTTTTTTTATTTTTACTTTTTCTTTTTTTTTTTCTTCTTAGGGGGAACTAGTGTAAATATTTGGTAAGCTTAAGAATGTCTGGTCTTTGGTGGCACTTGCCCCAGAAGTCTGAGGCCTTTCTGACCAAATACTTCATTTTGTAATTAGATTCTTGAAGGGGGTTATCTACAATTTTAGAAAAGATTTTACATTTAAAAGAGTTTAAGTCTTTATGCTGATCTGAAGATCAAAATTCTGTTTGCACCTAGTTACCATAAACAGTTATTTTAATTTTGCTCTGCTGTTTTGTTTTCATGTCCTGTACACAAGTGAAGACTCTATTTTGGCTGTGAAATATGGCATTAAAAGTGGTAAATTTGGTTTCTGGTAACATCTGTTAGAAAAAACTGAACCCATACCTCTAAATTCTAAGTCTTCTAGATTAGACATGTTGCTGTGCTTTCTCTCCTGGATAAGGGAATGGGAGGAATGCTTGCCTAGAAATTCTAGGAGAGGATAGAGGTGGTGTCATGTCTTGGGAGAGACCAAGGAGTCATGTAGGTGCTTTGCTTGTTTTCCCTCGATGACAGGATAAACTTC
This sequence comes from Gallinago undulata, assembly GCA_026546715.1. Classification (NCBI taxonomy): domain Eukaryota; kingdom Metazoa; phylum Chordata; class Aves; order Charadriiformes; family Scolopacidae; genus Gallinago; species Gallinago undulata. Next base: position 177,329,972 of record JAOTQQ010000001.1, on the reverse strand, counting down.
TGTTCCTAGGATATTCTAAAGTGTCTGGTACACTGTTTGTACAATACAGGAAAATAATAAGTATCTTTCTGGTGTTCACACATCTGAATAGAAATTTGTGTACTGGCAAAAGCAGATTCCTGTAATATAAAGCCGTACCAAATTTCAAATCCTTTTATGTATTTAGTGTGTCAAGAAGCTTTAATCTTCTAACTTCTAAAAAAAAGTGTGAATAGGAATCACTTGTAATTAAGTTATCTTGTTTATCTACTATTGTTGCCTGTTTGGCAAATCACAATATTCAGGTACGGTAGAGCTGGTGTCATTGTGAAATTCACTATGCCCTTTTGTTTCCAAAAAGTACAGGAAAAAAATGAAAGACTTGTTTTCTTCAGACCAGAAGTTTCTTTTGGGCTGTAGCATAAATGACAAAACTCCACAATGAAGTTCTTCAAGGTGGGCCCTTGTCAAAGTGGAGGTAGCAGGGTATTGCCACTGCTCTTCGAAAAACTATGTGGGTGGGTTCCTTGCCCTATTAGGACGACAGAACAAAATTAGTAAATACTTTGAATTAGTGGGTGATCCTTTCTGCCTGCCTGTTGGTCTGCACAGACCAACTGTTACTGTGGTGATGTGTTAGTTTGAGGTGCTGTGGGATTACCTGCAAACTTCAGTTTGACTTCAGATGGAGCCCATGTGCCTGTGTTGTGGTCTTTGGTTTAAGGACAGTAAAGGTGTGATTAACAGTGTTAAGATCTATATCTGAATGGACATACCGTACAGCTTTTGACTACGTATAATGTCCTTGATTCACACAATAGCAGCAACTGGAAATCTTTTACATTCTGTCTTCCTTTCCGCAGTTGAGTTCTGATGTTGACTAGAGAATTCCATCTCTTCTTTTATTCTATATGAAAGCAGCAGATAGCATGTTGATTGTATTCTGGGCTGCTCTGTGTCCTTCAGTATTGGTGCAATTTGTGCTGAATGCAGCCAGCTAAATTGCTTCAGGTCCACTCTCCTGAGGGTTGTTTGATATGTCTGTACTTGTAAACTGGGTAATTGGTATATGGAAATTAAAACAGGAGTTCTCACAACTCAATTCTTAGCTGGTAGTAGCTCAGTATGCAGGTTAAACACATGCAGAGAGGATATCGGAGCCTTGAAGAATATGCTTACAGAAGAGCTGGTAAGAAATAAACTTAGCATTTGCTTTTCTGTCGAGACCTTCTGGAGCAGTAGAAGTGGATGATGTGGGTGGTCAGCTTTGTCTGCTTCCATAGGGCTTTCAGGTGAGTCAATGCCATGAGCAACAATAATTGGAGGCTTGTGGCTTTCCATATTGGCATGCATGTGTGACTTTGGTGACTCATTACCCATCACTAAGTAAAAGAGTTACAATGGATATCTGATGCATCCAGTTTGCTGAGACTAGCCAGGTTCAGATACTTGAATTATCTTGCCACAGACTGGCTAACAAAAAGCAGCTGGTATTCATTTTCAGGGCCCCAAACTGGGGATGAAAAATCAAATGACTTGGCAGCTCCAACTGTAACAGAACTAGTTTTCCTTCAGCAGCCCATATTAACCTTGAGGAACATAAATCCCAGACAGATTATGGCATAAATTACAGTAGTGTAAATATTCCACTAAGCTCCTCATGTACCTAGTCCTCTGTTAAAGGTTATGAACCAAAAGGAAACTTCCTAGTATTAAGGTTCTACAGTGCACAGGGATTTTGATTATTTTGATATTTTCTGCAAAATAATAGCCTGTTTCCCTGAAAGAGGAGCAAATACCTTTGGGGTCAAACAGTAATCAAATAAAACTCTTTTGCAGTCTCAGGTCAGTGTACAGGCGCATCGTAAATATATTTGGCTGCTTTGGTAGATGTGTTGCTTGTACTGTGGAATCCATGCCCCCTGCCTGTATTTCTAACTGTGTCAGCATAATTTAATACGGAGCTATGATAACAAAGCCAGAGGTGAAGTTGTTCTAACTTTGTAGTCTATGTGATTGAAAAACATAATTGTTTTTCTTAGAAGGACAATTTGGAGCTTTGTGGGAGTTTTGGTAATTAGGTAAGTCTCAAAGCTGGATGTGGGGAAGAACGAGTCTGCCTAGAACACACACCGAGGGGAGCGCGGGGGGAAACGGCTGAGTAATAATCCACAATGCTTGTAACTAAACTAATAAACCTAGTAGGAAGGGTTAATTTTGACGAAACATTTGGTTAAATTTGGCATGGATGTCAAATCTTTTTGCATGTCCAAAAAAAAATACAGGGGATCGTTGTGCACAGAGTCATTGAGTTTAGTGCTTTCAGTTGTGATTTAAGTAGTTGCATTCTGATGCTGTCCCAAAATTTTGATTTAGTAATCCCAGGATTTTTCCTTCGTGTATTGTGATTTGTTTGCAACTCGTGGAGTAAGTTAGATGCACTTTGAAAGTGAACAGGTAGAACAGCGGAATCACCTGCTATCAGTATCCCTTTGTTTTTGACTGAAACTGTACAAGAACAAGTAGAACAATAACAGCTGTCTAAGCCTCAACTTTGCACATACAAACAAATTATATTCCTATGAAAACATGGAATATTTAACTTTTATTTAACCAAAGATATGCTGTTAACAGCCTTAATAATCTTAGGTATTGTATACAGACAAGCGCTTGATTTTTATTTTTTTTTCTGCCCAAAACCAGCCCAGCTCTGAGGCTTCTGCATTTTCATGTGCATTGCAGTATTTTATGCTCGTTAAAAGGTGGCAGAGAAGTAATAAGGAAAAAAAGGCTAGTAAAGCGATTTCTAGGGAAGAACAGTGTTTACTTCATCAATGCAAACACCTTTTCCTTTCCCTGTATTGCACCCGCACCTACATTGTAAAGTATTTAAACTATACTCTAGGGTATGCTCATGTGCAAGAGGGGAGGTATTAGTTAAATCCAATCCAGCTGTTGGAACTGGGCCAGTGGTGGTGTGTTTTTTTTCTGTCAGGTAGGCAGGTGGAAGTAGCCTGGAATTGACTTGCAAATGCTAAGCTCTTTGGGTACCCTGTGTGTTTAATCAAGCTACTTTACTATCCCAGCTATGTATTCAGGGTAGCTCTTCCCTGTAAGCTTGTGTCTTCTGGTTCTCTGAGACTGGTTGCTGTAATGTTGAGAGGCAAGAACAGAAATAAAGAATTTAAATGACCAGTTGTTTTTTAATGAAGTTTATAGATGCAGAAAAATGAGAATCAGTCAGTGAATTTGTTCTTTCTTTTCCACTTAGTTGCTTATGAAATTTTAGCTATTAAATGCACATTTTACCAAGGTTCCTGAAAACTTAGGTTTTGTATCCAGAGAATAGCCAAAACTGACATTAGCATATATTAGTATAGCGTTCATCTTGTGAAGGTGAGCTTGACTTCTGTGGGCTAGCTGCAGGCTGATGCATACTGGTCGGCCAGCAGGAGAGCAGGGGTGGCTAGCTAAGTGTTTGTGGGGCAGCTGGCAGGCCAGCCATGCTGGCATTGATATGCTGGTTGGCATAAAAACATCTGCTTCTTGCCTCTCCATCTCTGATGTTTTCCGGACTTGCTCCTGTTGGAATGAAAGCGGTGTAAATGTCTTGATTAGATGACATTCCTCAGGTATCCCACTTAATGAAGTGGCTAGTCTGGGTGAGCACCACACTGAGCTCCAGGTCTTGTTGTTACAGTGGTAGATAGATTTTTAGTCGTTAGATGGTTTTGCTTTCGTCTTCCCTCTAACACAATTGGCATAGCTTAAAATGGTTAAAATGTTTAAAATTCATGCCACTTACTGTTGCAGCACTTGATTATTTTTTCTGTACGGAGAATCTATGTTATTAAACATATTGTACGTGAAACTTCATTTTTAATTTCATTTAAGAAATCTTTATCCCAGCATAACAAAGGAAATGTAATGACTTGAGCTTCTCACTAGTTGTATCATTGATACATTTAAATAGTTTTGATTTTCTGATTTGAACTGTAACTGAGGATGAAGTATAATCAGATATCCAGAATTTCTTGTCTCTGAAAATGAGATACTTAAGGGATTTTAAAGTGCTTGTAATCGATTAAGATTGATTTTTTGTATATTTTTTTGATATGAAGTAGAATTTTCAAATTAACAGAAAAATCTAAGACTAGTCCCAGTATCTCATTGTGAATAAGATCTGACTTTCATAAAATAGTACCAATGTTTTAAATCATTCTTTCTTAAATAGGACTATTCTGACTGCTGTGTCTCAAATGGGGTTTTGTCCTTTTGAATTAGCCTGAATTTTCTTCTTGTAGTCTTGTATAACTTAGATAGAATTTTGTTTTGATTTGTTAGGATTTTTCCTCCCCCCAGGAAAAGCATACTACATTATGTATTTGCTACAGAGGGTCTTGGAAAATGTGTGATTTTGTTTTGATGAATGTTGGACAGGAACAGCTGATTGGATTCAGGATTCTTTCTTTCATTTTTTTTTAAATTTTTTGTTTGTTTGTTTACAGATGTTATATTAGTTGCCTTTCCAGGTAGCTTAATGTATTTTACAGTTAAATGTTTTCTTTGTTTAACAAAGGCTGAAGAAGCCAGAGAAGCTTGCTAGACTTAATTCTCTGCTTTACAATCTCAATGCTATTCAAACTTCAAAGTAATCTTTTTTTGTTTTCTTGCCAGGAGGGTGTGGATGGGCTGTCTTAAGGCATCAAGTGGTAGTGTTACAGCAGTGATACTTGCTCTTTAAGTGAGCATCTTGTGCACTTTTGTACAGGATTTCACAAATGGTACTTTTGAAGTATGGGTGGTTGAAGCAGAAGGGTCCCAAATGTCTAGTCACTTAAAAATAGTTCTATGAATGTGCTGGTGGTAAAGGCTACTGTTACACTGATAATTCAAATTACACAGGGTTATCTTTAGGCATTGCTTATTGATATCAAGAGTTTTATGTGCAGTTCTGTCTTCTGTCATAAACCAAATACCAGCTGAAAAATGAGGAAGACATTTCTCTTCTCCACAGATGGCTCTGAAGTTGAGCTTTTGAGTTTCTTGTCGGCCTCTTGTTATAGAGGGATACGAGAGCTGATTTGATGAGGGGAGCTGTGTTCTGTGTCACTTCTGCGCATTGGGTGTGTCAAAGGCCGGTTTGCAGGGACTGAGGCATTCTTTGAAGTCTTATTTTGAGCATTGGCTTGAGGCTTGCTTTGTTTTCAAGGTCTAGTGTCTCTTACGTCTCGTCTTTTGTCAACTTAGCATTTTTATGTTCTGTATCGGCCCAAAACAAGGTTCCCTTACAACCCCTAAAACAACAGCCCTAATGCGTAGTGATTTTCTTTATTGGCTTATAAAATTAATTTCAGTTTTGATACTTTGACGAAAGTAGAGATTTTTCTTTCAAGTGGAAGGTGTTAAGGAGAGATTCTTGGCACATTACACTTGGTGTCTGGCTTTGGAAGGGTGTTCAGAAATTCAAGGTAGAAGTCAGAACGCAGATTTATCTAACAGCATCTAGTAGATTTTTTTGGGGGGTTCTTTTCCTGGTTTATTTTATAAATTAGCAAAATGCTAGGGAAATTGGAATGAGAAATACTGCTGAACATCTACTTTTGGCTTGTTACAAGACTTAAGGGTACTTGATGCATTACTGTGGTTATGTCAGCCTGTCAAACACACTGGTAAGTAATTGTTCTCTGCAGATGGTGAACTGGGGAGAAGAAATCTCTTGTTGCAAAAGTCTTATGAACTTGATCTGAGTAGTGTAACAATTGAGATTTAATGTTGTAGCACAACTTGGTAAGTGTTTTATGTTCTAGTTTCTTAATAGTGTATGCAGACTGGTGGATACTATCCACAACTTTTAATTTCTGCACCTTGCGTATGGTGCATTAATATGTCTGTTTTGGAGCAACCTCACAGTTCAGATTCTGCAGGAATAACCTGTCGGGTTTTTTTGTGATTTGTAGGATTTTGCCTATGGGAAGTTTTCTTTCTGAGATTTGGAGTCTGAGGTTTTTTTTATTCAGTGGAACAGTTCAGATTTGTCCTGGGGGAAGTTTTGAGACGTGCTGTTTCAGTGTGACATGAAATGACTTGTTTGAGTACATTAAGCTGAGAAGTGACCACAGTCAGATGCTGTGGATGTCAAACACTGCATTAGATCCATTGGTAACATCTCCCTAGACTTCAGCTTGTGTTGCATATATGGATTTTAGCAGATGGTTGTCCTCCCAGCCTGAAAGCTGGTAATGAATCCATGGGCTTAAGTTGCAGAATAATTTTGTCTCTTCTGTCTGTTTTAGCTGACCTGTGTTAGCTGGGGAAAATGTTTGACCTTTCTACTGCTGTATAAATCTCTTGTAAATGTCTATCACTTCCCTCCGTGCTGGGGCTTGCAGGTAGTGTAAAAGTGTGTTACTCTGCTTACAGTGGTAATGCTTCCTTAAAGGGAGCCTTGCAGTGGTACTTAAGACTGCTTTTTTTTATATGCTGTTGTATTGTTATGTTTTCTATTTCTGAGGCTGTAGGAAGGTGCTGATAACCTGCTTTATTTCTAAAACGTTTTATCTGAAACACAAGCATTAAATACCTACCTTTTAAGAAATGCCAAATCAGGAAAAAAAAAATGACTGGATCACTTAACTCTGTTTTTTTGGGGGGAATAAAATTTGGGCTTTAACCCTTTCTCTTGCCTCCCTCAACAGATAAGATGAGAAATTGTGTGTATTGGTCTGCAAGTTTTATTTTAAAACTTTACAAAGTTCAGCAGGAGAGTCCAGTATATAGCATGGTGTTATATGTGTACCTGCATTTCCAGTCATCAAATGACATCTTGGTTTTGGTCTTAAAGGTCTCTCATGGTCTCTCAAGGCAAGGATAGCCAAATCTCAGACATTTGGAGGTCTATTGTAGAGCAGCCCATCACTAGTGTGGACTAGTCCATCAACCCCTGTTGTAAACAGGAGAAAATCAAGATGGGGAACAAATCCCAATTAAGTAGCAGACATAAACCTAAGAAATCAGGCCATTTGCAAGTGCATACATGTGTTTTTCATGCACAGCATGCAGTGGTCATCTCGTGTCTCAGGGACATGAAGTGGAACACTAGTATCATCAAGTTAGAAATAATGCCAGCAGATCATGGTAATGATCCAACCGTGACAACAGTTTAACTGCAGCATCAACCATAGGCTCTTTGGGAACTTCATTCCCATATATTTGTAGGAAAACTGTAGACCTAACACTGTACTATCGATTCTTGGATGATCCTAGTGATGCTGACATGCTGAATTTTTAAAGATGCTGTACCAGCAGGAAACTTCGTGAGATTTGGACCCCTTAGTTCATTGGGGGCCAGATAAAACTCATCAGTTCTGTGATGTTGAGGCTCAGTGATAATCTCCAGTTATCAAACTACTTGCTCTGTGAATTGAGAAGCAGCTCTGGACTTAGTGGTGAGTACTGCCTGTTCTGCCTTTTAAAGGAAGAAGGGAAAAAAAAGATGATGTACCAGAGCTGCTTTGAAAGAGAAACTACCTATAATAAGTTTAAAGGAAAATACAAAAGAACAGCTAAAAGGGTAAAACCCAGGTAGTATGGAGATTGCCTTAAGATGTGTATTGAAACTCAGAAAATATATGCTTCTAGTCAGCAAAAACATCCATGTAGCTGATAACCTTTTTTTTTAAATAATCTTTCTAAAGAGTGGTAGCGTTCTCAATGGGGAAAAGATGAGAGATCCCTGCACAGTAAATGTAAAACCATGATGGAGTAGTCAAATATTTTGAAGTACCAGTTTGATAAAAGCGAAAAACTAGTAAAAAAAAATATTAAGACAAAATTGCAATAGGGTAGGATCTGTGGGGCTCAAATAATGGAAGTATGAAACAAAGATAAAACCCTAATTGAAAAGCTGAGTGAATTATTTGCCTTTAGAAAGCAGCTTAGAGTCTTCCCAGTAGAGCCTTTATGGATGGATGACTCTGAGTAACTGTCTTTAGTCAAAGCATTGTTAGAAGAGGTTTTAGAGTAAATGGATTAAATGAATAGTAATGCCTTGCCTGGGACTGCACTGTAGTTGTGGGGTTTTTTAATAAACCAAAAATATTAAGCTGCTGAACTGTTGAACAGAGCATATAGTCTTTCGTAAATCTGCCTAGCTTCCAGAAGAATGGTGGATGGCAAATGTTATCAATGTCCCCTGAAGAGCTTAAGATTTGACCTGACTTTTCTGCTCAATAGGAAATATACTAGAATGTTATCACTTGAATAAATGAAAAAAATGTAGGAGTCAATTGTAATTAGGGAGCAAATTTAAAAGTAAATTGTGTCTTGCATCCATTGAAATTTCAAATCTGACACATACAATACGGGATTTTGGGGATAAAATGCTAATGGATAGTCAGGTTAACTGATTTGTCTTGTGATGGGGTCCCCCTTAAAATTTAAGATAAGTAGGAATAAAAGATTAGATTTTAAGGGGAAGTGTGAAGTTACTAGTGGGGAAGATCTGTAAAGAACTTTGGTCTGTAGCACATTTGAAATCATCAAGAAAAGGAGGTTTTATAGCAGAAATCCAGCCAGAAAGGCAGCCTTGTCTAACTACGCTTTTCCATTGAAATGCAGTTACAGTGGGGAAGAAGGACTAAAAAAACATTTTTAGGCTATTCAGTGCCCTTATATTTGATGCAGTTTTTAAGATAATTCAAATATAAAATTCTAATCTAATGAACAACTTGAATGACTGGTCTGGCCAGTTACATGCAATGACTTTTCAGGTTCTTCATTTGTCCGTACTCAACTTACCTAATGTTCTCCCATTCCCCAGCAATCCAGTCGTGTCATACTGAGCTCCTGCAGCAGGCTCAACTGGGCACAAGAATCAAATGGCTTAGCAAAGTAATGAGTAAATCAAATGTACCTCTGGTAGATCATAGAATCACATAATGGTTAGACTTGGAAGGAACCTTAAAGGTCATCGAGTTTCAACCTCCTCCAACTAGACCAGGTTGTTTGAAGCCCCATCCAGCCTGGCCTTGAACACTTCCAGGGATGGGGCATCCATGGCTTCTCTTCCTGGAGGGAAACCTCTTCCAGTGTCTGACCACCCTCACTGTAAAGAATTTCTTCCTAATATCTACTCTAAATCTTCTTGCTTTCAATTTAAAACCATTACCCCTTGTCCTATCGCTACACTCCCTGATAGAGTCCCTCTCCAGTTCTCCAGCAGGCACCCTTCAGGTACTGGAAGGCCGTTATAAGGTCTCCCCAGTTTTCTCTTCTCCGGGATGAACAACCCCAACTCTCTCAACTCTCTCATCCTGTCTTCGTAGGAGAGATGCACCTTCCTTCTGATCATCTTTGTGGTGTTCCACTGGACCCGTTCCAACAGGTCCATGTCCTTCCTGCCTTGAGGACTCCAAAGCTGGACACAGTACTCCAGGTGGGGTCTCATCAGAGCAGAGGGGTAGAATCGCCTCCCTCGACCTGCTGGCCATGCTTCTTTTGATGCAGCACAGGATGCGGTTGGCTTTCTGTAATGAAGATTTGCTTTTTTTAAAGTATTTCATGCTTGTGGATGTAAAAGGAGAATTGTGTCTGTGTTTACTTGGGTGAGTTGGTTAATCAAGCCATGGACAGGAAAGCTGCCTTTCTTACTCTCAGGTCAACCTAAAATAATTAAATGAACACTGCTATACAAACTGTTTGAGAACAGTGATGCTAAGATAAGGTTCTAAGCACTGTAACTATATCCTGTATTTGTTCCTGGTGTGGAGTCTGCTCATTTCATTTACCTGTGTTTGAGCTTTAACACGTTTGGTATTTCCTCTGATGGATATGGGGAGTACTGGTGTTTTCTCTGTACTGCTGTTTTTCCCTGTTACTTTTGGGCTTAGAGAAACTATTTGTCCTAACTCAAAAGGAACGTGATAGTAGCAGTGAAGGTCAGTAGCAAGGATAGGACATAGAAAGTATTTTAAAAGGCTAATTTTAGTTAGTGTGGGTGATCTTTCTAGGCTGCCAGCAGTCATCCAGTCCTGATTTTCTCTGAATTGCATTCTGATGGTACATGCCTTTTCCACTGATTGTAAAATGAACCTAGGGAGATTGTCTTCGCTAGGCTGAAATTGTTCTTTCTCAATCTTGTGATCTCTTTTAGCTAAGAGGCATAGCAACATTGTAGGGAATGCGTCCTGAGTGCCCAGTATCTTAAAGGAGCTGAGATATTTATGTGCTGGTTTTCCTTTACAGTGTTTAGGCTGTAGATTCTAAGTAGACTCAGTGCCACTGTACTTCTTTGTTTCCTTTTGCCATAAGCCAAATCTGTCTTGATTGCATTGAGCTCAGTCATCTTCTGTTGCTCATGGTTGATTTTTGGCCAGACAACTGGCATGGATTGGGTGTTTAGGTTGTGAATGTAATCATATGTGAATATGAGACTGTCTCACCTGTATTTACTGCTTCTTTTGGTGTGCACGTATAAATGCTTGGAGAGTCATTACAGGGAAACTCTATGAAGAAGTCAATGTTTTCTGCTTTTGGGATACTTATTGTGGTTTATGACAAAGCTTTCTGTAAGGTGTGTAATCTTGGACAAAAAATAACAACTAAAAAAACCCACTTAAAAACCCACTCAACCTTTCCTAGTAAGGAGCAGAGTTATAAATTACGCACACTGTTTTCCTTATCTTTTTGATGAATAGCTACACTTTTGACCTAGAAACAACTGATTCCAAAACAAAACACTTCTTTCTTTACATAAAAATTTTTCTTATTCTTTATTTACAGACTATGAGAAGACACAGAAATGAAGTTACGATTGAATTGCGGAAGGTGAGTCTGCTTTTGTTTGTCAACTGTGTTACTTTGCTAATGATGCTCTGGTGTCTTAGCTAAATATTTTACCATAAGTTTTGCTTTATGGCCCCAAACTTTTATATAAGTGTTGTAAGTTTGTAGATAACTAACTGCGGATTCTAATGGTAGTTTTACTCTCCAAATCCTTTAGCTCAGTATAGCAGAACAGTACTGCTTTACTCCAGTGTATCACTTGGAAATAATCCATATTCAGTTGCTGTACCAGTTCTCGTATTGTTACAGTGAAGCTGTCAGCTGTTTGAATGTTTTAAAGCCTCCAAATGGGAAAAGGGAGAGTTTTAGCATTTAGAAAGTGTGGATGCTCTTTTATTTTTGTTTTCTGGAAATAACTACTTCTGTGCTGTAGAGGGAGTTAATTTTAGGGACTAATTTTTGTTATATTGGGGTAAATACCGATACAACTGGGAAGATCACGACCATGAGGGGTGATCTAGTTCAGTGTTCTGTCTAAACTCAGGATTTGTTAAACCCTTATCATTCATAACACTTCCAACAACCTTTCAAAGCACCTTAAAGGTTTGCTGCTGGAGGACGTTTTCACAAGCTAAACTACTCTTGGGCTATATATATAAAGAGAAGGGGTAAACTTTTATCTACCTTTGAATACATTCAGTATATTTGAAGACTGATGCTGGCCCCTTTCGTTTTATCCTGTTGAGACAATTTCAGTTCTTTATCTTTTCCTTGAAAATTCTGTTTCCTGGATTTTGACTCGCTGCTCCTCCTCGGATCCAAATCGTCTGTATCTTTCTGGAAGTGTGGAAGTCTGGAAGGATGCAGGCCACAGCTGAGGTTTTAATGGGACAGTGAAAAAACAATTCTTAACACAGTATTCCTGTTTATATTGAGTATGTTGTTGACTTGCACTTGATTTGTTATCCGTTACACCCTTTGGATGCTTCCTATAGTACCGCAAGGCAAGGGTAGTTGTTTACATTCTCTATTTGCACAGTTAAATAAATGCAGAAGTTTTAAATATGACTGCTTCTTGTCTTTTGAATTGCATCTGCTTTTTCCAGACTTTCTTAACTTGAATTACCATTCTGTTCCACAATATGCTTCAAGGCCTCCTTGGAGCCTTGGTATCACCCATGTTTTCTAATATTTTCATTAATGATTTAATTGAAGTGTGTGCTTCCAATATTCTAGATGCAGGCCAATCCTCTTTGGGTCTCCCATTTGATGCATATCTCCAGTTTGCCAGTTGAATCATTTACAGCCTCAGTAAGGCTTGCTTAGAAGTACACACCGACCCAGTTTCATCTAAATTTTGGGGCTTTTTTCCATTGTTTGCAAACCAAGAGAAGACAAAAGCCTTGCTAGAATCAAGATGAAGTGTTTGTAGATAGAAATGAGCTTAACTTGTTTTTGAGAAATTTTGTCTGCACTTACAAACTGATTGTTTAGGAGCTACCAAAAATCTTGTGCTAGTATTTTCTTGAAATCTTTCTGCTCTTTTTTTAAAAAAGAGACTTTTCTTTTTTCCAGGTCTTGTAGATAAACTTTTGTATCTCATTACAATATCAAGAATCAAGTATTTGTAAGATTCATCCTGAGACTAAAACTAGTTGGAGACACCTATTTGGACCCAGATGATAAGAAAAAATAAATAATCTTAATACTTACATGAGCATGATGTGCCATTTAAAAATTCTTTAATGCTTTCATGTTTTCCTAATCAAAGAAACTAGCTGAAAATGTCTGGATGTGTAGACAGCTTAGGCTGGCTATGGGCCTCATCAGTACTGGCAGGTGACTGAGGGGTGGAGAAAGCTGCTTTTACATACAATGGTAGGTATCAGATGAAAAATGAAATTAGCTAATTTTTGCTTAAAATGAGATTTTGTTAATTTTGATACCTGAATTAGCAGCAGTTGAAGTTTATGCTGACAGAGGCCCTCTCTGATCAGAACTGAGTGTAAAACTCACTGATAAACTGTGAAATTTGCTCTGGGAAGAGTAATTCGTAGCACTTGGGCAACCTATGCCTGCTAGCAAAGCAGTGCCGGAAAAGATGGCTTAGCTAATGCGGTATGTCTTGATGCATCTGGTTAAATAGAGACTGTGTGCGAGTGTTTCAGTGCAGTCTTTGGAGAAACCTTTGCAGTGCAAAGTGAGAATTTTAATTTAATTCTCATAATTGTTTTTTGTAACAGGTCACAATTTCAAGGCCATTTTATTATAGAAGCACAGTGGGGAGCAAGTTACATGCTTAAGACAAGGGTGTGTGTGTGTGTGTAAGGGATCTTGTACATGCTAGTAATATGAGTGAAAATGAGGAAGAGGAAGCTTGTAAGCTGCTAGTGACTTCTTACTGAAAACTTCACATGCACAGATCAGTTACACACTTAGAGAAGCCTTAGCACTTGGATGTAGGTCAGGCTGTAAATCAAGAGTGAACAGCAGCTGCAGAATTCTTAAATGCAGGAAGTTATGTTCTTCTGGAGTGTTTGCTGAACATCTTGCCCTGCAGAGAGACCAGAAGAAATCTACTTTAATAAGAGATTCTGCATGTGTCCGAGTTGTTGTTTGAGCTGGTGCTGGTGGGAACTGGTTTGCTGTGGGAACTCTGTGGCACATGTGAGGCCATTGCTTCTGGTACAGAATTAGGACTGAAATGTAAAGGGATGTATTTTATTAAGCTGCAGCAGTGGAAAGGATAAGCAGTAATATCATTGCTTCAGTCTTCAGCTTTATGGCTAACATTGGTGTGAGTATGCCAAATTGAGGAAGTGCTTGTGTTGATGCGACCTTTGTAATCCACCATTGCCTCTTCAAAATAAAGGGCTATCTTCCTTTTACCCCAGCTATACTCATACTGAGTGTGCACCTGGCTTTTGAAGAAAACAGGCAAATTGAGCATATTCTTGATTTGTACTAGCACTACATAGTCATGGGTTTGTCTTTTGAATCAACTTTTGTATAAATATTAAATGACTGGATCTTATGAAGTTGCTTACATCTCTTGTCTTGTAAGATGGAATAAATAAAAAAAATCACAGCTTTGAACAGTAGTAAACAATTTCTGCATGCATTTGTGTAAGGTGTTTATTCTTTTGAGATTACAGATATCAAGGTGCATTTGCAACACATTCTATGTTTCAAGAAGATATTATCTCTATTCACTATCTTCACACTACAGCTCTTATTCAGAAACAAACTTTACTTCCCCCCCCTTTTGTTTTGTTGTTTTTCTTTTCCCAGTCACCTAAGATTTGATTAGGAATTGAGCTAACAAAGCTATCTCAGACATAAAAGGGTAGCAGTCATCTGGCAGAACCCTGGTGAAGGCATGGCTTTTGGCACAGAGAACCAGTCAGATGACACTCCTGATGGTCAGGTGCCCTTTTCTGATTCCATATTGGCCTTGCTGAACATGTGTTTTATACTATACTTCTGGAAAGATGGGCTTGGTTTCACGCCCACTGATGAACTAACAACATAGCCAAAGAGCTTAAATATCTCTCAAAGAGCAATATCTCTTTCCAGGCAGACAAGGTAACAGTGTCAGTTTTGGTGATGGAGAGTGTCTCAGGATTTAGAATTTAAACTTCTCAGTGTAGTGTCTTGGTGAAGTCTGATTTAGAATGTTTGTCACTTAATTTCAGCATCACAGAAACCCAAAGGCAGCTCTGTTAGCAACAGAGAGCCTGGCTAACCTAGCTGATTAGTCTCACCCTAAAGGGGAGTGGGTTGGGTGATTAATGGTTAGGATTCAGTTTAAGGTTCCATACCTAACTGAAGCCTGTAACTCCATTGCTGTTCGAGGGCCTTTTGTTCTGGGTGCTTGACTTAAGCTGCTTGTGCGCTTGAGTGGTCCTTAGCTGGGTCAATGTTATGGTCCCTGAGTTAGATGCACCCTTCAAAGGAAGCCTTAACACTCCTAACCTCAGCAGAAACAGAGGATCTAGTCCTCCTTTAAGGGTTGCTAACTGGAATCCTAAGAACTTCCAGGTTCTCTCACAGTTTATTTTTTACTTTCTTGGCAAACTGTGCTGCCTCTGAGAGCTCGTAGACATGACCTCATGAAAGCTCTAATTGCCAATTAAGTTTGACGCAAGGCAAAGCAATTATTTGCTAAACAAGTGGTGAATTATGGAGCCATGAGCATATGTAGGCTTTACCCATTTTTTGGGCATAATGTACTTGTTCCTGTTCCAGTCTGTCTTATGTAAGATTACTTATGTCTACAGTAGCTCTGAAGCTGATGAGGGGTCTAGAGCACAAGTCTTCTGAGGAGCAGCTGAGGAAACTGGGATTGTTTAACCTGGAGAAAAGGAGGCTGAGGGGGAGGCTTTATCGTGCTCTACAACTGCTTGAAAGGAGGCTGTAAGAAGGTGGAGGTTGGTTTCTTCTACCAATGAGCAAGTAATAGGACAAGAAGAAATGGCCTCATGTTGCACAGGGGAGGCTTAGATTGGATATTAGGACAAAGTTCTTCACAGAAAGGGTTATCAAACATTGGAACAGGCTGCCCAGCGAAGTGGTGGAATCATCGTCCCTGGAGGTATTTAAAAGAAAGGTAGATGTGGTGCTCAGCAACACAGTTTAGTGATGGGTTTGGCAGTGTTAGGTTAATGGTTGGACTCAGTCTTAAAGATCCCTTTCAACCTGACAATTCTATGAAATAAAGTAGTGAGCCTCGAAGAAAGGAGTCTGTCTCCATCTTGCTGGGAGAGCTAGGGTGGGAAAAATCTTTTTCTGATTCTCAGGAACTTTGAGAATACAAAAGGAAAAAAGTAATCCACGCTTTCAGGTTCAGGATAGTAAAACTTGCTTCAGTTATACGTCTTTTCCGGTTCAATGGGAATACATAGCTTTTCATTCACTGTAAAGTACAAATTTTTTTTTAGACATAAGTCTACCAGCTTCAAAGAAACATCTGCAATCGTAGGGAGGCTGAAGAACTGTTAGTGTGCTCTTCTAGAAAGGCTTCTCTGCCCAGTGTTTGTAGCACAAGTTCTTGGGTGAGATCTTGCATCTACCCTGCCTTGATTGATTCCTCAAAGAAAAGGCACTAGGAGGAAGATTATATATTATCAATGTATTATTTTGGAGACTAAGTTGAAAAGGGCTATGGAAAACGTTCCTTGGAGCTTTGTTTGAGACCGTTTTAATAAGGGCATGCTTTTGCCTAACTTAACAGGCCTTAATCAGTCTATGCTTGGGGATTTTGGGCCACACGCTGGTACACATACATGGAGCTACTTATTTGTCATCAACCTGCTCATCTTCTGAGAGAGATGTGTACCAGCCACACAGGAACATTGTGACTGCTGTCTCTTGTCACAAAGGGAAGTCAGCAGAACTCAAATGTTGAAAAGTCGCCTTTGTCTTCTAACTGCCTATCTGTAGCTGTGCTCTTTATCTGAAGAACAGTCTTGGAATCTGTATGATCACGTTTGGATGCAAGGGACCCAGTTCACTGAGCACGTAGGATATAATTTTGATATCCATTGATTACAGGATCATCAGATTGACTTGTTCAGCCTTTATACAGGTTTACAGTTTGGGTTTGTTTTTTTTTTTAAATCTCTGTAGGTGTTAATGAGTTCTAAGACAGCAAGTAGAGCCAACTAATGGTCCTTTTCCAGGCATTAAAGAAATTGAATCTTTCACCAGGTTCACCTCCAAGAGCTGTTACTAGAAATTCACTCAGGTTAAATAGCCCACCTAAGAAAACTTTCATTGAGAGGATATTCAGTAGAGGTTTTCAGAGCATCACTTTACCACAAGGAGCTTGGGGTAGTAGGCATTTTCTTTTTCTTATGATGGACTGTGGTGGGTGCTCTCACCCCCCACCCCAAAACAAAAACGGAGATCGTGTGTAAGTGAAACCTAGAAATTCAGCTCAGTCTATCACAGCAGTGGTAGCTTTAAAGCCTGAGTCTACCTCAATCACTGGTCTGATCCTTTAGTCTTTACTAGGATATAAGAGCAGAGGAAAGAGCTGCTGCTTGTCATCCATGAGTATAGCTAATGCTGGTTGGCACTCCAGTTCCTAGTGTTGAGATGTTGTTGAAGTTCTGTTCTTTGTCCACAGAGGAGTAAAACACCTTAACCTTTGTGCCAAAAAAAGCTCCTTCCTACTAGCCACTGAGTTCCTAAACCTTTCTCTGACCTGAAGGAGCATTTTATAATGGTGTTCATTACCCAAGGGCAAAGATGTTTATTAATTTTCCTTTTTGATCTTGAAGCTTTTTAATGAAGCTGAGACACTTCGTGGAGTTTTGTCTTATGTCAAATGCTGAAAAGCATGTATAAAATTGCATTTAACACTTTTCCTTTTCATAGCTCCTTTAGAGTATCCCATTGGCCATGTCCTATAGTACGAAGTAGAATGCAGCGCATAGCTTAATGGGCTTTCTCTTTGCCCACAAGGATTCTTCTTCTGGTAATCATGTTCTCTTGAAAACATGTTTGCATTGATGGGGATTTTTTTTGTTGGAATCCTGGGATTTGCAGGATTTGCCTATTTACTGTTCATGCAACCTGACCTTCCCACTGCCAGTGAAGCAAACTATGTGCCTTTGTCATCAAAAACTCTTAACCAGACCATCATACTGGGCAAGAAAGTGCACTCATGGCATTATTACTGTTGTTTCTAGCCATTTAGCATTTTTGCCTGGCATGTATGTCCATATGCCTTTTGTTCGAACAGAAACCTGTTGAAGGGGGATCTCTACCGCTATGCTGAAAAGCTTAAAACCAGCAGTCAGCTGCTGTTCATAAACTTTGAAATCTTATTGTGCATAGCAACTGTGGTTCAGGCAGTGGTTGAGAATCTTCCCTTCTGAAGGAGAGCTGCTTGGTTTTGTTGGTGACCCTTCATCAGGGATTACAGTCTGATGCCTCACCCTTTGAAAGTGCTTTCTTGCCAGTCGTTGAACAGGGCAGCTGTATCCTATGGAGGTATGCTCGTTTATCTTCATTGTCACCACAGGAGCCTGCAGAAGAGGCTGCTGCTATGACTTAGGTAAGAAGTTTTGAGTTTGTTACAGTATGACAAATTGCAAGCATTTTAAGGTCATGCCAAGCTGCAAATCGTGTTCTTTTGTCTTATGTAGGGGAATCTATTAAATTACTTTATACAGTGGTTTAGCTGTCCAGGAATTGGATGCTTTTGCAAATGGACAGAGCTGTTTCAATTAGCCTTAGAGCTTCTTTTTAGGACTAGAAAGTTCTATGGACACTTTGACTTTATAAGAAATGCTGATAAGAATTGCTTTTCCCTAGTAAGAAATTTGTAGTGCTTCTCAATAAGTACTAGCCTGTCTGCTTTAGGCTGCTGTGGAAGCTCCTCTATATATGTTCTTGACAGTTGTTTTTCAGCCCAACCATCTGCAAACAGTGAGTAGCTGCAGGAACATTCTTGCTCACTCTTACTTTCCCTGGCTGAGGTAATTTTTTCTGGAGCCCATTGCACCATATGACTGACAGCCTGAAGATGTTGCCTGAATTCACAGAAATTCCAGCATCAACTTGTGGTCAGTTATGTCCTATGGAGTTCAGTTCTGTTCCTTAAGGAGGGTAGAATATTTTGGCATTAGAATATACATGCTTACTCATACTTATTTGGTTAACATTAACATTAGGAAGCATTCTCTTAGGCATACTCATGTTGCCAAAGGAATTGGATAGTTGTGTGTGCAGGTATAGAAGGCTCTCTAAGCAGCTATTAACTTGCTTGCTGGAACGGGAGATAACTTGGGCTCTTGGTTAGCTCAGTTATGGTGTGTCTTATGGCCATCCTTAACATGCAGCTAGGAATGGAAGGCTTTTCAGTGTTTCTCAGTCTTACCATGCTAAGATTTCTAATTAGTCTGATGCAGTTTTCCTCTTGTTGAGGCACCATAGTGGAATTTAATCCTTGATTATGTATGTTTGATGGACCAGAGTTTGAAATGTCATTCCTTTGTTGCCATCTTCACCACTGGTGGCCTCCCAGTGGGATGTCTTTATTCCTGATAGCCGCAGAACAGTTAGTTGGAGCTCCATTTTATTTCACGTCTCAGCCTACTGTTGCCATTAGGAGAATAGTCCTTCAGTGTGTGTTCATCTAGGGGTTCGTTGGACTCTTCTTCAGGTAAATGGAGTTTTTTGTGAGTAGTACTATGTACTGCTTGGAGATACTCACTGCATCAACATGCTTAAGTGTGGACAATTGCTTGAAGGAGAGGCACAAGTTACTTAAGTGTTACTTTTCTTCTGTAACTGCGTGTTCATTTACAACCTGCCCTTCTTTCCTCTTTGCCCAAGGCCAAGACACACATCTCTACAGCATTCATAGTCAGTTCCACAGTTGTTGAAGTGTGACTGGTTTTTGCATCTAAAAACTTCTAGATCTTTCAAGCTAGAAAATTCATAATGTGGTTTCAACTGTTTGGTTAATGTCTTTTTGGGAGGAAAAGCATTGAGGGTGAAAGTGTAACATGCATGATAGATGCAGCCCCCACGTCTGTGACTATTGAATATTCTTATCCATTTTAATAGTGTGATCTTTGTTCTGAATGTATGCCATCTATTTAATGTCAACACAATTGAGAGGGCTTTGGCCTTATTTAAGTTTCCACTTAAAATAGCAGTGAAGTGGTATGACTTTAAATGGGTCTTGCATACCCTTTGCATTTTGAGGGATTTCAGTTGAAGCTCTCTGACGTGCATCCATTATGTGCCAGTGCAGGTGCTTTTGTGGGGAGCAACTTGCAATGGCAATGTACCAGTTCCTATCCCCAAATATGGAGGCAGTTCCTTAAGGTCAGAAGATTCAATAATCTGCTAACATGGCGGTGCAAAATACTGAAATGGGAGAATCTACTGATGGAGCTCTTTAAAAGCTTTACCTTTTTTTTACTGACAGAAGAAACCTGAAAATAACAAATGAGATAATGTGACGTTTCATAACTAGAATTTTATTTTCAATAAATTCAGTAAAAATAGTTCATTTGTGATTATTCTAGGTATTGCATCATGTTTTGAATCAAAGGATCTTCAGGAGGCATCTGAAAGGCTTTTTAACAGAAATTTAAAATAAAGGATCACCTCTCTGTATTGTAAGGTGTTGCAAAACACACAGCTGAGCACCACTGGTACCAAATTATTTGGTTGAGAAATAAGTAGATACCATGAGGTGAATCAGTGTGGATAACAATTCTTACATCAAACATATTTTTTAAAAACCCTGCAAAGCTCTTTCCCTGGATTTTCTGAGCATGAGATCTAGAAAATCCAGCCAAATATTTTAGAAGGAACAGAATTGGAAAACCCTGCCTTGTACCACAGTAGTTTGCTGCTAATGACAAAGAAACTCAGCCCTTCCCAGTAAATGACTTACATGAAGCATTTAACTTGCTCCAGCTGACAGTGGTGGTGGTTCTGCAGTAAGACCCCAGTTCCTTTAGGCTCCACCTTTTCTGAAGACAGAGAATGTCTGCTGGACCGGTGTCTGCCACCCTCATGACTACATACGTCTCCCTGTACATGTGTGGACTTGCTCACCGCCATGATTTGTGGTGATACCTCTGGGTAGGAAGAGGACAGTTGACTGAAGACGTCAGGACCTTCTCCAGCTTCAATCCTTTTTCCTAGTATTTATTTATTTTGCCACAACAGCACAGCTGATCCTGTGGGAACCCTTCATCTGAGGCAGGAAGGAGCTGCTCCTTCCACAGGTGGATGTCTGTAGCAGATGTGCACCGGGGAGAAAAGCTGACATGGTCATGGAGAAGGCTTCTGGAAATGAGGTCTGGCCCCTGCAGTTGCCAAAGTATGGACTATGGTTTAGACCAGCAATAGGAAAAAGAACTGAGCAAAGCCAGATTGACTGGGGTTGAATGATGTTTGCTCTTTGCTTAAAATGGCAGGGCTAAGTACTTGGTGTGGAAAAATAAGAAAAATACATTATAGGTCTTTATTGTTAGTCTATCCATCAGTGTGTACCTGCCTGGTGCAGTTTGTCTGCATAACACTATTTTCTCAGCATTTAGCTGCGTGCTCATTTCTATCTTCCTTCTCTCTAAAGAAACACCTGACAACAAAATGTCTTTAGTGCTTGTCTGTCTGGATGTGCTTGCTGTACGGCGCCATCACGGCACAGCTCTGGGGGGGCTGCTGTAGTGAGCTCATGCCCACTTTTAGTATTCAGTTTCTGTACTTAGGCTTGACAAAACTTGAACTATGTTAAGTTTGTGGAATGTTGTCTTCTGCATTAAAGGGTTACTTCATTGTGGTGCTTGTTTATTGCTTTAACATTCTCTAATCTCAAAAAAAAAAATCTTAATATATTGTTTGCTAGCCTTTCAAAGTCAGGCTGGAAAAGTTTTTTGTATTAATCCTTTTTAAAATGTTGAAAAAGTAAGCAAGTCCCAGAAATTTTGGATCTGAGGTTGCTGTTTTTTCTAAGATATAGTAAAATAAAATATTGGGGACTCCTTTAAAATGTGTTTCTGTTTAGAGGTTTTTTTGTATATTATAAACAAGGTATGATATAAAAGAGTCTCTATGATCAGTACTATCTGGTTATCATATAATTGGTGACTGAAAAGTCTGCCTTTCCTTGCTAGTATAAGAGATTTGTTTTAGGTGTTATGAGTGTTAATTATACCTTTTCAATGTTTTGCTTTATTAGAGATCAAAATCTTAATGTACTTATTGAAGAAAAAAAAACAACAACACAAAACCACAAAAAGGTGTTCAGATATACATGCTGCACCATTATCTTTCTTGCCTTTTCTGTCTTTTATAGTACCTCTAGACATACCAAGGAAAAGATAAAGTCTAAAATTTAGAATAGACCAGTTCATGCTTTTCGAATATACTTTTAAGACATTTTAAATTTTTTAAAAAAGTGCATTTGGATGCAGTTACAATTGATTATTTGATGTCTTTCTTTTTAAATTAGGGCTTTAAGTGTTCAAATATTCTAATTAAGCAAGGTAGAAATATTAAATATGTACTTTACCACTGAAAAGGTAATTTTTTCCTCAGTAATTACCTGAAAGAGCTAAGGCTGGGGAGGGTGCTTTATTTTAAGTCAGAAATTAGACTAAATGTTGGAGTGGGAAGTGCTACAAGTGTCAGTGTACATGGAGAATGATGCTTTGCACATGAGGTGAAAATACATGTAACCAGGGAACTTTGAAGGAGACCTAGATGAAAACTAATCTTACTCTGGAAAATAATTTCTGTTAGGTGTTGCTAAATGTTAATGTCATGCAGATCTGTATATTGTAAATATTTTTTAGAAGATTGATCCTCAGATTGTAAATTTTGATTCATTCAAATGTTATGGATGGTCGTAATTCTGTCTGTGATTAGCAAGCTGCTAGATTCTTACAGCTGAAATACTGCAAATTCTATTTGCAGTTACAGTTACAAATGCCTTTTAAAAAAAATCAATCTTACTCTTATTTTGGCAGGGGCCATTATATCGTCACCCTGTACTAATAAGCATTAAGTGTCTTTATTTTTCATCATTCCTTTACAGAACAAAAGAGATGAACATCTTTTGAAAAAAAGAAACGTTCCCCAAGAAGAAAGTTTAGAAGATTCTGATGTTGATGCTGACTTCAAAGCAGTAAGTTCTTTGATTCTGGAATTAATATTAAAACTTTGGTGGTGTCTTAATCTGTTCTGTTTTCACTTTCACACCAGAAGTCTTGCAGGTATTTGAAAGCAAAATTTTGAACTGATACACTGTTAAGATTAGTTTGTATTGTTTACAAAGAATATAATTTAGCAACAAAATTACTAAAGCTTTTTTTTTTCTTTTCAAGCAAAATGTAACACTAGAAGCTATACTGCAGGTATGTTACATTTAAATAATTATTGTCCTTGTTGTTATTATTAGTTTGTGTTCTGTGAATTCTTAGTTTTTACTGTTACCTGTTTTTTTCAGAACGCCACAAGTGACAACCCAGTGATCCAACTGAGTGCTGTCCAAGCTGCAAGGTAAAAATAAACAAAGGTACAGAAATATATTTCCTACACATTTTTTATGATGAAAGTTACTTATTTTATTTTCACATTTAATTTCACAGAAAACTTCTATCCAGTGACAGAAATCCACCTATTGATGACTTAATAAAATCAGGAATTTTACCAATTCTGGTAAAATGCCTAGAAAGGGATGATAAGTAAGTATACTTTTAAAAATGTTCACCTTTACTGAAAATCTGCATCCAAAATATCATTTCATTATTTCAAATGAAGCTGAGGATTCATAACACCATATAATCTTACACAGTGGATCACATTCCATGATGGTAAACCATACATTCTCCAGGAGTACTTATTCTGCCACTGAAATGTCCTTTTATTTTTTACTGCTTGCACAAGCATATCAGCTAATGGAGAAAACCATGCTAAATTCCTCATTGATTTTGAATATTCCAGACTTTTTTTTAAGAAACCTGTCTCAGATTTACTGTGTGTATGTGTGAAGGCAGAGAACATGCCTGGATGTGAACAGGGCTCTTCTCTTTGCCAGAATACTCATCATCTTTTTCATTAAGGTTATTGGCTTAAGTTTCTTGCTTCTTTCATTCTTATTGTGAGGTGGGTTTCCTTCTGGCTCTGTGCTGCTCCCCCATGTGATGGTACCACACAGTGAGCATGCGGCCTGTTGTGATTCTCTGTTGGAAAATAAGAGCTTCAGTAAAGGAGGCAGAGAACATTGAGAACGTAGTTGGAAGAATTTAATGACATGTCAGAAAAATGCAATATTCCACAATCCATGAGCCTCTTATTCAGATAGATGGAGATTAACAGTAAATGTTTTAGGCTGTCTTTGGTCTCAGGCAGCCATAAGTGTATTTGCAGTATTTCCATTTTCAAGGTTATTTCTGCAGCCACGAGGACTAGAAACTTTAGAAATGCAAATTGGCGTTTTGGGTATAATTTGGTGGCTGCTAAAACATGAAGCGTGAGTATCTTTGTTTCTAGCTTGTTTAGCAAAACAGTTGCTTAGAAGGCAGCTGGCAATAATGTTCAAATTGGAATAGCATTTTAAAAAGGGTCATGAATTCCTGTCTGCTCTAGAAGTAAATGGTTCAGTGCTGTGAGAATTCTTTTAATTTGAATTTTCTGTCTAGCTTTTATATGGTTTAACTTCATAAATATTTAATAAGACTTTTGAAATTGAACTCAACATTATCTTAAACAGTCCTTTCAGTTGTGATTGCTATACAATATTTCATAGAGGTAAACTCTTCAAAGACTTTGTATAACAGATTGTTGGAGCTGTTGTTTATGGTATAATGGAAGGCTTATCAGAAGAGGAAGAAAAAAAGGACCAACCTAGAACTAGAAGTTTAATGCATTTGATCCTAGAATGTGAAGGGTTATTGGTAGCTGCTGACAAGTACTATTTGTTTTTACAAATTCTTATTTACATCTTAGATACTTACATTATCTACATCTTGGACTCTCCTATCTAATTCTTTTCCAGTCCCATCTCCAGTAAAATCTTAAAATGCTTTGAAAACTAATGAAAAAAAAAAAAAAGCTTAAAGGAATCAGGTGCTGTGGCTATATATAAAACATAATTGATAAAGAACCAAAAAAGCATGGAAATGAAAAACAGTCACCTAACAGTAAATTTTCTCTGCTCCTCCCAAAGCCAGACACCTTACTGTTCACTAACCTTCACCATAAGCTGTGAACTCTTTTATAGCTTCTGGAACTCCTTGACCTTTAGCATTTGCTTCAACAGCAGTCTTCACACAAACTGTTTTACTAAACTGCTGTTGGCATAGACAACAGTTGACAGATGTCTTGGAAGAGATGTTCCCCTGGCTTTCATAATATCTGTAGCTAATTTTGTCTGCATTTAATAAGTCAGTTTTAATGCAGGTATGATGCTATCTTTTGATACTGATGCTAGATCTTTCCTCTGTCTGTGATGGAGCAGAAAACTGTCTTTATCTCAGTGTACCAGCTTACACTTGATCTGGGATGTAATGTTAAAAGGGTGAAGTTTTTATTAGTTATGGTCAGACATGATTAATTTATTGAGAACTACTAATCACAGCAAGACAGTTGCACTTTCTTCACTAAATATGAATGGTGTTTGGACCAGCTGGATGTGCAGGAATCTCTTATCCATTAGAGAGGCATAATTAAATTTTATGACACAGGGTGGTAGAAACCTTTCATACAGGAGATAATTAGTTGACTAGAGTAGCGTTCAGCTTCACCAGTTGGTATGTGCTTCAACAAGTATTACTGCTTTGTCTTCATATTAGTAATAAAAAAAGAATACTGGGTGGTTTACAAAAGGTCATAGAATGTAAAATCTTTTTTTTTTCTTACAGCCTTTCCTCTGAAATTCTCGGCTTAGAGGGTTTCTTTAAAACTTCTAGCTCACTGGCACTGCTTAAATGTAGAGTGTCTCAGAGTGGACACAGCTAGTAATACTGAAATGAACCCTAAAATAATCCGCAAATCATGTTTCAACTTATTACTATAAAATTATTTCATTACAGTCCTTCATTACAATTTGAAGCTGCATGGGCATTGACTAACATAGCATCAGGCACTTCTGCACAGACTCAAGCTGTTGTACAGTCTAGTAAGTACTACAGTTTGTTTTTTTGGGGGTGATGGATATTGTGGGTAAAAGTGAAAAGGGGGTACGTGGATAATAAATACCATTTGTTATCAAAATCATTACAATAATAAATGTATGTCTGTCCTCTTTCTCAAAAAAAAATCTACATTTTTTTGTAAACATTGGTCTGTTCGTCACTAACGATTAATTTTAAGGAACCCAGACCTGATTTTCCCATAAAGAAGATAGAGAATGGCAGATGATATAAGTATGACAAAAAAACGTTAGTCCTTTCTAATTCTTGGGTTGATTTCTGAAATCATGTACCGTTAATTCCCCTATGGCTAAAACTTATGTTAGCCAGTAACTCTTTCTACCTCAAAGGTATGTTCATAAATTTTATTAAAGTTGTTAAATACATATAGTTATGTAAGGCTGCCCATTTAAATACAGAGTGAAGAAAATTACCATCCTTTCCTTGCCCATGTGATTAGTACCTCCTGTACATGCCAATTTTGTTGTGCTGCCTTCATTCCTTGCTTATCCAGCCAGTGAGACTTTCATTATGAAAAGAGATAGGAAATAAATTCTATAGTTAATTGAAGATAAACGTTTCACATTAATTTTTCAGGATTATATATATAGCCTTTATGTATCAGCACGCTTATCTTAAAACAGTCACCTTCATGCCAAATACAACATTTTGTCATTAAACAGGAGACTATAGATAAGCAATTATATAATAAATTGTCTTGGCTTATACATATTCAGTGTTTTTATATGGGAAAACGGTGACTTAGTTATTTGGTTTCTTTTTTTAAGTGTAAGAACCTACTTTTCAAGTCAAAATGCTGGTTTGTACATTTAAATAGCTAATGAAATATCTCACTAATTCTCAGGTTCTCTATAGTTAAGATATTGGAGGAATAGAATAAGAAGGCTTATCAAAATGAGCTCTGGAGAAAAATCCAAAGCCTTTTAAAAAAAAACATCAGTGTCTTGAAGTTGTTTCAAAAAGTCCTGATGTGATTTGGACATCTGTTTTTAGATTGCTTTTTAAATATCTTTGAAAATCTATTCCCAAATTTTTTCATCCTTCCCAACTTGTTCTTTGGTTAGTCATTGTTTTCTTCCTGTTTCAAGTCCCACAATGTTACCGTATTTGAATGAATGAATCTAATGAAAAGGCTGTTTATAATATTAGCTTTGCAGAAAAATATCTGGAAGAAAATCCTAAAGTAAAAATTAAAATTAGAATGAAAATATGTACAGCACAGCCAAAAGCATTGCTGTTACTTGAACAATTACTAGAAGTTCAGGCTGGGATATGTCTCTCCCAAAATCCGTGTAGCTAATGCTTGAAAAGAAGAAAATGTGATAAAATTAATTTAAAGAAGCAAAAAGTGTTTTTGCAAGCTTTATTGCTGAAGAGAAAATGGAAGAAGTTTAGTCAAAAAGTTTTGCTGCTTTGGCCGGGGGATGACGAAGGGGAAACAGCCTCCCAACTCTTCTCCCTTCAGGTGAAGGATGGTTTGAGGAAACAAAGCCATACGTCCTTGCAGCTATAGAAGCTGCTGGTGCAGCCCAAATACAAAAGAAGGTGGCCTCCTGCCATCAAGAGGGACAGGTGGAAGGCCCAGCAAAAGAGGACAAGCACTATACACACAAAATAAACAACATTGGCAGGAGCCAATTTGGAGCAGAAGTAATTAATTTTTTTGAGAGCAGTAGATCAGATAACCCGCAACTCACACTTTCTTAGGCTGTCCTCCTGCCTGCGTGCAGCTATGAAATCATTTCATTCGTGTGTTTGAAAGCAGATCAGGATTGCAATCTAATGCAAGCTACATACTTGACCCTCCTCTCTGAAATATGCTGAATACATGTATGGCTGAAGTGTAATCTCAGTAATGACTGAGAAGGAAGCTGGAATATTCCACTTGAGCTAATGGAAGTGAGATGATTTTTAGAAGAAAACAGCAAGAGTGTTCTTAAGCAACGGTGTGTTGCTGTCCCTCCTAACTCGTCAGTTGTAGGCAATTGCTGAATTGCTCATCTAGGGCAGGGAAGGAATTTTAGGTAGTCTTTCTTCTGTTTGCTCTATATTTTTCAGGAAAATACATCAGGGGGTTTTGACTCATTATCATGTGTTAAATTATCAACAGAATATTGATTCACAGTCGCTTACAAACTGTGTTGCAATTTCTGAAGCTATTTCTGAAACCATTTCTACAAGAAAAAAATATTCTTTCCTTCAACAGTATATAAATTGGTCTATTTTACTTTGCTTAGAAAGAGTATAGGACAAGTATAATCATACATAGATTTAAAAAATTGCTGCAAGAATTACTCTCTTTCAAACAGTATGGGCTGCCTCAAAGGAAGTACTGCATGGCAATAGCAGTGGGATGGGTTCTTAGCTCTGTTAAACTTATTTAATTCACCAGAGACTGATATCTAAAATCAGTATCACTTCCTTAATCTGGTATGTTGCCTGCATTATATAAGAGCAAATTAGAATGTGTCTTAGGACTGGCAGATGGATGTAAATCTTCACTGCATATGGAAACTAACTATAGCCACCTCTTGGGAGGAAGCTATTTTCTTAAAATCAAGATTTGAAGCACGTTTGCACGAGTAGGCATGTCATTCTTCTAGGTATGTGGTGTGATCTTGGATAACTGGAAAATCTGAATTACCAGGACATTAAATCTGGCACCTACGTACTTGAGGCTCTTGCGTATCACTTTGAGAAATATGGGGAAATGTTTAAATGTGGGGAGCATTGCTGCTTGTTCTCAAGTCTATTTTTTTCCCCTCTCTAGCTATTTAGAGAAATGATTAACTGAGGTTTTGTATGGCCTTCATAATAGAAACACGTCTCTTAGTGTAAGGCATGGTAGCAACAGGGTTTTGTATTAATCAATGAAAGTATTGTGCATATACCATGTTCCAGTAAAAAGAAACCTGATCTTTGCATTCTGTAGATGCAGTACCCCTCTTCTTGAGACTACTTCATTCACCACACCAGAATGTTTGTGAGCAAGCTGTCTGGGCTCTCGGAAATATTATAGGTAACTCTTCTTGTTGTTACAATAATTTGAATTCAGGGAGTGTTTCACTTTAGGATTTGACTTTTTTGAACATTGGCATTATCATATGAGACTATGTTTCCTCTAAATTCCATGGCTTAATGTAATTTCTCATGTGGCCAGAATTACATACGTGCATCCTATTTTTTTCTAAAGAATAGTATCACTTGCTGCACAATATATTAACTGGATAAATTTTGTGTCTCGTAAAATATACATACATATCTACACGTATGTATATTTAATTGAACATGAACTGTTAGTAGTAGACTATTGGTGAGGAAACATAGAATTTCAGTATCCCAACATGTCATTGCATACATTTCAGGATTCTCCATTTTTAATGTAATTTCTTTTGCAACAATTTTCATTTCTGTAGGTGATGGTCCTCAGTGTAGAGATTATGTCATATCACTGGGAGTTGTCAAACCTCTTCTGTCCTTCATCAATCCCTCCATTCCCATCACCTTCCTTCGGAACGTCACATGGGTCATTGTAAATCTCTGCAGGAATAAGGACCCCCCACCGCCTATGGAGACAGTTCAGGAGGTAAATAAAGAATTACGAGACAGATAATTTTTTATACTCTGGGCTAGAGGCCAAATATTTTACATTGTCATACTATGAATTTATGCATGTTTTTTGCCACCGTCTTATGCCACTTACCAGTTGGTAAATGAGGTAATTTGACCAATTGGGTGTTTCTTACTAAGGTTGTAATACAGGTATTTATAACATCTGAAAATGAGTAAGTCTAGAGGCTCATGAGCCATATATTAAAATGAGCACAGCAAAGAATTAACACACTATAAAGTGTTAACATACTCAGCATTTCGTGTTTTTATCAAAAAAAGGCTATGAACATAATTCTGTATATAGAAGTATTCAAACGTAATTATTTTCAGTAAGAGGAAATGTAAATAAACTAGTGATGGTAGTGTACTTTGTGTTTCAACTAGCTGTGAACATGCAGTCAATGTCAAGTCCCCACTTGAGAAGACAAGGTTCTGAAAATCCTTTTAGGCTGGTGAATTGAGGAAAAGTGGTGTTTATAGAAAAGGCACAGCTAGTAAAGTGGTGCTATTTAACTAGAACTATAGTTGTAATGGATGTAAAGTTCTTCATTTTAAGCTAGATTCCAAAGGGTAGATACAGTTTTTTCGAAGCTATGTGAAGTATCATGTTGTTAGCAACTAAACTTTAATTTAATTTTAAAAATTAAGCAGACAATGGGGAAACTTTTACAAGTAATACTTTTACCAAATAAAACCACCTGTTCTAAGCAGTCATACTGTGGCTTAGGGTTTTTTTATATTTTTTCCATACGTGAATACCAAAATAAAATTTTACTTTAATCCAAGGGTGTGTAATGTATTGATATTAGGTTAATTATTTTTATTATAATGTGTGGTAACAAGGCTTTCAAAATGGCAGGGAGATGTCCCTATCTCTGTTGTTTGCTTGTTTTCCCTCAAAATGTAGTCTGCTCTCTCTGTGTCTTTGAAATATAGTACTGTCCTGTATTTTACAAATTATTAAATATAACATGTATTTTTTATATATGCTTTGAGGGAATGACCAGCTGCTGGGAAGTGTGTGACTGCAGTATGCTAATGCAGTCTCAAGCTAGGCTTTGTGACTGCAGTACTTGGATTCATGATTGTACAGCCAATTTTATTCTGCTGTAATGACTGATGAACTTCTTTTCAGATTTTGCCAGCATTGTGTGTTCTCATTTACCATACAGATATAAATGTAAGTAATTTCTAAACTTTTAGATATTTAGATTCTTTGTTTTCTGTGGAGAGAAAATGCTTCAAGATTGTGTTTAAGTGGCAATCTTGGTTTTGTGTATTAATTTATGTATAATTAAGTAGTAAATGCACAATTAAATATGAAGACCCATATAATTGTAATCATCCAGAGCACAAAAAAGAAAGTATAAACACCATTTCTGAAATATCCTTTCTAAAATTTTATTTATCCTTTACATTAGAACATACATTTTAAAAAATCCTACCTTGCAGAATTGAGCACTAGAGATTTAAAATGCCAGTTTTACCATCAGCTTCACTTCGATTCTGCCCCAATTTATAATTTTGCATAGATGCTTTATAATGCACGTGTAGAAAAAGTATATCTAATTCTACATATTAGTCCAATCAAGTATTGTGATCGTATGGATAAATCTGACTTGTAACCTGTTGGGTGCCTGACTTTGCAACCTGTTTAACTAAGGAAATCACATATGAAAATATACTTCAATAAAAAACAAAACCCTATTGTTTTGTGGTACCTTTGACAACTTTTCTTCAGGTTATTAACACTAAACCCACAGTATTTCCCACATTTGTGATCCATGGGTTTACGTACATTTTCTGAGTAAAGTCCTAGAGGGGTGGACTTCACCTCCTGAAGTCATATATTGGGACTTCAGGAATAAAGATCTGTGTCATTAAGGGATACTGAGCTACTCTCCTCCTCCTCCTCCTCTTGTCAGGACTTTGTAATGTCTTTGACTCTTGCTCCTGATAGTTATCCTTCAATTTAGGGAAGCAGGAATTGAACCCTTGTGGTGGATCTGGGGATAGCACATAAGATTGGTGGAACTGTCTTTTGTTACTTCCACACTGTGGTAGTGGTGTTTCTGCTGCTCTTTTAATGGTGAAGTGGGCTTGGCTCTGAAAAATATTTACAAACAGTTTAATGTGGGATTTTGCCAGGGTTTTCCCAGTGTAATGTGTGTGGGAGACAGCACATGGTGACTTTCCAATTCATAATTTGGACAAACCTAAATGGAAATTCGTAGCAAAACCAAACTTACATCTAACTTACAGGGTTGGCTTTTTCCCTGCCAAATTTGAAAGCTTTTGCAAGGAATGATTGTATGAGAGCTTCTTGAAGTAGCTATGAGACTATGTGATGCCAGGTTTTGACTGATCTCAATTAGGGTGCCCGTCTTTTTGATCCTGAGAGTCAGGTGCTAGTTTGGAGGTACCAGTCTGGTCCCAGCCTCCCTGTACTGGAGCAGCAAACCTATCTTTGGAGATGAGTCAGTGATGCAGGTAGGTCAGCCGACAGTCCCGTGAGCGCTTCTGGCAGCTGCTGCTCTCGTCACCAACAGGGCTGTGGGGCAGCAAACTGGTGAGGCACCATCTCTCACTGCTTCTGCTGCGATACCGCCTCCACTGCAGCACATTCTGCTGTCCCTGTGGCATTAGCAGGTGAGGGCAGCAGCAGGCTGTGTCAAGAAAGCAGTAGGTCTATGCTGTCTGGTCCCTGGAGCTGGGTGGAAGCAGCCTGTGGGTCAGGACTTTAAAGTCCTTCCCATGTTTCAGTACTGTAGTATTTAGCTATCTTAATAGCTGGAAATTTCAAATGGGTATCTGTTTTATAAGTGGAGTAGTTCTAGGTACCTCAACAGATTATGTCCTCAGTGGGGTCCAGATTTCTCTTCCTGTAGTTCCTAACATTGTCTCTGACAGATGGGATATCCTTCTTTCCGCTGGCTTTGTTTCTGCTTCAGATACCACCTTTCAATGACTGTTAACTTTTTTACCTTTCGTTTTTAGAGGTCTCTCAAATCATCCTTAGCAAGTCATCAGTGGCTTAGTCTTTATATTCTTTAAGATACTAAGATTGCACTGCATGATAGTCATTTCTCTGTGGGTTTTTGCTTTGCTTGAACAGTTGCCACCTTACAATAGTTATTACTGCTTTAGTTGGTATAAAAACTCCTTTCCTTTGCTGTGGATTTTAATCTTAATATGAAGGCAAAAAATAAAAAAGGCATACATCTAGAATAATTTCACTTCAGAACTGCACTGTGGATCAGAAATACTAAATGTAGATAGATGGATTAGGGACTAAGGGGATGTAGGTGTTCTGTAATCAAAAAGATATCTCAGCTCACAAATGACAGCAGCGCAGGAGCCTGGGTCGGTGTGTTCTTCACAGAGTTACTGGCACAACTACTTATCTGAGCTGGTTGTCTGTCTTTGAAACGCAAATCAAGCCCAACAGTTTACCTCTGTGCTGTCACTTTATGCACCAGAATGTGGTATTTGATTAAAAAAACATCTTTGAGAACATACAGAAGTCATTATTATTATTGAACAAATGGCCCCAGTTTTCATAGTTGTACATAATAATCTAATATTTTACTAATTAGGTCTCGTCATAATGTTTGAGTTTTTCCTGTAACTAAATTGCATGCTCTTTTTCCCCCTCATTTCCCCCTGAAATGTTGTTCACTAAATTAAAGACACCGTTATATGGATTGTGCTGTTCAATGTGTAAACCATGTTCTTTCCAATTTGTAGATTCTTGTGGACACTGTTTGGGCTTTGTCCTA
This sequence comes from Gallinago undulata, assembly GCA_026546715.1. Taxonomy (NCBI): domain Eukaryota; kingdom Metazoa; phylum Chordata; class Aves; order Charadriiformes; family Scolopacidae; genus Gallinago; species Gallinago undulata. The sequence goes on along the minus strand of JAOTQQ010000001.1, from coordinate 177,297,127 downwards.
CTTAACAGATGGTGGGAATGAACAGATACAAATGGTGATTGATTCAGGAGTTGTACCTTTTCTAGTTCCCCTTCTGAGTCATCAGGAGGTTAAAGTTCAAGTAAGTCTGGTTCCGTTGCTATTGATTAGTCCTTTGTAAGCTATTTTCTAAAAAATGTGACTTAAAGTATTTGTCAGTGGAGTACTGAGATGAACATTTATAGCTACACTTGTTACAGGTAAAACTGAACAAAAATATTACCTACCCTGGGGAAAAAAAAAGATCATTAAAATGAAAGAAAACTCAAACAAAACAGTTCCAATACAATTTTAAATAAAATGACAGGTTAAACATTAACTTCCATTGGGTGATTACCAGGGGTGCCTTCCTTTTGTAGTCCTAAAATACTGATGTCAACAGATTTCCAGAATTCCAGAATTTCCAGAATTCAAGTTCTGTGCACACTTTTCTGTTGCTGCATACATGATTGTGCATATTCTGTCTGAATAGCTCATGGAAATCAATTAAATTTTGGGGCCTTTTGAATGTTCAAATATTTGCAGATGCTGAGTCTTTTTACTAAAGAAAATTTCTAATTAGCTAGAAGAGGTAGGTTAACTGAGCTTGTCTGTTTAATTTCAAAGACAAAGGGAACCCAAAAGTTAATTAATATGTGCTTGATTTTTACACATCAACTGTTGTAATTGGGAGCTTTTTTATGTATCTGCGCATTTGTCGTGTTTGTTTAGTTTGTACTTTGGCTGAGACGTGGCTGCCTTGAAATTTGTCAGAGCAGTTCGCTTGATGAAAAGGAGTCTCTCCAGTATTCTGTCACTTGCAAAGCATTTACTAACCAATACATAAAGATATAAAGTCCATTTCTGAAAGTCAACTGAGAGTCAACAAGAAGAAAAGTAGTGGTGGATTTTTTAATTCTCTAGTGGAGAGCTGAACGGAGAAGGAAGCAACCTTGGCAGACCTAGAAACAGTTAATGTAATTGTAACTTAGATCAGATACATGGTGAATTAACTCTTCTATTGTTTTAATATTCTTTTAATTTCTAATCTTTACACTTTTTGAATTGAGCTGCAGTCCAGCTATTCTGTAAAATGCTGTACTGTGTGTTTCTGTTTTGATGAAACAGTACCCGTTTTTAGGATATAGGTCAGAGGATGAAGTGCTAAGTTCTATTTTGCAAAGTGTTTTTATAAAAAGACATCTTAAAATGATCTTTATTTTAGCATAAGTAGCAGCAATGTCTTTAACATGTAATTTTTTTTTTCCTTCCCACTTTGGATATTCAGACAGCAGCACTGAGAGCAGTAGGCAACATAGTAACTGGTACTGATGAACAAACACAAGTTGTTCTCAATTGTGATGTTTTGTCTTATTTCCCAAATCTTCTGACGCATCCAAAAGAGAAGATAAATAAGGTATGATTTGTTTCTTCCTAACTTAATGTTTTTGTGTAAGAAATAAAGCTGTAGTCTGTAGCATATTACAGAATAATTTCTTCCAGCTGTTATTCCCAGCGTGTGAGCCATTTTGTATAAAGATGCAGCCTTTGAGGATGGTGCTTAATTAGGGCTAAAGCCAAACACGCATAATGAGGATCCATGCATTGGTGTTGATGCCTAGTGCTTTTTTGGGAGTACTGATGGTTTTTGCTTTGGAGTCTGATACTTCTTTACATTTGCGAAGTGAGTAACCGGCGTTAGTTTTTCATAGCTAAAGAGTGTTACTTTTAGTTGAGAACGGTGAATTGAGTAAGATTGATTCTGTTTTTCCACTCCACCTTTTTGTAGTGCGTTTGTTCTCTTGTCCATCTTCACCTTCAAGGACATAGGGAGCACCACTGTCCTTTTCTGAAAACTGTCCCTGCATTTCCTCTTCTGCCTTTTGGCAGAAGGAACATCGCTGCTGCAAGGACTGGGTGAATTAGGGGGAGTTGGATGATAGAAAGTGATCAGTGTCCTCTTTTCCAGAGCTGTATTTCATGTTATTCACACTTTTTTTTTAAATCATTGTCCCATCTTCCACTGCAAAAATGGGTCTGGCTGAGGAGGAGGCTTTTTTATTTAGCTTATGTGATTCCCCCACTTAGTGTACCATTGAAGGGGAATCTATTTGCAAGGAATCTTTTTTTCTTCAAGGCCCTGTCAACCGTCAAGAGCTCTGAAGAAGTTATCTTTGACAGTCCTAACTGCCTGCCCTTCTAGTTCTCACAAAAGAATGATGAAGGGCTCTTTTTGAATGCCAACAAAGGAGTTATTTTTGTATAAGGGGAGTCTAGAAATTATTTGAGTTTTGCTCTAAGTGTATGTTTTGAGGGGCAAGTACAAATAAAAGCAAGATACACATCCCTAAAAAATTGAATCCATTATGGTTTTTTTTCTGCAGTTCTTCATAATTTGCTGCTTGCCACACTGTTTGTCATTTACTTAAGATTGGAGCCTTTTTAAGATGTTCTGGATTCCCTTGACAAGAATCCCCTTTTGTAATCAGGAATTTGTAACTGCTGTTATAAGTGTTAGCTCTACTGATGTTATCTCCTGAAGGAGATAACTGCTGAGTAAAGTCTCAGGACTGAGAGTCCCATCTGATACTTGAATGAGTTTTGTGAACTCCGCTTCATGTTTCAGGAAGAAAATGGGAGCTGGATTTGGTCTTCCTTATATCAGCACAGAAAGCTGCTACTGAGCTGTCAGTAGTAGGATTACAGGATAAGTCCTTTTTTTATGGGAGGTTTTACCAGTTTCCCTATTTTCTTTGTAAAACTGATTGAAAGTTTAAAACGTGGCTGTGACTCCAGCAGAGAAAAGTACATGTAAGGTTTAAGTCAGTATTTTTTCCCGATGTATGGAGGCACTCCTCATGTAAGTAATAATCTGGCCCCATGAATTAATCATATCAGTTTTGCATTGATCCCTGTGCATTGGCTTTCACAGTGCAAGAAACGTTTGTGTGCTAGAAGTGCTATGGGGGGGGGAAACCCGGAGGTTCTATGACTGTTGGTCATAGTATGATTTTAGGTTTTGAGGTTGTTCTGTTCGGTTTGGTTGGGTTTGGTTTTTGGTTTGTTGGTTTTTTTTTTAATCTGTTGACTATTTTTTAAAAGTGCTTTGCCTTTTTATTGTGTCCAATTGTAGGAAGCAGTTTGGTTCCTTTCCAATATCACAGCAGGAAACCAGCAACAAGTTCAGGCTGTAATAGATGCTGGGCTAATCCCTATGATCATACACCAGCTGGCTAAGGTCAGTCAAACTATCAGCTATGCAACTTGTCATCCTCTTTTTATAAATCTGACACGAGGAGTCTGTGATTTTTAATAATAAGCTTGACAGATGTTTCCATGCTGATTTTAATGAGCTATTAATTTTATTTTTCAGGGGGACTTTGGAACACAAAAGGAAGCTGCTTGGGCAATTAGCAATTTGACAATAAGTGGGAGAAAAGATCAGGTACGTGTAGTGGGACTTCAAGTTGTCACTGAAACGTTGCACATGCAGCCATTTGCAAGAAGCACAATGTTGAAAGCGCTTTTTTTTCTCCATTACTTAGGTTGAATACCTTGTGCAGCAAAATGTAATCCCACCGTTCTGCAACCTACTCTCAGTAAAGGATTCTCAAGTGGTACAGGTGGTGCTGGATGGTCTGAAAAACATCCTGATAATGGCTGGTGATGAGGCTAGCACAATAGCTGAAATTATAGAAGAGTGTGGAGGTAAGTGCTTATTAGACTTTTTTAAAATTTAATTTGCTAGCTTTATTCTGTCTTCTGCTTGTTGCTGTTGATATTTACTACAGCATTTTGTGGGTTTTTTTTGTTGTTTAGCTCAGTTTAGGGATTGTCATGTTGGAGGCAACCATTAAAGGAGCCTTCTGTAGCTTAGGTATTTTTAAAGTTTAAATTAGAATTATACTTCTTTTCATTCAGTTATTGCATACACTTAGTTCTGTGGTAAAACACGCTATTCTTGCATTAGTTTATTGCCTTGGCAGCAGTTGCTAGGATCATAATTTCATTGCAGAGCAAAGCAGGATGAGGAGTCAGGCTTTTGGATATTGCAATCCAAGTTTTAACACATGTTAATTAATGTATTAGACGATAGGACAGACGATAGGACAAGGGGCAATGGCTTCAAGTTACACCAGGGAAAGTTCAGGTTAGATATTAGGAAACATTTCT
>JAOTQQ010000001.1:177282063-177292857 GCA_026546715.1 Gallinago undulata | reverse complement strand
GCAGAGCAAAGCAGGATGAGGAGTCAGGCTTTTGGATATTGCAATCCAAGTTTTAACACATGTTAATTAATGTATTATAGCAAGATAGCAGTAAAGGGATGTTTAAGAACTTACTATACTGGAAGTTTTTGCCTTGTATTATACCATGTCCAGTATGAAAATAGAATCATGGTTTTAAGCTGCTCTTGGTGTGAGACTTTGTCGCCTTGTTTTTTTTTTAACTCGTACACACACGAAACCAGTTCCTTTTGGTGATACACAGAAAGCACAATGACTGGAACAAAAACTACTAAGTAGCTTATGCATGTAGTACATACTATACTATGTATGTAGTTTTATCTAAAAAGAGAGGTTTTATTATTCCTTCATAAAATGTGATGTTCCATGGCATGCAAACATTCACAAACTACTTTTTTTTCTACCTTGGAGGCAAAGATAGCTGTTGGTTTAGACCATATTTGTGGACTGAGCTACATCTTTTCTAGTATGTTTTAGTAGTAACATTTCATTATTTTTATTAGTTTATTAGTTCTCAAAATAGCCAGTAATTCACTTCAGTTTAAATTTATAAAACTCTTCTCCTTTTCCTTCTATCCAGGGTTAGAGAAAATTGAAGCTTTGCAACAGCATGAGAATGAAGACATTTATAAACTAGCATTTGAAATCATAGATCAGTATTTCTCTGGTGATGATGTAAGTATGCTAAAGATTGAAGAGTGTATGTGCTGTGCTGTTGGCTTAGCAAGTACATTGTAATTGTTCTTCAGTTCCAGTGTTGTGAACATCAGCTAACTGGGAAGTCAGTTTTTCTGCTCCTTTTTCAGTGGAGCATCTCTTAATTGAAAGTCTTTGAAGAGTTTCTCAATGCCAACAATTTTCTTTAGCAACATCAAGATGAGTACCCTGGTTTTGCCAAATTAATTGATTGACACTGACCTAATTTTGTCACACTGACATGTAAATTGACTTGTAATTACTTGTGATTAGAGTCTAAACAGTTCTCTGGCTCTCCTTATTTTCTCATGTATCAATCTTTGGAGTGGGGAGTGGATCCTTATTTTCAGATAGAATACCGTGTTGCAGCTCTGTAGTTGCTCAGTCTGGATTCTACATTGAGAAGAGTCATCAAAACTGTAACACTTTCTGCAGCTGATTGATCTAGAATATCAGATTGATCTGATATTTCGGTGCACTCTGATTAGGTATTTTGACCCTTTGGGTTCTAGCTCTTTCTGCTACTGGTGGCTTGTGAGCACCTCAGCAGCACCATAACAAGCAATATTAAGACAAATACTAATTATACTTTCTAGGCCATTCAGGGTGTTTGTAGTTCTGCAGCCTGGCAGAACTGTGTCTTCAGTTCTCCTCTTAAATTGAACTTTCCAGATACTAGCGCTAACTTTAAGACTCTTTAATTTTCAATTCATGGGTCCATTACGTGATTGCGGAGTTAGTGGCCAGAAGTTAAAATATGTGAAAAATTTCCTATGCTCATAATGGTTCTGTGAGCAGTGTCTAATAGTTTGCATAATGACTCTGAGATTTCAGTAGCAAAGTCTAGTTGGTGTGTATTGAAGAATACCCATTTTGAGGTTAGTACTCCCTTCAGTGCATTTACTTTTTACATAAACTAATGCAGTTTAATCTATGCCTGGTTTGCTGAATTTACCTCCTTTAATCGGGAGCAAGACTTCAGATTACTGTTTATACTGCTACCATGTTTTCTGGGGCTTCTGAAACTCAAAATTGTAGAAATTCCATCGTTGGGAGATAGGAGTTACAACATAAAACCTGATGAATTTTCAGGCAGTGACTATATGTAGGAAAATAACCTCTGTCGTTTGAGGACCGATGCAAAAATAACCCAGAAAAAGAAATCCAAATTGCCCTGGGAGACAAGAGACCGGTTATGTTAGCCAGCCTGGCAGTGTTAAGATGGACGGCCCAGGAGTATTCCTGCCTTCTGTCACTTCAGGATCTTCTGTATTCTCATGAGATGTCGTTGGCTACTAGATATTCCTTTAACTGTCTAAGCCCATCTGCTCTTTTGCTGTGAAGTGCACAGGCACATACTTTAGGACCAGCACTTGTAGCTTCCTCACTTCAATTGATTGTGTTAAAGGCATGTGAAGCTGGGTAATGTTACCTTGTAGTACCCCTGCAGAAGGCAGAAGTGCCAATTTATCAACTCACAAACATTTTGCAAAGCATTCTGAAACCAGATTCAATCTTCATTTGGGCAGGACGTGCCCCCCTCCTGAGGATTGTTGCTGTCACCAAAGCCTTAATCTCTCCCTCCAGTTTAGGTATTGTCACCCAAATTAAAGAGAAATAAAGATTTTAGGTGGGTCAGTTCTGGTGTCTGCACAAATCCAAGGCCCAGAACTCAGAAAGCTATTGAGACACCCCCTCCCCCTGCAACAAGGACTCTTACCTGCTTCAGAACATCACACGGTTTGGAACGAGGCATATGGTTCCCGCAGAACCGTATGTCTTTATGTAGAGGTGGTGTGTTCAGAGAACAGATGCAGCTGGTGATTTGGAGGAGGATGGGTAGGGTTTGAAGTTGTGTGTATCAATGCCACTCACTGTTTATATGCTGTTCCTAGAGGCAGTAAATACCTAAACTGTAAAAGCTCTGAGGAAGCTGAGGGAAGTTGGATACTGATGCCTTTTGTTCTACATCCATAGAGTAATGAAGTACTTTTGGTGTAAAAAAAAAAAAAAAAAAAATTCAGATTGCACCTATGAGCGCTGTATAAAACTGCTCTGAAATAAGTAATTCTAAAGCCTTCAGATTGTGATAGGAGATACTGAGTACTCTTTTAAGCTGTATCACAAGTATTTCTAGCAGCTGCCACTAAACATTATTTTCTTGTTGAAAGAAAATGGGAAAAAGTACAAAATGGAAGATTTGGAATTAGCAACTAGTGATTAGCCAGACCCAGAAGTACTAAAAATTGGCATTGGAAATTAAATCTCACAGCTAAAATAGCATCTGCTTTGACCAAGCATCCCAGTCTCTAACCATTTCAGTTTTCTGTTTCCCTAATGGTATTAGAGCAGAGTTAATGTGGTGTTCTTTTTAAACATATTTGAGGAATTGAATTGGAAAAAACTGATCTAATTTTATTGCAATAATATTTAAGAAAAGAGGAAGAGATGAACTTTTGTGACTCTCTCCTGCGTGCACTGAATTGTGCAGGGAATTGCCCTCTCATGTGTTCTTGTTGTTGTATTTTATAGATCGATGAAGACCCCAGTCTCATTCCTGAAGCCACTCAAGGAGGTACTTACAACTTTGACCCGACGGCCAACCTTCAAACGAAAGAATTTAATTTTTAAGTTCAAAAAAGTGCAGCTTCTCTGTCCCACACCAGTATGAAGCACCACCAGATGGCTACCAAGTGAAGAAACAAAAGGCTCCAAGACACACATGCCTCTTCGTTTTGATGCTTCTAAAGCAAGCCATGTATCGGTCACTTTGCAGTTGCCAAACGTCACTATCACATGGACTGTAAATGCATATGCATGATCTCTTAAACTGTTTCAGAATTCTTTTTAACAGTCCCAACTACCTTTTTTTTGCCTTTTTCCTGGTGCCACATGCTGACAACCGCAACCTGCAGTTTTGTTAAGAATATTCCATAGTGGTGGCACATTGGCTTTCCACGGAAAAGTAGCTTCTTTGGAAAATGGTGCGCTGTGGATCAAGACACTTTGGTATGATGCGTACATTTTGGAAGACTTTACAGGGGCCCAGTTTGCTCTGAGCCTCCATCATCCTCCTCCACAAACATATTTTCATATACTTTATGTGGAAGAATAGATTCAAAAATACAAGCCAAATGAATTTCATTGGTGAAACTGAAATAAAAGTAACTTAAAAAAAACAAAAACAAAACACTTGGCAATTGATTAAACACTTAAGTTTAAAACAAACAAACAAAAAAACTACTTCAGCTGTCAGTAATTGATGTGTGTTCATTAACTGCCTCAGAAACCAGGGTTGGAGAATGAACTGTAGATTTGGACTGGTAAAGCTTTTGCCATTATACCTAATTTTTGAGAACAGCGAGCCCTATTTGACCACTCACTTCAGCCTGTGTGTTCCTGCTGTTTTGAAGTAATCAAATGCTGTGCATGGTATTTTACCTGAGCTACAACCTGTTATGGACTTGAACTTCTGTTTAAGCTGAAAGCAAGAGTCCCAGACTGTAGAAAAACAAAAAAAAAATTCTGTCCAAAAAATGTATTAGTTACAAAGAATCTTGCTTTCAACTTTCAGTAGTCAATATATTTTGTTTTAAATTGATAATTGGATATGGTTGATTTATATTGGGTTTAAACTGTGGAGCTTTCATGTTTACTGTAATTTAGTCTTAAACTATTTTTTACTTAGTAACCAGTGCTTATGATGATGTGGTTGGCAACAAACCAGCAACTACTTAGAAGCGTCATAAAAGCTTCATTCTTGGAGTATTGGAAGAGTGATTCAGAAATTAGTCTCAAATCTTATTCACATGATTAAAAAGAAGATACAAACTGGTTGACGTGTGAGGCTGTATGGAAGCTGCCATTACTCAGCATAAACCTGATGTGCAGCGCACATTAAATAACTTTACATAAGGTATGGGAGGTCATTGCTTTTGGAAAATCGCCTGACCCAGTCGTTTTCAAAGGGATTTTGGTATCACTGGGGTGAAGATGGATAATTCTGAAATTCTGTAAGCTATCACACAAACTGGTTTTGTTGCTGTTGTTTACTGGGTGTAATTTCCCAATGCATTGATGTGAAGGGATAGAAAAATCTAAACTAATTTAGTTATTGGATGTGGGTTGTATTTACTGTGATGAAGATAAGGACAGATGCCATCAGAGCTTTGTGGATCAGCTGTTTTTCCACTGATGAACAACGCATAGCAGGTGTGCATTCATTAAATATATATCTGCCAAGGTGGAGCCACTTTAAAGAGTGAGTTGTCTTGTATCTCACCTGGATACAAGCGTATGTTTAAACTGCAAGATTTTTACTTGCTAGATAATCTGTTTTAATATAGTGGTTTGGCCTCTGATTATTTATAGGTTTTATAAATTTTAGAATCAATTTCTCTTTAAGGTGGCTCAGATTTTTCAACTCTTGTGCACATAAAATTGAGTTGAAGTTCATTGTGCCTTTTTTCTTTTCCCAGAAGTTGAGTTGAAGCTTCATATGGTAACTGCATCCTATTCACACACTATAGTCTAAAATCTTGAAACTGTGTGGTGTTCGCTAAAAAAAAAACAACTAAACAATGAAGAGTCAAAGTTAGGTAAGGTCACAAGGTTTTTGTGAAATTAGAGTTTCCAGCAGATGTTATTGTGAACAAATATTCCCCCCCCCTTCTAATTCAATTTAGTTTCCATATATGCCATAGAGACTGACGGATACCCTGTTCAGCCTGCACTCACTGTTATCCTTAGAGATTCCATACAAATTGGTATTTGAAACAAACAGTTTTCCACTACTGTGAAGATTTGATCCTTTTCTTGCACTCAATGCATTACATTAAAAGTGAACTTCGGAGAACTGGGCAAGGCAGGACAAAGCGCTTGCTCAGTTCTTTCTGTTGTGACCTTATCAGCTTTCGATTGGGATTGCACCATTTCATAGTTAATAAAGGAAACAAAGTATATTGCTGCACTTTTACGTTTTCAGAACAGTGTTTAAAATTGCATTGTTTTTATTATTTTTTTAAACTATCAGTTAAAATAGACTAAAACGTTCTTTCAAAGAGGCATCTAAATGTGTTCCTAATTTTGTATATGGGCTTAGGTTTTGTAACCAATAAAAAGCTGCTATCAAATACTATAAAAAAATAATTCAAGAACTTATTTTGAGGATTATGAAACTGCTCAGTCTTTGCAGGTTGATTTAGGGGGTTTGATCTTTGACTAGCTATTAATTAGCAGAACTCCGCATGGAAGTTTGAAGTATGTTACAAGGATGAATAAAGTAAGCTACTGCAGTCACCTCTGAAACTTTGGCTACTGTTCCAGTACGGAGTTTTACGCTTTCTAAGGAGTTGTTTCCCAAACGCGGTAAGTGGGCTGCAGCCGAGAACTCTATTAAATCGTGACTTGAGTGTAAAAGTTTGAAGGTGTGCCGTAGCCTCAGGAAACTTCCACAGTCTTTCTCTGCCCTCTAGAAATGTCCTTTCCAGGCTCCCCCTGTTGGGCCCTGATTCAGCAGTGAGGTTGAGCTGGAGCACTGCTGGCGGTGCTTTGGGAAGGGTGCACACCCAGACCAGCTTGAGGCAGGAGACTGGACTTCCATGGTTCTACGAAGCTGGGAGGGGTGGCTGCTGTCCCTTACCTCAGGCACAAGTGACCCCATCGGGGTGCCGTTCAGGAATAGATTGGAGCCAAGTCACAGGTTTGCATTGTCCAGAAGCCCCCTAATTAGTGCATCCCTGCTTTAATTATGTGACAGCGCTAGTGGAGACAAACCTCTTGAGCTGCTTGAGCTATGGCTTTGCCATCCTTCCCGCATGTCAGGTGTGGCCCCCCTCTCTCTCCATGGGTAGGATGATGATGGAGATGAGTTTCCAGTGCTTTATTTTCATCTTTGCAAATGCTCTTCTGTGGGGATATACAGGATAAAGATCTCCAAATAAGCCAACTACTGTTTCTGAAAGACTTTTAATCTCTTTGGTTCCTTCAGCTTTCAATTGACAAAATGAAACTCCTGGATCCTGGGATTTTTGCGATCTGTTAATCACCCAGGTTACTCATCCAGCAGGTCCTGCCTACATGGCTTGAAAGACACTACGGCAGAATTAAGAATGCATTATTTTAGGAGGCGTCTTATCTAGCATGAATGAAACCCAGAGAATATCATGATGTTCCCCATACTTACAAAAAATATAAACACTTTCATTTTGTTTGCCTGATCTCCTAGATAGAGAAATGAGTAAGAAGATCCACTAACAGGCTTTTTTATTTTATTTTTTTTAAATCTCAGTGGACTGAATCATAGTTCAAGCCCATTTTGTTATTCTAATCTGATCTATAATGTCCTCTGGATCCTGAGTGTGCTTCAAAATAGTCTTTTCTACCAAAGCAGCCTAGTTGCGTTGTGTTCCTTCTCTTCTGTTGTATTAAAAATGCTCCTTTTTGTGGCGTAATTACGCCTCTATTCAAACATATGTAGGACAACAAATTACGCCAAGCCATTAGAAAGCACTTTTCAGGAAGAAAAGCAAAAAAAAAAAAAAGGCAGTAGAAAACCATGGGTTCCGAGAGGCAAAGATGTGGAAGGTTTTGCCACAGGGTTTTGTCATAATGGCCACCCCCAGCTCCACATGAGCATGGAGAGCTGGAACCCCCTGAGCTGCTCAGCTCTGCTTCAGGGTGGGACGTTTCTTCAGAGCTCTCAGGAAAATCGCCGTGTGTGAAGACACGGAGTTGCAGACTAGAGCAGCTTCGCATGTCCCTGGTTCTGGTTTGGGTGTTCGTTGTCCTGCAGGACGAGCGGTAACGAGCGGGTCTGATCGGTGCTGGTGGCGTAGACCCAGAGATCTCCAGCTGCCGCTGCAGCAGCTCGAGCAGCTTCCTTTTCAAATGCATTCATGATAGAGCTTTCTTGAGGAGCATACAGGAACACAAAGGAACATAGGACCTGGTTTTTCCCAACCTTACTTTTATAAAAGTGTGTTGGGGACATTACAGCCCTGCGTATCTTATGAGGAAAGGCTGAGAAACTTTTTAGTCTGGAGAAGAGAAGACTGAGGGGGGATCTGATCAACACCTATAAATGCTTAGAGGGTAGATGTGAAGAGGATGGGGCCAGTCTTTTTTCAGTGGTGCCCAGTGACAGGACAAGAGGTAATGGGCACAAACTTGAACATAGGAAGTTCCATCTAAACATGAGGAGGAACTTCTTTGCTGTGAGGGTGGCAGAGCACTGGAACTGCTGCCAGAGGCTGCCCAGAGAGGTCGTGGCGTCTCCATCTCTGGAGACGTTCAAAACCCTCCTGGACACATTCCTGTGCAACCTGCTCTAGGAGGTGGACCTGCTTTGGCAGGTTGGACCAGATGATCTCCAGAGGTCCTTTCCAACCCCATCTCATTCTGTGATTCTGTATCACACCGAAGTATGAAAACCATGATTCTTGTGCGTTTAAAATGAAGGCTAAAGTTTTTACTGCTCTCTGCCTTCACCCATCAGCAGTAAAATCAGATGAATGTCACTGTGCAACCTGGGAGGAAAAATTTTGTGAAGGATTTAGATACCGTGCAGGAGGGCTCTTCCCTGGACACAGTGAAGGAACTGCAGGAGGAGGTTACTTCCCAGTTTTGCTCAATGTATAATAGAGCCCAGGGACACATGAAGATGGATTAACCACCCTTCTTAATAAATGAGGTCCTGCAGAAGACAGTGGTGGTTGGATCTTTCTAATGTGCTGAAATGAAGCATAAGGTAGCTTGTGTCTACATCCTAATTACTTGCAAGCTGATCACCTTCAGAGGGTTTTTTTTTTCCTTTTTTTTTGTTTTTTAACCCTACCTCGTGAAGCCGGCTGATCCCCCATACAAGTTCCCTGTACATGAAAAAGGAGGGTGGAACTGCAGTATTTTGCCAGTGGCTTCAGCAGTTTCGGTTCTCGTTTTGTGCAGGGAGATGCTTATGGGAACCACACCTCTTGCCCTGGGATTAGATCCATCACTGTTCCTTTCTGTTCGATGATGCAGTTCACAGCTGGTTTCCCCTGCACATCGTACTTCTACAGCCTGCTAGGGCTCCCCGAAATCTACAGGCTGCATTTTATCTTGAAAATAAGGGATAAAGTCCTTCTCCTTGCTGTGGTGACCCGGGCTTACAAGAGAAATGAGCACAATGAGGTCTGGCCCTGTCCCTGTAATTGTGAAAGAAAGTATTTGACATTACTTCTCTGGGAACAGTTTGCGTGGCCCCAGCTTTTTTCATTTTTAAGCATGGCAGCACCTGGGAAATCTCAGGGGATGAAGTGTGCGTAGGAGTCGTCCTTGGACTTGTCAAATTATCATGTTTAAATCAAATACATACAAACTATTCAAAAAGAATATGTAGCTTCCTCAAAAATGTAGCCTTCCAGCTTTTGCATCCCTCGATCCCTGTCATTTTTCAGGTCTCTGGGCCGTTGTCTTTACTGGTTTAGAACCAATATTAAAAACAAAAACTGGGGAAAAAAAAAAAAAACAGAGTTAAAAAACCCACCTTTTTTCTGCTTGTTTGGAAGCCAACAGAAAGGGTTCACCTGCTGCTGAAACACACTTGCGTTTCGCATGGAAAAAATCCTGTCTGAAGGGCTTGTTTGTGAACACCCACAAGGAGCTGGGTGTGCAGGCGCCGTGTGGGACACTTGGTGGTAGTGCTCACCTCCAGCTCAGTCAGTCTGTAATCTCGGCCTCTCAGGGCTCTGTGCTGAAACACTTAACCCTTTGCTGAGAAAAATGCACAGCCCAGGGGGAGTCTTTAGCCAGGGGACACCTTGCTGCCGCAGCAGGAGCATGTTCCTTCTTCTCTCTGCTCTCAAACTGCTGGGGTTTTAAACCCGGCCTCAATGTCACCAGCACGGTGTGTCTGCACTGAGCTACTGATACCCAGGGAGGTGATTTTAGGGGAGCTCAACCAGAGGTGTGCGCTTGAAATACTAAAAACTGATGGAAAGGGAAGAAATCACTGCTTTAGTGGTCACGGTTTTCCTTGTATTAGGTGTTTTCATAGAAGAGAATCGTAGCATCATGGAATAGCTTGGGTTGGAAGGGGCCTTAAAGATCATCTAGTTCCAACCCCCCTGCTATGGGCAGGAACACCTCCCACTAGAGCAGGTTGCTCAAAGCCCCATCCAGCCTGGCCTTGAACACCTCCAGGGATGGGGCATCCACAGCTTCCCTGGGAAACCTGTTCCGGTGCCTCACCACCCTCACTGTCAAGAATTTCTTTCTGGTATCTAATCTAAATCTCCCCTCTTCCAATTTAAAACTGTTGCCCCTTGTCCTGTCTCTACACTTCCTGACAGAGTCCCTCTCCAGCCCTCCTGTAGGCTCCCTTCAGATATTGATAGGCTGCAATGAGGTCTCCCCGGAGCCTTCTCTTCTCCAGGCTTAACAACCGCAGCTCTGTCAGTCTGTCTTCATAGGGAAGTTGCTCCATCCCTCTTATCATCTTTATGGCCCTCTGCTGGACCCATTCCAACAGGTCCATGTCCTTCCTGTGTTGAGGACCCCAAAGCTGGAGTTCATTAACATCAGAGCTCTTGAAAGATTCCAAGAGTTTTACTGACATAAGCGGTAGCATATATAAGCAGTGACAAGTGATAGGACAAGAGGAAATGGCCTCAAGGTGCTCAAGCTGCCTGCAGCCGCCTCCAGCAGGACACATTCCCGGCCCTTCAAGTTGTTCCCAGGCACTGTCTTTGGAGAGCTTCTTTTTCTCGGAGGCATGGAGGACGTTGTCCTCATCCTTCCTGGGGCAGCTCTGGAGGCTCAGTACCACTTCCCCATGATTGCAGCCCAGAACCTGCTCTTCCTTGCCAAGCCTCCTTTCCTTTGCTGGTGACGGCCCCATTTCCCCTTGCAGAAACAGGACACAGAATCATAGAATGGTCCAGGCTGGAAGGGATCTTCAAAGGTCATCTAGTCCAACCTCCCCACAGTCAGCAGGGACACTCCCAACTAGACCAGGGCCTAGGGACCTCACTGAGCCTCACCTTGAATGTCTCCAGGGAAGGGGCCTCAACCACCTCCCTGGGCAACCTGTTCCAGTGCTCC
>JAOTQQ010000001.1:177232511-177277890 GCA_026546715.1 Gallinago undulata | reverse complement strand
GTTTAAACCCATTGCCCCTCGTCCTGTCACTGCAGGCCTTTGTAAACAGGCTCTCCCCAGCCTTCCTGTAGTCCCCCCTCAGGTTCTGGAAGGCCGCTACTAGGTCTCCCTGGAGCCTCCTCTTCTCCAGGCTGAACAACCCCAGCTCCCTCAGCCTGTCCTCGTAACAGAGGTACTCCAACCCCTGATCATTTTAGTGGCCCTCCTCTGGACCCGCTCTATCAGGTCCATGTCCTTCCTATATTGAGGGCTCCAGACGTGCACACAGTGCTCCAGGTGAGGTCTCACCAGAGCAGAGCAAAGTGGCATCCTCGGGAATGGTCTGTCATATTTTGCCTCTGCATTGACCTTCTCCCAGGAACAGGGGGTGGAAGCTACTTCTCCATCCTTGCAAAAGCTCAACCCTGAGGCATGTTGTGCAGACACCTTACAACTGTGTGGGGTGCTGGACTCCCGCCGCAGCCCTGTGCTGACCCAAACCTCCTGTCTCTGGAAATGCGCCTTGTCTTGGGGGATGGACTTTTGGGGGATGAGGTGTGAAGTGCTTTTCTTTATTAACAGAACAGACCGTCGCCTGATCGTTCACCCCTGGGAAACCAGGACTCCAGCTCCACTCTCAGCTGATGCTTTTCTTCCCAAGGAATCCTCCAGTTTGATCTTTCCAAAGTGCTTTCCCTCCATTATCAAAGCTCACGTGGGCTCGTGTGAGTTTGTCTTCTCACTGCAAAAACCAGTGGCTTCATAACCTCACCACGGTTGAGTTAAAAAGCAAATATTTCTCCTACGTCCAAGGCCAAACAGGTGTTACCACCAAGAGCCACCAACCACCGAGCAGGTTTTGTGTGTGTGGGCGGTTGTGACCTGTTAGAGAAACCCTTGTTGGCACATCCAAATCTGGTTAGCCAGCACAAGCACACACACACACAAAAAAAAATATCTGAGGCCTAAGGGAGAATTTAAGAACAGTTCATCAGCCCTGGGAGCTCCAGGGAGATTGTTTCTTAAAGCAATTAACAGACAAGATGATGATGATGATGATGATGATGATGATGATGATGATGATGATGATGGTGCTGGACTGGTATAAGGCACTGGAGATTTGGAGGTGACAGACATCGGATTGGGTCAGAGCAGAAGTTTGCTCTTCTGATCTGACCATGAAGAGTCAGGCAGGAGCGCGGAGAGAAGGGAATGCACTTGCCAGGTCCAGGACCTTCACACATGGCCTTTCACAGCAGTGGAGAATTTTTCTTTTTTTTTTCTTCCTTTTTTCCAGGAATTTTATAAAAATCACATTGTGTGAAGTATGGGGAGGGGGAGGATGATGTTCTCCCAGCCATGGACGCATCACTGGGGTCCTAATCCAAACACCAGCCTTTACCTGGTGTTTTTAATGACATCAGCGAGCTCAGGGCTGTGACTCAAACATATGCATTATGAAATTTAATTTACAGGAATTTTCAGGAAATTAATTTACAGCCATTAGGTGTATTAAAGTGATACTTAAGACATTCTATGGCATTACACAGCCTGTCTCCCAACAAAAAGGGGGTTTTGCCATCTTTTTTTATATTGTAGCTCTTCTTAGCTTGTTAAAAAATTCTTATTGACCTTTTTTTACTCCCAGGCCTTTCCCAGGTCACTGGCTGCTGCCCCAACACTCCTCTCCCAGCGTTACAGCCGGTCACAGCTCCCTCTCACGTGCCCCATGGCTGCCTGTTCCCTCTTTAAATAGTTCATTGGCAGCTGTTCATGCCCTCACCCTGCAGCCCTGGGATCTTCTGGTTCCCCTCTGATCTCAGACCCCTCAGCAAGACCGTGGTGAAACCCATCAGAGAAGTCCCATCAGTAACTGTGGGGCAAATGCCATGTAGGTCCACCAGAAAACAAAGAATCAGTGCCAAGAGCAGAAATCAGCTAATGCACAAGTAGAAACCATTTTGTGTCATGAATGATAGGACAAGGGGTAATGGTTTTAAACTGAAAGAGGAGAGATTTAGATTAGATATTAGGAAAAAATTTTTCACTATGAGGGTGGTGAGGCACTAGAACATGTTGCCCAGAGAAGCTGTGGATGCCTCATCCCTGGAAGTGTTCATGGCCAGGCTGGAGGGGGCTTTGAGCAACCTGCTCTACTGGGAGGTGTCCCTGCCCATGGCAGGGGGGGTTGTAATTTGTTGATTTTCAAGGTCCCTTCCAACCCAAACCATTCTATGATTCTATGATTGGCTGAAATATGGAAGTTGTGAAGAGACGGGGGAGCAGGTGACTCATTCTTCCTATACTGGTGAAGAGAAGAGGAAAAGGTGACTCTTTCTTCCTGTACTGGTTTTTAACATTGGCTGTTTTTTTTTCCAGCTTGTTGATTTCCTTTGCTCTGGGGGCGAATGGAAAACTCCTTGTCAGAAATTAAAAAATAAATCTGCGCTGGGTTGATAGTCATGAAAAGGGGTTGTGGAAGCTGCTTTAAAAACAGTCCTACATAAAGGTTAGTAAGTCAGTGAGCAATCAGCTGTGTCCTTTCATAAATAGTGTGAAAGATGCCTGAAGTGTCTCAGTGTCTGCAAAAGAGGCAGTAGGACCCAGAGGCAGCTCCTGCTGCAATGATCCCCACACAGCACAGAAGGGATGGGAGGTCCCAGGGCTGGAGGAGCTGATGGCCCTGCACAAGGAGGCTGCTCTCACAGCTCCAAGCAGGGGCAGATAATTACCAGTACAGATCTTCTCAGTGGAGTGATGACTGGGGAGATTAATGCACAATTATGGATTACGGTTACGTTACTGTAAAGATTAATACATACCAGAGTGCCCCTAAAGGTGTTGAGTTGTTGAAGCTCCATCCTTGGAGACATTCAAAACTGCTGCACCAGGCCTCAGATAACCTGATTCAAGCAGGGTATTGTACCAGATATTCCTTCCAAACCTTGCTGTCCTATGAGTTGGCCACTTCTGCCAATACATTTAGCTCATAACAACCAGATTCAAGATCATGGAAAAGCAGACCACATTAACAACTAAATACTGACCAAGTCTTTATAAAGAGAGCCAAATAAATACTTGTTGCTGAAAAAAAACCTAAAAGGAAATAAAAAGCAAACAGCCTCCTGTTCCAAACATCTCCTTTTGGCTTTGAGACAGCCAGCATCAGGGATAGTAAGTGGATAGACTTAACTTTCCCACCTGGGAATTCCCACCACTTAACTCCCACTTGAAGTATTGTGTCCAGCTCTGGAGTCCTCAACATGGAAAGGACATAGACCTGTTGGAATGGGTCCAGCAGAGGGCCACGAAGATGATCAGAGGGATGGAGCACCTCTCCTATGAAGACAGGCTGAGAGAGCTGGGGTTGTTCAGCCTGGAGAAGAGAAGGCTCCGGAGAGACCTTATAGCAGCCTATCAATATCTGAAGGGAGCCTACAGGAGAGCCAGAGAGGGACTCTTTATCAGGAAGGATAGTGAAAGGACAAGGGGTAACGGTTTAAATTGGAAGAGGGGAGATTTAGATTAGATACTAGAAAGAGATTCTTTAGAGTAAGGGTGGTGAGATGCTGGAACAGGTTGCCGAGGGAAGTCGTGGATGCCCCATCCCTGGAAGTGTTCAAGGCCAGGCTGGATGGGGCTTTGAGCAACCTAACCTGCTCTAGTGGGAGGTGTTCCTGCCCACGGCAGGGGGGTTGGAACTTGATGGTCTTTAAGGTCCCTTCCAACTCTAACCATTCTATGATGCTATGATTCAGAAAAGCTGCTAATAAAAATGAATCTTGAGCAACCAGGGTGGGCTCTGGGACCAATAATCATAAAGGTAATTCCTATTTGTGAGGAAGATGAAACAACAAAGTGTTCCAACGCTTTTCCTTTTGCCTACTACTAAGAGAGAAGCTGTGTTATTTTAGAAATCAGCACAGAGGCTGTGACACCTATTACACCCCAGGAAGATGGAAACTCTCAATTCGAAGGTTCCTTTGTGGCGGGAGTGCATAAGTGCAGGTGTTTACATGATTAACACTGCTCTATGTGGCAGTAGCTCTCCTACAGAATCACCAAGAAAAAAGAGGCAACAAACTTCCCTCCCTAGAGCTGGCTTCTTCCTGCAAACCTCCACACTGCTCCCTTTGGACAGGGCAGGAGTTTTGACACTGAAGCATTATGTGCTGCTGGGAGAGCATCTTGCAAGCATCTGATTAGAGCAGTGCAGGGCTCATAAGATTGACTTGTTATAATGTGTTTTCCAACACAGGAGAAAAGAGAAAATCACTAGAAGTAAACTGCATGTTGCTGTTTCCAACATTTTCACCCAGCATTGTTTTGACAGTCTCCAACAATGGCATAGATGAGCTGAGTAATGTGACTAAGCATCTAGAAAGGCCTTATTCCAGAAAACAAGGATGCTAAATCACACGATGCCCCATGAGCTGGGGTATTTTGCCAAATTACTGCTTCAAGGGAAGTGAGAACACTTTCAGTAACCGGAATGTTGCTTCATCAGTTTCAGGCATTCGGGGTTCCCGCTGCCAAGAAAAACCCCTTCTTCTCCACCTCCTACCTCGCTATTTTAATTCTTAATTGGTGATATCTACAAAAGGCTGGTGGTTACCTCTATTTGCTGCCAGAGGAGCCTATTTTTTTCTCTTTAAAGAGAAAGACTTAAAGAACACTCATGAGGAAATGGGAAGGTTTCGGTGCTCTTTTTAACCACCAGCAGACAGTCCTGCAGAGTAAAAAGCACACAATCAAGAGCCAAGTAAGACTGAAATATCATCAGGACAACTCTTCAGTCTGTGTTGAGTTAAAACTATTGCTGAGCCCCTACCCTAATGGACAGTACTCAGCTTTGTATCACCACGAAATGCAAGACCAAAACACCAGCAAACTCAACAAAGAGAATTTTGGGGGGATGGTTACACAACACAGAGCATTTTGTGCTCTAGGACTGGTGTTAAAAACAGCTGGACGGGCTCCTGAGAAGATGTGGCTCTTTCATGTACTGGTGACCAGGGTGCATAGATGACCTGAGTTTGTTCATCTCTGCCTATGTACTGGCACGTGTGCTGTCTCTCAATAACTGCTTGGTCCACCTCTGACAGTCAAATACCCAACATGTGCATTGGAGACTTGTGTTTTAGAAGAAAACGATGACCACCTACAACAAGCCAAAGGCAGATCAACCTGCTTACGTTAATTGCAAAGAAGTACAGATATGATTTTGCTCTCCTTACCATGAGCACTGCTTTGTCATATAATTCATTATACAATTCAGTACTATATAAGTGTACTGATAACCAGGATCACTTAGGCCAGATCAACACTGGAGTACTATTTTATAGCATATAATTGTTCTTATATATTAACACAGTTAAAAAATGGGACGTTTTCCACAGGGGAGGATTTATTTTATTGAGATGTTGCTATAAATGTCAGATTCTGTTTCGTCATGACTGTTTAAGCCTTATTTTCCAGCTGCTGCCTTCTATGAAATGAGGATAATAACAGTACCACTAACAGCTGGATGATTAATTCTTTAACAACTGTAAAATTCTCTGGTATGAATAGAAGAGGATTTCACCATATATTTCTCCTTGGTGTTTCTAGTATGAATAAGTTCCTCCTTGGAAGCAGATGACTTCTGCTGCCTAAAAATTTTGTGTCCTTTCTCTCCCCTTTCTCCAACACTTTCATTCATTTCATAATAAAGTAGGGACCGCTATGAAATTTCTTAATTTTAATCCTCAATAACAGGATTTTGAGTACAGAGAGCCCTCAGGCACATATTTTACAGGTCTTTCCAATGGTGGGTTCATCAGGATCAAAGACCATCACTGCAACAAGGGACCCAGCCCTGTTGTGAACTACCAGGGGCATTTTGACTGCCCCGGATCCAGCTGGGTGTGGAGACCCCTTTGGTTACCAACCTGCCTGTGCCCACAGGTGCCCATGGTTACCAGTCATTGCCCGTAGAGTGGTCTCATCCAGTTTCAAAAAGTCAGAGGGACAAGGCTTTGTCTTGGCTGTTCAGCCCACCATGAGGATATTTAGAAGTTGACTGGCCATGCAGACATGTTTCCAAGCATCTAGACGTCAGATTTCTTTACTTTGTATAAAATCCATGGAAAATGAGGTACCATTTTCATGAAATCGATATTTGATGAAAATAACAAACAGAAAAGACAGGCCCAAAACAAGAAATTCAGAAATAAATATACACACATCTTTGAATGGCTTTACGCCATCCAGTCCTGACTCAAATCCATGGCTTGAAGATTGTACCTATAGATGCCACATTAAAACCAATTAGTTGTCAGTGCAGTTTTAAGTCCTGTGCTTACGCTGCTCCAGTTCAGCCATTCCCTTTTAGCAGCTGCTGCTTTTCCAGCTGATGAATGTGTGATTCCAGCTGAGCGAGAAGCAGAATGGGGCACATTCAAACAGCCCCCCGCTGTGGGGATCACCCCATCAGGATAGCTGCATCCGGGCTGAGAGCCGTGGAAAGAAAATAACCCCCTCTGTCCCATGTGTGCATCTCTGGTATAACTTATATTGTATATAAATGTGCATCTCTGGTATAATTTATATTGCTCTGGCAAAAAGCATCCCTGCTGAAGCACTGGACACACACACAATGGGTGAGCAGAGCCTGGTGGATGCAGGACAAGCTGTGGGTGGTGATGAGAGTCCAAGAGATGGAGCCAAAAATGCTCCACTGTGGGAATTTTGCTCAGAAGTCTTCCTACTGGGTTTCAGTGGCAGGTGTCTGGCTGGTTTTTGGCATGGCTACTGCAAACTGTTCATTTTCAGGGGCACCTGGATGCTGGGATCCTCTGCAGCAAACCTGGGGGCAGCAACCAGTGGGAAGGGTCCGCCTGTGGTTCAGGTTTGCCTCCTACCCTCTGGCCCTGCGAGGGGCTGCTCTTGGGATGGGGAACTCTGCTCCAGACCCCGCAGCAGCTCTCCCAGGGTGGCTAGGGCTTCCTGCAGGCCCTGTCCAGTGTGGGCACTGCACCCCTGGAGTACCCAGCGTCGCTCCACCAGCCGCCCCCCCTGCAGCCTTTCCCCCAGCTCGGTGGGAGCCAGCGCATCCGGCATCTCCTGCTTGTTGGCCAGGAGGAGGACGGGGACACCATCCATGCTGGGGTGGCTCAGCACTTCCTCCAGTGCTGCTGCTGCTTCAGGCAGCCGGGCCGTGTCTGTGCTGTCAAGCACAAAGATGAGGGTGCTGGTGTCCTCCAGGTAGCTGGTCCAGCTTGCCCGCAGGTTGCCTTGTCCACCGACATCCCAGAGGTTGAAGGATACGCGACAGGGAGTTTTCAGGGACTCCACATTGAAGCCCACCGTCGGGCAGGTCTCCACAGCCCGGCCGCTCTTCAGTTTGTAGAGGAGAGTGGATTTGCCAGCGAAGTCGAGCCCCAGCATGACAACTCGAGCATCTCTTTTGCGCTGGCCTTTGGAGATCAGCTTCCCCATCAAGATGCTGTCACAACCGTGGCAAAAAAAAAAAAAATGCAGCAAAAAAAAAAAAAGAAAGTGAGTGTATTTCCTCGATAAAAAAAAAAAAAGCCAGTTAATAACAGAGTGCTCAGCTCTGCCTCTCCAAGAGGACACCTTAGGTTTGCTGAAGACAGACACTGGCAGCTTGCTTTTGGTTCTCTTTGTAGCTAAAATGAGGTGAGAGCCATTATTTATGAGGTCTGGAGCAAAGCCAAGGAGCGCCGCTGGAAACAACAATCCCTATATCCCAGCTCTGATGCCGCTAACTTCCATTTTCATTCGTGACCTGAAGTGATTGGTGCAGAAGACAGCCAACATCCTGCAGGAAGAGGTGGAGAGATGGTGGAGCAAGTTTCCTCCTCCTTCTCCTCCTCCTCGCATACAGAAATAAACAAGCTTTTGTTCATTGGCTTCTCTAGGGGAAATCCACCCCCCAGCAGGACAGGACAAGGAGGAACCCGGGTTTCAGACTGGAGTCACTCTGGGAATTTGCTGAATCACAGCTCAAGGGTGTGGGTTTAAACACGAGCAACAAGACAACTTACATTTTTTTCTGCCAGTCTTATGCCACAAAGTACAAAACCAATCTCCGTAGCATCAGCTTTCACTACATTGTTGCGCCGATGGTAACAACAGCAATTTAAAAAAAAAATGCACACAAGCATGTTTTTTTAATGTCTCGTTGAAATACGACCAGTCAAAACGCCTTCCTTGGTGTGAAAATCTATAAAATTCTTTACGCCATGGTATTTACTACATTTTAACTTTTGAAAGTAAAGCAAAGACAGTCCTCTGTGGCTAAAGGGGGTAAGAAAATCCCTTAAAAGAAGGGAAAAATGTTTAAGAAGACAACACTACTTGAACTTTAAATGCCAGAGGCAAAAATGTGCTGCTAAAACAGCTCCTGGAGTCGCTTGTGCAAGAGCGGCTGATGGCAGCCAGGCAGACGCCCAGCAAAGGCAATGTTTACCTTCTTTATTGGTCGGGTTTTTGCTCCTAAAAAGCTGCAGAACTGACAGCGGCTGTAAATCTCACATCGCGGCATTAAGGCAGAGCTGCTCTCCAGCCACCTTTATCTAAGGATGAAGAAGGAAATGTGATTCATCTGTGCTTCCCTAGGACCGCGGGGAACTTCCACATGTCTGTGGGAGATGGAGTTTACCCAGCAATGATCTCCACATGATGCCTCTGTGTCGCAAGCCACCATTGCCAGGGATGAAGTTCAGCACATGAAAGAGACTCTCTGGTCAGTGACAGGTCACTGGTGGCCAAACAGGGGCATATTTCAGTTTTCCTTCTTTTAAGGAAAGGAAGATGAATGAGAAACAAAAAAATTTGAAGAATAAGTCTTATGAGGAGCAGCTGAGGGAGCTGAGGTTGTTCAGCCTGGAGAAGAGGCTGGGGAAGACCTTATCACTCTCTACAGCTATCTGAAAGGAGGGTGCAGAGAGGGGGGGGTCAGTCTCTTCTCCCAAGTCACAGGCGACAGAACAAGAGGAAATGGCCTCAAGTTGTGCCAGGGGAGGTTCAGATTGGATATTAGGAAAATTTTTTACAATGAAAGGGTTATTAAGCATTGGAATGGGCTGCCCAGGGAAGTGGTTGAGGTACTGTCCCTGGAGGTACAGTGCTTAGTGACATAGTTTAGTGATGTTTTTTTCTTTCAGAGTTAAATTGATAGTTGGACCAGATGATCTTAAAGGTCCCTTCCAACCTAGACAATCTATGATTCTATGAAAACAAGGACTCCAGCCCAGATAGGCTGTAGGGTGTTACATGGGGTCCTACAGACTATGCTTTGCAAGGTATTTCTGTGATACATGTCTCTCCCATAGTTAACCCCCAGAGCTGGTTGGCACCAACAGCCTCCAGGAGCTTCATGCAGCTTGTGACTGTCAGATGTGTTGCTATGGTCAGGCTTCAGGTTAAGCCAAAAGCTACTGCTTATTTACAGCAGTTGTTGCAGAGTTAATCTAGCAGTAGAAATGCACCACCACCCATGCAAAATGTATGTTCATGTGTGAACTTTTCTGAAACCAGTCTATACATGGAAAAAGGGCAGGAAACTCTGTAGATGGGAATAATAAAAAAAGAGAACTATGGTGTGCAGCAGATCCTGATCCTTCAATAACTGCACACTCTGCACCACATGCTGCTGCCCAAGGGTTATACCCAATTGTCCAAGTTCTTAATTTTTAAAAATAAGTTAAATTTTTCTCTGGCTCCTTAATCTGCTTGTTCTCCATTTTAGGAAAAGCTTTCCTCCCTATACTGTATTGATAAGGTCAATGTAGTTGGTATTTTTTGCCATACCAGTGAGTCGAGTGAATGGTGTCTTGATCTTTTCGTGTTTCTCCTGATTCTGCTACTGCTCCTCTTCTCGGAGGCTTGGTAGGAGGCTGTTCCATCTGACCAGGCATTCATAGCACTGAAATTTCTCTCAAGTAAACTAAAATAGAGATACAGGAAGGAAGGGTAGAAATTCTACCATTCAATGAATAATGGAGTATTTGAAATAAGATGGGATGGAGTCTTCATTGCATTACTCTCTAACATGCTACAGAAATAGGCTGCTTCTGAAAAAAAAAAAAAAAGAAGAAGAAATGAAGTCAGAATAAAGAATGCAACTAGGGTACAGTTTTATTTAAGATTGCTTTATGTTTTCTATGGTACAAAACAGAGTAATTCATTGGGAAATAGAGGCAACTCTATATTATTTTTTTTACATTCTCATACCCTATGTATTGAACTGCAACCTATTTTTTTTCTTCCCGCCAATTATTCCAAATATGGGGTTCAAACTTGTGCCTACAGATTCTGTTCCGCCCACAGCTATGTTATAAAAGCATAGTGTTTCCAACAAATAATACATAGGAGCAATTGCAAGTTTGTTTAAGAAAGAATGAAAGAAAAGAAAGTAAAAGCAGATGAAATGAGCTCTGAGTAGGTCTATTGCTGGAGAAGAAAGGCCATACACTAAATAATTCAGAAACTGTGTTCAGAGACGAGGACAGCCCCTACCCCTGCTATGTCTTCTGTGGGCAGAACAAATGCTCTTGCCTTGTGTTTCAAGTCTCCCAATTCACATGAACAAAGCCAGTGGTCACTAATTCCATTTATGGACTTACGCTCAGTTTATTTCTTTACTGATTGTTAGGCGTGGACTTCCCTGTTTCCTAGATATGCATCACAAACAGCAATAATCAGGACTAGTTCCATAGGAGAGAATCCCCCCCTCCTCCCCATGCCCTAAATATTCTAGAACTGGAATTTTGTCCCAATCACTATATTCATGGTCAAAGCACTTTGCCCTCACTCTATGAGGCGCAGACAGAAGGAAGGAAGAGACTTTGAACTGACAGAGGGTTAACTTAGATTGGACATAAGGAGGAAATTGTTTTCAGTAAGGGTGGACAGGCACAGGTTGCCCGAAGAAGCTGTGGGTGCCCCATCAGGTTGCTCAGAGCTGATTCCAACCTGACATGGAATGTTTCCAGGGACAGGGCATCTACGACCTCTTTGGACACTGACACAGGTTGCCAAGAGAGGTGGTAATGCCCCGTCCCTGGAAACATTCAAGGTCAGGTTGGACAGGGCTCTGAGCAACCTGATCTAGTTGAAGATGTCCCTGCTTATTGCAGGGGGGGTTGGACTAGATGACCTTTAAAGGTCCCTTCCAACCCAAACTATTCCATACCTATGGTGTCATGTCACAGTTTTCAAAGGAGAAAGCTTAGTCCTTTTCTCTTCTTAGTCCCTACCTGTCCAGCCTGCCGTGACCCCCGTGTTGAAGGGTGGCGGCCACTAGGACACAAACATGCCCACAGGTGCGATGTTGTTCTCCCTGCTCAACACAGTTGGATACCATGAAAGAGGATGGACGTTTGTTTTCTTTCAGAAAAAAAAAAAAGTTAGAGCACCCTGCTGTCAGTGAGTTGGGCAAACTGAAAAAAAACAACCCAAAAAACCAAACAAAAACCAGCCTGTGATGCCTACCAGTTGGCCAGGAGCATCAAACTGGCTGCATCTAAGCTCTGAGGAGAGGAGCTTACTGCTGAGCTCTGCCTTGCTGAGCAACCACACAAGTTTTCCCCCATGTCACAGGTTTGGACTTGAAAACTAAAGGATGGGAAATGTCAGTCCAAGACCTTCCCTACATGTGGCTATGGCCTCCTGCTTGTGATAAGTTCAGTGGCACAACAGAACCTCAGCTCCTTCTGTGGTTGGTCTCAGTGTTTGCAGCAGGTTGAATGGACTCAAGGAGCTGGTCCTCATACCTGGGAAATATCAAGAGTGTCCAGGATGGGTCCAAATAGAGTCCCCCATTAGAACTTCCATGAATGATGTTCTCCCCATCATGACCAGCCAGCACCACCTGAAATAGTGTCAACCATGACATGACATTGATTTGTTTGTCCTTAGCCCTCCTGAAAAGACATGGCATATGCTCCAGTGTATCTGGGAAAGGTTTCATGCTTTTTTGGTGTTGTTTAGTGAACATTTCCCTGTTGTTCAATTTCTGTATGCCTCATACAGCTGGAACAGAAAGTTGTTGAGAAGATGTCAGGGCCCTGACGGCCTCAGCCCATCTTTTTCCTCAGGGAAGTGCCTGATGCCAAGGGCTGGGGCTGTCCCTACATGACCCCCAGCCTCCCTGCTTCCTGGCTGGGGACAGTGAGAGAGGTCCTGGATGCCAGGTCCTGCCCTGATGCCCCCTTGGGAGCCCTCACTGCACCCTGACAGCGAGGTAGATGTGGAGAAATACAGCAAGGAGCAAAGACTTTTTCCTCATGTTCTCATCCCTTAGCTGACAGGTGTTGCAACAGCTGATGAGGGAAGGAAAAGTACTTGCCTTTCATAAATATTGTTACTCCAATCTCTGAATTTATAATTTCCAAGGGTGTTTAGAATTTTACCAAGATTCAGATCCTTTCTGTAGACCCATTTATTCAAGTGTTACCCAAATAGTTTTAGTTTTTCCCACATAAATTGGCAATGCTCTGTACTCTCCTGTCTACACCTGTCTACTCTGGAACTCTCATTCCAAGTCCTCCTTCTTATGTCTTAAATTCACAGATTTCTTACTCCTTGACTCCTAACATCTCAGCTTTGTATCCTCAGGACAATTCAAAACTGAGATTCTTTAGCTTCTTTACCCATCGTAATACCATCACTCCCTTTTTCTGAGACTATTCATTAACTCTTCCTCTTACAGTTGGTGTGTATCCCAGTTTAGGTCATACATTCATCTATGCTAATCTATGCTACATACTGCCTACATCCTGTTTTCACGTTAGAAACTAGTGAAAATACAACTCTGACTATCTCAATTCTCAATTCTTAATTAATCTCAATTCTTTCATTATTTATAATGTTTCTATTTGAAAAGAAAGAAAAGAAAGAAAGAAAAAAGAGCAAACGAATATCCATGTTATTCATGTCAAAAAAAGGCTTCTGCTCCATTATCTTACGTATCCTAGTATTTCATCCTCCATCTGTTGAATATATAACTACGAAGCAAGGACTGTTTTTTTGTCTATTCCTTCAGTTGCTTTCAAGAGGAAGCCCTGTAGAGGCTAATGATACTTAACCATACTGCCTACCTGCACTATATATAATATAGTTAATATCTCATCTGTTGTTTCTATGGGAAGTTAAAGTTACAGCTTGGCAGTAGGCTGACGAAGCTCAGCTTTCCAGGTTAGTTTGGAGGAAATTCTGCTTTGCAATATGCAAATCCAGTTCCCCTTAAGGGGCCTTCCCTCCTTCCAGTTCAACGGGAAGAAATGTGATTAAAATGACATTGTAAGCATGGACCTGAAAATGAGCTCTGTACAACTTGCCAAGTTCAAGAGCAACAGTGGAGTCTCACTCAGCACTACTCATATTCAGGGATTTTGGATACAAGGTTTTGTTTGATTATTTTTTTTTTAGTAATCATCTTAGCTTACATGTTCAGGATGTTTTATTATAATAATAATAATAATAATAATAATAGTCATCATCAGTACTTAAACGGTGGGTGTCAAGAGGAAGAGGCCAGTCTTTTTTCATTGGTGCCCAGTGACAGGACTAGAGGAAATAGGCACAAACTTGAACATAAGAAGTTCCACCTAAACATGACGAGGAACTTCTTTACTTTGAGGGTGGCAGAGCACTGGAAGAGGCTGCCCAGGGAGGTGGTGGCATCTCTGTCTCTGGAGACATTCAAATCCTACCTGAACAAGTTCCTGTGCAACCTGCTCTAGGTAGACCTGCTTTGGGAGGGGAGTTGGTCTAGATGATCTCCAGAGGTCCCTTCCAACCCCATGTAATTCTGTAATGATGAAGTAAATGCATTGAAAAATACTGGAAATTATCAACAGGAATGAAAGCTACAAACTGATCTTTACTACATTACTGTCTAGTAAAACGGATGAAAGCAAAGAAAACCTCTGGAAAAATTCAGAAATTGCATTTTTTCTGGCTGGCCACAGAGTGTCACTGTTAACCCACACGTTTCTCAACGGAGAGCCTATCTCCACCAGCATCAGCTCCTGCCAGACCGCAGATGTCAGAGTGCCCGCTTTGATTAGGGGAGGACTTAGAGCCTTTGGCACCCTTTTGTGGCAGGATCACTTTGAAACAGGTTTTGCTGAACGACAGATGTATGTATACTTTGTGTACCTGTTTTCTCACATCCACAGAAAGCTGACAGTGAGGACTGTGGAACAGAGTTGGAACAAGATGCCAGCTACATGCAGGTGACATTTAGCTCCAGATTGTTTTTCTATCAGATTTAGCTGGCATTGTATCCCAGGACTCTGCAGTTTAAATGAAAGCAGCCAACTGGCTGATGGAAAAAAAATAGTGCTGAATGAGGAGTAAAGAAATGCTTTGAAGACTTTTCTTCTTTCAGTATCCCTTAACAGGTCACTGACAGTCCCCATCATGAATCCTCACTGTTTGTGGTCACTTATAAAGCTGCAGATGCAGAATATTTTTCTTTTAATCTACAACCGACACGATTATAAATTCTCCTAAACTTGGATTTATCTGTGACTACGTACATCTTTGAGATTTCCAGTTTCGACAACGTATACTTAGAAATGAAACTGCTGATTCAGGTTGCATTAGGGTTTGGAGTGTAATTCCATGCCATGCTATTGTCCATTTCGAACCTCAAATGTTGCCAGTTTGTTCACTTGAGAAAAGCACCTCATAGTCACCTGCTGTTGTTATCAAGAGACGTAAGCTGAGACTGCCAGTGTCAGAGAGAGAGGGATCAGCATCTGAGCTAACCCACCAAAGTCAGCAACGAGTTATACACGTTCTCTGTAGACTGTCTCAAGCAATCGTTCCTTTTAT
Organism: Gallinago undulata; assembly: GCA_026546715.1. NCBI lineage: Eukaryota > Metazoa > Chordata > Aves > Charadriiformes > Scolopacidae > Gallinago > Gallinago undulata. Next base: position 177,263,061 of record JAOTQQ010000001.1, on the reverse strand, counting down.
TCTACAAAACTTGTCTCTGAATACCATTGCTTTGCCTGGTTGGCCTATTTAATGCTTTCCAGTCTGTCATAACTTTTCCAAGATGGATATAAAGTTTCATATCCCTTTTCTTTCTAGAAAAAAAATGATGGGGAAGGTTGCTTTTTGTTGTTGCTGGCTTTTACAAAAAGCCAAACTGAAAGAAAAAGAACTGAAAATAGATATCTAGATTATAACATTATTGCTGCTCCATACAGAGCACTTTTTTAGCTGTTTCAGCTCAGACACAGTATAAACTGCCTGCAACTACTGTTTAAGGACTTACTGCACACAGTAAAAAGTAGTTAGTGATGACTAATAACAAGAAACTTAAACCCACGTGAATAAAAAACCTGACTGGGGGGCTTTTGTTCCATAAAACAAATGGGTTTCTGTATCTTATACCTAAGCAGGCCTGTTCTACAGTACTAAATAGGATCAAAGCTCTGTTTACACAGCTCCACCTTTGCACCATTTCCTAGCAATGTCAGGAAAGGCAGTTGTTCTTGACAGATGATTCCTCTGCGGAGCCACAAACAGCAGCTGAAAATAAGTGTTGTGTATGTTTCCCTTCCGGCTCTTTTCGGGCTTCCCATGGAGGCTCTGATGACACTTTTCCACATATCTTCTTATTTATGCCTTCTCTTTTTCTTGCACCAGAATTTGCACAACCTATTCAGCAGGGCTTTCCTGATGCCAGCTAAAGTCACTCAGCAGCACAGTATGCAGGAACTTGGCAGGGAAAATCTCTTTTTACTCTGGATCTACTGCTGTGCTTTCCTTGCCTCATATTCCAGGGCAGAATTTCTTCAGCATCACTGATTCTCTCTCAGAGTAACCCATCCACACTTGATTCCTGGGTACTGAAATATTTTTTTCTTTTCTCTTTTTTTTTTTATTATAATTTCTTCTTTAAGTGGCTTTCTTCTAAATTGACCACCTCCAAAACCAGATTGATACTTCCAGTGGGTTCTACACTACTGCTTTATGTTTCATATCGATCAGCTCCCCACTCACTGCAAACCCCAGATGCCTTCTGACTCTTTACACAGTCAGGAGAATATGTGAATTTTAAGAAAGGCGGAAGCCATTTCCTGGTAAGAACTTTATGTAACAAAATAGCTCTCTTGGGAGTGCTGGTCTCCAACCTTCCTTTTCCCGAATCCCCCTCCCCTCCTCCACTCTGGCTCCTACTCAAGCTGCAGGTATACCTGCAGATGGACATAGGCAGAACTCTAGAGAGACAAGATTATGTCAATGCTAAGTTCTAAGAGGTGCTTACATACTAGCTAACAACCTATGAATACAGGCTGAGAGAGTTGGGGTTGTTCAGTCTGGAGAAGAGAAGGCTCCAGGAAGACCTTATGAAGGCCTTCCAGGATCTAAAGGGGGTCTACAAAAAAGCTGGAGAAGGACTTTTTACAAGGCCACGTAGCTAGAGGAGGAAGGGTAATGGCTTCAAACCATAAAAGGGGTGACTTAGACTAGGTCTCAGGAAGAAGTCTTTACTGTGAGGGAGGTGAGGCACTGGAACAGGTTGCCCAGAGAAATTGTGGATGCCCCATCCCTGGGAGTGTTCAAGGCCAGGCTGGATGGGGCTTTGAGCAACCTGCTCTAGTGGGATGTGTCCCTGCCCACGGCAGGGGGGTTGGAACTCAATGATCTTTACGGTCCCTTCCAACCTAAATCCTATGAATTTAAAGTTTTTATGTGACTGTGTCAGAACACGACTAATTCTACCTCTATGAACCAGTTGGTTTCAGACATCACAGACCCTACCACAGCCCTGCTAGGTTGTGTTTGGCTGCGGCCAGGGCAGGAAGCCTGGGCTGGTTGCACTCCCACCTCGTTTTCCCCACAGCTTCACGCCAGTAGGGATGCAAGGAGCAGAAAGGTGCTCTCTGGCACTTGCCACTGCGGGGAGGGCCAGCCGTGCCCGCCGGCCTGCCCCTGCCGCCGCCACCACCCCACAAAGCGACAGCAGGCGACGGGACTGCTGGGCCCGGTCGGCTACGGAGCCCAGCGCCGAGGCCTCACACGAACCCGCGAACCCATGGCGATGTCTGTGGGGAGGCCAGCCGGAAGCGAAGCCGCAGCGCGGGACTGCGGAGGCCGTCCGCCGGCGCAGGCCGGGACACCACCCGCCGCCCACTTCCCCTCTCACGGCGGCTCCACGTCTGAGGAGACCCGCCTCGCGGCTGCGTATCACGTGCCACACTTACAGCATCCAATAGGCGCTGAAAAAATTAGGGGGGGAGGGGGGAGAGCCTCGTCCCGGCGGCCACGTGACAGCGCGCGCGAACGGTCAAGCGGGAAAGGCCTCTCCCCCCGTCCGCCCGCAGCCTCTCCCCAGAGGCTTGGCGTCACGTGACACCCATCTCTGCCCGCTCCGCCCCCTTCGCGGCCCGCCGCTGTCACGTGGATAGTGCCGGCGCAAACAGTGGCGGCCCCTTGGCGCGCGGCGGGCGCTGAGCGGTCGTAACGGTTCCAGCGGCAGCGGGCAAGGTCCCTCGGAGGCAGTGGGAAGGCCCAGCCCGCCGGGCGGAGGGGCCGCGGGGAGCCCTCCCGGAGGATGCGGCAGGGGCCGGGTGAGGGGCCCTGGGAGAGCGGCGCGGGGGGGCTGTCGGCGGTGGGGAGCGGCTGGAGAGAGGCCGCCGCGGGGACCCCGGCGAGGGTTCTGTCGCTCTGGTGGGTAGCCGCCCGGGGGAGAAGAGGGTCCTCCTCTTGGTTGGGGGTCCTCGTCCGAGTGACTTGACGAAGCATTCCCTTGGGGCGCCTGTGAAATTCTCCTACACAGCTCTCTGGGAGTCTCTTCCTGCTTGGCGTAGCTCACAGTATGTTCTTACACGTTTTTTTGTTGGATTTTTTTCTTGATTCGTGGTGTTTCGATTCATTCTTCCCTTTGTTGTCGGCTTCCTGAAAGCTCGCATCTAACAATGAAAAAGCGGGGACTCCCAACAATGTTTTTTTTTTTAATTATTATTTTTCCTCACTGGGCTTTGTGTAAATAATTAGTGTTTCTTCAGTTTTTAATACGGTCCTTCTAAATTAAGTATTAAAGGAATGTTTACTTTTTAAAGGGAACTTTCCGCGTTCTAATTTAGACGCCTTAAGTGACCTCTATCAAAAAGCATGTTGTTGTCTACTGATGAAAAATAAAATAGACTTTAATCTCATTTTACAGATGAGATTACGAGGAAAAAGATGCTAAATATCATAAATGGAAATGTGTTTGGAATATTTCTTAGCAAGTTGCTTGGAAGATGAAATAATTCCTTAGAACCTTAATATGAATGTTTTCCTTCGAATGCTTATCTCTATATGCATCAGACTGAAATACAGATATTGCTTTAGAATGTCTTCTGTCCTGAGTGAACGGCTTCAATAAGTTGCAGTAATGATTCAGCTTAAAAAAAATAAGGTGGCATACTGTGATTGCAGTTGCAGTTTTGTTACGGTGGGTGGATGACTGTCGTCCTACTAAGGTTTTTTTTTTTCTATGGCTAAAACAGTCATATGTTCAATAGTATTCATGTACTTGGTGGTTTTTTTTTTTCTTGCTTGCATCTCTTTCAGTTGGTTACTCAAAATAGGAGGTCTGGTTGCCAGTTCTTAGATCAGCAGGTTTTTCTTTCCATGTATTGCTAATAAAAGGCATCCAGTAGTAAATCATGCAGAGGTTTGAACACACGGATTTTGTCATATAAGTCTTGCCTTATGTAAGGTCTAAGGAAAGTAAGTTAAAGCATGTGATTTCAGGGAGTGCAATATCTTTGTGTTGGCAAGGAGAAAGCCACAATAATGTCACTTGGCTCATGCACCTGATTAATGTCAATAGTATGTATTATTTCCCTGTTCTTTTTCAATACTGAAATATGAGATGAAAAAAAGTAAACTTAAACTGGAGAAAAGATGGGAAAGACTAGTGATATGTCTGGGATTTGACTCTTTCTTGGTGGAGGTGTGCTTAAAATTAGAAAGAGATCAAGTGCGTCAGTCATTTCTTGTTGTTCTAAAGCCAGATATCCCAGCTTTTGTGTTCTCACTGCTATTTATAATTCCCATAGACAATTAGGAGAAATAAAGGCCTGAGCCTGCAGTTTCTTTCAGTGCTGGAGTAAGTCTGCCCAGCTAGAATAAACCGCAACATTGGAGTGTCGGAAAGAGCGAAACAAACAGACATGCAGTTGTGTTCAAATAGTCTTTACAAATACAGGGATAATCTTTGAGGAGTTAACTATAGTTTTTTGTTGTGATGACAATTGGTACTGTTTTCCCTGTAGGATGTTGTGTTAGTCTATTGTTCTCTCCAGCATGGGTGTGTTTAGCTGAACTATAAACTCTGTAAAACTTTATCTAACATAATTTAACAAAAAATTTCTAGTCATTTTTTCTTATTTTTTTTTTAAGGCAGGGATTTATGTTTGCCTACACATATAACTGAGAATCAGCCTGTACACTGTTTCTTTAGAAAGCAAACGAGTGAGAAGTTGAATACATAGACAGCACTTTAGCACAGAATTTGTGAAAGGCTTCTGTCTCTGAAAGCATGTGGCCTTTAAAAATGTTGAGCAGATCTAGATTATTTTTTTCCCTAATGCTGGTGAATGCTCTGAGTTCAATTTCTTTTTATCACAATATGTGGCCAGTTTGGTTTCCTTCTCTACAAGTTATCCTTTCTTGCTTATTTTTAGCCTCACTGAAATTCAAACAGTCATCTTTGTTTCTGTTCCTGTTTGTATACTGATATTGTTGGATAATTTCAGAGATGTCAAAGCAGTTAGAAGAGGTATTGTTGATATAAACTCCTTCTGCTGGTTAGTTCTGCAGTAGAAATGGAGCTATATGGTCTATAGTTACCACTGATTAATGTAGCAGACATGAAAAGACAGTTAAAAGCAGTGACATATAGTGTTTCTAAAAGCAACTATCTACCAGAACACCACGTTTAATCTTATGACTTATATACTCATAAGCCTTTTAATTGCAGTTAACTTAAAATCTAGATGTTCATATGTGACAGATACTCCTTAGAACTGCTGTTGCCATGTTGCATATGGAATCTAAACAATATTTTGAGAGCTAATGTATTGAGACAGCTATTTGCATACAGAATAGTAACTTCATTACTTTGGACTCCACCTCGTACATTTGCTACAACATCGTACTTACAAACTTTCAAGTTAGGGTGCAGCCCTTCGATGTGATTATCAGGAGAAGTAAACAATAATCTTATCTCTTTTATTGATGCAGTACAGGAAGGGTGAGTGAAGGACACCGTGTTTCTCAGTGCCACTGGATTTGCCTTGGAAGAAACTCCGCGCACACTTCCCCTCCCCATGTTTGGACAAATGTTGCGCAAGGATGAAGTCTGAGTGTGGTTGGTGTGAGAGGTCAGTCACAATACTGCAGAGAGTCTACTCTTTTGGAAAGCATGCAGTGTATCTTAGCAGATGCTAAAATTAATTTGGTTTCTGTTTTGATGACACTGAGCTGCTTTACTGATATCTCCATTTACAGTACTGTATAGACCACCTTTTTTCCCCTTCCTGTGGCAACTAGAACTTTTATTAGAAAAATTGGCTAGGGTTGTTAAGGAATCCATCTTTAGAGAGGAAAAAGGTGGTGCTTATGCCTAGGCTGGGCATTTATTTTACATGGAAAATGGAGAATAGGTTGTTAAAACAGCTTTCCATGCACAGTTAAATCTGAGAAACAGTAGTCTGTGTATAAACTCCAGCACTACTGGATTTGTATGTTATTTCACTCATTTAGATGTAAGCATAAACAAAAATAGCTGCTGTTGCTATGGTAAAAATGTTTTAGCTGAATGATGATAGGTACTCCAGCAAATGGCAGCATCTAAGGACAATAGTTAATATTTGTAGAGGAGGGGAAAATGTTGCAGGTTTGGGGAGAAACAGTACATGTTATATAAAAGGCAAGAGGTATTTTCTGTTTGGTTCTATTTGGTTTTGGTTTTAAAGATTTTTGTTGATCTCTAATGGTTGCTAAACCTGGAGAGACTTCAGGATTTATTAAAGAAACAATCCTACAAGTGGCAGATGAGTTGGGAAACTCCTGAAATAACTTTGTACGATTGTAGCAGCTGTTGAAAATGAAAATATACAGCATTGTTTTAGATAAAGCAGTGTTACTGGCAAAAATGGTAAGGTTCTTCATCTGTGGATGGAGTTCATTGCTCATGTCTTCAATCTGGAAAGTCTTATGTGCTTGAAAGCTTTTCTTTTATCTACTGGTATTAGTTTGTCTGACAAAATACCCAGTTGAGCTTTGAGGTATATGCGGAAAATACAGAGTAACTCACATAGGTTTTGTTGAAGAGGAGTGGTTAACTGAGTCTTACAGTAGAGGAAAATAAGCCAAGTGGATTAAAGACCTAGTGCAAAGATCAGAAAGGGAGAGATAAAGTAGCATGCTTTAGAGTAGAATTGTTTTTCAGGGTACTGTAAAACTTGTTAATATTAATTTACTATGACATTCGCCATTAAAATAACATTTTGTCTTCGTGTCTTAAACTGACAGGATGTGTTGAAAAGAACTTCAGTGAAGAAAATCCTTTTCTTAATGTTGAGTTTATGACATGTTTATGCCTTGCCAATTGTATATTATATGGGGCAAATTAAGTAGGTAAAGTCAGAAGGGACAATTACTTGCTCAAAAGAGCAAGTCATTGCTGTCTCCCTTTAATTGATTAATATTGTCATACATTAAAAGATTTGCCAAAGTGAGGTAACAAACCTTAGGCTGAGTTTGTAACTGGACTAGAAATGAAGAAGGCTTAAATGCATTCAAACCTAATTAGCTGTGTAGAATTTGCTTTGTTCTTGGAATTGGGTAGACTTTCAAAAGCTGTTCTACAAATACATCTATTACGAATGTGCCATCTGGAGACCTGAGGTGTTTTCAAGACCTGCTGCAAATGTGAAATGCAGAGAGAAGTCAGGCTCTTAGTGAGAGAGGTGCCTATAGAGCAGAGCTGAGTTTGTTGGAGCAAGATTACAAAATTTGATAAGGGGAAAAGTCTGGGCTTTGCTTGTGTTGGGTGTTTCTTTGTATACATACTTCCACTGTGACATCAGTGTTTCTCAAACACTTAAAAAAAAATAATAATAAACCACCTCCTTCCAAAAAACATTTGCACTACTGGTCTTGAATAGCTTTCTGAAGCTATGTCTTGCTTGGTTAAATGTGCTGACAAACATCAGACATAAAGGAAAGAGACTCTCGTGTTCTCAGTGTTGTCCATATCTGATAGCCAGGCATCGTCAACAAGAAGCTTGACCTGAAAGCAACAAAGCAAAGAGTAGGGGGATTGGACGGAACTGGAGCAAACAAATGAAAGGGAAAGAACTAAATGTTAATGGGAGGATGGCGTCTGGATAGAGACTGCATTTCTTACCCCTTAGCTGCCTTTTTTCTTTTAATGGTTTATTGTGATTTGTATGATGTCACTGACATTCTGTGGAATTCTCCACCTAGTGCTTTTTAGATTTCACAAACTTGCTGATACCCCTGAGCATGGTTCCTAGATTGTCAGTGGCAGAAACCCTTCAGGGTATGAGTGACGTTACAGCTTATATGTGATGAAGGACTGAAGACCTAAATAAGCTCTGTGTTTACTGTCAGCTTTGCTCTTGAACTGGTGCAATTGCCCTGAGGAAACTGGGAAGATAGAGCATTGTGGAAGGATGGATTGTATACTGTGTTCATTGACAGATAATGTCCAGCTGTACATAATCTGTTTCTAAGTAACAGATTATGACAATTTTACCTAATCACTTTTCTCTGATGCGTTTCACTTGTTTCACTGCTTAATTGTACAAAATCGTGAATTCATCTCGTGTTTTTGTGGTCTCGCAAATAGCTTTTGACCTTAACAAAACAGCTAAACAGCTTTTGATTAGGCAAGGCATGGCAGATTTGGGTCATAAGCTCAACAGCCCCAGCTTTATGTTTATTTGCAGGATTCATATATGCATCAACAGCTTGCTTATGTGGCATATACAAGCTGTAAGACTACAAAAAAAATTTACAAGTGAAAATTTTGTGATAATTTAAACTGAAATTTGCTTTGAAAATGCTCTCAGAAATCCACTCTGCCACTAGTAGATATTTACTAGATCACAAGCTTTTAATAAATATGCTTGTAGAACAGCAGATATTCAGTTGTACTGAATACAGTTTACTTAAATATCCTGTTAAGAAAAGACCTTTTCTTCCAATGTCCTACCAATGACTTGCTATTTGTTTGTCTTAATACATGGAAATATAGTTACATATTTCATGTAGAATAGCATATTACACTTTCAGAGACACAACACGTATCTTACATTTGAAGACTATTTTATTGCCTGTTGAAGAAAGTGCAGAATACACCTTTTAATAAGCTTTTGTTTTTATTACAGAAATGTCATCTTAGTTGTAGAAACGTCATGACACACAGCAGCATCATGGTGGATGTAGGAAAGTGGCCAATATTTACTTTACTGTCACCTCAAGAGATAGCATCTATTCGGAAAGCATGTGTATTTGGTACATCAGCCAATGAAGCTATATACATAACGCACAATGATGAGGTAAGGCTGTAATAAAGTGGAACATGTACTCTGCAATTAGTTGTTTTCAGAATCCACTGAATACTTGTCAATGAATAGCTTCTTAGAAGCATTGTGTGGAACTTCTATATTTTAAAACATGTTGGATGTATCTTGTAATTTTTTTTTTTAGTCTTGTATGGGGACAATATAGATGGAGTATTTAGAAAACTTACAAATGACAAAAGCCAGGATGGATTACATGCACTTTTGAAGACAGTCAGAATTCAAAAGAAGTTGTAGTAGCTTGAAATTAAGTGCAAGCACTTCAGGTATGAAGATGAGGCTATGGCTTGCTCTTTATAAACTGCTTTTAAAAGGTGGTGGTGTCTTCTGCTTTCACAGTTTAATACTTTTTATAGTATAGATCCTGCAAATGAGAAGCGTACCTTCCAGGCATGCACAAATTCAGACTCACCAGTTAACTTCCAGAGTGTCCCCATGCTGACTCTTGAACTTATTAACTTCCATGAGGGAAGTCTCAGGCCCTCAGGAGTCAATGGCAAAACTCCTGGCTTTATGAAGACGTAGATATAACCACATCTGTGCATACCTGAGTATAAATCACTTGAAACGAGTATTCCTGTTTTTTCAGGTATTTGTTTTTGGACTGAATTGCAGTAATTGTTTGGGAACTGGAGATAATCAGAGCACAATAGTACCAAAGAAATTGGAAGCCTTATGTGGAAAGAAGATTTCCAGTCTCAGTTATGGAAGTGGACCCCATGTTGTACTTTGCACTGAAGGTAGAAAATTAACATTTAGTATAGAAACATAAGTTACAGATTTTTAAGTTCCACTTGCATGTAACAAGAATGGATTAAGGTGTAATTATATTAACTTATTACCCAATTAATGTACGCTAAGGGGTTCTTACTGGTCTTAAGTGGAACTAAGAGTATACTGCAATAGGTAAAGTATTTTTTCCATTATGTTGCAACTGTAGAGTTTTACTCTTATCATTTATGACATGCTCAGTCTTACCTGTGCATTTACATGTATTTCTACAATAAATCAGAGATTATACTGATACATGTATACAAAATAGTTTTATACAAATTATACAATTTTTTAGTACACAGATGATTCTTGTAATGGTTTAATTTGTTAATGTCCATTCACTTTCATGTTGGAATTTTCTAATTTCTTAGAATTTTGTCTATCTTAACTTCCTTGGAATTTTTGGTGGTTTTTATCACAGATTTAAGTATTTTTGCAGATGGTGAAGTGTATGCTTGGGGACATAATGGTTACAGCCAACTTGGGAATGGCACAACCAATCAGGGCATTACTCCTCTTCAAGTTTGCACAAATCTGTTAGTAAAGAAAGTGGTGGAAGTAGCTTGTGGCTCTCATCATTCCATGGCGCTGTCGTTTGATGGGGATGTAAGTTGAAACCTGTTCAAATCTCTTAATCTCCTTCTTGAAGTGAATAGTGCAGATGACCTTGCAGGCTGAATCTCTCTCTTTCTTTGCAGTGTAGTTACAACTTAACCTTTTCTCCTGCCCCAAACTAGGGTGTCTTTTTCTTCAGAGCAGACTTGAAAACAACTCAAAAAACCCAACCCAACAACCCACCCACAAACCCCAACAAAAAAAACCCCAACCACAAAAAACAAGGGAGTAAAAGCTTAATAAACCCTAATGTCTTTCATTTGTTGTATCCTCGCAGAGATGAGACCAGAAAGCTGTGCCACTTACAGGTGAAAGAGTGGTCTGTAAGCTGCAAAATGTAATGTTATTTGCTTACAATTCTGTTATTGAAAAGGTGTATTGAGTTGTTTGTATTTGCTGGTTAGCATTTAGTCTGTTTCTTGTAGTCTTTGTGGGTTCCACACTGATACTGTGAAAGAGCTTTGCTCTGCACACCTCTGAATACCTTTCTGTGTAGCTAATGAAAGAGCACTTGGTAATATCCAAGTCTGCTTTATGCTATTTGTTTACATGGCTTAAGGCTGTGTGTCATGGGAAACATGTACAATTAGTTTCCAGCTATTCAGATTTCACCAGTGTGTGTGTATCTGATAGAGTTACATGTTACTGCATGGAGGAAAGCCTGGTTTCAGCTCTGCTTTAACAAAAGAACAGTTCTAAATTTAAAACCTTCCTAACAATGAAAATGGAAACTACAATTCTTAACATCCTGATGTGTCTGCATTAGGGTTTATTATGGCATCATAGTGCAGCAGTTATACAAAGTAGTAAATTAGTATTTTGAGGGTAGGTAGGAGATATTGGGTTCATTTAAGTGGTCTGTGTTGTATCTGACAGGAGATCCTATGCTTAGGAAAGATCTTCATGTTCTCGCTTTTGTCTTGGTTTGTGTGTGGATAGGCAAGGGTGTTCATGTGTTAGTTAAACTAGTGATGCCAGCTGCAGTGTGGAAGTCTGCTGTCTCTTGTAATAAATGTAACATGCTTGAAATCTCAGAAGAGGCAGGGAAGTTTCTTTGTATTCTTGTATTTACCCAAGCAGTTGGTATTTGCAGCTTGTTTGCCATTGTGGCTAGTTAATGTACTATAAATCCATTCCTAGCATAACTTGCAGTAGCTTAGTCTGTTTGTACCCTGAGGTTTTATTTGCATCAGAAATAGTTATACAGAAAGCAGAAAAATGTGTTAAGTGGAGTTTTATTTACTGAAAGATTCAGCTGCAATGAACCTTGTGACTTAGTATATCTGGAGTTTCAGAGGGGTCTTGAAGTTGGAAGTATTTGTGGAGGTACTTGGCATGATTAATTTGTATTTTTTGGTGGCAGGGGAGGTGTTTGTCTCTAATGACTGACTTGGTTTGGTGTCACAGTAAAGATTTGCCTTCTGGCACAGAAGGATGTGCAGACTTCACATTAGGGTATCTGTCAGCTTTTACTGGCTAGCATGTCTGTGGATGGGTATTTCCAAGAGGACAAACTTTTTAACTGGGTAACGCATCTGAGAATCAACTGTCAGAAACAGTTTTATGCCAAGCTATGTGTGTGTATACAGGTAAGAAAAATTGAAGGAACAAAAAATACAAAGCTATAAATATATATATATTTTAAATATAGCAAACTACTTCCCTGTCTTCTGGACTTCTAGATGAAAGGAACCAGTGTTTTTCACAGAATCACATGGGGTTGGAAGGGACCTCTGGGGATCATCTAGTCCGACCCCCCTACCAAAGCAGGTCCACCTAGAGCAGGAATGTGTCCAGGCAGGTTTTGAATGTCTCCAGAGGCGGGGACTCCACCACCTCTCTGGGCAGCCTCTTGCAGTGTTCTGCCACCCTCAAAGTAAAGAAGTTCCTCCTCATGTTTGGGTGGAACTTCTTATATTCAAGTTTGTGCCCATTTCCTTTTTTCCTGTCCCTGGGCACCACAGAAAAAAGACTGGCCCCATCCTCTTGACACCTTCCCTTAAGTATTTATATATGTTAATTAGATCCCCCCTCAGCCTTCTCTGGACTAAAAGGGCCCAAGTCCCACAGCCTTTTCTCATAACAGAGATACTCCAGGTCCCTAATAATCTTTGTAGCCCTTTTGTTTTTATTATTGTTAGTTTGCTACTGGCAAACTTAGAACTGTCAGAGATGGTGCTTTTTTGATAATATTGTGTAAGAGTTTTGCTACTGTGAAACATTGGCTAACAAGAACGTCTCCTTTCACAGCTCTTGAAAGATATAGAAGGTATGATGAGTGTCCAGCGATAACTAAGTTTAGAGATCTGTGAAGAAAACTAAATAGCTGTAAATGGGGGAGTGCAGTTTGTCTGGGAAGTAAATGACATTCTGGCTTGCATTCCTTTTTCCAACATCATGGAAATATAAGGACAGTCCACTCGTTATGCTCTTTATCTTAGTCTGACTTATGTTTAATATTATGCTTCCTCTTCTAGTCAGATGCTCCAATTCTGTAGCAAGAAGCTGAAAAAAGTGCTATGTTTATATTTGCCAGATCAGTTCTATCGCTGTTTATAATTTTCATCTATTGAAAATTAATCTTAAGCATTTTAACTCATTAAATAAGATAGTTTACCCAATCCAATGCTGACTAGAGTAAGATTAGAATTTATACTATCATTACTATTATTAAGCCTTAAACTGCATTTTTTTGTTGTTTTTATGGACAGCTGTACGCTTGGGGCTATAATAACTGTGGTCAAGTTGGATCTGGATCTACAGCAAACCAGCCAACTCCTCGCAGAGTTTCGAACTGTTTACAGTGTAAAATGGTAGTTGGTATTGCTTGTGGTCAGACCTCCTCCATGGCTGTAGTAAACAATGGTGAGGTAAGTATTGCTCCATTCTCACATTCTCTCAGTTACCCAAACCTATGAGGTTAATGTCTGAACATGGAGAAATGCTGACATGGAGCATTCAAGCTACAGAGTTGTAATGATAGAATTATATTGGTAACTTCTGTGAGACCGATTTAGGGAAAACTGCAATGAACTGGAGATCCTTACACTAAACAATCCTTCTTATTGCAAAGACTGTATCAGAACATAATTCTTACTGAGTTTGCACCTGCAAGTACTGGAATAGCCATTTTCATATGTTTCAGCCTTCTCTATATTGCTCTCAAAAGAATGTAGAGTTTTATAAGAAAATGTACTTTTTTGATTTGTGCTTGATACTGAGTCTTAAATATTCTGTATTTCTACAGAGGAGTAGCTAAATTTTCTTTTCCTTTTGCAATCAGGTATATGGCTGGGGTTACAATGGTAACGGTCAGCTAGGTCTTGGAAACAATGGTAATCAACTAACACCATGCAGAGTGGCAGCATTACATGGTGTATGTGTACTCCAGGTATGAACTTGGGAATGAAAATGCATTCATGTTTCTAGCATCTGCTAAAACTGTATCTTTGGAATCATATACCTGCTTCTAGATTTCACAGTTTAAATAATTTCTTTTAGCTCCTGTAAAATATATTAGGCTTCTAAAAAGTGCAAATGAGCTGTAAAATACTTGCTTTTGTAAATGTTCTGAATGATTTAAAGTTAGCTAGTATAACTATAAGTAAATTATGAATACAAATTACATTTTTGTTACAAAGCTGAATAAGTTAAATGCAGTAGGCAAAGACAAGAGATGAAGGGTTACAAGATGTTTAAATTATATTCTACATTAATATTCTAATTAGCCCTTCAGAAATGAGAGAAAATAAATTTCATGGGTGTGGGCTTGGTTGTTTAGAGGTTGAGTTTTGTTTAGTTTATGTTTAGGGGGGTGGGGTGTTCCAGCTAAAGCACAAAACTAAAAATTGAGTTTTCCTGAGTTTTCAGTAAAGTTCTGTGGAGTTTCATGTGGTAACTTGGCTTGAGCAGTTGTTGGCCATTGAAGTGCAGCTGTTGTAGATTGTATAGTATTGAAAGCAGCAAATTCTGAAAGTATTTCAGAGTTGCAAGATGTGATGATGAAGTTCACTGTTCTTTGTGTGAAGATTCTGCAACGGAAGGCAAATAAAGGCTAGGGAGACCTTGCAAGAGTGCAGTAAATTATTTAGGAGTAACCAGTGAACACTAAATTAATGAAGTTTGGACTTTTCCAGTACTTACAGTTAATGTATTTTGTGTTAGCTTTAAGTACCAAGAAATAACTCATTATAGTGCTAAATGAAGAATGCTGGAGACTAAGGCTAAGGTAATGTGTGTGATAATTTTGTTTCTCATCTCTGTTTTGTTTAGTAGTAATGCTTATACATTTACTTACAGATTGCCTGTGGCTATGCGCACACATTAGCACTAACCGATGAGGGTTTGCTCTATGCCTGGGGAGCTAACACTTACGGGCAGCTGGGGACTGGCAATAAAAGTAACCAGCTAAGCCCGGTGCAGATCATGATGGAAAAAGAAAGGTAATCTTGCTGAAGCTGTTTTTGGATTGTTAAGTCTGAGCATGTGTTATGCAGTCTCTAGCGCTGGAAGCATGTGTGTGTAGGGCTCAGTGGATTGTTTTTCTATTTCTTATGTTAAAAGCATAGGAAAAGACAGGAACTTACTCATAACTGAGTGCTTTTTGCTATCTGTAATGATTATTGAAAGTAAACATAATTTGTATTGACCCAAAACTGAAAGATAATGACTGACTAAGTGTTAGGCTATTCTAAATATGGTTCCTTTGATTAAAAATTTGGAGCTATGAAAGTGATATGCCAAGCTTTTAAGCTGTATTGAGGCCTACATTTAAAAAAAAAAAAACAAAAAAAAAAAAAAAAAAAAAAAAACCCCAAAAAAAAAAAATGGGGAGGGGAAGGAAGCACCACCTCTGAACAAAGTGACACGTGAGGAAAAAAAGTTTTCTAAAAGGCTGACAATAGCCAACTATGAAAACAGAACTCTGTTCGCAAGCTTGCTAGAGCTAAGGGCAGACAATGCCACTTTTATTAGTGGCACCAGTTAGTAGTTTCTTAGCTTCCTAAACTCATAAAAGTATAACCCTAACCCTTGTCCACCTTCTTTCAGCACCCCTGTCATCCTCATATTTGGGATGGCTCTTCTGGTGTTCACCTATAAACTTGGACATCAATCCCATTCTCTGGGCCCATGTGTCTACCTATAGATTAACGTACCTCAGTTTGGAAACCTCTTAGTCTATAAATCCCTTAACTTGTAAATCTCTTAATTTGTAATCTCCTCTTAACTAGGAAACACTTGTGGTTTTTTTCCTCCATTTCTGACCTGTCTTTGTGGGAAGTGATTCCTATTTTTTTCTTGTCTCTCACACTTAACATTTAATTAAAAGATGCATAGTACCAAGATTGTGAGAGCTTAAAAAAATTGGGTGAGGGAAAAGAAGAAAGGAGCCATCACAACAGAAAGCACTGAGGTGAGGCTGCTGTGTCTGTGAAGGAACTGACACTAACAAAGCAAAATAAAATATTCTTTAAAAAAGCACTGGAAGAGAAATGTGTATGGTTGCAAATAGATCAACATTGTTTTCATACCAGTTTATTTCTTGAGTGAACGAAGGGGAACTGTTGCATTCAGAACTGTATGTGAACTTGAGTGTGGGATTATAATAAAACTGTCATTTGTTCAATGACTAAAGGAGAAAATATCATAGAACTTCTGCTTGCAATCTGAGGGAGAGATAAGTCACTTGAACTTACTCATCTTGCTTGACTTGGCTCCCTTGGAAACAGTGCTGTAAGGGGATAAGCTGTCATTTCTCATGAAGTATATTACTGTTGCTTCTCCTGAACTTTTCATTTATATAACTCTTTTGTCATTTATATGTAACGCTGGTATATAGTTACTCTAAATTTTTTCCGCTAAGGAAAGAAAGTTCAGGGAAGGAAGCCATTTAGGTGGATAGCTATGATGGACAATAAGTTGTCCCTAAAATGGTTGCTTTATGATGCCTCATGCAGAGGTGCTGAAAGATCTCAGAGGTTCATAAATTGATAATGGTGTAGAAGAACCTATTAGTCTTTTATCTGCCAGAAATTATTGATAGAAATACTAAAAGTGATTGTAGATTCTTTCTGTGTTTTATCTTAAAATAACTTCTGCACTTAAAAGGTGGGCTTTGTGCTAAAAAACCTGTTTGCCTAAAAAGGCAGTTCTTCATGGACATTGTTCTGTAGAGAAATAAACATTTTGATATGTGCATTCTTAGACTGCTTGGAAAGACATTTACTTGTCCCCACTGATCTGTTTCTGGCACAAAAGCATGAAATCCTGTGATGCATTTTTAGCATGGAGAAAAAAACAGGAAAGTGTAGCTTTTCTTTTGAACTAACACTAGAACTTCTCCTGTTTTTTGCTTATGTGGACAGAGCCACTGGAAATATTCTTGCAGCCATTTTAATAGAAGTGTGATTCTTCTTCGTTCTTGTAATGTTTCAGCTAGCAAGATAGGGATTGCATTGTAAGTGTGCATCAACAGCTCTAATATTTTAAGGAAGTATGTGAGGTGGGTGAAAATACCATATACACTTGATTTTAAAATAACAACCATAGCTCTTAAGAATTTGGAGTTAAGCGTGTGCATTCACCTCTACTCAAATGAAGCATTGTCCATGTTCCATGCTGAATCTTGGTGTTGAGGGAAGGAAACTACCAGCCAAGTCAGAAGTACAGGCAGTAGATCAGATTTCTGTCTTTATACAAAAAATAGGCTAAAGGCAAGGTAGGAAGGGTTTATTAATAAAAGATTTATTGAAAAATGCATAGGATCTTATTCTCAAAATGAAAGAATTTTTACAACATCTGCTTGAAAGAAGTTCTGGAAAATGCTCTGCAAAAATCTTAGAGGTATAACTTTCTTGCCTGTTCCCTAACTGGAAGTTTCATAAGCTCCATAAGCATCTCTTCTAGAGAGTAATTGTCTGGTGTGCATTGGTTTTAAAGGGGAAAAACAAAACTTTGTTTTGCTTCATCCCTTTCCCATGATAGTGGAAGAAAAGCAGGAATGTCAACTGATGAGAATAATATAATGGAACCAATATCGGATTAAACAAAATCTACAAGCAGTCTGAGAATATTATTGCAGTTTTAAAATATTGAACCATTCAAACTATCACATTCATGTCAGAAAAAGAAAGAAGTACAGGAGTATAGATGTATACTGTGGTTGGCTGTTATTTTGTTGAGGCATTTGGAAAGCCTTGTACTTTAGGAAGATTTTGTAGCTATAACTATCTTAAAAGATTTCTTCTGTTTACAGGGTTGTGGAGATTGCAGCCTGCCACTCTGCTCACACGTCGGCTGCCAAGACCCAGAGCGGCCAGGTCTACATGTGGGGCCAGTGCCGTGGGCAGTCAGTGATCCTTCCCCACCTCACACACTTTGCCTGCACTGACGATGTGTTTGCTTGCTTTGCTACCCCCGCTGTTATGTGGCGTCTTCTATCAGTAGGTGAGAACAAGCTCCAATGTGGCAGCCAGTGCTATAATATCTGTGTACTTTTGTGGTGATTAGTACAGATACCACTTCTGTAGCTGATGGCTCCTGCTTTAAGGAGAAACAGCAATTAAAACTAGCTCTTTTAGCTAGGTTTTTCTCTTTTCAAGAAAGCAGTCTACTTCAGCAGTTAAAGATCTAGAATTGGGTTAACAAGATTGTTTGCCTGTATGCATCTGGAGAAACCTCTGTTTTACTGTTGTACTGTGACTATTGTGTATTTCCTACATTTGTGATGTTTGAGCTCCAGCTTAGGACTCCTGGGAAGTACTGGGAAGTTGGGAGGTACTCCTGGATCATTAAACTTAACTTTTTTCTCTTAAAACTATTCCTACTTGGAAGACTGCTTCCTGTTGCTTGTTACTTGGGTATCTAACAACTTTGAATTATAAGTGTTGTCTTTTATTTTCCCCTCTTTAGTATTTACCCTTCCAATATGAGTATGAAGGAGCAAATCTCTTTCCCATGTTTCATGTCAAGAAAGTAAAGTAACAGAATTCCAAGTTATAATTTTGTGAGATGATTTCATAGGATCATAGAATGGTTTGGGTTGGAAGGGACCTTTCAAGGTTATCTAGTTCAACCTCCTCTGCAGTGAGCAGGGACATCTTCAACTAGATCAGGTTGCTCAGAGTCCAATCCAACTTGACCTTGAATGTTTCCAGGGATGGGGAATCTACCACCTCTCTGGGCAACCTGTGCCAGTGTTTTACTGTAAAAAAATTCTCCCTTATATGTGGTCTAAATCGATTTAGTTTGACTTTTCCCCAAAGACAGGCAAACTTGTAAATAATAGTCCCAGTATAACAAGACAGTAATATAATTATTTTCTCTGGTGGAACTCTTATACTGCCTTGGATTAGACTTTGGGATGCAGTCTCTGTAAGCCCAAGCCTTTCTTCTTGATTGTCTTTGATTCACATGCTGCTAATTCTTATTTAACCCCAAATATGTTATGAAGTGCTTAGCTTGGACTTAGCTTGCAGTTCCTTGGAAACAAAGGTGTTTTCATCTTGGATATACCACTTAAGTTCTCAAGATCATTTAGGAGATCTGTTGTCAATATGAAAACAGATTAGATCCTAATTTTGTTAGTCCTTGTACAAAATATGTTTTGTGGAGTGATCACATCCTAAGTAACCTTTCTTCAGACTCAGACTTTATCTTTGCATGTGGCTTGTCCTAACCCAGCTTTTTCCATCTTCTCATTTAGCATATTGTGACATTTATAAAGGTCCAGGTAACAGTGTCTCGTCTATAGAGGAAAACAGAATAGTTTTACTGAGGAGAGAGAAGATTAGCTTGGAGTTATCTGCTTCTGGGTAAATCGAAGTCTTGTTTTACCCTACTTCTCACTTTCTCCATTCTCTAGTCCTCCTCTGCAATATGTGTTAGTCTTGCCTTCTGTAGATAGTTGTCCAGGTCTCTTGCCTTTTGCTAATGGTGAAGGCTGTTTAAATGACATCTCCCCAGTTCCAGTACCTTTCAAGTTCCTGATTTCTATCAAATATTCCCAGACTGAGTACAACAAGGTATTTGAGTTTTGTCCCTGTAATTGAATTCTTCTTAGCCTTTGGGGATTCTACCCTCTTGGATAATCCTACTTACTGAATAGTTAAATCTAAAGCATTAATTTTGAGGGCATTTTTAATCTCCATTTTCCATATGCATTTTTTCATTCCCCACATTTTTTTATTCATAGACATTTAAAAAAACCCAACTTGCTTCTTTTTATGGTGCTCCGGGTTTTTTTTTCCTTAATGAGAGCTAACTCTGCATAAAGGTTATTGTTCTACTTCCAGTTACAATGGCTTTGCCAAAGAATGAATCAGTCAGTCACGACTGGCTGTGGTGAAGCACAAATCTGCAGTCTTTTCTGAGGAATGAATTTAAGGTATTTGGAGTGAAAGTTGATCTACTGCATAGCTTAAGCTAAGCTGATGACCTAGAGAAAAATCACATGAGCAAAGGGAGGGGGATTGAAGCATGGTTTAGCTAACCCTGAGGAGATGCAGGTTCTGTGGATGATCCCTCTAACTTTGAGGAGTGTATGGTCTTTTGTGGCACAAACATAACTTACAGCAATTTGTTATAGCAGTATTTCTTTTTAAATACTGACTAATTTAGCTGTCCCTAATGGCAAAAGGTAATTTGTGGATTGTATATTGTGTGATCTGGGAAAGGTAGGATGCAGGAACAGCAATAAGACCATGGAAGAAATGCAAAGAGTAAATTTATTTTCATTACCTCAACGATGGGGACATCCCCAAAGCAGCACCCAGGCAGAGGCACACAAGCAGGGATGCTGACGGTTGATCTGGGCTACAGGGTCACTGAACCTGCTGTTTTCAACTGTATATCAAGGATTCATGCAGATGTAGTTTACCACTGTGCTTTGGTCTTTTCTACAGCAGGGCAGGAATCTCAAGCATGTTTAGTAGGGTGCCTCTAAGTCTGTCACAGGCCTGTGTTATCTAAACACAGGTGTTCTACTTGTCCAACACTTAAGGCTAAATAACAATTAGTATGATATGTGTTTTTCAACACCCTAGTTGCAAGTCACATGTCTGTGTTTACAGTCCTGCTTGCCAATCTTCCATTATTTTCCCACATCTATAGATAACCAATAGGCAGTCCTGTGGGACACAGGAGACAGATCATATCCCATTACAGTGGAAATCCACTTAGTTTTTTCTTTTCCATACTTTACTTCTTATAAGCCATATGTTTTGAAACACACTTTTAGGATGTGTCAACAGAAGCTTCAAATAGTGGCTTAAATTAGGTTTTCTAAAACTTCAGAGTTCTTGCTTTACCACAAACCTTAGCCAGCTTGTGCTGCAACTCTTGTATAATTTCTGGAGACGCAGAAGAGGGACCTCTGTGGGACTAGTTCCATACATCTTAATACAAAGAGCTGTCAAAGCTTTAATCCACATCCAAATTTCTGAAGTGCCGTGTCCTTGGTTTTACTGAGAACACAGTACTGTCTCTCTTCAACAGCACTGCTTTTGCATTTTCTGTAGTCATAACTGAAGAATAAACTGAGTATCATGGTGTCAGTGATAGTTCATGTTAGTGACCCTTGGCAAGGACCTTAAAGACAACCTGCAGGCTATGTCCAATCTGCCAGGACAAAAGTGGTCAAATGGTGACATGTTTTCTTATTACTTAGGCTCAGATCACACCGCATCAGTGCAGCTGAAGTAGCGTGCACCGTGTCTCAGTTGAGTTGCAGGTGATGCTGTAGACTCTCATTACCAGCTGTTTGCAGGCTGCAGAACTGAGGTTGCCCAGCGCTAGCACTGAGTTGCCTGGAGGCTGGCAATTTCATGGGTGGTGTCCAGGTGGAGAACGAGAGAAGAAGTTCTCCTGCTGTGTTACCACTGCGTAATGAGCTGGAATGGGAACTACTGATCACTGCCGCCAGTAGCCATTGTGGCACAGTCCTTGCCAGCAGGAAATGGTATTGGATTAATTAATTCTTCCCATTTCACCGCTTAAGCCAATGGAGCCCTGATACTGACCTATTTTACTTGGCATGCTTTTAGTTGAGCTCCTAGCTTTAGGTAGTGATGTGTGTGTTCTGTTTAAGATGCTTAACGTGTTTTGTTTGTTTTAAAAATTGTTTCTGCAGAGCATGAAGACTTCTTAACAGTAGCAGAATCTCTGAAGAAAGAGTTTGACAGTGTAGAAACTTCAGACCTAAAGTTCCGTGTGGATGGAAAATACATCCATGTCCACAAAGCTGTTCTGAAAATCAGGTAGTAGTCACATTTCACAGCTGTTGTTTATACAGAATAACCTCCTGATGTCATATCTAAGGGGGGGAGGGAAAGTAAGGGGTAGAGAGGGACCCTTAAACCTGTAATTTATGGCATCAATGTATCCACAATCACTTTAAAGGAAGTGATTGTAAAAGGACTTGAATCAAGACTCTGTCTTAAAATGGTCCATATTCAGTTTTCGCTAAGCCTATTTGTTGTTTCTAGGATAATAAATTCTGTTAAGTTGGTCTGATTGCAATGTATACACAGACGTTTCTGTAGCATAGATCAAATAAGAGTTTTATCCTGATGCACAAGTATAACCATGCACACATTATTAGTAACAAAAATGTGGACTGCTGGCTGTAATGGAGCATGGTAAAATATTTGTGAACACTACAGAGTGTACCAAATGCATATTTCGGGGGGGACTGTAACATAATGTTCATGTGTACATATCACAGTGTCCCAGATAATGTCTTTGTCTCTTAGGTGTGAACACTTCAGAACCATGTTCCAGTCATACTGGAATGAGGATATGAAGGAAGTGATAGAAATAGACCAGTTTTCTTATCCTGTGTATCGTGCCTTTCTTGAGTACTTGTATACAGACAGTGTTGACCTTCCGCCTGAAGATGCAATAGGTATTTGTTTATGGTCCAATTTATGTTAGAAAGCAGCATCCAGAAAAACTGAGACAGGAGATGAAGAATAAATGTGTTCACTAGCCTATTGTAGACTAGCCTAGCCTACAGTGCGTTTTACTGATGATTAATTAAGCTGTCTTTAAAATACTGTTGTAGTCAACTTAATACAGCAGAAGTGTTGCATATTTAGAAACAAACTATGAACAATTTTTTCAAAGTTGGGAGAGAAACTATTTCTCCGAGTTAAATACTTGCATATTTTACTAAATTGAGTCAATTATTGTTTGAGCAAAAGAGCAAGTTTTAATTCAAGCACATATTTTTATAACAGTAGCCTTTTGCTGGTGTTGTGGTCCCTATTTTGTGACAGTTCCACTCTCACAAGCTGTTAGGTATGCAAATCAGTGGAACAGCTTGCATATTTACAGAGATTAACAGGATTGTGGCCTGAGGTAATAAAAGGCCTTTCTTCTTGTGTAATGGTAAAAGAAATTTTTCTGAATAGAGACCTACTTGCAAAAAACATGTTCTAGACATATAGAATATTGCATACAGAATACACGTGCAACTGTACCCAGGAGCATAAACTGTTGTTGAAAGAGCAGAGATCTTACAGTGGACTAACATGATGGTGTTTTAATTGCAGGGCTTTTGGATTTGGCTACTTCGTACTGTGAAAATAGACTGAAAAAACTGTGTCAACACATTATCAAGAGAGGAATTACTGTGGAAAATGCATTTTCATTGCTCTCTGCTGCTGTCAGATATGATGCAGAGGTAAACTTCTAAACTCCAATCTCTTAAATAGGTGGCTTAAATGATGGAGAAAAGCAGCCAGTTATACTTTTATATAAACTCTCTCTCACTATCAGATAATGCTATTTGACATTTTCAGAATTAGAGAATGCTGGACTTACAAAAAAAAAACCAACTGTATTTGTGATGAGAGATCTATCTTTTTAATATTTATTTTTATTCTTTTCATAAACCAGAACTGGGAAAGTGTACTAGTAAACAGATATCAAAAGATAACTTAAGACCCCGGCTGAGGCTCTGTATCTGTAAATGCTTACATCGCTTAATTCCATGGTAAAGGGTTATGACACTGTGCCAAGCTTCGTGAATTACTACTTTGGCGGGGAAGGAGAAGGAAACTGTAACAAAAAATTCTGAGGATAAAAACACTAACTCTGAAACAGCGGAAGGGTTTAAATATGAAGCAAAAGACATAACATTATGAAAATCACTCATGTAAGCTTTAAGTTACTTATTTGTAAGGTGGTGTGATGTGTGTGTGTGTGATGTCGTATGGTGGTAGGTTTGGGGACTGAGTGCATTTGGGTTTCTTTGGTTGACAGGGTGAGGTTTTTTCGTTGGATTTCTTGTTTATTTTTCTTTTAGCTAGTCAGTCTTCCAGTCTCCATGGTATGCTAATGAAATGGCAGGATAAGAACTCTGCTTCATGGGCCTAATAAAATTTGAAGACAGAGAAACACTGTGTGAAAAGGGGGGAAGGCTAGTGAAACTTCCCTACTGCATAATGTCTGATTTCACTACTAGATCACTAACATGCTGCTTCATGAACTAAAGAGGAAGTATTCCTGGGCTTGCTCCAGCTGTTTGTGTTCAGTATAGTATTGGTGCATCATGCTTGCAACTTTGCGACTGGTTAGTTTTTGACTTGCTGCTTATGCTTTT
Source organism: Gallinago undulata (assembly GCA_026546715.1). Taxonomy (NCBI): domain Eukaryota; kingdom Metazoa; phylum Chordata; class Aves; order Charadriiformes; family Scolopacidae; genus Gallinago; species Gallinago undulata. The sequence continues at coordinate 177,239,427 of JAOTQQ010000001.1, read as the reverse complement.
AAAGCAGTTTTGGTACTCGGTAAATCAACTCATTGCTTTTTCTTGTACTTAATTATATCCAGCAATTGGCATGCAGATACCCTAACTTATTTCAGAGCCTTGTAGTATGTTGCTTGTTTGATATACCTTACCGAAAAGGCTGTGTTAGTGTCTGAATTTTGGCTTCAGCTCTGCTGTGAATAATGATTTCTTTGGTGGGAGTTCATAGAAGATAGAAAGATTTCTGCGTTTTTAGCCTGGAAAGATTGTTTGCAGGGTGGGTCTTCAGTGTGTGGTTGAGTCCTCTTGTAAAGATTAGAAGAGGTCCAGTTGCTGTGTCTTGGCTATACCTTAGCTAAATTAGCTAAAGTTAGAGTAAAGTTCAAATAGTAGGTGTAAGTGGTACATCGGTTGGGTTGTAGTAGAAAGTGATTTTTAGATGCAATAATCCTAAGATGGGGGCTTGAAATTGCTTGGGTGATGTAGTCTCTTCAAGGGACTGTGTGTCTGGAAGACAACAGTTGAAAGAAGCTGCTTCAATAATTTAAAATGCCTCTGTGATATGAAACTCTCCTATACTTGCTTTCTTTTGGTGACTGACAGAATTGAAGTGGCTAGAATTAGGTCAGGTCTGCCTTCTTATTGTGGCTTTTAAAATAATAATTGGATGTACCTAGTGCCTTTATTCACTTAAGTCTATATTAAGTACAGTTTGTTGGGAGTGCATCCACCTGCAAATGAAATTTAGCCTTTTTTTATACAGAACTTTAAATTTTCCAAAATTACTTCCTAATACTACAGTATTTCTATTTATTGTATGCTTATGTTACATTGACTTGGAATATGAAATTTTTAATAAAGCAGTGCAAAATATCGTAATGTGTATGATGTAATTTTGTTGAAAATGCTAGTTCATTCTGTTATTTAAAAAACAAGAAAACCCTCAGTGTTCAGTTCTAATAAGCTTGTCTTTTTTTGTTGCACAGATGCCACACAAGTCAAGATCTGCAGCTTCAGAATGCCTGGTTTTAGGCCAGGATTTATTTTTGTATTATTGTTGTGTCAAGAACTGTCACTGGCATGCAGTAGCTATAGCTTTCAGCATTGACCTTAAATGAAAACATGAATATTAATCAGTTTTTCAGACCTTACGTGGCTTAAAGAGCTCTGCAATTTTTTTATGCCTTACTGCAGTGCCCAGTCTGCTGAGCAGCTAAGGGTGTGTTCTCACGTATAAAGTACTAGTTCTACCCATCTATAACATAATGAAGGAATTAGAACAGGGTGGGGAGTTGCTCTATTGTAAGGGCTACAGCATCTTCCTTGTAGCATCTTAGATCTGCACGATGAAGAGATGATCTCCTCCTCAAAAGAGGAGTTGGAAAAAATCTGAATGGAAAGCATTCAGTGGTCAACCTTATATTGACAATGACTGTCTCTTGTTTTTTTAGACATCCTTTCTCTCTGACATCATGTGGGTGCAATGATGGTTGTCTGTAAGGCTTTTCTAATCCTTAAGTGGAAGGCACTTCCAAGTAGACTCAAATATCCAAAGCCCATTTTCTGCAAGAATTTTTATGCCAAATTGTCCTTCGTTTTGAATCAGTTTTGGGATATCTGTGAAATACTTTGTAACATGAGTTTGTTTCTAATGCACAAAAAGGCCTTCTACCTAAACTGTGCTTTAGAACTATCCAGCTAGTATGTACTTGCTCTGAGAGTGGTGACATGCAATTTCAAGGCTTTAATGAATCACAAAATCACCTCGGTTGGAAGGAACCTTTTAAGATCATCTAGTCCAACCAGTGAAAAAAAGAAAAAAAAACAAAAGCCTTTATCTAAGCTGGAAGTCAAGCGACTTTACATGTAGATTTGAGTTTATATTATGGAAAGACCTACTTTTTCTTAATTCACAGTCTTGATTATATATCATTACCCCAAGACGTGCTGTTTGTATTGGGTTTTGTTAATTTTTAGTGAATGCAAATGAAACTTTTCAAGTGGGAAAACTCCCAAAATATATATTGTTCAGAACAGCTGATTTTTGTGACTGCAGCTATGTAGTGAGAACCCAATTATAGTTACTTTTCCTTTTGTAACCATGTTACATGGGTAGAATTACTATTTTCTGTTGCATTTACATAGTGACTATGGGGAAAAATATTGACAGCCACTGGGCTAATGTACTTGTCTGATTCTCTGCAAAAATAAAGCACATACAGGCATTTGTGCCTGAATGTAATTTTCTGTGATGGATGCAAAAATAATGTTGTTTTGTTTTTTTTTTCTGTTTAGGACTTGGAAGAATTCTGCTTTAAGTTTTGTGTCAATCATTTGACAGAAGTGACACAAACTACAGCATTTTGGCAAATGGATGGTCCCCTGCTGAAGGAATTCATTGCTAAAGCCAGTAAATGTGGAGCCTTTAAGAACTGAAATGAGGCTGTAAGTTATGGATGTCCGTAGATTTTTTTACAGTTATAACAGGATGTCATAACTGTACAGGTAAAAGTGAGTGTTACCTGATCTCATGTACCAGACGATGTGAAAGGCCACAGTAAAAGCAAATAATTTCTGTGCTCAAGAGCGAACTGTTGTAAAACTCTCAAGCAAAATATTCACTTGAATTTAGCAACTGTGGATGGTTGAACCAGTTGAAGATTTCAGATGGAGAGAGGAAACGCTGTAATGTGCAAAGGACACCAGCCGGTGTTAAGGACTTATGATTTTAGTCTAACAAAACTCAGTTCTAGCACCACCTATTAGTATTTTCAATTTACTACTTGGGGTTGGAGAATAGTCTGACTTGAGCCACTGAATGATGTTACTTAAATCATTTAACTCCCTGGGATTATAGGGGAGTAAATGGCATGAATATCCTTTACTGCATTTGCATGATTGTGTATAAATTTGCCTTGTGCTGTGTGTAATTAACCAAGTGTATCCAGTGCTTAGAAAAATGTGCAAAAATAATATATCCTCAAAGCCTATGCAAGTGACTTTGAAGAAAGGAGTAATTAGCAAATCTAATTGCAAGTAAATCTTTGTATTTGGGTATACCTTAATATACGTTGTAATGTTGTCGTGGATGGAGTTGTGCACTTCACTCATAAGAGAGAAGCAACAATATACTTCATTGATATAAAACAGTGAATTAACAAAATTCCATGGCAAATGTGACAGCGGTTGAAGATGGCAAGGCACACTTGGTTATTTACTGCATAGAGGACTGGGTCAGACAGTCTGTTGAGGAGACCCTCCCATTGAGTCACAAGGTTCAGAAAGGACGCCCTTGGTTTCTAAACTCAGAGAGGGATCGAGGTGGAGTGGATACACTCCTAGTCCCAGACTTGGTCAACAGTTTGTCTAAACAGTTTATATATGCGCAATCAGTCCTTTATATCGCTTAGCTAAGATTTCAGATTTTAGCATGCTATTAATCTCTTACCGAATATCTGATGCAATAAGGATTCTCTCAACCTCAAGGAATAATCTTGAGAGGTGTCCCTACACTCAAGGGGAGATCCTGGCATGCAGCCTGCTGCTGAGCAGGAGAGCTCAGAGGGCTCTTGGGCTACTCACTATTTATGGAGTAAGATGATTGACTCATGGTCATATTTACATACTGACTGTAGATGTTAGTTTCTTCCAAATTTGGCTTGAGTCAGACATTGACCAGTACTGTGCTTAGGTGGGTGTGTTGCCATAAGTTATCTGTCTCCCCGAAATCCACTTTGAGACTGATGCATCCATCACAACCAGATGCATCCCTCATGACTGCCACTAGTGGTTGTTGCTAGAGCAGGGTTACAGGAAGAGGTCAGGCTGGGGATTGAGGGGAGCACAGAATCACACTCCACCCCGTGACTATAGTCTTATTCTCATAGAATGGTGGTACGGTCACCTCTTGCCTCTGTGCCATAAATAGTGTATTGATAATTTATGCGCTTACAGATCAACAGCAAGTAGCTAGTGAAGTATTGCTATTTGCTCTGTATTAATTGGTATGTTTTGGGTGGTTCAAGTTGGGTATTTGTTTTATCATGTACCAAACCTTTATATACAATATAATTATAAGCAATAAACATTAAAGTTACAGTTAGTAAAATCGCAACTGGGTGAAGCATAAGATTAAATACTCCCGTTGCTGTTGGTGACCATCCAAGAAGACTTTCCCACCAATGGTGTTCTCCACCCTTCTTCGCTCTTTCCAAGCCATAGTATATCTCTTCTGTATCATGATGAACAGTGATTAGGTCTTTGTGTCCCTTGTTTTGGGCACGTTCTAGCAGTTGACACAGATGATCGTGTTGTAATATTTTCTTCACCGATGTAAGATTCATTCTAAAGGGTGTAGGAAATAAATCTTGACTCAATATGTAATTTGATTGTAACAATTGATAAGACATAACAGGTGCTGAATATTTAAGCTTGCATCCCATAATTTCAGTAAAGTTACAAACACAAGTATTTGAGTGATTGCTTGTATCTACAGCAAAATTATCTATGAGTATAAAATCACAAAGAGTTCTCATTCAAATACATCCTTTTCCAATACATATGAGTATAGTTTCAGGGATTTCATTGGGATGTATTTCAAAATTACGAACGTTTTGTTCAGTTTCAAGAGAAACGTCTTGGCCTTTGGTGTTACTGTCACAAATAAGTCCTCATTGTTCCTGCGCAAGGCATGTGGCAACATCAACAATTTGCCATTTGTTTCTCTTTTGTTGGGCCCACACTGTATGTTCTGATGGATGGAGTATAGTTCCATTGTGGTTTAATCCCAATGACTTGGTGTATGGTATATACTGAAGCATTGCATGTGGTTTTTATTTGCATTATACCAAACTGCCTTTTGAATTTCAGTAGGTAAGGTGCCCTCTTCAAGTTCTCTTGTAACTGCTGCTACCATAGATTGCATACACAGCTGAGCTTGGATACAACCAAGAGCTAAAGGAACATGCACCAAGTGCATCCACAGTCAATTAGTGGTTCCTGTCATTAATTCTTTCCCATTGAAGCAATGTATCGGATAAGAGCCATTGGTTAGTTCCTAGTGCTACTAGAGAAGACCACAATAGGTGTTCTAATTTAAGTCACTTCTTCTTGTGCTCAGTTTGTTTATAAGTATTTCAGCACTTAGGCCATTTAAGATTCCCAGTCTTGTCCCTACAATACCAGTCACATCTCTCCATGTTTGTCTTGGAGAGGTAGGGGCTGGCCCTTGTAACCATGCTTACCATCCTGTGTAGGACATCCTTAGGAATGGTGAACAGCTCGGTTTGATTGTAGAGATTATTAATTTGCATCAGTAGTTGTTGAAATCTGAGATGCCTTCTCAGGGGTAGACCCACTGATCATTCAGCATCCTATTTTAATTTCTTTGGCTGCTGGTTCTCTGAAATCAGGGAGCTTTTTTATCAGCTTCATCTTTATCCCAACTCCATTGCCATGGAGACCAGCTTCAGGGCAGGTAAGACTGTGCTGGGGAAGGGATCTGTAGCAAAAGGGGCTGATGAGAAGCTCTTTTGGGGCTTTTTGAAGCCGGGACAAGCCCTCTGCTTGTACTGGGGCTAACAGCTAGTGGGTGGTGCTGCTGAAGGAGCCCAGGCAGAGCCACCACCACCCCTGGTTGATCAAGCCACCAGGTTATAAGATGCCTCAGAGGGGGCAGGGACTAGTCCCTGGCCACAGAGTGAGCACCCAGTGCTGGTATGTGTGCCCTGGCGGGTGCCTCAGGAGGCTGCAGCCTGTATGGCAGGGCGCTGAGCCTCTGCCAGTGTACGAGGTAAGATCAGTCCCTCTAAGTGGCCAGAGGACTAGGGCATTCATCCCAACTGACCCTCGAGTTGCAAGGTGTCAGTTGCTTGTAGAGATCCAGCCATGCTTGCTCCCTGGTCAAAGGCTGTTTTGAGGAAAGCTGTAGGCCCCCAGACAGAGGCCCCACGCACACATATGGGTGTCCAGGCCTCTGGCTGCAGAGAGTGCCAAAGCTTGGTGCTGGCAATGGAGGGCAGCGGAGACGACACCTGTGTCAGATGTGAGCAGGTGAATGACCTGCTTAGCCAGGTGGCAAAGCTGAAGGATGAAGTGGAGAGGCTGAGGAACATAGACAAGTGTGAGAGAGAGACTGACTGGTGGGCCCACTCCCTGAGAGAAAGGGAGCAGGTTGAGGCCCCACGTAAATCAGAGGACCCTCTTGTCACCAAGCAATAGGAGGTGATCTCAGAGAAGGGGGGAAAATGGAAACAGGTCCCTGCTTGGGGAAGCAGGCAAGTCCCCTGCTGCCCCCCACAGCTTCCCAGTTACTCCTGCAGAACAGGTATGGAGTCCTGAAGGAGAGACTGGCTGTTGGAGAGGAGCATGGTACACCCAGGCCAGGAATGTCAAAAGACCAAGTCACCATAGACCCGGCATCACTACTAGCTCCACAAGGAAAAGCAGACGGGTCATTGTTGCGAGTGACTCTCTGCTGAGGAGGGCAGAGGGACCGATATGCCACCCTGACCCACTGCACAGGGAAGTCTGCTGCCTCCCAGGGATGTGACGGATAAACTTCCTGCCCTAGTAAACCCCTCTGATTATTACCCCGTTAGTATATCAGGTGGGTAGTGATGTGATGAAGGTGATAGTAGTGATGAAGTGGGTAGAAGGAGGCCAAAATCAATTAAAAGAGATTTTAGAGCCTTGAGATGGCTGCTTAAGGGATCAGGAACATAAGTTGTGTTCTACTCTATCCCTTCAGTGGCAGCCATGAATAAGGAAATTAATAGGAAGAGGCAACAGGTCAACTCGTGGCTCTGGGACTGGTGTTATCGGCAGGGCTTTGGGTTTTTTAATCATAGACTGCTATATGAGACACCTGGCCTGCTGGCGGCAGGTGGGATCACAGAATCATGGAATTGTCAGACTTGGAAGGGACCTCTAGAGATCA
>JAOTQQ010000001.1:177187606-177227998 GCA_026546715.1 Gallinago undulata | reverse complement strand
TTTGTTTGTTTGTTTTTTTAATCTCAAAGGTCCCTTCCAACCACTAAGACTCTGTGATTCTGTGATTCTGTAATCACTAATGCTACTTGCCATCCTGCCCACTACGCCAGTTTGTCCTGGATGGAGTCTTGTGGTTCACTCATAAGAGAGAAGCAACAATATACTTTATGGATATAAACCAGAGTTAACCAAGTTCCATGGCAAATGCGGCAGTGGTTGAACAAGACCAGCTGGTGAGGTGTGCTGGGTTATTTACTGCATAGAGGACTGGGTCAGACAGGGTGAGACCCTGGTGTCCGCTCCCGTGCCCTGCAGGAGAGCCTTAACAGGCCTTGGGCAGGGCACTATTTGAAAAGATAAAAAGTCACGTTGGCATATTTGCACACTCCACCACAGAGGGGAAGGGGTACACGCTGTCCTGGAAGTGGGGGCTTTGCATGTAAGTGTTGTGTAAATTTAAACTACGTGTAATAAAATTATTTTTTTTTTTTGTACCTGTTTGGTAGCAAATTTCTTTGGACTTTGAAGAAAATGGCAAGCTTTTCATTACATGCAGCATACAAACTGCTTTCAAAGAAACAACTGAAAAAAACCACACCCCAAAAAACAAAACCCAACACTAACCCACCGCCCAGACTCTGTATTACTGAATCCTACTGCTTTCACTGTGCTTGACAAATACCTGTGATCTGGATTTCAGCAACCAGCAAATTAATTTGTAGGCAATAATATAGACCTTGGTGATTAAACTCTATGGAGCTGAGATGATTGATTAATTTTTCACTAATAAGCCCATATGTAACCATAACCTCACAGCAGGTATGCACGGACATACACACCTACTACTTGTATTGTGTGCTTTTGAGGTGTTACAGCCGCACCAAATACAGCACAGAGCAGAGAACCTGGAACCACAGATTTAAAGTTTTGGTTAACTACAGGTCTCATTTTGGGCAGTTTCTGTTAAAAAAAAAACAGAATAGTTACTGTTGACAGAGGCCAAGGACCTTCTGTAGCATGATGGTTAGGAGTTCAGTCTGACAAAACACTTCCAAATGTGTTGTAAATGTTTCTAGTAAACAACAACATGTTTTGGACTGCAAACACTAGAGTAAAGGTTGAGCTTGGCAAGGGGTGGATTAGAAGAGTGCAGGACTTGTCCTCTAAGCTGCTGTCAGTAATTTAGAGTGTTGCTATAAGGAAAAAAAGAGCTCACGTGAGTGTTTGTCTTTTCAGGGAGGTGGCATCTTTCTTTGTTCCTGAATAAAAAGGATCAATCCAAGTTCCATGTTAATACAGTTGTTGTTTTAGGTGGGAGGTTTCTAGGCAGAACAGCTGTGAGCAGCACTTGAGTCCTTAGCTGAGGCAGTGAACTGGTTGTGTTTCTAGTCCTGGGCAGCCACCAAGTCCGAACTGTGTAAGAAGAAAAATTAGTACAGCTAATAGTTCTACCACAAAAGATTATGTTGTTATTCTGTGCTTATTGATCTCCACCCTCATAGAGAACAAGCTCAAGTTACGAATTTTGACTAGTCATGGAGAGAGTACAGCTGTTTTAACAGGACAGTGCTGCAGCTTATTAGGATAAGGGGTGCCTGACATGGTCTTGAGGGCAACAGATCACTCTGTCAAGGTGTAGTTAAAAAATGGTGTGACAGCATCCCCCCTCCTCGGCCACATCCCATGCAACAGTCGGGCTAGTGAGCACAACTCAACACCCAGCTTTCTGAAAAACATTTTATTTCATTAACTTACCCTTTTGTAGCTAAACAATGCTTTTCTGTAGTCAAACAATTTATTTGTGGGTTTTTTTATAGACAAAACACATGGAAGCGGTATCCTTTCTTAAGGGAGAAAGGAAGATACAGTTCATTGTTTGATCCATTTTACACTGTAGGAGTTGTCTATAGAGTATGGTGCCCAAACCATTTCCGGTCTGCCCGCAAACACTGTTCCACCACTGTCCTTACAGCAGGAGGAGTTATAGATTAAGTGGTCAACCAAGAATCACTGAATTATAAAAAAAAAACAACCCCAAACTCCTGTTTATAATTCAGAAGGTATCTTTGAGTGCAAGTTCTGCTAATTTATCTTCTTCGGAAAGCCGAAGCAGCGATGTGATCCTTACAACGTCACTGTCCAGATGCAGACAGCGAAGCAGCTCCCACACATAGAAGAGGGCTCCCGCGGTTAAAGTGACTTTAATGAGTGTTCTGTGGCAGCTCATGCTCCCTTGGTTTTGAGGAGAAAAAAAAAAAGAAGTCTTCATTGGAGGGTTGAGTGTTAAAAAAAGCAGGATTTGGTGTATAACCCTCATAGATCCACAGTAAAATTTAAAGAAAGGGACAACTTAAAATTATTGCAACAGTGAAGTATAAAAATGAGTAAAACATACAGTTCCTGCTTCTGTCCCTATCTTGCAGGGGAAGGGAGGGAATTACTCAGACACTGACCCAGAAGAACTCTGTGGTTTCTATCATTAGAAAAAATCCTAAATATTGACACCATCACAGACAGACTTAGGGATTAGTCAGACACTGTACTAGATGTACTAGCAGTGTTCTCGTGGGTAGGAAGGACCACTTCTTTTAAGTCCTGCAGCAGCTCAATCTTGCTATCCAGTCTTTTTCTGCTTTCCAGAAGTTCTTGGATTTTCTCCTCTGTTCCTATTAGGAGAAAGAATGGGATAAAAGCTCTTATTCATATGTAACTAGTATTAATTTAAAATATAATGTTATATATGCACCAACGCTTAGTTTAACCCACAACAAAACCTCTGCCTTCCTGAAGCAAAGTTGTTAGCCTGACACCCGGTATGCGTGGTCTCGTCATACAGCGATAGAGTGAATCTTGTAGGGGAGGGGACGAGCTGAAGTATCAGAGCATCAAGAAGACCCAAAGTAGTAGAGTTACATACTTTTTCATCTACTATATGATACTATAATCTCAAAGCTAGCTACATTACAGATTTAATATAAACTATCACAGCAAATGTAAAAATTATTAGTTTCATTACTAACCCAATGTTACTTGGCATATGAGCTTTAACAGTTCCATTTTCAGAATCCATTTGTAAGGGGACTCCTCCACTAAAAATGCAATTAAAATCTTTAAAAATAACGTATCGGAATTACACACTTTAAGCAAATTTACAAGCCTAATGGATTTTAGCCAACAGCAACAACAAAATAATTAAACATAAGAAGAGATGGTTTGGACAACTGCATTCACAGAATGATACGGGGTTGGAAGGGACCTCTGGAGATCATCTAGACCAATCCCCCTGCCAAAGTAGGTCCACCTAGAGCAGGCTGCACAGGAACATGTCCAGGCAGGTTTTGAATGTCTCTGGAGAAGGAGACTCCACCACCTCTCTGGGCAGCCTGTTCCAGTGCTCTGCCACCCTCAAAGTAAAGAAGTTCCTCCTCATATTTGGGTGGAACTTTCTATGTTCAAGTTCGTGCCCATTTCCTCTTGTTCTGTCACTGGGCACCACTGAGAAAAGACTGGTCCCATCGTCTTGACACACACCTTTTAAGTATTTATAGGTGTTGATCAGACTAAAAAGACCCAAGTCCCTCAGCCTTTCCTCATGAGAGAGATGTTCCGGTTCCCTAATCATCTTTGTAGCCCTTTGCTGTACACTCTCCAGCAGTTCCCTGACCTTCTTGAACTGGAGTGCCCAGAACTAGACACAGTACTCCAACCTTTATGGCTGCATATCACCTTCACGCATTGAACCTCAGAGTTAGCTAATTAAAACTCCTTTCCCTTTTCACAGGGATAAATTAAAGCAGAAGTTAGAACAAAGCTGTTGTTAGAGAGGAAAATGGAAGCGAAGGACTCGCCTATCTGAAAACCAGTTTTAACCCTGTTGCGTGCAATAGCTGAGACAGGTCCAAGCTACAGATTTTCCTTCCACCATCGGTGGTCCCAACCACCCGCTCCTGCCCCTGTTTTCATTTCATTCTGAGCATTCTCATCTTGTTTTTCAAAGCACATTATAGTTGCCCTCAGGTACAGGTAAGTTCTGCTCACAGCATTTAATGCTCTTAACTGACACACAAGAGCCAGTCTGATGAGCATTCACCAGCAAGGAGCAGAGCTGTAACACAGGAAAGCTGCTGAAGGGAGGCTGCAGAGAAGGAAGGGAAATAACCTGCAGCAACAGTACACAAGTGCACCCTGCAGGAGAGGGAAGACCCTCTGGGGCAGAGACCCTTTAGTCTTTTAAAGCTGTGGGACTGTCACTTGCCTCCCCTATCAGGACATACAGCCATACTGTATTTCTAAAGATTCAGGTAGCAATGGCTTTTATTCAATTATTCTTATAATGTTGAGAGAAAAGTTCCTTGGAATTTTCATTTCATCAACATGCTCAGAAGAACAACCTCAATGCCAAAAACTACACCAATTGCTACTGCTCTGACAGGCTTTTTATACACACCTGAATGAATATTTGTCAATATATTTTCAAACAGTCCACAGTCAAAGAGTGAAATCACTGTCTCTTCATACTCTGGGGAAAGAGATAATTTGATTTAGTATTACTGAGCAAAAGTTTACAGAACCCTTACGCTAATGCAGAGCCCTACATCAGAAGTGGCACAAAACAGTAATTATTTTATCCAAAGGTATTACTCGCAACTTTGTAAAGTGAGGAGGACAACAGGAGAGGAAGATTTGATTTTTATGTTTTTTTTTTTCACTGTGTTGTGGGCAAAGCAACACCGTGCTTCATACAAACTGATACTTAAACCAGTGAAACCCCCAAACACACACTAACAGTTATCAATAAAGTTCTAACTCATCATCCAAAGACTTAAAATGTACATACTCAGGGATTTTTCTCCTCAAAAGAGAGTCCTGGTATTAACAGACAGCTGGTCCCTCTGTGAAGCAGTAAGAACAACACAGACTTATGATCCAAATAAAACCACCTGGTTCTCTTCAGGACTTCTCTCCAGAGCCTGGGAGAAAAGGCCAGGCTGAACCTACCTATGCTTATCCCAACAAGCAAAAGCTGGCTTCAAAAATTCAAAGTGAGACAGCCTTACTAGAGCCTGCTGAGTTGGCAGCTCTTACCCTCTGCCGACACGGACACCAAAACACCCTCACTCTCTGCCTGCTGTGCAGGTCCAGACATAAGGCAGGACCCAGTTATTTAGCACTGTAGAAGTATCTTCAGGAAGGTGACCCAGGGCTGAGTGCCAGGCACTCAGATCAGCATTTCTGCTAAAAGTAGAGTCCCCCTTGGGGCTCCATACCTGTTTCTGAAGTGTTGTCATCCATCAGTTTCTCCTGCGCCAGGTGGAGCATGTCCAGCATTTCTTCAAATATGTCATCCAGAAGCCCAGCTTGCTTGCATTTTCTAAGAAAATCTATTTGGACTGTTAAAACACAAAACCACACACACTCATACAGAAGTGATTTTCACCACAGCTCATTTCAGAAACTAAAACTTTGGCTTAAGTCTCCTTTCCAGTAACAAATACTAAGGCAAATCTCTGGCTCCTCCAGCTACCCTCTAGGCCCATGGTCAGGCAAAAACAATCATTGTGCTAGGTATAAAATTACCTAAGCTCTTGGCTTTGTTAATTGCAAGCAAATATCTCCACAACACCAAATGCACCATTCCTAAATTCTCCCAATACCCCCTAGTATAGGAAAGCAAGCGATTTGTCTTGCTGAGTTTTTTTTCTTCCACTCCTCAGGACCACACCATGAACTGAACAGGCTTACAGGATAGAAAACAGTGCAAGAAGTGAATTACTACTGGATTTGGTGAAAGAATTATACTTTTACTCCAAGTGATCTTGGCATTAAAGTTGTTTATTACAGCCCATTTCATATGCCTATTCTGTCGGATTCGGATTGTTAGGGCAGTAAGTACCCATTTTTTCTTCACCTCGGAGCAGCAGGGCAGTGACAGGTTTCAGTGAGATCAATTCAATGGGCTGTTCAAAAGGAAAGAGCTATCAGGTAGCTGGCACAAGTCTACCAGTCTCCATTAAAATAAATGTTACTTTTTACTGGAGACATTTGTGAGAAAATAAATGTTGTTTCACTTACACTAGAAGCCCTACAAGGACTGCAGGATTCTTTATAGTTTCCCTGTCCTTTATAGTGGTAGTAAAAATTCAGAAAAAACTTTAGGCAGCCACCTACTGTCACAACACCGTGCCCGTGTACTAAGCATCGCCACAGGGAGGTGAGTAATCCCCACTAACACCTTCCAAGCAACAACGTGATCCCGACAAGCAATTGCAGCAGGGCTTTTGGGGTAACCCAAAAACCGCAGAACTGAAAGATGGACCCAGTGATTGATTTCACTGTTGCCATACCATATTTATGCATTAAGATACTATATTGGGTACACCTAGGGTTCCAAAGGTAAGATAAACCGGCGGTGGCAGCAGTAAGAGTTGAGCGAGCCCCACTCCTACCCAGTGAGCTACAGCTCCTCTCTGCGGTGTGCTGAACTCCTCCCACCGCTGGGTCACTGCTCAATGTCCCCTCCTCACAGCACCCCCTCTGCTAACCCATCCCAAAGCCTCACCTGCCAGAACTGCACCCCTCTCCTCCCAGAGGGGCTCAGTGCAGGGAGGCTGAGGTGAAGGAGGGCTGATTCCCTTCTAAATTTAATTGTACTGACAGAGGACGTGGAGGGGCCGGGAGGGAGGTGGTGTGTGTGCAAAGCACAGAGATTTATTTGCTGCAGTTATTTAAAACCTGCCCAGTCATTCTGCAAATCAGACTTCTGCTCCCTTGCTAGAGCATGGAGTCACTCCTCTCAGGAGAATAACAAGGACACATTTGCAGCACCACTGCTATCAACCATCTCCAAGCTCTGAACGTCTACGTAACAGATCACAGTTATCTCCTAGTTGTTCTATAAACTGAGTCGCACCTTTATGTCGGTTGTTTTTCCTTTTCAGTGTTTGCAAACTGTTTTCTTCTGCTGACTCTTCTGTGCTCTGTAACAAGATCAAAACAACATATTTTTACTTGATACTGACGTTACTTGCTTTGTTTTCATTCTCTTACCTCTATATTGGCAGAAAGCTAAAAAGCAGGCTGTATTTCTGTGAATACAGTCGGCCTCCCTGCACAGCTGATGACATTCATCATAGAATCATAGAATTTCTCTCCAGACATTCCGCTTTTAAAAACAGAAGTAAAAACCACTTCAAAGCAAAAGCTCTTTAAAAAAAGCTCAATACCTGGGACACCACCCTCATATCACAGAATGATGTGGGGTTGGAAGGGACCTCTGGAGATCATCTAGTCCAATCCCCCTGCCAAAGCAGGTCCACCTAGAGCAGGCTGCCCAGGAAGATGTCCAGGCAGGTTTTGAATCTCCAGAGATAGAGAATCCACCACCTCTCTGGGCAGCCTGTTCCAGTGCTCTGCCACCCTCAAAGTAAAGAAGTTCCTCCTCATGTTTAGATGGAACTTCTTATGTTCAAGTTTGTGCCTGTTTCCTCTTGTCCTGTCATTGGGCACCACTGAAAAAAGACTGGTCCCATTCTCTTGACACCCACCCTTTAAGTATTTATAGGCATCCTTAATTATTGCGTTTGCAAATAGCACAGATGTTAACAAACGCCTGCTGCTAACTCCCAGTGCAAATAATGTTTATTTCCCTAGACCTGGTGTAATACTAGAAAGGATTTGAGAGGAGAGGGGGGAATATTTTTCTTTTCTTTTGGACAGGACGCAGTCATTCTCTGCTGTTCCACATCATACCACAGTACTACAAATAATTCGTGAGCTCTGCCACAAAACTCCACCGGTGAACAATTTATCCCACAGTGGTAAATCCTCAGCTTCTTACTTGCAGTGTTTGTATTGATTTCTGAGATCGCTGGCGCTGGGGAGCAGCAGAAACAGCCCATTACTGTGGGTAACAGGTCAAATGAATCTCAGTTATAACACCAGGAACATAAGTGCTTTTACAGCTGAGAAATTCTTGGAGACAAATAACCTACCCTTATGAGAGTACTACATAAAACCTGCAAAGATCATCCACGCCCCCTCATGTGACTTCCCTTTAATCTCAAAACTTGGGAAAGGCAGAAGTTTTTTCCAAGGAAAGCTGGATGCTAATTTCTCTAGAAAGGAGACATCCTGACACCCCAAGAGTCACTGGGATTCCCATACATCCTTCCATGCAGCTGAGAGAACCACCTCAGAACAAAGTGTATTTACAGGTTTTCTAACAGCCTTTAAAACAACTCCCAGAGGGAGCAGCCAGAGGGTTGCTCTGCTTGATAGCTCCCAAGCCCTTGGGTTGCCTGATCTGCAATGAAAATCTGCCACATTTAGCATAGGCATAGGCTCACAAACCAGTTAAAAGGTCAAGTGACTCATCAAAAGCAGTTTTTCATGGAAACTTGTGTCAAGCCCTAAGCAAATATTGAGGACTGTAGTACTTTCAAAGACAAGGAGCCCCCAACAGGAAGCTCCTGGTCATGCCAAGATCACAGCCACCGAGTCAGCCTCATTCAGAGGTTCCTAATCGTATTTGTACCCTGTTACCCAAGGGCAACATTGGCTCTGCCTGAAGCAGCTCCAAATGCAAACAGCTTTGTTTTGACAGAAAGACAAGATCAAAACAAGGCAGCCATAAAGGAAAAGTTATTGCTTCTGTAAGGAATTCTCTTTCTGAATACAATGTCAAAACACTCCACTAAAGAAATCCTTTGCTGTAGCAGATGTGGGCTCCAGTTTTAGAACCACTAAAGTCAGAATTACCACTTGTTCCATGATGGGTGAAGGTTTCAGTGCTTGTCTTCTCCTCTTATTAGCTGAATCTAGGAATCAAGAAACAACAAAGTAACAATGGTGTCAACCTCAGACTGGCCATTTCACAGCAAATTCTCCCTTTTCCCCAAAAGCTACAAAAGTGAGGCACTTGGGTGGCAAGGCAAGAGTATGTTTCAGCTTCCCCCACGTTATTTCCAAGTAAGAAATGTTAGAAGCCTGAACCCTTAGGAAGAAATGCAAATCACTGCAGTATTAGGGTATCACTTTGTCTTTTAAACTCAGTATAAAGCAAATCCCAGTTTTTATCATAAGATTTTTGATTGAGGCTGAGTGAACTTATTGTCCCCAGGAGCAGCACTACCTCTAAGTGGTAAAAACTTGAAGCACGTTTATGAAAGATGAATAGGTTTTTTTCCCCCATCAATTCTTGTTTCTGTTAATATACCCTCAAAACTAAGACTACATAAAGAATTTAGGTGTCCCCAAAGACACAAAAATTGCATTAGGTTTTTCATCAACGTAATGACCTCCCAGAAAGCCTCCAGAAGCAGTTTGACTTGTAAGTCTAATATTATTTAGTCTAATAATAAATATTTAGTCTAATATTAAAACAAAGTGGTTTTAGTGACATGGTATGAGATCTCTGCAAAATCATCTGCTTTCACTCTGTCCTTTCCATCAACATGCACCACCACCCATCATCCTCTCCATCATCCTAATTGGCAGTTGGTGAAAACAGATACAGCATCACAAAGAGAGAGGTAACTCCACCAAAGAAGACACGGCAGGAGCAGAGAAAGCTAGAAAGAGTTCAACTGTCCACCAAAACCCAAGGGTTTTCAACGCAGTGGGGTTATATGCCCCCTTCTCATTTAACTCTACATCCTTTGGGCAGCACTTAGTAAGTTGTTCCCTGCTAGAAATCATCCTGTTAAGAAGAACGAGGAGGTCCTGTCGGTACAGGAAGGCTGTTGAATCAAGTTTGCGGTTTGGGTACTTGTCTTTGAGTATGGTGCTGTACATTTGCATTTTTCATGGCCTCAAATGAAGTCATAACCTCTCACTTTATTTTGGGTGGTCTAATTTGGAGCAGTCTAGGAGATGTTGGTGCTGTCTAGTGGGACATCTTTGATCTGTGGTAAGATTTTCTCAGCTCTTCCTGATAAAAACTTATAAAACTTGATACCTTACAGAACAAGAACACCACAGTCCAACTCTTCCTTCTCCCCACAGTGTTCTCCACTATTTTACATTTGTCAGCCTTTACTCTGGGTACATCCAACATTTCCAGTTAAGCTGAAGTTGGAGCCTATTTCCAAGTTCAAAGTGTCCTCCCATCCCTGCTGTACAGAGCTGCATGGAGACCTCTTGGCTCCTAAGGCACTCTGTCCCCTTCCAATCACAGAGCAGGGCCTGACATTTCAGCACAGGAATGTTGTCTGGACCAAGAACAAGGAGATGTTCCTTGACCCCATTTTCTCCAAACTACCAGGGAAAACAAGCCAGGAGAGGCAGCCCTTTTGTACCAGCTCCTGCTCCCACACAGCCCAGCACAGAGGAACGGCTGAGCTACTTCACCTGGGTTGGATCCCAAAAGACAAAACTCTACCATGAAGCCACAGCACTTCCATCTCAGCCTGTGTCACTCCCTACCCTGTGTCCGACTCAGGAGTGGGCCAGATAGAGTACCTGCTACTTCAGCCAAGTCACCAGCAGATACCTCTGGCTATTTTGAGCACCACCCATGTATCTGAGAGCTACTCAAAAGCAGAAGGCACTGGGCTTGGGGAACCAAGTGTCATTTACCCAACTCCCCAGCTGCTCTCCAGACAGAAATGGGAGAAGTTCATTCAGGAGGCAAGTTCATTCACTGCCAGCAGAATCCATTTACCCCTCATAATAAGCACCTCCAAAAGATCTCCTCTAGGAGAAAACTTTCTTCTAAGGGAACAGGCCATACATTGTATATGCAGCACTTGAAAACACGAAGACCTTCAACCTCATAAGATTTAAGCCATCCTTATGAAGGGAGTGGTCTACAAGGCTGAGGTTTATGCCTTAATGTCATCTCATACTGGAAACAAAGCAATCCGGGCCCTGTCTAGTACTCGAGCAGGAGACCACCTGGGATACTGGATAGACCTATTAGACCACAGAAATCAAATTGATTTTAAAAAGGGAGGGAATGTTAGGCCTCAAAACTATGGATTAGTAAAAAAGCAAAACTACTAAGTGAAACATGAATTTTGCATTTTGTCAGAACCACAGCAATATCAGGTGTTACACAGACTGTATGTCTGGCTAAGAAGCCCCAGACCCTATGACTAAAAGTTTAAATGACAATCACCTAACCCGCTGCTTGAGCGGCATTAGGGTGGAGCCAGACTTTTTCAAGAAAATTAGCCAAAATTCCTTAGACTTCTGTGGCAGCACAACACTCTTAGCGTTAGTGCTCAGAGTTTGATTGAGCTTAACTTCAAAGTGACGACCAGTCCAGGATGCACTCCATTTTGAGCAGGGCTGTATGCATTAGGTTAACAAAGTCACAGCATTGGTTGGTTAAAAATCAGTGAGATTCCTGACTACCTCTGAATCAGCAAGGACCAGGACTGCCAAATTAAGCCACATTTCTGTAGCAGAGGAAGCAATCCTTAAACAGGGGTTGCAAAACCGTTTTTGTTACACTTAAAAAGCTCTTTGGGATCCTTTAGAATGAAAGGCCCTATTAAAAAAACTACTGCAGAAGATGCAAATGTTAATGTTTTAATGTAACTACAGATAAAAACCCCAAGGTGACCACTTCTGTAACAGCCCTGTCTGCTAACCAAGTGCAAGCTTGCACATCACTCGTTAGCATGGCTGTCATATCTCACATGGATTTTAAAAGCTGCTTGGGCCTACCTGTCCACACTGACTCAGAATAATTCCATGAAAGATCAGGTCCAGTGTTTTAAATAAGTTTTGGGGGAGATTTGGGGAAGTTCACACAAAAACATCTTCTATTTCAAAACACCTTCTTGATTTTTGTGCATACACATGGATCTCAACCAAACCACTACTGCAAGACTAGAAATCCACCACTCAATTATAAAGGCAGAGTAATATTTATTCTGTTCAAATGAGCTATTGGCTGTAGGATGCAAACCTTTAAAAGAAATGGAATCAATGAAGCCATTAAAGAAACTCACCATACTGATTGGTCCTATTGCCTGGGTCATGTTTTGGGCAGAACACTCTAAAATTTAAGTTCAATTTTAAGAAAAAGAGAAAAAGTATTAATAAATACATAAACAGAGTTATGCTGACTGATTTTTAACAAATATTTTCCCCTCTTTTCATTGACCATAAACTGAAAGATGCTTAGAAAAAAAATATCAGAATTTGTGTTCAACATTACCCACCTAGGAAAGCACCTGCTGTAAAGTCACATACATGCACAAGCTTGTATTTGTACTTTCAGAGAGCCTTGGTGGATTCTGAACAGTGAAGCTTTGAATTATCACTTCCATTACCTCACTCTATTTGGACTTGACCGCTGTTCAAATCCTGAGCCAGATGCATTTTATCCTGTGTGGCAATCAAACACTGTGGCAGAGGGCACTCTTACTGAAACACCTAATAAAACGAGATTCACGCTGTCACCATGAAACACCACAGCACTAATAATGCTTGATTGTAGCTTCTGCTGTTCTGCCCTCTTGCCCTGTACCACTCGGGCCAGTCCCAGAACCTCTTTAGATGTACCTGCTCACCAATCAATGTGAGCCTATCAGCCCTGCATGATGTGCTGGCACAGCCACATGGCACTGTGCCACCATGCAGGGTACCAGTGAATTCCTTGGAGATCTCTGTGACCCTGCCTTTCCGCTGCCCAGTGGTGATGAAGTGGTCCCCAAATCTCAAGGAAGCAGGGCACCTCATTTGAGACCCAGTAGCTAATGGCTGTTCAATCCATTGAGTGCCTTAAACACTTGAATAATGTGTGAGATGGGAATATTTTCTCTAGTCTACGAAAGCCATATGAATTCCTTGGAAGAGGTAAAAGGCAATCAATACAACTGGAAATACTCCCTATCTTCTGGATACAACAATGGGCAGAGAACATGAACCAGCT
Organism: Gallinago undulata; assembly: GCA_026546715.1. NCBI lineage: Eukaryota > Metazoa > Chordata > Aves > Charadriiformes > Scolopacidae > Gallinago > Gallinago undulata. The sequence goes on along the minus strand of JAOTQQ010000001.1, from coordinate 177,215,115 downwards.
TTAATAATATGCCTTTCTTGCCGAAGGATCCCAAATCACTTTTTAAGCAAAATTGCCTTGTCAAGAATGTGGTTTAGATTTGTAATGAAGAGATCAGCTATTTGCCAAGGCTAATGCTCAAGTGTTTGGAAGAAATTTTTAAAGGGAACTGCATTTACTAGAACATTTTCTAATTATTGTCATTCTATTATTTTAACAAAATAGAAGCATTGACCTTAGAAATGCAGTCTGTTTCTTTGACACACCAGCTTTTTTTGCATTAAGTTAATTTTGATGCACAAACCCTTGCAGGGTTTATTAATTCAATCAGAAAGGTAACTACTGAAGGCACCTTATTTACATCCCTGAATTTCTAATATTGCCCTTTGGAGGTTGATTTTTTCCTCCTCTCCCTTTAATTCCACTCTTTTCCACTTAAAAACAACCTTCCTAAGTACAAGATCATCTTATAAAGAACAGATAGTACTTTTTACTACTCAGTCCACTTTATGAGGGACCACTTCCCTACTATCATTTTTGCCAGACGGCAGTAAAAACTAGACTTACTTCCCTACTTCTACTCTTCCTAGCCACTCCCATAGCACTTCTCCATGCTTTCTTTTTTTTGTTCTATTTGTTTTGATAATCGCTGCTCATCATCACAACGATGACAACTCAGAATTTAAAAACACCATCTCTCACTCTCTTGAAGGAATTCTCTCTTTTGACATGCTTTTCAGAATGTTATATTTCACCACGAAAAAGTGCAGGGGGCTGTCAATCCACGTCCACTGTTTTTCAAGTGTTGTTCACCATTTCTCCAATAATTTCAGGCTAGCTACAAATTTTGTGCTTTATTTACACCACTGATACTGTGCAAAAGTTTTTGATTCAAATCCCTGAAACCTGCCTCACCATCTTTCTCTAGTTCAGCTGTTTTCCATCTCTTCAAAGGTTGCTATAGCCTAGTTTTCTACATTTCTATATGGGACAAGCGACTAGTCTCAGACAGTGACTTAATACAAGGCATTTTTAAGGCTCCCTCTTCCAAACCTCCAAGGTCACCAGCTCAGAAAGATACTAAATCAAACTATATATTCAACCACTTTGTTAGCAGTTTGTATCTAGGCTGTTATCAGTCTCATTTAGTTTTCAACATCTCAAGACATTCAGTTGTCTTCAGCCTGAGGGATCCTTTCTTAAATGAGATGAGAGCCATTTATTCTGTGATCATGGAAAGTTTCCACATTCCTAGCTACACTCTTTCACAAGCTTTACAGAATTCTGAAGACTTCATAAGCATAAACTAAAAATATCATCTGTTGGGCTTACAGCCTTGCAGAAAGACATATTTACTCTGGAATGAGAACCCTACTGAAGCGGCCAGGAGTTGAAAGTGTTTTGACACAGAAGGATCCATCTTCTACTACTACTAAGGACTGCAGTATACTCCACTTCTTCCTGAAACAAGTAGTGATTAGATGTTGACCAGATTAATCCAAGATTAACATGGCCTGTGATCTCTCTGGCTTTGCACAGAAATGGTTATCAGGAGGTTTTATGCATCCCAGACTTTACTGTAACTTCAGCACTCCAAAAGATCCCTCAAGTCCCAATTTCTCAACCCCTTTATCTGCATCCTCCAAACAACTTGTTCCATCTAATGGTAATGCAGCCTGAGGGCAGTGGACACTTACTTAAAATCTGTTCGATTGTGTTAATTCTAGCACGGCACTTGAAATATAAGGTCTTTGGTGGGAGTACAGAGTTCTCTGCTTGCATATGGAGGGAAAATTACCAGAATTTGCCTAAGGTGAACAGATCCAATAGTGTTATAGCCTGCTCACTACTCAGACCACATTTACTGAAGCTTCTGAACCATCAGAAACTGGAAATTTGAGTCACATTAATAAAAACCTTGGTCCTTGAAGACTAGCTAGATAGCTAGTAAGGACTAACTTCCTCACTTTTGGCCTAGTGGTCTTTCAGGTGCATTGCAGCTCAGATACTGAACGGATTCCTTCCTACTGCTATGATGTTTTCCTATAAAACATTTCCCCTATTGCTTGTGAACAGAGGACCAAGCATCACTTTAAGAGAGGAGAACAAATTTCCCTTTTAAAAAAAAAACTTTTAAGACCACACAAATTTTAAGTCTCTCTTCCTGACATCACCACCAAAACCTTGACAATAATTACTTAGAAAATACTTGGTTAAATACCGGTAGACTCCATTTACTTCATCCGTTTCTATTGCTGCATCATCGCAGAGCGCACAGAAGTAGTGGTAACTTCTGCGACAGGCTCTTTCCTCACATCCCACAGTGGCTCCCTTCTTGCGACAGAAGTTGCACACCTGGAACAGGATGGGGTTTAGCAGGTCAGCATTACAGACAGCTACTGAAAATCCTCCCACACAAGGCAAACACGATCCTCTGTGGGAAAATCAAATCTCTTGTTGCAGTCACGTCTGGCTTATCAGGCAAGTTCACTCCTGCAAACTCCTACCCTGGTTCATTGTTTCAGCTACCTTTTTGCTATTTTACCTCTATTTCATACTGATGAATTTGTAAAGTGATGTGAAGAGCCCTGTCAGGGTGCTGGGCAACTTCCTCCCCCCCCCTAAATCTTACCAAAATTATTTCAGTACCTATTGGTATTACTGCTTGTATTAATACATGCTAGACTAACTTTGTAATGAAAAAGAGTTCCACCCAGGATGTAAGGGAGGAGAGCAGCTGAGGACAAAGAACAAATATAAACAAACTTCCTTCTGCTAAAACTAGAAGGTATTTCCTTTTACACTTACACATTGCATAATTTTGTTTCAGGTACTGGCTTAGTCCTTTACCAAAGTCTCTTAGGAAACATAGACTAAAAACTTAGTTTTTTCTCTTAGGAGGGTGAGTGGAAAATGCCAGAAAAACCAACACATTCTACTACAAAATGAATTAAATTTTCCCAAATATAATATCAAATCAATGTTTCTAACTCTAAATATGTAATTTCCCTAATCTTAGTAGAAGAGAAGGACCAAGTATTTTTCTGCCCTTTTTTCAAGCATGAAACAGGCCAGACAACCTTCATGAGGAGGACTAAGCATGAGATAGGACTAAGTGCAGATTCAGAAAGAAACTCCTTACCAGTCGCTTTCCTCTCTTCAGTTCTTTCAACACTGATGCCACATCAAACCTTATATCCAGATTTTCTGGGTTATAGTCTTCAGATTCCACAAACCCTGAGGAAAATAACTGAAGACAAAAAAGACAATATTAAGAATTAATAGAGGGACTTAGTCACCAGTGCAGAAAAGACAGGAAGGGTACATCTTTTCCTTTTGCACTTGCCCTACCTAAGAAGGCTGATTTTAATCTGTGTTTTAAGAGGTTTCACCTACATTGAACAAGGAGCTACGCTTAAACCTTTTCCCAATCAGAAGAAGTTCCTCTCTCCTTTCACATGACCTGAAGGTAAACTAAGAAGAGATAACAAGGTGATGAAGTGAACTTAGTAAGAAGTGAGAATCAAGAAATTCTGGCAGTCCAGCCTGCCCACAGTAAGAAGGAGAAGCTCTTCGGCTGACAGACCTCCACACCTTCAACATCTTGCTACCTGCCCAATTACTCAGCCTTACAGAGCGATGCAACATTTCTCTGTCATAAACTTTCCACACAGTCCAATGCGGACAATAGTTGACTGCATGAGAAACATAGGAACATTATAAAAAGCCTGAGTGAAAATCCACAAAAAAAGTACAGGTGCATATTTGGGCCACTTTCATTCCCACAGGAGTGCTGAGCCATGACAGTAAGTGAAGAAGGGAAAGTTCTCAGCAACTTCCTTCTAATCACTATATACAGCTAATTCCAAACATAAGTGAGATACCCCTATGTCAACTGACAGGCAGTCTGTTTGCTCAGAAGGTGACATATAATAACTCTAATAAAACCCCTGTTTCAAACAAAACATAAAAGTAACACTGTAAAATAGGTATCAGAAGTTTCTAAACCATTCTGCTACAAAAAAAAAAAAACCCAAACACGTACTAGAAAAACAAAAGATGTAAACATAGAACCTGCAAGAATAAGAAGGCTGCAACAGTGAAAGCCAGAAAGCCGCTCTAGCAGCGGATGCACCTCCTGCACTAAGGGACCCTCACTGAAGGGAGAATATGGCATCTATAATTGATTCCAACACACACTAATATCCCAGCTCCACTAAGATCCCAGAATACAGGGAAAGCATTTTGACAGTAAGAAAAGTAAACACATTCTAGGATTACAGCATGCTTAGAGCTTTGCAGATATTTTTATATAATCAACCTCTGATATTTCTATTCCTTTTTTTATGTAAGGCACAGACTGGGAAGTTTATTACCTTGCTATATCAAGTAGTATGAATATTTTCCTTCAGACGTTTAATTAAGCACACAACTTTCTGTGGTCTGAGAAGCCTCGTTCACAGTGTGAAGCCTCAATTTAGTTTCTCAAGAAGGCCAGTTCCTACTGCTGGACTGTATGTGTGTCTGGAAATACTGATCAGGAACAGGCATGCATGAAAACACTACGTATCAACACATCCAGCTCTGCAGCCATGTCCTCCCCCTCTCCAAAATTCTAGCCAAGCCCTCTTGCTTTTGTTAGTTTTCAATCTAATACAAGCTTGCTGGTTTGGATAACCAACCTTTTAATTCAGACGCTTTTTGAGTCAAAACCAGACAAGCAGTGGAAACGTCCCCTTTAGTCCCTCTTTTCCCTTCCTCTTAGATACCAACCAACTGAAAGTCACTCACCAGACAATCCTGATGAGCTGCAATATCTTGGTTTTCGGCAATATACATTACAGAACCAGCCTCCCTGTCTGGACAAAACGCACATGTTCTTCTCACCATCTTCGCCATTATCTGGTAAACACCTGGAGCAGGAAAACTGGGACAAAACACAAAACAATGGATGCAACTATCATACAGGAAGCAGCACAAACACAGGAAAACAGAGCACCACACCACACATAAGTAGCAAAAGTTTTACTTTGTCTGTGGTTTTTGTGCCAGTCCACTGCAGAAATCTTCAATGCTTTCACACTCCTACTAGGTGTGGTACTCCAAACTGCCCTTTGCTGGAGATGTCACCTCTGACAGCACAAACTCCTGTATGATACCGGTAAGAAAAGTCTGACTTCACTTTCAAGAAATAAGAATATTTGAAGTGAAATTATTCTAGTGAGAAAGAGGCAGTAAGGTCCAAGTACAAAACAGGCAAGAAATCTCACAGTCTAGCAAATACTGCACAACTTTCTGTGGCTTTCAACGCCCAACCTCTGTTTTCATTAGCTCCCATCTCCCACAACGTGAAGGGAGTAGTCTCAAGTAAGAAGAACACTGGAGTAGAAGGGGATTTCCCCCCCCCTACACACAAACCTCTGCCACCGAGAATTCATTTAATCACAGCAAGTCACTTCACCTCCACACACGTCTGGGTTTTTCCCCCCATCCCCATGTGAGCAAGGTAGGGGAGGCACTGATTTCCAATATCCATCTATATCGTGACCATCACATCAGTTCCAGAACTTAAACATTAAATAAACACGATAAAAACAAATAGAAATAGAAATATTAGAAAGACAATAGAAATCAAAGACAGAAAGAAATTAAAAAGCTGAAAAAGCTTGAGTTTGAATGGTCTAGAACTCAGGAAAAGTTTTCTGCAGCAAGCTAATACCTGGAATCGATGCAGATACATAGGCGCTGCTCAGGCCCAGTCAGAGGATCCAGCTCCAAGGGCTCTGGGAATTTCGTGAGAAAGAGGCCAAAGGTGGAGTCTACAGTCCCTGGTGTTCTTACAGGTTCAGGAAAAAGCCTGGTGCTGCAGAAAAACAGAGGACACTCGGTCAGTGTCAGCCTTAGCGTTGCTCCAGTGCCTTTGCAGGAACCCTGAAGTCGTTGAAGGACAGCTCTTGCCCATTGTCCACTGCAGAAGCAGCCAGCCCATACCCGCTGCCCTGTTTAGCCGAGTTCAGTCCTGTGTTCTTCTCTAGCTTTCTGCTACAGACTCCTGCCACAGAGAAGTCATGGACCTGAACAGGGCAATGGATGCAGCTGATTGCTCTCAAGCAAAAAGGGAGAGTCTACAGGCATGGTTGCAGTTCCACAGTTTAATTATATTTCACCTAAGCACGCCCTTGCTTTTGTGGGTGTTAAGCCTGCTGCTCACAGGTTCCATTTTACACCCCAGGATCTGTCTGAAAAGGCAAGAAATTGTTGTTCCTTACTCAGCTCCACTCATGACAGCATAGATCTGTTATTCTTCCTCTGACTGTCTCTTTTCCAAGTTGAAGAATCTGAAAATATTTAGTCATTCCTTGTAAAGAAGCTGCTCCACATCTCTGATTGTCCCTGTCACTTCTTAATCTCTTCTCTACTTCTGACATGTTCCAAGAGGAGCAAACACCCTTCAAAAGGATGGGCCACCACTTTGTCACAGTTTAACCCTATCTGGCAGCCAGGACCACGCAGCTGCTCGCTCACTCCCCTCTCAGTGGGATGGGGGAGAGAATCAGAAGAGTAAAAGTGGAAAAACTTGCGGGTTGAGATAAAGACAGTTTAGGAAGCAAACCAATAGCTGTGCACGCAAGCAAAGCCAGTCAAGGAATTCGTTCACCGCTTCCCATCGGCAGGCAGGAGTTCAGCCATCTCCAGGAAAGCAGGGCTCCGTCACACGTAATGGTTACTTGGGAAGACAAACGCTGTAACACTGAACATCCCTCTCTTCCTTCTTCCCCCAGCTTTTATTCCCGAGCATGATGTCATATGGTATGGAACATTCCTTTGGTCAGCTGTCCTAGCTGTGTCCCCTCCCAAGTTCTTGTGCACCCCCAGCTTACTCATTAGTGAGGTGGTGTGAGGAACAGAAAAGGCCTTGAGAACTTAGCAATAACCAAAACCACCAGAGTGCTATCAAACATACTCCCATCCCAAATCCAAAACACAGCACCCTACCAGCCACCAGCAAGAAAGTCTACTCTATCCCAGTCTAAACCAGCACACCTTTAGAACATAAACTCATAATTCTGTAATTTTTCGTCTTCTTTTCTTAATGATTCTTAATATTCCAATCCCATTTTAGACTGCTTCTAAGCATGGAGCTGTCACTTTCATGGAACTATGGACTGTAGTCTCACAGATCTCTTTCCTAAGTGGTATCAGACAGTATGGAAGGCACCAGTGTTACAGTTGTTGCTCTGACACATGCATCATTTTCCACTTATCGATGCTGGATTTTCACCTGCTATTTTGTAATCAAATCACTTGCTGTCACAAAGTCCTTCTGCAGCTCTTCAAAGGCAGCTTTCACTTTCACTGCCACAAGAAGCATACTGTGGGAACTGAAATAATCTATAAGAGCTGGAAGCCCTTCCACTGCCTTCCAGTAATGACAGAGCAAACGAAGTGGCAAAATAGAAGACAGAGGAGAAGTAGCTGAGAGAAAGAAACAGTCACATGCCTCTGGCTGCTTTGCTGATACCTGTACCATTTCCTACGAGCAGGGTTGGTTGGTGACTTGTTTTTTTTTCTGTTTTGTTTTGTTGTTGTTGTTTTTTTTTTCCCCAGCAACAGTGACAAAATGGACGAAATCAGGAAACAAAACAGAAAGTAAAAAGGGACGAGAATATTGTCAGCAAGCACACAGGAACTGTGCTACTTCTAAATAACCTTATTGAAATGTTACCAGTTTGCCTAAGTATTTCCTCTATGGAACCAATTCTGAAAGCAGCCTGGCATGTGAATACACATATTTTACACAGAAGGAAACTAAGGCACAGAATGTTACTCAACATATCTGCAGGGGAGTGAGGAAAAGAACCCAAGTCCCCTGATTTCCAGCGCACTGCCAAAATCCACTGCCCTAGCTCCTGCCCTGCTCTCCTCTTCCCCCCAGTATAGTGAAGGATTTGATCTGTTGAAGTAGGGAGAAAGAAGGAAATTACATACCAGTTACCCCACACTCCCTGTGTTCTCCATTTGCACTTCGTGAGGAAAGAAGCACTGCTGGTCATGACTTTCCCTTCACATTCTCCCCCAAGTCATTAGCGGCACAAACACATGCAGCCTTTCCAAGGCTTTCAGAACAAAATATATCTATATTCCTGATCACCTTTCACTTGCTACAGGTGACTGCCTCATCAGATCTAAACTCTCACCTATTCTTGAGATTGCAAAATAAAACATGGTTAGAGTTGGAAGGGACCTTAAAGATCATTGAGTTCCAATCCCCCTGCCATGGGCAGGGACACCTCCCACTAGAGCAGGTTGCTCAAAGCCCCATCCAGCCTGGCCTTGAACACTTCCAGGGATGGGGCATCCACAACTTCCCTGGGCAACTTGTTCCAGTGCCTCACCCCCCCTTCAATGTAAAAAACATCTTCCTTATGTCCAACCTACCCTCTTTCAGTTTAAAACCGTCACCCCTTCTCCTGTCACTGCAGGCCTCGGTAAAAAGTCTCTCTCCAGCTTTCTCACAGGCCCCCTTCGCATACTGACAGGCTGCTATAAGGTCTTCTCTTCTCCAGGCTGCACAACCCCAGCTCCCTCAGCCTGTCCTCACAGCAGAGGTGCTCGGACCCTCTGATCATCCTTGCAGCCCTCCTCTGGACCTCCACCAGCAGGTCCACGTCTGGTCCTTTTTCCAGGTCTATCCCTGAGGCCTAGTAGGGCGAGATGCTACTGGAACGGGCCTACCTTGGTCCAGAGCTTCCCGGAGCCGCCCCAGGAGGCTCCGGGCTGAGACAGGCCCGGTCACGGGGGGGGGTCCTCCAAGACAACGGCCATCGCCGCTGAGGGGAAACGCGGTGTGGCCCCTCACAGCCCCGCTCTCCCCCGAGCTCCAGGCGGGCCCATCCATTGTGACTCTGGGGGAAAGGGAAGAAGGGACGGGGGTGTAGGCAGGCCACTGAGGGTGCGCAGAACACCCGGTGACCCCAGTTCCCCCCTCATCATCCTCCCCGCTTCGGCAGCGAGACTTACCGCGGGGCGGCGGGGACCACCCACCCCGCTTCCTCACGGCCCAGCCCGCACCAGCCGCCACTTCCGCGATCGGTCACCACCTCCTCGCCCTCCTTCCTCCTTCTTCCCTCCCCCAACTCTCCCGCGCGCGGAAGTGGGCGTGCCCAGCCGCGGCATCGAGCATGCTCAGTGTGGGCTCCCGCCGGGGCGGGGCTCCGCGTGCCGTACCCCCTCCCGGCGCTGATTGGCTGCCGCTCCGGCCGTCGATGGTAGAGGCGTCGTGGGGCGTGCCGGGGCAGGGGACCGCCGGTTCGATACCCGCGCCTGTCGGACGCTATCGAACGGCCATTTCCCAAGGGATTTCTTCACGGGGAAGGAATCATCCTGCATCCTCTCATCGCCTTCCGTTCATTTTTGCACGTCCCTTAATTAGGGCAGGGAGACAGTGGGTGAGGGGCCCATAGGTGCCCAATGTGGAGCTGGAAGGGTGCCATCTGACCAAGAAGCTGATTGGAGAGATGGGCAGGAAAGGCTGGGACAAAGTGGTGAGCCTCCTGCAGCCATCAGGTCCCTCCTCTATGGAGGAGGCAGGGGCTACAGTACCTTGGCTTCGTACCCAGCCATCATGGTGCTCACACAGCACGTGAAGGACCAGATTGTCCCCGTGCCACTGGTCAGCATTTTCCTTGGTCAAGAGGTCAAAGACTGGCTCATCTTTGGGCAACCAGCAATGTAAGACTTGTTACCGCGCCAGATCCTCTCTGTGGGGCTTTGCTCGTGCTTCCTTGCTTGTGCGGCTGGTGGTTCGTAGTGGTGCTCTCCAGGTCCAACACAGCACACGCCACCGAGAGGTTTTCTCCTGCTTCACACAGGTGCAATGGTTCTACATGCTCTTTGAACATCACAAGTTTACGGCAAAATCATGCCAGCGAGACCAAGGCTTAGGTGATGTTCTTGTTCTTTGCATGGGAGAACTAAGCAAAGCCGAGATTTCCACTCCCATACAGCTCACCAGCCACGACATAACGAGCACGTTCAGGCCCAGTGGGAGGCCACAGCAAACACAATAAGGAGTAAATTTAGATTAGTTCCCCTCAGTGTAGCTGGAATTACTCTAAATCCCAAATCCCTTTGTGCCTGCCCAGATGCTGGATTTCAGAGGTAAGGTCAGCCCCTGCATCCAGGCTTGCAATTAAATTATTAAGCATCTATTAGCCAGATGCTGCTATGCAAGACCAATTCCTCAATCTGTTTAGATGGTGCTTGAATAAGTCAACTGGATTCAAGCACCCACACAACTGTGCAAGTCTTAAATTAGGAAAATTTTCCTAACACAAGTCTGTTCTTCAACACATTAAAAAATAATTCTCTGTGGAGGAAAACTAACTGCAAGCCCCTTGGGATCTCTTCTTCCAAACCCCTGCTCTACAGAGCCATACAGTTCTGCTCAAATAGGTGGAGCTGAAAATTAGCACTCAGTAATTTTTTGGAAAAAAAACAACCCAAACCACCAAAAAAACCCACCTTGCAATGTGCTCCAGTCCAGTTTCTTTCAGACCTATGCTATAAGTGAACTTCAGCTGTCTTTGCATTTGTATGCTCATCTAGGGCACTGATACTTATTTCCCTGTAGGTCATGGAGCCCTTTTATGTCTTCATATCCCTACTGTCCCTCTGTTGGAACAGTTCTGCTCACTGTTCTGCTCACCATAAGAGTCACCAATGTCCGCACTGCATGGCTGGATGACACCATTTCACAGGAACAAGGCACCATCCTGAAAAAGCCTAAATTGGTTTCAGAATTCCCCCTGAATTTGCTGGTCCTCTGCCAGTGTTGGAAAACCTATGCACAGATTCACAAGCAGTGAAAAACATCAGACTGCAAGAGGACCAGAAGCTGGGTTGCAACTGCTCTGTCTACTGTATCCTCATGTGAAGGAGAATGAAGAAGCACCAGCCTGAAGATAGACCTGATCAACACAACTAGTCAAAAAGCCCTGTCTCATTCACATACCTACTGTAAAATCCACGCTGACAGCAGCCTCTCAGATAACTGCAGACCATCCGGAGCAAGTGCTTTATCTTTTGAAGCATCAGGTCTGTTTTCTGCAGGAAGAAACAAGAGCTTTTCCTCCCCAGTTCAGAACTGTAATTCCTACCACTGATCTGGGAAATACAATCAACAGCAGTAAAATGTCCTTCCCCCCCACCGCCCTTGATGCTTTAATGACATTTCCATCTGCTTTTTCACATTCAAGTTGAGCTTAAGGACAGGTATTTTTCACATCCTCACTTCTCGGTAAGGCTGTTGTGGTTTGGGCTGGGCTGGGCTGGGCACTAAACAAAGGACAGATGCTCTCTGTAGTAAGAGAGAGGCATGGGTTGAAAAGAAACTAAGCTACTTTAATGTAATATTAATAATAAAACAAAAAGATAATAATATTAATAAGAAAATAATGAAATATGTACAATATATACAAATCCAGTATTGAGCTCGTGGGATGATGATCACATCACCAGCAAGCACTGGGGAAGACTCAGACAGACGGGAACTGGATTCCGGAATGCATGGATCAGGATCAAAGGCAGATGAGCAGACAGAATCTTCCTTGGATGCTGCCCCTGAAGAGCAAGCCTGACTCCTTTGATCCCTCAGCTTTTACACTAATCTACAAGATGGGATGGAATACCCAGTTTTGGGTCACCTCTCCTGCCCACTCCTCCCCACAGGTGTGACCCTTCTACACCCTTCTGCTTAAGACCCTTCAACTTTGTACATAACAAAGCGAGCTGACCTTGGTTGTTCAAGCAATAAGTATAAGCAGGAGCCTCTCTGGAATCCATTCCCTGGTACTTATTAGAAACATCAGACCTTATCTGCTAGATAAGATGCCTGAAAAACACACCATTAATTTTAGAGAGTTAGAAGAGGCTTAACTGAAATGTAAAATTACTGAAAATTGGTTCTGTTTTATCTCAAACAAGGACAAAGGCTTACACCAGCGCTGGGTTACCAGGGCGCTTACCACACTGTCTGTCATGTCTCTGGAGGTTTTTACACTGTGCAATGTTACTTTAAGGTGTATTCCCTCTGAGTAGAGGCAGATCTTCAAGGAAGCAAAAAGCACCCAACCTGAATGCTGACTGCTGCTACACCACGGTGGAGCTCCTCATCAGTAGAGGGGTGAACAGGGACGGATCAGGACAAAAGCAGGTGGCTCTGACCTTTTGAAGGGGTGACAGCATCATCTGTTGCGACACAGCCCCATGTTTTTTCAAGCTGGACGCATCCAAAACAAACTCAACAACCAGCTTAGGGCCACAGGTACCATGTTTGTCACAGCTTCACAGCAGACATGCAACTCAGTTAAAAGAGGGCTAACGCTAAGCCATGTGGACATAAGCCATCCATTGCCTCTTGGCCTCAGGGCTGAGAGGTGGTTCCTGTTCCTCTTTCGAAAATTTTGCAGTACAGCTGTAGGCTTGAAATCTCTCTCCACAGCCGCCTCTCAGGCATATTTCGTTCCCTTATACAATTGCCTAAATCATCACAAACTCTTACAAACAGTACTTCCCCCTGCTTTGTAAAACAGAAAATCCAATAACCAAATCTGCTAATGGCCGAGCAAATACCAACAGACAATTCTGCATGATCTGCCATGCACGACCTCCCACAAGTTCAGAAAGCGAAGGTAAGGCAAGCTGCAGGACCAGTTTTAAATCCACCTGTGATGGATACACTCGACTCCTTGATCAAACTAGTGGGAGTGTCATTCAGTCTCCAAACGAAGCAAAGGCCTGGGCTATAACTGGCCCAAAAACATCTCTGGTTCCAACCTGTCTCTGAAAACCCTCACAGGAACAGGCTGACATGGTGAGCACTGATGCATACGGTAAACTGGAACACCAACCATGAGATTAACACATGAATAGCAGGCGGTTCTTCCAAGACTCACTTATCAAGGAACAAAGGAGGTTTGGGGTACAAGGAGTCTCATACTTACCTTTTCCAGCACAGGTAATTTGGCGATGTGCCAACCACTTAATTCCATAAATATGACAGCCTGAGTAAGCTGCCTTTGAGCTCTTCCTAGTAGGCAGTGTGGCTGCACAGCGGTGATGTCCCCTTGAGCTGAGACATCTCTCAAAGTTACTCCTCAAGGCTGAGAGGCACCTTACCAACTGCAGACCCATGGTAAGTGACTGATGTTGCACATAGCCTTATATTATAGTGCACTAAGACTATTGGTAAGTCTGATTTTGTATTGGTAAGTTTAAATCAGTATTATATACTCTGCAGTAAGTAATAGAGCAAACCTTACCATTGAACTTTGTTAAATCTCAGTTTGACAACATCTTACTTCAATAAAACCACTTTTGCTGATACCTTTGGTGGTTCTCCATGTGGTCTAAATCACCCACCTGTGACACCACCTTCTTTGCTCCAACACATTCACCTGCACACCCATTCCTTGCTCTATTTCAGAGCCACCTCCTGCATCTGTGCGCAGTGTCACCTAATGTAGCTCCTTCTCCCTTACCAACAAACCACATGGCAAGGACTTCTGTGGCCCACCTGTCCCACACTACACAGTATGACACTGAAATGAGGCACACTGGATTTCTCAAGGATTTTTCTTGTTTGTCACAAACACGGAGAGAGATGCAACCCAACAAAACCTTTTCTCTCCTGCAGCAGTAGGACTTGTCTAGCCCACTGTGTAGCACGAGCACAGCTTCGCAAAACTGTTCTGAGCAATCTCATCTCTGCCCAAGATTATCTGTTCCACCCGATCCATTTGGCTTAGTTATATTTTAATAACTCTTAACTCCCAAACAGGCAGACTTGCATTCATAACGAGTTTCAGGAAACCAGGTTTTGATGACTCAGCATTGTGGGAGGGCACAGAAAACATCAACTAATTGCTGCTCTGCATCAATCATGTCTCTGCTGCAGATGGCACAGAAGCACAAGTTGTTCCAGGGCACTTGTGAACTTTGCTTGCAAGTGAAAAGGGGGCAGGGGGGAAGACTAGGAGCACAGAAAATATCTAGGAAGTTTGATGCCTGTTCTAATTATGTAAACCAAAAAGGTGACATTTAAATGTAAATTTAAAAAATTATCAGGTGAAAGGCATTTTAGTTGAATAGAATTAGCACCACTGACTTAACTGTACTATTTACTGCGTAGAAGTCCCTTCCAGCATATAAATCTCCAGGTACATGGTGTGTTGACAGCAGGAAAGCTTTGCCTATAAGGTTTTTTTCCTGCACTTCTGAACTCCACACTGACAGGAAATCTCTGTCTCTGGCATGCTTCCAGCTTCATAACCATAATCCCAAGTGAGTTCGGTTCCAGCTTTCACGTGCCTAAGAAATAAAACACTCAGTCAATTTGTTTTGAACTAAGTGAAACAGTACTGTGCTTACAATTTGTCACCACCGACTTGCATGCAAACCCCAAAATCTTAGGGGGTAGGGAGCATCACACAAGCAGCTTGTTGGGAGAGAACCAGGAGATACAAGGAGTCTCTGGCACATACATGTTGCTTGTCTACCAGAGCTATGGAGAGTGCAAATATCCACATCTCAGAGAAAATAATTTATCAAGCAGTGCAATAGGGTCAGAGTTTAAACAACCTGCTCTAACTTTGAAGCTAGTTCTGAGAAACAAAAATCAATCAAAAAAAAAAAAAAAGGAAAAATCAAACAAAAAAAAAGTCACATAAGTGACTACATCTAAATAAGAACACAGTTTTGTTATTTTTACTATGTACAATGCATCATTGATATTTGAACAGATCTCCAGATACATTGTTGATGAAGACTATCAATCTTTGGTCCGACAAGCTGCATTTTAATGCAATTACACTATCCATGTGCACAAAGAATTAAACACATGCTCCTCGTGAACCAGCTGCTCTGACAGTACATCAAAGAAATTTCTACGGTAGGAAATCGCCCAAAATGAATGCCAAATTAAATACCCGAGACTAAGATGCTGTGGAATAACTGAGGGAAAATATAGTAACATGTGAGTATTACAAAGAAGAGAGTAATTCTCTGATATTTCTCACTGGATACGACACAAGGGACATCCACTGAATTACTCAGCAGCAGGGTGAAAACAAACTAAATGAGGACACAATTGCAACCTGCGACTTGCCGCCTCAGGATGTTCTGGAGGCCAAAATTATACAACAAATAAAAAGGTAACTGGGCAAGTTCATGGAAACTACACAATTAAGATGATTGATGATCAAGATTTTTCATATAGAAGAAGTCCTTCATATAGAAAAGTTGTTAAAGGGTCATTACTGGAAAGCAAGGGGGCCAGCCAAGGGAACATTCATTCAACAATCTTCTTCCCTAAGTGTCTTCTGTGGACCACTAGTACCTCCTTCCCTAGCCTCAGTCCCCACTACATGCTTCTTTACCAAGTACCCAAGCAAGAGAGACTCCAGCTAAAACAAAATATTTTTTCTGACATATTTCAAAACATTATCTTCACAGTTCCTGCAAGCCCTCCTCACAGTGCAATCCACCACACCTGTGTCAGTATGGACCAGGGTTGCAACGCTCCACAGAGGATCAGTGTTCCCTGGGGTCAATTTGTCTGGAATGAATCCTCTCCTCTATTGTAAGTTCTCACCCAGTACTCCTGTTGTCACATGCATCAGTTTAGCTTAATTCATACAATTAAACTTTCCCCTGTTGGGTTTAATTGCCGCCTTCCCATGTCTCACTGGCACCAACTCTCTGTACCTCATTTTCTGTCATTCCCTAAGGGAAGGCCCACATCTTCTGCTTTCAGAAGAAGTTTTCACAGAATCTTCATGGCTGGAAAGGACCTCTGAGATTACCGAGTCCAACCATAAACACACAAAAGACCCCTACGATCTCAGCCACTAGAGCATGCCCTGAAGTGCCATGTCTATAACTTTCTTAAATACCTCCAGGGATGGTGACTCCACCACCTCCCTGGGCAGGCTGTTCCAGTGCCTGACCACTCTCTCAGTAAAGCAATTCTGCCTAGTATCTAATCTAAACCTCCCCTGCCGCAGCTTCATACCATTTCCTCTGGTCCTGTTGTTATTCACTTAGGAGAAAAGACCAACATGCACCTCTCTACAACCTCCTTTCAGGTAGTTGTAGAGGCCAATGAGGTCTCCCCTCAGCCTCCTCTCTCCAAACTAAACATGCCCAGTTCTCTCAGCCTCATATGACTTGTTCTCTAGACCCCTCACCAGCTTGGTGGCTCTCCTCTGAACACGCTCCTGCACTTCAATGTCCTTCCTGTAGTGAGGTGCCCAGAACTGAACACAGTACTCGAGGTGAGGCGTCACCAGTGCCTAGTACAGAGGCACACGATCACTTTCATCTCCGAGTATCCTAGTGCCACCTTGACAGGACATGCTGGGCTGCACGAAGTCCTGCTTCTCTTGGTAGCTGTGAGAAGGCCTGAAGCCAACCTGTTTGGCCCACAAAGCATCTCAGCCTTAAGACCCTGTAAACTCCAACCCTGCCCTGAGGGACTCAGATCTGCTAGTCATTTCTTGAGACACGACATTGGCTTTCAAAATGGCCACACTGCGTTAAACCTGTTTTTACACTGAAGATTATCACTGAAATGGATGCATCAAAATTAAGCTTGCTCACTTCACATTTCAGTGCAAAACTGAAGAAAAACTCATTAATGATGATCAACAGCTGTATTTAGTGCACAGTAAGAAGGTAGGTTTATGGTTTCAAGATCTAAGCATCTCACCTCCCTTTGCATAATTATTTCCTAATAATTAAGCACTGCTTTTCCCCCCAGTACATTGAATGAACTTCCAAAAATTCACCTGTTTGTGAAGAACGCCACCCATGGGAAACTTCTGTTGTGAGTCTCTACAAACACGCTCTGTGCAAAAAGATTTGGGCAGCAGCTGTGCTGTAAAACAGAAATATTTGAATTAGAAACAGTGCAACACCTCATCATTGGCTGAAGAGCCAATTTTGTGCCAGATAAAGGTAGTTTCCTCTTTCCCTCCTCCAGGGATTTTGCTGTAAGACATATATTCATGCCAATGAAGAGAAATAAATTACTTCCAGAGTACATGCAGACACATCTATGAAACATTCGCCTTAGTTGGAGGTACTTCGTAATTCATTATTTCTTGGCAAGTCAAAATTGAGAGACTTATTTAGCAGATAAATTACACTACAGAAATTTTCTACAATAACACAACACTTATCCTAAATCAGCACATGCTAGAATTTACAGTGGCTGGGGAACCAAAAAAACGAGGATGGGAGAAGGCTTGTGGTTCAACAAAATGTGCCATTTGAAAGACATCACTCATTACTGGAGAACATTTCACTCCTAGTGGTGCCAAAAACTACAGCTAGTATGCAGTATGCATCATCTTATGGAGGCACTAACAGCCGGTGTGACCCAACTTGCTGCTCAGTCACTTCAGTGTGCAGGCAACACCACACAGCCTGTCATGCACCTACTGCATATATGGTTTATGTGCAAAAAATTACATCGTTTACTTTTTTAAGCTAAGACAACTAAGAAAACACATGCAACTTTTTACTTACATTCAGAAAACGACCCACATTTCCTTCTTTTGTGGCATCAAGTACATAAATACTTTCTTCGTTAGCATTCCTCAGAAGCGTCCTGTTACCATCAGCTTCCTCATGGAACGCGTCTTGTTTTGACTGCCTGTGATTCTCCTCTTTGCAGTTGGCTTTTAATGCTGCATTTTTGGATGGCCTCACAACACACATGTCACGCAGCACACCTGACTTGCCACAATCAACACCCTGCAGAGACAGACTCTTTCTTTTGCATTCTGCACTGTCCGTGTCAGCAGACTCAGCCTGTCCAATTTCCAGCGGATGTTCTTCCTTCTGCTGCTGAGTGGGTTCTGAAAACGGACATGTAAGTTATTTTTCAACACTAGTTTAAGGCCAAAGCCTTTTCCTTGTTTGACTCTGAACTCTTACTCACCCACCCTTCGTTCTCCAAAATGTATATAGCTTCCTTGTTATTTACAAGTCTGTAACACAACTGTCCTTTTCCATGCCTCTCATCAATCCCCCCATAAATGCCTAAAGCACTTGTTCATGTCTCCTGTGAGGGACCCAGTCTCTCCCTTCTTCTCAAATCCCACTCCAAATTTATTTCTTCCACATAGCATTTTCCCACCATTCTCCACCTTAACTCCCAAGAGAATCACAAGCCATAATTAAGACAGAAACAAGATGCACATCCAAATAGCAGTAAGTTTCACTCTGCCTCTCCAGCTTGAGGTCTTCCCACCCCCACATTATATCCTGTTCCAGTTTTGTTGACGGGAACATGTATTGGGTGTGACACAGTAAGGTTTGCAAGCCTGACTTTCCCACAACTGCACTGTATTTGAGAAGCTGCTGACTGTTCAATGTGTCCCAAGATCAACTTTGCGGCAAAAGATTGCCCTGTACCAATTAATGCCCTGTATTTTGCAAGGCAGTAATAATTTCTGTACTGCTGAGCTCTCTTAGAGACAGCCTAAGCTTTATGCGGGCAACATCACCCTACTCCAAGAACAGGCCTGCCCACATGCAAATATCACTTTCTACATTTTAAATCTATCACCTGATGGGGCACAAGTGTACTAAGAGTGCAGTAGTTATAGTTCTGCAAACCTACTTTCTCTTCCTTCTCTTGTTCCTCTGGTTAGTTTTGTTTTGCTTGACTGATGAATCTGAGAACTATTCTCTTCTGAGCTGGCACTGTGCACCAATGTATCAATTTCCTTTAAACAGAATAAAAGATAATGAAAAGTGATGTATTGTTGCTGTATGCAACTCTGGGTCAACACAGGACAGCGAGTGGCTTTTAGGTGACGTTTCAAACCTACTGTAATGCATAGCTATGGCTGAGTTTCAAAAGTTCATACATTTACTGCAATGCAACATTTATTTTAATTTCCAATTATGCTTCAGAATAACCTGGAAGAATCTTCCCACTCAACAAAAATTTCAAGTAAGTGTTTAAGCCCCGACAATTTCATCAGAATTTAAACACATTTGTTGTTGTTACTGAACCAAAGCCCAAACATGATTTTAGATTGTTTCAAGAAAATTAACAGAAGTGGCAAGATTTCTCCTCTCCTACAACAAAAAGGTAATTAGTTATGGGAGCTCCAGAATGGACAGCATTGCCAAATGTTGGCATGAAAATCCTATGTGCATTTCTTAAGTGCAGTGAAACCAGTGAAACCTATAGAATAAGTTTACCCCAGTTTCCCTCCTTTGCATACATTTACAGGCATCACTTCACACCCAGATCAGATCAAATTCTCCCAACTGTGCCACTGCATGAGAAAACTACACCCAACTCCTGAGATTTTCTTCTTTTCTCTCCCTGCTATGTCATTCTTTTGGGACACATCACAAAAATATTATCACAATGATCCCCTAACCTTGCAGTTAGTTACAACTGGGAGTGTGGGGGGAGAACGATTTCTTAAGATTCTCAAGGCCGGAGTGTAAGTGAAGCGTGAAGAAGGGAAGGCTGTGAGAGTAGGTAATGCTGATCTCAGGGAACATCTTGAAGGACTGATAATGGAGAAAGGATGGGGTATAGCTTCCAGCACATCAGCTTAGCTCACAGTGTAACACAATCTCATGAAGCAAGATCATTAGCATGACTTAAAAGCAGAAGATGAAAAGGTCAAAATTAACATATATATTCAGCACAGTGAAAAAATGAATCTATTATTATTACCATTTTTATCTGGTCATTATGAAAAACAGCTATTCTAGTTCCAGGTCTTCTTGTGGTTGCAATACTTAAGTTCTTTGGATGAACTCTGTATCAAAAGGTCAAAAGGAAATGATAAAAGACAAAAAGACCCATAAATTACTCTCACAACACACATTTTTCTAACAGTCTCTAGTTCATAAAGAACAGACTACACCAGAGCCTCCAGTCTGGCCTCACCCCAGGTTCTGTAACTATTTTGCCTTTTAAGAATTGAGGACCTAGGTTAGATTCTCAATAATATTTGGAAAAAAAACAGTTGTTCACAATTTTTTGAGAGATCAGCATCTGCTTTCATATCCTTTCCCCATTCTCCTGCTGGAAACCAAATTCTCTTTTGTTTTACAATTATTATATTACATCATCTCAAAATAGAGCACCTACAGAGTTGCCTTTTTTCTGCTACCACTTTCAACATTTTTGACAGTGCAGCTTTCAAACAGGAAAGGATGTTGCAGGGACAAAAGACAGAGAGGGAGACAGAGTCAACATACAACTGATACAGAAAATACTTTCCCACAAAAGAACCTCAAGTCCTTCACAACAGAAGATTGAGGAAGGATGAGAAGCAATATCTGGCATATATAACATCAAAAACTGCATTCATTTGGATTAACTTCACTATGCAGTAGAAAACACCAGTTTCAAAATTCATCTGAGTATCTATGCAATGTCTAGCAATAGGTAACAGCTCTTATTCAAGAAAAGTTACAACCTTTATATGTATTTTCCTGCTACAAAATTCATCATAGTATTACTGATAATGGCAACAATACTACTCTTTAAGGCTTTCTTATGATTTAAACCCCTTTGTAAATTCAGAAGGTGCAGTAGCCACAAGAACTTATGACATTATGACATGATTTCACTGTTTGTCCTTATAAAGGCAATCTGTTTGCATCAATGACATGTCAGGTTTAGCACAATGATGTCCTCTCAGATTAGCTGGACTGTCTTTTCTTAAAAGCCAGAATAGCAAAGTCTTTTTTTACACAGCTTATGTGAAACATTTTTATCCTCAGGAAAGGAAATTAATGAGATTTAAGGTAAAAGTACAATAAATACAACTTTCAGTCTGTGATTCCCTGCAATTTTTAGTCAAAGCACTTAGCAGAAGTAAAATCCAGGTGATTGCCAATAATTATGTAATTTAGAAAATGAATAATTCATTAGGTTTCCAAGACAATGAAATGCAAGGGAGAACACACTGGCAGATACTTTAAAGAGTTTCCATTTGTAATTTTATGGTTCTTCTCAAAGATCCACAAAGATCTCTTACTCTGCAATGAACAAGAATTGGAGATCATTTATGACACATAGGAAGTGTTTACAAAGCAGTGTGGCAGAGAAAGTGATAAAGTTTAGGAAAAAAAGCTCTTGACTGCCTTCTGAAAAGACTACAGCATGCTGTTGATAAAGCCACATGGTTATTTTGCAGTCATTTTATTTTAAGAATCCTGATAGGCTATGAGATCCTGACTGTAAAATGAAAACAAGACCAGAATTTTTGCATAATCCACTGCAAAAGTGATGTGTTGTCAGTCTCTTAACAGGACAGGTTAAGACTCCTAGCAGGAAAGGTTACAAAGAACAATAGGTTTAGAGACTGAGAGCAAAGGACAGGACAATTAATAGCTAACTTGTTATCAAAACCTTCAGTGTCATCAAATAATTAATAAAAAATACTTGAGATAAAGGTATTTCAAATTAGCATAATGGTGAATGCCCCGAAGAGATCAAGTACACCCAGGAGATAAACTAGATTTCTAGAAAATTCAAAGTGACACACACAGGAAGTAAATTAGAGAGGAAAAGTCCTGTCCCACTAGAAGAATAGCACAGTTTTAGTTTTGTTATGCTTACATTTGTTTTGGTAAACTTACAGGGTTGATTTATTTTCATTATCTACAGCCTGAGACAAAGATTGCTGTTTCTCAAGAACGTAGTTTTTGCCAATCTGCAGTGGTTCAACCCCAGAGTCTGAACAATCAGCGTCAAGTTTTCTTTTTTTGGCAAAGATGCCACTCGCTCTATCATTCACAGCACTCTTCCCTTTTGGCTCTTGACCATCATCCCCCAATACTTGAACTTCATCTCTGCTCATTAATCTGCCTGAAAAAAAAATATATACATTGTTTGTTTGGGGTTTTTTTAATTGTTTGTTTGCCAAGATGAATCACACTCACTATTAACTTACATTAAAAACAAAAAGTAATACAAGAAAATTATTTGGGAAAGCAAAATATGAATGCATGTATGTTCAAAGAAAACTAGCTCTGCCACAGTATGAATGGGCCTGTGAGGGAAAAATAAACAGTCTGAGATAGGCTTTGCTCCAGAATGCTTTGATTGTTTGTCTGGCACCACTGTATTGCAGAGTTCTTCATGGTTCTTCTTCTCTCCATTCAATCATCTTGCAAGTTAAGATTATATTGACTCACTTTTCTTCCAACCCCCCATTTCCCTGTTTGGCTCCCAAAAAAATTCCAGGGTACCATTCACAGGAGAGGAAGAATTATGCATCTTCCACAGGTCACCTTCTGTTACCTGAGTAAGTACAAACAAATGTCCCCTTGTCGATATCATCCAGGCAGCGTACGGCCCAGCCTTTCTTCTCTGTGTTGAACACTTGCAACCTGACTTGAATGCCATGCTGTACAACTCTGTTCTGACACATCATCTTGTCACACCTGCACAACACACTACACTCATAAATTCTGTCAAGAGGAAGCAAAAGAAAACACAATATAAAAGAATGCATTACCAAAACAAAGTTGCTATTATTAATTTCCCTCCCGAGCATTAATAAGGCGCTTGACTGAAAAGATAAAGACTCTGGCTAAAACTGATCGTGCAGCAGTGCTTAACGCTAAGGACTTTCTTGATTGCCGATTCATCAATTTTAAGAGTGTTAGCCAGATTTTGGTCTAAGTAGACAAGAAAAATAAATGCTAGGTTTTTATTTTATTGAAGTAAATCACACAGAAGCAGAAATCCCCACGAAGCACCGCATTCTATGCTGGAACAGATTTTAGCAAAGACAACCTATTTGCCTGGACCTTAGCATAGTTGTCATGACGCTTAGGATTTAACAAAATATTTCTAAAAGAATTCACAATTGTACTATTTTTGCATTTGTTTCCGGGTTCACTGGCAACTTCAATTCTGCACACCAACCATAAATTAACATCACTCAGTACAGAGGACTAAAAGGGGCTCCCTAAGCCTGTGGGTTCAGCCCTTGGCTGCTGCAGAGAGTTACCTTCCACAATTCCTCTCCTGAACACCTGAGGTTATTGGCACCTTCCTCAGGCCATATAGCTCCACGAGAGCTAAATATGAGACAGGACAAACACTTGCAGCACTGGGAGGGCTTTGGAGACTCTCAGAAGAGTTACAAGTAACCAAGTCTAGCAACAGCAACTGCCTGGTATTTCCTTAGGACTCTGGTCAAATGGGTGGACAAGATATAGGGCAAAAAACAAGGGTGGCTACTGCCTCCCCCTTCTTTGGCTGATATGCACTGTGATGGTCTTGCGATAGACCTCCTTCCTTCACAGCAGGCTTCTTTCCCTTCTCCCCTTGGCATGCCTGAATGAACCAGCACACAGCCCCATCTGAACTCCCATCCCATCCAATACTATGTTACTGTTCACAATCTTCTTGGACCTTGAATTAAGCTGTGAAAATTGTAGTACCTGCAGTACAAAAGTGGTTTTTTCCGCTCCTGTTACTTGTCCATGAAACTGCAGTTATTTTAGTCCTGTAGGACTTAGAACTACAGAAGTAAAAGAAAAGCAACATAAAATAACAGTTAATAGTTCTGTCTTTCTTACCCACTAGGAACAGGTCCCTCCAGTCTTTTGTAACTGTATCCATGGCATGTTTTACTACGTGGAAAGAGAGATACTTTACTACAGCCTCTTGCAGTTAGCTGTAGGCATGCACATTTTGACCTAGAAGGTAACAGTAAAACATCTCAGAATGTATTTGGGGCAGCGTAAATCAAACATAAGTCCAGACAATTTAAAATGTGCTTGACTATACACACACAGTTTTGTATATCTCTATTTTTTCCCTCCATCACTTTTCCTCCACAAGGCCATTTTAGGCACCCTACTTTCTCTTTGCCTCTTGACTGGGTACATGTGCTTTACAATAATCATGTTCTCTCCACCCCAACCCCTGTTTCCATCAAGTTCTGTAAAAGGCACAAGCAAACAGCTCAAGTACAACAGAAATTTCTTATAAACAGGACACTGCCAAATGGCTTGAATAAATAAATTAAAATCACCTGTTCTGGCATAGCATTCCAGTCTGTTAGCCACTACTTCCATTACCTTCCTCTCACCCTAACCCTCAGGAAGTAAAGAATTTCACACTGTGGACTGGAAAACTCCAGCAATAATGTTGGTCTTTACCATCTTATGTCATGACAACTCCAAAGATGTGCAGCATTTGTGCAAACAGCAACAGACCAAATCCTGAACTCCAAATCCACACATCAAAAGCATCTCAACTGTTGAGGAAGTTCAGTGCAAAGACGCAGCATGATATGTTCTTGCTGTTCCCCACCATTCAGCTGAAACTAATTAATTACTGAAGCTTCATTATACTAGGCTGTGATTTCAAACTTTTGTTGGGTCATGGGGAATTATACTACACATCAGCACACGCAACTGCCCTTGCTATCAATAATACACAATGGATTCTCCACCAAATAACACCTACAGATAGAGATGAAGTCAAAGACAAAACACCCTTCAAAAAACTGGACAAAATTATCACTAAACTTGCATATATTAAGTGTGATGGGTTCCCATAAAGTAATACGTAGCCCAGAGTTACTGGGCTTCTCCTAAAGACAGTAGTGAGCAACACCATTTGAACGACTCGGAGTCTGTTCTGTGACCACGGGGTTTCATTGTTTCTGTTGAGAAAGGATGGAATGTAGAGGTTGTGAATGGGGATGTTTCTTCCTCTGCCCTCAATAACCTTTTAAGTTCCAAATGATCTAATCTTTCCAGGCTGACCCCTCTTGAGGACACCATCCCACAGCAGGAGCTGCAGCAGAAGCTGTCATGCAGGATCCCTCCCTGCCTGCAAGGAAAAAGAGCCTTCCTCTGCTGGCACAAGCCTCCCTTCCCCACTCCATTCCCAAGGCTGAGAGATCTGCTTGCCAGCTTCACCTGGAGGAGAAGCATTGTCAATTTGGGAAGAAAGGGAAAGGAACACACCAATGCACCTGTTAATCCCTTCCTTCCCTAAACCAGAGGCTGGATGGGTAGGAGAACCCAAGTTCTGGAGAAGACAAAGACACAGCAGTGTCAGTCAATGCAAAGGAGGGCACAAGACAACTACCACAGATATTCCAGCAGTGTTGGTCCTTCATTATTTGTTACTGTGGACCTTCACACTTACACCACCACCCTACTACTGAGGCATCACACATCACTTGTATGGGATTAGATTCTTCTACCCACCTGTCAGTGCAGCCATCTGTGCAGTCACATGAATCAACGAACATGCTAGAGAAATTGTTGAGATAATATGCACGCGGCCACGATGCCCTCCGGTATTTGAAATAAGGTAATCTTGCACGGTCAAGATCATTACAGAAGGAAATGGGCACAGACTCGGCTCCATTGCTAATATCAAAATCAAACACGAGGGGTTCGGGATTTACAGTGTTCCTGCCCAACAGTACGTATGTGTTGAAGGAGAAGTGATCAACAAATAAGAAATTGCACTCTGTTTCAAACAGATAATTTTGCACATCTTGAAAGCTTCTCAGACTTCGACCGCAAGGAGCTTTGTAACTCACATCCAGTGATTTAGAAAGGCAGTCTGCTTTTGCATGGCGTCTTTGAAAGCGAAACAGGATTGGTATCTTAAGAGGATTTTCACCCTTGAAGGAGTCCGCTGCTCTGTTGGCAAGACACGCACTAGAGCACTTGTGGTTCTTATACTGCAGGTTTAAGGGTAAATCTTCAATTTTACCAGATGCTTCTGTACCTTCTGAACCTGTTTTTTCCATCTCCTGCTTTTTGCTACTTGGAATAAAAAAGGTTAAAAAAAAAAGAAAAAAAGAAAAAAGAGCAGCATCTTAGCCAACCAGTAAAATGCTCATTTATTTAGTGGTTCAATATTATTAACACAGGAAAGAAAAAGACCATTGCTAGAAGGCCAAGGTTTTCACTGAACCACTGTTCATACTGTGTCACTGTCCTAACATCACAGGAAGACATCTTCAGAAGGCATTAAAAAACAAAGGCAACAGCGTCTCCCCAGAAATACTTAAATACCAGAACACATAAAGGACATTTAAAAAAAAACAACCACCACCACCACCCCCCAAAAAAAAAGGAATGATACCATTACCCTCATCTTCCAAATCAGTACCTGAGGCTAAATGCAGCAAGACTAAGTCATGTCTCTGACAATCTGCACAGTTTGTGAAAGCCTGAGAACTAAACACAAAAATTGTTAAATCCTAACCCAAATAATCCTGGTATTGCTCATGGATCTTTATTCACAACCTAATGCCCCGTTTTATTCTGCAACGTTCTCACATGGCAAATTAGGTAAGTCTACTCAAAACCTCAGATTTCCTTGTAAGTCAAGTTAAAAATATTTTCACTTTGAAAATTGGCAGGATTCAAAACTGGATTTAAAATGTTGAATTTAGAAATACAAGAGAGATATTTTAATATCTCTCAAATGCACTAAAGAACTCGTGAAATAAGGAACTGGAATAAACTATTTAATTCACTGACCTGTGAGAACCTTCTACAGAGTCTGCAGTGTTGCCATCTGTAAGAAGATGCTGCAATTTGGGTTTGGTTTCCTGTATGACATCTCCATGAAACACATCACTTACTGAAAAAATATGAATGCAAGCAAGAACTTCAGCAATCCACGTTTCAATTTATAATCAAACTTACTTTAGCTAAAGAGATAGTTGCCAAAATACATTAAAAACAATGGATTGCTATGAACTGCAGCTAACAAAGAGCATGCTAGCAAGTGCCCTGCTGAAAAAAAAAGCTGCTTTTTATTACTTATACAAAAGTAATGTGTTTGCATACAAGTATGCAAGTGAGTGACTAGCTGACACAGACACAACACACACTCTCATACTTTCTCTCCTGCTCCTCCTTTCCCTCCCTCTCCCTCCTTCACTTTCCCAAAAAGGGAAAAACTTAAGTGTGCATTGACAAAGTTGAGGGAGAGGAGGCATCATGATGATTTACCCTTTTTCACAGACCAACAGGTGATTTGTGCATTAAAATCTTCCACGTAGCTTGCAAAGTGCATGGAGGCAACACACATATGAAACACATATACAGATTTCTCTTCGTTATTTGAGGTAAAATAATGCCAGGGTATTACAGGTAGTGGAGCCATACACACGATGACTCTGCAGCAAGCTCAGGTTCATCAGGGCTTACTAGTTCAAACTCTCTTCACTTGGTACAAGCCACATACACACAAACCACAGAAGTACAAGCCCAGCTGAGAGCCCACAGCTCAGTAACTGAGGAAACTAATAATTATGTTTTTTCCCTTGTAACAGGCTTCTCAGATCTATTTTATTGATTTCATCAAAGGGAAATAAGCTCCTGGTGAATAAACCAAGACAAAATAAATCGTGGTGGAGGCTGACAGGCGGTGGGCGGGCTGCTGACTGGCCTGGGCGGAGCCAGCACCTCCCGCGGCTAGCCTC
>JAOTQQ010000001.1:177168483-177186869 GCA_026546715.1 Gallinago undulata | reverse complement strand
AAATCCACATACCAAATAAATATGAGATGCACATACCACTTGTTGAGGTTAAGAGATCACCTAAATTAGCTTCATTCACCAGGGTCCAAGCCTGCCAGCATTCTATGAAAAAACAAAACAAAACAGATGCTAAGCGTAATTTAAGTAACGATAATAGGGAAAACAGAGTGTAAGTCCTGCAGAGACGCTTGTTTCCTCACTATGCTAACCTAGAGCATTGCAAGACTGATACAACTGAAACCTTTTGCACCACAGTTCTTAATTGATACATCTACGAAATAGAATAATGGTGTCTCTGACATAATACTTATAATCCCACCCCAAAACCATTCAGTTCACTGAGATCAGCTTGAGAGGCTAAAACTTCTGACAATAAACAAAACACAAGGCACTGCAGCTATTTAATTACTTCTCAAGAATAAACACTTCAGCTCCATGTACTTAAGAACTACACATTGTTTGCAAAAGTATATAGGCAAAACAAGCAAATGGCAAAATGCACCTGAAATTATTAGTCTTTTTTAATAAGTTATATATATTTTTTAAAGTGCTTAAAGCCACCAACTACTAAGTAATTTAAATTCAGAGATATCTGAATTGTGGCATGTATCTCACAGCCCTACACAAAGCAGGCCACAGCTCCCCTGCAGTCCAGCTTAACTGTTACAAGGATTTCAAACCTTGGTTTGTGGCAGTTCCATTCTTGATCTTTTGCTTCAGCAACAGCACCACGTTTTGCACCTGCTCAAATATGACGTCCACTCTTGTACCTCCCAATTGCATCCAAAATGTCTTCAAGTCACCTGAAATGCAAATTTCCATTTACAAGTCTGTACAGCTCCCAAGAAGTCTAAAAACCTAAAACCACAAGTAGCTCCTAGTGGACTTTTCAAAGTCTCCACTCATTTCATTTCACCTCTGCAAAACTAGCCAGGACTGCTGTCTTCTTTTGTAGGCCTAAACCTTCAGAAGTCTATTCCTAACCCTAATAATGAAAGTGAAACAAAAATCAAGAGACAACTGGACTGTCTTGTGATGTTTCATGATGTTCCTTCAAGTAACTTTTCAAACATGTCTACAAAGAGTGCTGTGGAAGCCTTTCTCCACACATCAGCACATTATTCCCACTATAAGTTAACCACAGCTGAAACTCATAGAAGTGACACAGGAGAACGTTTTCAACTGAATGAACTGAGCGCACATTTGGAAATTTTTTTATAGGTGTAACCTCCCTTAGTTATGCAAGCTGACTATCCTGTCCCATCAATACTTTTGCGGTTTTCTAGGCAAAAAATGTTCCAGATATTTTCAGTTTGATAAATTTTGTTCACCAAGTGATATCAGTTGCAGTAATTAATACACCCCTTATATCATGCCTCCTTTCTCCACTAAAAAATTATAAAGAACATTTTGTTTAAAAAAATGTTTTTTAAGTTAGCAGATCAGAACCTCCTCTCTTCCAAGTTTATGTATCTTTGAGGTACTAAGCCCATTCCTGAAAGCTCTTGTTAAAACATTAGCAGTACATCTTTGACAAGGACTCTGAAAAGGGAATATGATTCAGCATGTCAAGAGACAATGCCAGAAAAGAGAACAGACTGTCTCTCATAGTTAATGTTTATCTTCTTCAATGACTAAGTAAAAAGGACAAGTAAATCTGATTTCCTACTCCATTTCTAGAGGCAGAGTACAGTGTCACCATAGTAGGCTTACATTTCACCTTCAGACAGCAAATCTCAGTTGGCAAATATCATAAGGTGACATCTCCCCAGCAGTCATGAAATGCTGTGTTCTTGTAAGTCTAGTAAAAGGTACTTCCCTAATTTTTGAATTAGCAGAGAATGACTTCTGCTGCCCAAGACACCAGAAGCTAAGTAATGCTATGGCAGTACAGGGTCTATGGTTGCTCTCAAAAGCATCATGACAGCAGTGAAGAAGTAACAATCTTTTGTCATGACAACCCCAGCTGGTTATATCAACAGTAGCTAAGGGCATAATATTTAATATCAACAGGCAATGTTGAAAGCACTTTATCCTGTAAAAGATGAAGTTGAGAGTTAGTGCCAGATTTCATGAGCTTTACACATTCAAAGAAATAAAAAATAAATAAATGTGAAAAGGTCAAAGTCCCATTAAAAAATGCCCACAACACTTTCTGGAAACCCATACTACTGCTCCAAGAGACAACATCTGTCCTGTGGTATCCATTTGATGTGCATAACAGGTTCACAATTTTAAAATACCATGAGAAATAAGTATACTATGGTTCAAAATACAGATTCAGAAATTCTAGTAAGAAGTTTCATCACTGCAGATTAGAACTGTTGTTCTTATTTCTTATCTATTTTCCGGTATTTCGATACATTTACTAAGTCTGGATAGCACTGGTGGACAGATTACTTCAGCATATGGGTGGCAAAACACAGTTTTTCATTTCTGTGTCATCAGTTACAATCTTGTGTAGGCCAAAAGGAAGTAAACCATATACTACTATGTGTAGTGCTCAAACCACTCACTCACCTTGGAAACACTTCTCTAACTCTCAGCTGGAGGGTCCCGAAACCCTAGCAGCAAAAACTTGGTTTTGCACAGAGAAGATTGTGTATGAAGTTCATAGTATAATTTTAATTTCAAAAAAGACAGATGTCCACATCACTAATCTCTTCTCCACTGTTAATGCTGCTACTGTCAACCCCAGCCAGGAAAAGACAGGGAATGAACAGGACACGGGATGCATCTACTTTGGCAGCATTCAAAATGATCTCACCAGCTGATGACTCAGGGTGTGGACTGGCATCTAATTGCAATAGTTTTAAGCCTGGCTGAGGCCATTTCCTCTGCAGAGATTTTCTTTTCCCTCTATAGGATCTTTGTGGCCATCTCTCTCTCTTTTCAACGTGGTGCAGGGGAATGATGGTAGAGCAGGAAACAAGCAGCCAAGGCCAGGGCTACTTATGCCAGCTACCAGAAAAAATACTTGGGGGTGTGTTTCCTACAAAGGATCTGCAGAGCTGCTGACTAACATCCTACACATACACCATAAAAGGCAAAACTATTGCCTTCTGGCTATTAGTTTCCCACCTGAAGCAGTGCCAAGCATAGACTACCTTTTCCTCCATAAATCCACATTACACTACCTTCAGTGCTCTCCTCCCTGGAGCTGGTAAGGTTCTCCACTTCAAAGCAGTCACACAGCACCGCAAGACGTGCAGAATGGACAAGTAAGAAAGAGATCACGTGAGAAATTAAAATGGTTGTAGCTACTACAGCGGGTATCAGTAGGAGCACTGTGCGAGAAAGCGTTACAGTGAAATAGTCACCCCACTTTCAAATAGTTACCCCATGTCTTGTCAAGACCTAGCTGAAAAACACACAAATGAAACAAGCTGTGTGAAGAATTTTTTTTTTTTTTTTACATAGGCCATGTCTTATTCTCTCTCAAGAATGAAGCTGTCATGAGATGACCCATACATTCCAGCATATTTAGCTGAGTCTACATAACCCTACTTCCTATTAGCTCTCTTTTTTTTTTTAATGAATGCTGTCAGTACAACAGTACTGCAACTGAACTAATTTATTTAAGAAAAAATGAAGGCTTTTTTAGATAAAAAAAATACTGAGTCTGTTGCTCAACAGATGCAAGATAAAGCAAGGTATCTCCATTGTGACAACACCAGGCAGCATTCTTTGACCAAACTGAAGATACTAAATTTCTACCATCACTAATGATACAGAAAACATAAAAGATACCTTATTTATAAGCTAGGCAATTAATCTTTTCTATGTTATAATTGAAAAAACATTTCCACTCATTCTGGCACAGAAACTCATTTGGTTGACTGGGAAATCAGGTTAGAGTGAAGCTTTCTAGAAAATTTTCTCACAAGATCTGCTTAGTGACAACTCAAAACACATGGTTTGTTTTTGTTTGGTTGTGGGGTTTTTTTTTTTAATTTAAGGCTTACTTTTCTTTTCTTCCATCTTCTGGGGTGGCTACGTGGAGGGCTGTTATGATCGTTGGGGTACCACCAGCATTAAGCCCAGCTCAAGTAGGTTGATCTTGCTGTCCCCGAAGGGGACTTGGGGACAGGAGCTGGGCTGCCTGTCAGGCTGGGGGCCCACGGCTGCCAGCGGAACCTCTCCTGGGGGCCGTCCTGGGCCACTCGTGGCCTGGCCCCAGCACCTTCAGCCTTCCCCTGGCCCAAGGTCCCTCAGCTCATCTGGAGATGAAGGAGAGAGAAGGATTAAAGACGCGCGGCCCCGACCCAAGACACACCGCCGCGCTGAGGCGCGGGGGTCACCCGGTGTGCGTGGGTGTGTCCCCTTCCCCATTCCTTCAGAGGTATGGGGTCCCCAGAGGAGGCCGGGCCGACCCCCACGCCCACGGCGGGTAACAGCCCCCACACAGCCCCGCCTGCCGCACCCGGCGTTACTCACCGCCGCCACAGCGCTCCCAGGTGCGGCCTGGCCTCCCCTCCCCGGGGGGGGGGGGCTTTACTGAGGGACGAGCTTCGGCCAGTCGCCCTCCCTCCTCCCTCACCACCGCCTCCGAGCCTGCCCCCCCGGCTTAACGTTCCCTGCGGGCCGCGCTGCCCCCGTTCCCCTGCAGCGCCCGTGCACACTGCACCGCCGCCCGCTAGGGGACGCCGCCCCACTAGGGAGGCCATTCCCCCCCCTCCCCGAAGTGCGCCTGCGCACTAAGGCCCGCCCGCCACCGGACTGGGTGGGGGGAGAGGGGAAGAGAGGGCGCATGCGCAGAGCCGATATTCCCCCTGCCCCTACGGCATGTTCTCTGATGATTAGACGCCGGACCTTCTGGGTTTATCCCTCCGAGCCTGCGTCTCCGCGCTAATACGCATGCGCGAAGGCGGGGCCGAGCGGCACCAGCGAATGGCAGCGCGCAGGAGGTGGGGCTTTCTTGGTTGCTATTGGGCACGGCGGGGGCCGATGGGGCGGGGCTGGAGGGAGAAAGGGCAGGGGCCATGTGGCCGCGGAGAGGCGGGGGGTGGGGGGGAGAGCCGAGAGACAGGAGGTGCATCCGCCACTTTGGGGGCGGGGCGAGCGTTGGGGGGCGGAGCCTTCCCGGGGCGGGGCGGGGCGGACCGGGTTCTGTGGGGGCGCCGCCATCTTGGCAGAGCAACCGGCAGTTGAGGGGTGTATTGGTTGAGGCAGGGGGAGTGACTGCAACCGTTGTTTTGGGCTTGGTGGGGCCTGCCTGACTTGAGGTGGTGGGGGATATGGTGCCTCTTTCAGCATGTGGTGAGGCGGCCTGCTGTGCCCACCCATGCTTGTCGGGCCTCCTGTTGGCATGGATCGCAGCAGTCACTAGGTCCCTGTGGGAAGTTGTCTTGGACAGAGGGATCCTGATAGCTGGCTGAGCTCAGTGGGGTTGCAAGCAGACGGGTGGGAGAATAAAAGACAGTTACTGAGGGGTGTTAGGGCTTTTGATTCCAGTCCACCACTTAAAATATGTGGTCTGTGAATGAGTTGCTGAACTCCACTGCAGGGCCCTGCCACGTGCCTTTGCTGTTTGCAGCTGTACCGTGTGAAGTGCTAAATTACTGCCGCTTTTTAAATTCAGTTTGAAAATAAAGCAGTTTACATTGCCCTTAAAATTTTCAGCAGCCTTACAAGTGTTTGCGTAAATCCCACGTAAAGGGATTTTTTAGAGTGGCAAACAACCTACTCTTAGAATGTGGGGAGAGTGGTTGGTCATCACTTTTTTGTCACTTCTTATTTTTACCACCACTTTAAACTGTAGAGATAAACAATATGCTCAAATAATTGTCAAACCATTTCCAATCTTGGGGAGACTATTAGAAGCATTTCTTCAGTTTGAGTGGTGGAGAGGTTGAAATTTAATTTCTCTGTGGGAATGCTATGTTTATGTGCCTTGGAGCTCTGGTCAGACCCAGGATCCTCCAGAAGATTTTGATGCCCAGCATCTGCTTTGTATTTTTTATAAAACCTTTTAAATGTTTACATAGGCATGCCTACATCTGTGCCTGTGTTTGAAGTTTGCTGATTAGCCCATGAGTACTGCCGAACTCAACAGAGAGAAATGAGACAACTAACAATAACATTGTTGGGAACAGGGTGGCTCAGCATTACTAACGTGCTGACAAATCTCCCAACAAGAACTGTACTTTATGTTTTAAAAAGAGAGATTTCTCTCCTGTAGTTGTTTATTTTAAAATTAAAGTACAAGCTTTTCATGCTCTTGGAATATACTGCATTATGACATGATGATTGCAGATTAATTTTGTTTTACTGAATTATTAGTATATGTGCAAGTGAATGTTATGAATGTTACTGAATGTTATGAAACACTTGTGATACTACAAATTCTATGTGAGGAACATACCAAATGCAGGGAAGATTGAGCCAAACACCATAAAGATTGTATTAAATAGAAGTTATTTGAAAAGGTGATTTTCTTATAAAGTTCTCCTTCCTTACATACCTCCTAAATTGCCTTCTGTGTTTGCCAGCATGCTTTGAAAGGTAAATATTATGTGGTAAGCATTAATCAGCAATATGGAGATGGCACAGCAATCTCATAAATGATGAGTTGTTAAATAATTATATTTATGGTCGGGTAACAGGATTGTATATATCTGCTTGACTGATATGGTTAGAAATGCTTGGAGTTTTGAGATGATACTGTTGCCATATGCTTCTTGGTCACAAGCAGCAAGTAAACCCACTGAAATGTGAGCACTGGGAATCTGACCACGACGAGGGTTGTACTTAGGAGTCGGTGATGTTATCCTGCCGTCCTGAGGAAGAAGCTGATTCCCTCTGCTGTAGCGGGGTCTCTGGCACTTGGCAGCCAACCCCCACTGTGCTCGTCACTCAGGGTGAGGCCTGGCTCCCAAAAAGAGAGCTGGGAAGTGCCGAGGCTGACCCTGGAGCCCAATACAAGGAATCTACTAAAATGGGATTTAAGATCGGTTGAAATCTAGAGTTTTGCATTATTCACACAACTACAAATGTGTTTTATGTCAGTGTGATTGGAAGGGCAGTTTTCCGTATCTTAGGAAGCAAATGCAGAGGATGTGTAGTGAAGAGGCAATGCTGGTGTAATCTGTGTTATTCCCTATAAAGTGTCAGTAGCACTAAAAAAGCTTCTATTAGCAACTGGGAGTGATGGAAGAAGCTGGAAGCACATGACTGCATGCCTCAGACAAGACAGTTTACTAATACAGTTTGCTTGTCATTTGAAGCAAAAGGGATGAGAAATAATGTCTTAAAACAAAGATTAATGACTCCTGAGTCAGTTTTGCAACATACCTGAGTTTCCTTGGTTTTGCTTTTTTCTAGAACTGTAAGATAGGCTCTCTGCAGCATTGGAGCAGATTCTGCCAGTGAGCTCAGTTCTTCCCAAACTTGTTAGGTGGCAGAAGCTCATAAGCAATGCTGATCTGACATCCCGGCTGCAGCCCTCCTCTAGCAGTGGTGTCAGCTTCGTGGGGCTCTGCTGTTTGGACCTGGTCTGAGCAACTGCATTCAGAGGTGAGGACAGGCCCGTTCCACGTGCTTACATGTTTGATGTCACCTTTGTTCGGGTGACAATGAAAGGGTTGAGTGTCCTGGTGAATGGTGCTGTTGATTGAGTTGCTGAATTACGCTTTTGTATTACATAGTTCTGGTTGTATTTAGGGACTTCAGATGAACGATTGCATAGACAGAGAGAATGCAAATGGCTCCTTCGAGGGGGAGGAGATGAAGCTGTTCCAAAAGGAACTATCTCATCCAGCTCTCTTCTCTGGGGAGTTTTTGTCATCTTGAATGAGGTGGGGATTTGAGTGTATCCTCATATGGCCAGATAGGCTTGGGTGAGATACAGAGACATAGGTCAGACTCTAAAAAATAGCAAAGCAGTCAAAGCCATGGACCTCAGAAAGCTGTGGGCATTTGAAAAATGTTTTGTAATTCTCACTTACCTTTTTGTCCTTTTCTGCCTGGATTGGCTATTTGTTTTATTGACTCTTCTTAAAGTATCTTTAACTTCTTAAAGTATGAGTACTTTTACCTGCTCCTTCTCTGTCACATCCTCCCTATTACCCTTCTTCGTGATTTAACTTGATCCCTTATAGTAAGTGTCGACACCTCATTATTTAAAAGTGCAAGTTTAACATAATGTTTTATTATATTTAAGTATAATTTATAGGTAGTCTTTTGTTTTTCACCCCTCTCATCTATCTTAACTAAGATAACAGATCAGAGAACACATAATTTTAAACAGGTCATTGCTTCTTTACCAGACTTGTTCAGTGGGGCATCCTTTGGCTTATCATGGAAGCTTTTCTGTAATCCATTGTTATTTGTGAAGATACATACTAGTATTAATTCCCTGTAGGTACCTTGCTTACTAATTGGACTTGTCACAGACTATTTACAGGCCCTCAGTATTGTGTGTTGTAATTCTGTTCCTATTGTAGATATGTCAGGGTTACCTATTACTAGGTTATTTGGATACTGATTTTTCCAGCTATTAAATCAAAGAAAGGGGAGATTTGGGACCTCTGAGAAGCTTCTCAGCTTGTAAAATGATTTTGTTCTACCTATGATGTAAGCACGTTTGCATTCCTGGCAACTAAAAGTCAAACAAATTGTCTGTTTGAGAAGTGGAGCTTCTAAAATCATACACTGTTGTGGTCCTAAGGGAATCTTAAAACACAGTCAGAGTCTGGCTATGAAAAGGAAAGGAAAAATTTGTGTCACTGTTTAAACAATAGACTTCTTTCATGTGGAGGACCTAGATG
The DNA here is from genome assembly GCA_026546715.1 of Gallinago undulata. Classification (NCBI taxonomy): domain Eukaryota; kingdom Metazoa; phylum Chordata; class Aves; order Charadriiformes; family Scolopacidae; genus Gallinago; species Gallinago undulata. The sequence continues at coordinate 177,178,101 of JAOTQQ010000001.1, read as the reverse complement.
TCTGTTAATTACCAACTGGCTTGAGGGTTTTGGAGTCTGGCCCAATATGCTGAAACTCTTAACCATCCGCTAGCTGCCATGTCCTTCAAGGTCTGCATTTGGAGACTGGTAATGTGATGGATTTCATCTTTATATACTGTTTATGTAGTAGAAACATTTTCATGTGTAGCTATATTTCTGTTTTACAGTCTCAGTGTTCATTGCCAGCAGAGATTCCAGACGGTTGCATGAACACAGAAAGAAAGGACTGGTTTAAATGTTAGATAACGCTGGACTAGGTCGAGCAGCATTCTTTTGCCTCTGCTGTGTCACAACCCCTTCCGCAATGCACTGATCAAGACCTCAAACTGTGTCCTCTAATTTTGGGTGACTCGGATGAATTAGCATGATCTGAAAGCCTGTGATTATAGTTGCACTTGAAAGGGCCTGAGATCTCTGGAAAGCAGGCAATAGATGTATATGATAAAAGGAACCCAAAATAAACGGATGCCTAAAATCCTTTTTATCTTCATTTCTCCATGTGAACATAACTATATATTTATCTGAAACAAATTTTCACTGTTATTTGCTGAAGTAAAGCTGGTGGTTGTAAAGTATTCTGACCCTTTGGATGGGCTCTGTTTGTGGGTTTGCATGCAGATTCAAGCATGTGCACCAAGTATTTTCATTAAATGAAGATGTGTCAGACAAAAATTCCTAAGCAATTTTCAAGATTTAGTGAATTTGCAGTGTTCCCACCCTGAAGAGATATTCTGTGGAGGGTTTCACCACTTCTTTTTGATTTGATTTGCCTTTTATTTTTTAAATGGAAACGTAGAGGAAGCTGTCCTTGTGATGCTGGCTGATGTAAGGCTGATATATAAAGGCAAGGAAGTGAATGACTGGCATAGAACTGGAGCTAACCTAATAAAAGCCACCGAAAGGAGGCATGTGACAAAAACTTGAAGTCATTATTGTGTGTAGACAGAATAACAGCTTTCAAATAAAATTGAAACCTATAAGGTTTCAAATATACTAAAAGGAATTTGACTGAAACCACAGAAAACAGGGTAAATATATGCCATGGTACAGAGGCTCAAAAATGGGGCTTTTAAAAAGAACATGCTGGACTAAATAGTCCTTAGTCACAGTCTTCTGTGGGGAAAACTAATTTAGCTGAAGAAAACCCTTTTTAATGAGTTGATCATTTTGCTTGACCCAGTTGACTGTGCTGCATCAGCAGCTGGTTTGGCCTAACTTTGTAGAGGTGTGGAAACTAGCAGTAAGGTGTGGAGAATAGGAGAAGCAAAGTTGGGAAGCAGTATTGTCCTCTTAATATTTATTGTGTTAGGTTTTGTTAATGAGCATTATGAAGGGGCAGGGAAGCCACGGTCCCATGAAAATTTTAAGTTGGCCGTGGCAAAGACAGAAACAGTTCTGTTCTCCCTGTGCGTCTCAGCCTGCCCCTGTTTATTTGCCATTGCTTAGGGAACTGGTTGGGGTTTAAAAAAAAAAGCAAAAAATGACTTATTTGGCTCAGCTAATTTTATCTGAATAACTGTCCCCATCTAATTTGCTGTGCTGCCACTTGGTGTTTCTGCTTCTCTCAGGCAATTGGGGGTGGCCTAGGGGCAAAATGAGCACCTGGAGGTAGATGGATTGCTTTCTAATTTTATTGTCGGTGTAATTTTCCCCAGTTTAAAGTGTTTGTACAACTACTACTTTGGTATGACCAAAGTGCTGTTATGGCTAGAATAGTTACTGTATCTGAGTTATTGTGAATGGTCTTCATTGCGGAGCAGAGCTGTCCTAAGCCTGGACTTCTCTGCATTCTCAGTTGTGCCAGAACAAAAAACCCTTTTTCAGACAGTGGAGATGAATGGGCTTCTTTTGGGAGAGACTGAATTTAACTTTGTTATTATTATTTTTTCTGTAAAATTCTTGAATGACTGGGACCAAAAAAGGTACATTGAAAATGTATGAGACATCCTTTCAGCAGTGCTGAAGAAGTGAACTGTGGGCCTGAACTTTTGCCCTTTTCTTAAGAAGTGTTACTTAAGTGACTCTTAATGTATGAGTTTGGCACTTCTTTCACATATGCTGTTTGTTACAAAGTAATACCAAAACCAATTTAGATTGCATGTAGACGGATATTAAAAAAAAAAAAAGCTTCAGTAAGATTGACTGCTGCTAGACAAATAGGTTTCATGTGTATCTATATGCCAAATGAAAAAAAATAAAAAAGTCCACCAAATACTGCTGGTTAGCATAGTTTAGTGTGCAGACATGATTTTGGTCAAGTTTGTGATGAACCAGTTAAGTGATCGGTAGCGTAAATTTTAAATGAAAGATTATTTATAAGATTAATTGATTTTGTTAATGAATTCATAGCAAGGTGCTACACCCCTTGCATCAACAGATCAAGATGTATGGTTGCAGTCTAGGTTTAGGAATGAGGAAGAAGGGACAGGATGTCTGGGGTTTTGTTGTTGTTCTTTTGATTATTTTTTTAAAAAAACCACTCTGTTTTTGCCACCACACATTGTAGAAATATTTTAAAATTGCATGCTCCCTCCTCCAAAAAAGTGTTCATGGGTAGATGGATTTTTTTTCTTTAGTTTTGTTCTTTTAGTATTGTAGCCAGGATTATTGATTATTTTAGAAATGATTGATAAAGGTAGTTCCAAAAATGTCACACAAGTTTTTGTCCCTAAATGAGGATTCTTCACCTGGTATGCAAGAGCCAATCAACACACTGAGTCAAGATATTTGATCTTATTTCAGTTTTACATAATTGGGTACTGGGCATTCAACATCACCACTCATTTCTAACAGTCCAGCATTTATAGGGATAAAATACAGCTGCCTGGTGAGTCAGTACAGTTCCTTTGCCATCCCTCATCAAGTTAATGTTTGAAAGATTTTGGGAGATCTTCTTAATTAGCATGCAAATTATTTACAAGAGGGTGTACGTTTCAGTATTATGATCTCCTAAGGCTCCTCTCTGACACACTCTTACCTCGACTTTATTCCAAACACTGTACATCTTGTCATCCTACACTTAGGTCAGAGACCAGGAACGTACTCCCTCCATGGGCCTTGTTCACCTTCTGTACGCTCTCGATGTAGTAAGCCTTCAACAATTCAATCTTTTTGATCTAACTATTTCTACATTTAGTGCAGGTGCAAAAGGCCCAGTTAAGTTTTAGTTCCAGGAGTTCAGCTAAAGCTCAATCAAAGTTCTCTTACAATTTTATTCAAAGTGCTTGCATAACTTTTAAACCATATTCTTTTCCACATTTTGTAGAGCTACAAAGATGATTAGGGGCCTGGAGCATCTCTCTTATGAGGAAAAGCTGAGGGAGCTTGGGTCTTTTTAGTCTGGAGAAGGGTGGATCTGATCAATGCCTATAAATACTTATGAGTGTCAAGAGGATGGGGCCAGGCTTTTTTCAGCGGTGCCCAGTGACAGGACAAGAGGAAAAGGGCACAGACTTGAACACACAAAGTTCCATCTAAACATGAGGAGGAACTTCTTTAGTTTGAGGGTGGCAGAGCACTGGAACAGGCTGCCCAGAGAGGTGGTGGAGTCTCCTTCTCTGGAGACATTCAGAACCCATCTGGACATGTTCCTGTGCAGCCTGCTCTAGGTGGACCTACTTTGGCAGGGGCTTGGACTAAATGGTCTCCAGAGACCCCTTCCAACTCCATATCATTCTCTGATTCTGTGATCATTTAGAGTCTGTCCCCCTGTCCCCCCACCCCCAGTTCCTCTCACTTCTCCAAAAGCTGCATTGTTAGGGGAAGTCAAAGGGGTTAGGTTCTTTCTAGCTGTTAAATTTTCAGGATGCCCAACAGGCTGATCTGTCTCCCTTTGCAGTCATGCCATTCCTAGGGCAAGGAAGGTGATTGCGGGCAGGGCATGGTTTCCCTTTTTGGCAGGATTGTAATCTCAGTGCAATTTAGCCAATTGTGAAACAACATCTTTAAATTATTTTACAGCATGGGTTTAAAAAACTTCTGATATCTTAGTTATGTTTGTGCCTTGTGTTTCCTGTTGCAAGAGATCATAATTAGGATGGAAGAAAGTACTGCTGTGTAACTGGACTTTGAAATGTGAGGACAGTTGAGTGACAGCTATTGGATTAGGTGATCTTTGTTAAAAGACCCTGTGTCAATCTAGCACAAAGGCACTTGTACAAATGTATACATACAAATTTATTGCAGCAAAGAAAACAGTTCACTTATTCATAAGTGTGGGAAGGAAGTTGTGTGGGGCTTTTTAAGGGCGGGCACTGGAGACTACTGAATAGGGAGAGATTAACATTACGTGGAAAGAGAGTTCACTTCCAGCAGCTCTAGTGTTCCAAGGAACAGGTAATGTTCAGCATTTTGTTACGCCTTTTTTCATATGTCAGCAGAGAGGCACGGCTATATCAATTTACCCTCCTCAAGTGTACCTTTTAATTTTGTACTCTCACTTTCTGTTGTCCATTGGCAGGCAGACAGCTGTCTTTCATTTCTGCAAATAAGCAAAAGACTGTCAATTCATGGTGGTCATTGACTACCCGTTGCTTTTGGATACAGTAGAAGCTGTCTGCAATATACAATTTATTTGTTGTTAGAAATAAGGCACCAAATGGAACTTTAAACGTGAGGGCAGGATTTCAGGGTGGTTGTAGTCCTCTGTTAAGGCAAATATTGTGTATATAACATAATCCCTGGGAAAAGTCTGTGGTTTTGCTTTATGTTTTCTGATCATTTTTGTTTGGTTTTTGTTTTGAAAAATTGGTTTAAGCAAATGAGGTAAGTAAGGCTGAACCTTCTAAAATGCAAGCTTATTACACAGAAATTGTGTTGACCTTTGGGCCTGCTCCTCCTCATCTGCAGGCCATTAATAGGTCTTGTCTTTTACATTACAACCCGTGTTTAGGCTTGTAACTGCCTTGTGACATCTATACTCCTGTATTGGAAGCATTGCACACAGCCTCAGGCAAAATAGAGAAGTAAAAGACAAAGTGCTTTTGGTCAAAGGCAGTTTGAGTGGAGGGAGGTTTGAATGAACTCTGAGGTCAGATTGGTTTGGTAGTCTTTAGGGTATGTGCTGTTTAGAAAAGGTTTTTCCCTTCAAGAAAACCAACATTAATGAAAGGAGATGCATGCCCTTACAATTCATCTATGTTCCACCCTCTTTTGTCAGTGAAATGAGATTTTGCCAGAGGATTTCCCAAGATATCCTCATGCTATTCTGGTTTCTTGGGTAGCAGTTAAATACTTAGAAAGCATGCAGAGAGATGTTGCCCATTGTTTTTCCTCTCTCACGCTGAACTCTCTCTACCCTGTAATCCGAGTATCCTCTTATCGCAGTTCATAAGGTCATGGGAGAAGATGGCTGCAAAAGTATGTGATGTTCCTGTCTTTGAGGATGGAAAACATGGGGAACTAAGCAAGTCTTCAGTGCTGTGTGATATGACGTGCTGTTATATTTCTAATGTGATTTACACAAGTTTCTCAAAGTTGGGGGAGAGAACATCTGGCTATCTAGAATGTGCAGAGCCAAATACTAAGAGATAATTTAAGCAAAGGAAGGGTCCCATCTTGATTTAGAAGTGGTTCAAGGGCCAATATATAGAAGTAAGTATAAGCAATCTTTTATAAAGATAATGAAATAAAACCCTTCAGATTTTCTTTAGGATCTAGTGGGAGAAGTTCTAAAAATATCAGGAACAAAAGAACAGTGACATAGGTCTCTTGGCTGCTCTGAAGTTGTCAACAACAATGCTGAAAAGATGCTGAAAAGACAGAACTGTTACATACATCTGTAGTGAGAATGAAGCTGAGTATTACAAATAATCATATATTGGTAAACAAATCCATCATATTAGATCAACAAATAAACACTGAAAGAACCCTTTTGAAAATTTGTGTTACAAATTTATGGAAACTGAGGATGCTTTTTTTTTAAAATGGCTAATGTAAGACTGTCCAAAATCTTAAGGTGCAAGTCTATCTTGAATAGCAAGTGCTAGTCAATATGATTAATAGAAAACAGGTATTATAAGATGTCCAGTATATCAGTTACATTAAGGGTTAGAGCTTGCCTGTGAAAGAAACTGACTCCTGAAATGCTAGTCAATGAAGAATCATTGAATTAAGATAAAGTTTTCTGATCTTTGGTAGGTGTATAATTGTTTGCAAAATAAACCACCCCAAAACAAACACACAGTTGGAGGAAAATGCAGAATCCTTCCTGACAGATTTATCTAGGCCATGTAGAGGAGAAAAATGACAAATGGTGACATGGCCTCATGAATTTGATTGAATTAAAGAGTCCATTTGCCAAGTCTTTTGAAGGATGGACTCAAACCTTTGGGAAATTAATCACCATGTAAGCAGGCTGGATGCACTTTAAGAATGAGGAACACTGTCCTAAAAAACAGCACTGCAAGATATCGAGGCTTATAGGCAACAGTCAGTGGACAAGACACTCCCTGTAGATAAGGGGCAGCCAAGAGCTGATAGGAGTTGAAAACATTGAACACAGAATGGGAGATTTCCTTTCTGACTTCACTTCTGGAATATAATGAGGTTTGATGGATTCTCTTCAATATATGTTTTTAAATCAAAGCCAGTGCTGGTTGTAGGTGTTAGAAAAATGTATCTATACACTTAATGTAGATAGCAATGAAGAAATAAATTTTGAGTTTGTTGAAGTGATTTGATCATGTACCTATCCATGAGCAAAATGGAGAGCCTTCAAAGAGCATACTTCTGCAAATACAGGAGTCACAGCAGCAAGAAGCAGAAAGTAAAAAAGAATATGAACTTGTGTAAAATGAAAAAAAAAATAAATTAAGTGATAACTAGTTAACTATTGCACTACCTTATTGATGGACTTCATAGATTCTCCAGCACTTGAAATTAATGTTAAGATCCCAAATCTTTTAAAAAAACTGCTCTTGTTCAAGAAGCTGTTGAGCTACATCAGAAAATAATTCAAGTTTTGTGAGAACCACAGTAGATCCTTGCAATTTTAAAATTCCTTTGGTAGTAGTAATATTCATTTTTTGTTTAGAGAAGAGGAAAAAATCTGTTTCAAACTTTTTTTTAAAAAAAAAGTCTTGTTTTGTAAGTCTGTAGCAAGCCATGGACCTCTCTTCAATTTCAGTTCTGTGTACCTTGTCACAGGTCCTCATTATATGTTACTTTTTAACTTCCTAATCATGTAATTTATATTCTTTTTAAATACAAAAATGTAAAAATAGGTAGTGTGTTGTTGGGTTAAATGACAAGGTGTTAAATAGCTTAGATTTATGTCTTTAGTTATGTGGCTAATATGCAGCTATTTGGATACAGGTCTTTATGTGCTGAAATCTTTCAATGGAAGTTCTTACGCTTGTGAAAGTAATTTCATCCCATGATGACAGCTAGTAGAGACTGTCTTGCTGTGGTCATGGAAAGTTAAACTGGTATAATTCTCACCAGGTGACCTTCTCACAGGGTTCTGTCTGCTCTCAGAAAACAAGCCATTTCTTTTCCCTTGTACTTGGGTGGAAACTACAAAATCATCAATAATGCCAGACATAATTTTGTGCCCTTACGAGAACTGCTGTTTTGAAAGAAACTTTTTCAGGACTTTTCTCTCAGTTTCACTATCAGGCCTACAGCTCTGACTCCTTTGTTTTGGGAATCTCTGCTCAGTTTAGTAGATATGAAATTTTTGTCTCCTTGTGATGTTAGGCTGTGACATGACACTGAGGAATGTCACACGAGAGAGAGAGAGAATTGAGATCTTGCATGCATATTTGATATTAGAAAATGTGTTCTGCCAGTCTTCAGACTCAGATTTCTTCTATGATACAAGCATTATTTTTTTGCAAAGATACTGGATAACTTCTCATGTCTGGGCTGATACAGTTTGAGACTCCTTTTCCATTTGTGAGGAGATACACCTTACTTTTCAGTGCTAATCTTAACCTTTTTCTTTCCTTTTTTTTTGGATGTGTATTGGACAGTAGCAGTCTTTTACTCTTCAGAAGTGTAGATTTTGATGGCAGATAAAGTTGTTTTATGAATGCACACTGTAAAAACACACAGAGAGGAGAAAAATTATTGGTTGCTTCCATAGGAAGAGAGCAGATATGTAAACTACCATTAGCATGAGAAAACTGTCATTTCTTGAACTATTTCCAGAGGGCGTGACAATGTTCATAAGTATAGATCTGTATGCTGTGTAATAACCTAGCTGTCAGATTTTATTGAGAGATGTGGAGAGGGGTGATGTTTGCCAAGAACATTTCCATCAGTATATTTGACCTGATACAGCCTTTATATCTAGACCTTGCCATTTATGTCATGTGGCAAGTTATTTTCTTACAGGTACCCACAGCCTGTCAGGAATCCTCACTGTTGAGGCTCTCCAGGAATAGTTGAATCAAAGCACATTCAGGTGCCTCGGCTGCACTCCCTGCAAAACAGAGGTAGGACTGAAGACAATCACACTGCTGCATGTTGGTCCTTGTTCAGGACATGCTTCCCATGCTAAAAATTTCCAGCCTGCAGCGTGCCTGCTGCCATTTAAAGAATTCAAGGAATGACCCTGGTTTATTAATTAAAACTAAAGGAGCTCAGCCCTGAGTTGGATACTTTGTGGTCGTGTGTGTCTGACGTAATAATTAATTTGGGGACACAGTTGGGGAGAACACTGGATGGCTATTTAGTAGGGTGGGAATGTGCATGGTTAGTTATCCCCAAGTGGGGAGTATTGACTTCATAGAATACTGCATAGGTTAATTGGCTCAATATAGTCAACTTTCAGTGAGGATGGACTACATAGCTTTTTAAGGCACTGGAGGCTCCATCCTGGATCCAAAAGAATATATGACTAAAATCTGTGTCAGGGGATTTGTGAAAATGATTCATCCTACCTGTCAGGTGATGAGTGGTGTCCATTATAGTCATGTTACAATCCTTATTGTGGGACAGAAAGTGCAAACATTCAGTGTTGCATGAATGACTGTATCTGTGACATGAAGGCAAATACATTTGAAGGCAATCTGACAAGTGATGAACATATTTAATTGTTTGTTGGGAGGAATGACTTTGGGGTACTTGTGAATCCAATGTCTCTATGTGCAACTTGCGCTTGATGATTCTCAAGGTTCCCTATCCTGATCCAATATTTTGAACTAGCATTATTGCAGGACAAAAACTGGTAAAGAATAAAACAGGAAAAAAACTGGGTTCTCTTTCTCCAACAGGGCAACGGTGTTGGCTGTTGGAGATTTTCTTGTGTGACTTAAGGGAAGTCAGTTTAGAGCAACACTTGCTTAAAAATAACAGTCTTTTTCATTAATTATAATAATGCTTAGGTTTCATTATGTGACGCTGGAAAAAAATGTAATTCTTCATCTGAAAGTATCAGTTGAGACCTAATTTTATTCTTATTTAGCCTAATATTATTCTGGGTTTGGTTCAACCTTCTGCTTTAGTAGGATTCTTGACTTGCATGAGAAGAGAGAACTTTGTTCTGTCTGTGGGTATGGTTTCTGGAGACATACATAGAATCACAGAATCACCTAGGTTGGAAGGGACCTTTTAAGATCATCTAGTCCAACCAATAAAAAAAAAAAAACAAAA
>JAOTQQ010000001.1:177112295-177167368 GCA_026546715.1 Gallinago undulata | reverse complement strand
AGCTTTGTCTGATCCGTAATGACAGTTCCTATCCACTGACGTAGTTTAACAATACATTTTAGAGCGCACATCTTTGTGTATTTTCTTGGTGCCACCTCAGTTTCCTCATGCTAAAGTAGGTGTTGAGTGCATCACAGAAGCGTTTAACTTGTGTTTCAAATTAAGCTTAATTTTTTTTGTTTGTAAGTTGTTGAGGCCATCTGATGAAAAATGCCTTAGACTTCTATAGGAGTGGTCAATAGAGGAAAAGTCTTAATCCCATACTGCCTTCCTCCTTGTCAGAAACAGAGCTACACATTATGTATAAAGAAATTACTGTCAGCAAAAGCCACTTGATCTGCCCAGTATTTTCATTGCACGTTACCATTAGTGAGATGAATATGCAGTAATACAGCTTTCAGCTTCAAGCACTATTAGTGGTTAGAGATGATTAGAGATGCTCCATTGTCTTTCACCACCAGGGAAGCTGTAGGGAACATAGACAGCTTTTTTTGCATACATGAGCATGTTGGAAGGGGATGTCTTAACATGCAGTACCCCATGCTTAGTGGCTCATGCCTAAAATTAAGAAGATTGCTTGCTGAAGTAATGTGAAAACCAGCAACTAAATTTCAGTATTTTCAAGAAGACTAAACAGTATTAATATTGTTTGAACATTTTAGAAATGGGAAATGGCAGATAAATGCTCTTATACACAAGAGAATTTTGCTATCTAATGAAGAAAAATGCTATACAGTGCTGCATACACCTTCCAGTGTACTGGACAGCGAGGGCTTATTTGTCTGTGTAAACTTTTGTTTGTTGCTCCTGTAAATAACTTATTTTTTCCAGTGTTCTTTGATACAAACTGTAAAATTTGGCCTCTCATGGTCAAAATTGGGCCTCTCTTTTAACCTCAATGAGAGGTTAAATTTTAGATCTTCAGCACTTCTGAAATGAGCTTTCCTTTTGCCATTTTTAATTCTGTGAATAGACTGTAAAGAAAAAAAACCCAGCCACTTGAAGTCGTTGATTGTACAGAACTGTATAGTCTGTACAAACTGTAGAGTTTGGAGAGATGAAGACTTCAAATATTTTAATTTATTTTAATTATATTTTAATTATATTAAAAATACCTGCTCAGCTCTTCAGGGAGCTACTGATATTGGAGGACTGCTTTCTGTTTGCATATGTCCACAGGTAAAAAGTAGGATGTTATCATGAGTTCACTGTTCTTCCACTCATAAAAGTGGGACTACAGGTATGGTTCTTAATTGTGTTTTATTTTGGGACACAGCAGATAAGGGATTCAATTAAAATTTTATAAGTGACCCTTTAAAACATGCATAAAATTTTAATCTGTTTTGGTTTTCAGCTGTTGGGCTTTAGTAACCTCCTGTTTAGATTTCTACCCCCTGTTTGGGGTAGAAACATGCAGGGCAAGGGATTCATTTATCTGAATTTCTCTAAACTGGTGGATGCCTTAAAAATAAGGAAAAATTTAAATATGCTGGCCCATGAAGTGTTTAATGCATAAAGGTTTCTGGTAGAAAGGCCAGTGTCAGTGTGTGATTGCGCGAGTGATGTATGTGTGAATAACATGTTCAGAAAAAACTGCCAAGCAGTTTATAAGAGTTGATGCAGCTCTTAAAAAAATAAAAAATAATAATCTTAGCAACTGTTTAGATTTGTATTAAATAAAACAGGAAGGGAAAGGCAGTATGTGCTTAAAAGCACTAGAGGGAGCCAGGAGGAAGAAGAGGGGAAAACCATGGCAGACGTGTTTGCATTTTTAGGCATGGCTTGTACAAAGCATTCGTTTAAATCCTCCTGCTTACTTCAGCTAAAATTCAGCTACAGGTTTGCTGCTGCCTCTGGCTGCTCTCTGTTCCCCCATGCTTCACTAAAGACATTTGAGTTTTCCAGTCCTGAGAAAGGCCAGAAGCTTTGCTGCTTTTTAAATGGCCCTAGGGAAAACCATCTGCCCCTCTGTAGACTGCCCCCCCCTTTTTTTGGCCTTGTTTTGTATTTGGATAAGCAGCCAAATGTTAAGTTGCCTTTCAGTGCTGGTGGCTGGTTTGGAGGGGGATTGGTGTATGAGCTTAGTTCTGAGCTTCTCTGCCTCTGAGATTATGTGGGGGAAAAGGGAGAAAAGAAAGAGAGAGAGAAAGTGGGAGTGCTGGTGTATGTCTGTATTAGGGATCAATTACCTGAAGAAGAGTTTTAATGGCATTAATTTGGAGTGGCCATGCTGTTCTTGTAGGGGATCTGAGGAAAATGAGGATCTGCAAGCTGGTAGAATAACCTACAAGAACAAAGTTACTGTAAAGTCTCTCCTCTTATTTTATGATGTTTTAGAAGTGTTGTTGGGCACACTTTTTATATTGCTTTGTCGTAAAATTAAATGCCTTGAGTTAAAGTGTAACAACTTTATGATGTAGATAATATAAGTAATTTATTTTCAGTTCCCTCCACCTTGATAAATTGCCATAATGTTGATATCTTGGGATCTGTAAGAGTAGAACAAAATCCCAGGGGGTGTGTGGTGTCCGTTCTTTAGTTTGCAGGCTTTAGAGGGTGGGGAAATCTTTTTAGAATTCTGAAGTTTCTCTTCCTTGATAATCCAGTATTACACAACTAAACCTGTCACTGTGGAGAATTGAATTTTGATGGCCTGGGGCCTTCGCATTGAGCAGTTTTGGGGAAAAAGAATGAAATTTTTTGTTGTTACTATCTGAGACAGCTTAGGGCTTTGGAATGCTGGAAGTCATTTCAGAGGAGGTAGACAGACTGGAAGTGGGTGATTTAGTGTGCAGAATTAATATATATGTACTGTGTGTTTATCATCCACCTCTGTAATTTATTGCTACTACACTCATTGTTCAAGCTCCCTAATTTCTCTTTTCCACTTTAGAAAATAAATGGAAAGGGCAAGAATAATGGACTGGGGTTTTCTTCCTCTGGTCTTTATTAGATGGCATGATTTTAAGTTACGAAAACAAGGACAAACATTTCTCAAAAGTACTCTAACCATGCTTTAGCCTGAGGACTGTGCTCACTTTAAAGCAAAATATAATGGAATTTAAATATGTGGAGGCTGGCGTCCTTTAGCAGGGCACAGAGATTTGTTTTCAGTGTACTTTGAGACTGTAAAGAATTGTTGGCTGTTCATAATTACGTCATTCCATGTTTGAGATGGTGACAAATATTTCGAAATATTTAATAACCTCTTGGCAACAAAAAAAAAATAACAGGTAAGTGCACTAAGTAATTACGGCTTAATTCCTGTTGGATAGTTCAAAGCCTTTTTCCTGTCATATGAGAATTAACTGCACTGAAGATGAAACAGAGTATTGGAAAAGCACATTTTTTTTTCCCTTGCCCCTTTAGCTGCTCTGCTTCACACCGTTTCTCCTGCTGCAATGCAGGGATGGGGGCAGGCATGTTTCTTGCTCGCTCAATGTGTAGAGGCCTCCTGTTAAAGTCCAAAAGTATTACCTCAGGTAGGAGACCACAGAATTGAACTGTAAAGTGAGTGCATATTACATTTACTCCTCGGAAGCAGGAAAGCAGGCATATTTAGTCTAAAACAGAGGGTAGTCATTTTCTAGATAAAAGTTCTTTTGCTTCCAAAAGGCTGTTTATTCAGGATGTGCTGCGAATACTTCAGGGAGCTCGGTGATACACAGATTATGCAGTGGGGGCCTCTTATTGTGCAACTAAACCAGCTTTTTTTTTATTTTTTGTGATTATTCAGTCATTTTTGTGATTGTTCAACTGCAGAGTAGGACCTGCCAATGTTTAACTCCATGGGGTTAAGAGGGGTGTCTTTTTACGTGTTGAGGTAGTGGTGGATGCACTATGGAAAGGATGTAATTTCCCTCAGGAGAGAAAAAAAAGGAATTAGTCCCTTAAAAACACACAGTGCAAACTAATGACATAACATACCTAAATTTTTGTGTTGCCTTAGGAAAAGCCGGTACCTTCCGTAGCAGCCCAAGGGCAGAGTTTTTATCATTTGACTTTCACTATGGCGTTTACCCGGCAGCCGCGGTATCCGATAAAAAAGGGCCAACCCCAGAGTGGGTGTAGGGTGCCATAGGGCGCATTGCCCCTTCCCTGTGCCCACCCAACTGGGGCAGAGCAAGGCACTCATGAATTGGCACCTGGTGCTGGTTTTTCATCTCCCAAGTCCTTTGTGTCATGAAATGTTGGCCTGTGCTGATTGTCCCCATGCCCGCTACGTTTTCTAGAGAAAGATGCCACTTTGAAGAGTAGCTTGTCCCGTTCTGAGCTTGGTGTTCACAGCATCCCTTGCTGAGCTCTTTGGTGGCCTGGAGATGAAACCTAGCCCAGATGTCTAATGTGACGCCTTCAATTCTGTGCTGGAGGAACATCTCACTACAGCTCTGGAGCAGAAATTCCCACTTGTTGTCACTTGTTGCAGTGCTTTTGGGTGCAGTGGGAGCAGCACCAGTGCCTGTTCCCAGCACCATTCAGGGCAGCCCTAAAATATGGGGCTAAGGTATTTTGGTGGTCTGCTAGGTAAAGCATAAGCACAAACGGTGGCATGCTTTGCAGGTAAGTTGGGAGCACAAATCTGCTGATCTGAGGTCAGCTCAGCACCTCCCGTGCGAAGGCAGGAGCAAAGGCAGGGAGGTTATGGGAGCAGGGACTGCTGCTGCCTCCCTGAGCCCGGGAGGGATAAGGAGTGACTGAAGCCGGGCTGATCCTTGGCTCTTCAAAGTAAGGATTTGGGATACTCCTCTTTGCCTCGGTTAGGAGCTGTTCGCTAGCAAAGGATGTTAGCCCTTTAAAAGGTGGGTGTTTCATCTGTATTCCTCAGAAAGGAGGTTTCTCATGCTTTTTTGGTTGCCTCTGATGTAGGGCTATGCACAGCTACTGCAGGTGACCCCTAAATTCAGATCTGATGTGACTAGTGCTGCTATGCAGTGAGGGCTGAAATTAGTTCCCCAAGCAAATGTCATATACAGAATTATTTTTACTAATGTGGGACTTCGGTGGGGCTTTGCCCTGAGAAAGAGGGAACAGGAGGTGAAATCTCCCACTGAGCTGGTGAACTCACGTGCTGGGCTCTCATCGCTGCTGGGTCTCAGCTGAGATCTGGACTACAGAACCCATGGTGGTGGCTGTTTGAGCATCCTCCTTTCCCTGCTCTCAGTGCCTGTTAGACAGCCGGGGGGGGGGGTGGGGTGGGGGGGAAGGCACTCGCAGTTCCCTTTGGGAATATGTGATGCTTGCTGAGCAATAGCTGCCAAGAGAGAAAAGTGAAGCATTAAAAATTTGCTTTAATTGCATTTTGCTGTATTTCTGTGCTTGATAGTAGCTGATAGCACTTGTTTCAGAATATTTTGTGTGATTATTTTTTTTTCCCTTCACATTAGCCTTTGAAAAAATACTTCAGGCTAATGTATTTCTTCAGTGGGATTTAAATTTTGCTTAGACTATACTGCAGTACTTACATACCCACCCCTCCAAGTATTATTGTGAAAAAGTATTATCTTTACGTTATAATTACAGTCAGGCAGGAAGGAGCTTAACTTTGGCTTCTCTGGGCAGGACTCTGCTGAAAGATGTGGTGCGTGAGCATGTTGATTTTATTATTATCTTGTAACAGCAGCCGGCAGTTGGGCTGCCTTATTTGCATTCCCAGCAGGACAGTAAGGTGAATAATTTAATTCCAGCAGCCTCTGCCACGTGATGGTGCGAGGACCCGTCAGCGATGCCTCCCCTATACCAACAGACTTCAGAGGGGAATGGAAACTTACAGAAGTGACGCGAAATCCTCGCATCTCCTCCCTTAACCGAAATCCTCGCATCTCCTCCCTTAACCCTGGAGGAACCTCTCAGCAGAGCGATCGCTTCTTCCTTTTTGCTTTTCCAGGCGTTCCTCTGACGTGGAGTTTGAAGGGGGTGTGTGTGTGGGGTGGGTGTGAGCCTGCCAGCCAGACGACGAGCGAGGGAGTGGGAAGCGGGGAGGGCAGTGAGGAAAAAACTGCACACCCAGCCACGGAGCTGGTACAGCGAGGAGCTCCGGAGCAAGGCTGGGAGTGGAAATTTACAGCTGCTTGCGAGCGCCTGTGCGTGTTCCAGCGATCCTTTCTGCTAACGCTTTCCCAGAGGCTGACGGTCGCCCGGCAGAAGAAGAGCGGGAGGCCGAGGCCACCGGATCCCTTGTCTCTTGCCACGTGTCGACAACCGCCCGGAAAGAAAGGGGAATAAAGCGGAATTAAATGGAAGCTCAGTGACGGCGGCTGCGGGGAGGCAGCAGACCTGTCTTCAGCACCTGGCCATGGGGCTGCGCGGGGCTGCCTAGGACCCCCCACCTTTCCCCACACAGTAAGTCTCAGCCGAGATGATGTCCCTCCGAGTGACGGGAAGTTAAGTGGTTTAACACAACTTTTTTTTTTTTTTTTTTCCAGTTAGCACCAGCCTTTTTCATAACAAGCCACTTGCCTGCTTGTTCTCAATAGTTAACACTAGAAGCTTTTTATAGCTTTGTAAACTGTGTTACCAGGAGTGGCTTTTTAAAGCAGGCAACCCTAAACAATGCTCCTCCTGTTACATAAGGCGCTGGCTCCGCAACCAAGCGCTCCGTGTCCATGGAATATCTCTGGAAATGGCTTTATTTACAGTGCCGTTTCCAAAAATAAAATATCTGCAATATATCATTTCCCTCGCTGCTCTCCACTGACTGCCTGCAGCTGTGGACTGGCTCTCGGGATGCGGAGGAATGAGAGCGTGGCCCCTTGCATAAGGCAGCGGGAAACGGTTAGAGATGATGGGCAGATGAACGCGTGCATGAACTGTCACAAGAAATGGCATATGTAAATTAACCATCTCGTTATTTGTAGTCAATAGGTCTCTGTCATCCTGAAATTCTGTGCAATGGGCTATTCCTGAAGTCGTTATCAGGCACAACTTTCATTGAGCTGATGGGGAGGGTTTTTTTCCTGAGCAAAGAGTCTTTCTTGGGCTAATATTAGTAGTAAAGTGAAATTACTGTTATAGTAAATTATTTTAATCTGTTAGGAAGCTAATGTAAGTAACATGGCAGGCTTGCTAAGGACATGGTCAAGTGAATGCTGTGTATTGAACAAAAAGCAAAAATAGTAGTCACATTCCTCACTAATAGATTTAGAGGAAGTCCTATTCCCTCTTGGCTGCTCCCTATGTTATTTAAATTATATTTCCAGTCTCCATTATATCTACAGTTATTATTACTACTAGAAATGGAGATTTAACTTGTTTTCTATTTCACTGAAGTAAGTAAAAAGCTATTAAGGGCTGTTACCTTAGAATTGCGTGTACTTCAGAGACATTAGTTAAGAGACTTGTTTCTGCATGACTGAGTTTTACTATGGACCACAGTTAGGTGTGGAATTGAGTTCTTGTTTTTTTTAGGTTTGAAAGATCTTCATGGTGACAAATAGAAATAAGGATCCCAAATATTCTTGACTGATCAATCCTGCGTATTTGATTGCTGTAAAAACTGCTGGTTTCTTACCTTCCTAGTTTTATTCAACATAAAGTAATAACCTACTATTTCTATTTAGTTTGTTAGCATGAGTAGGAGCACCTCTGTAGCATGGATAATCCAGAGGTGATTGATCCAGGTGTGACTATGGTTCTACAGGATGCCACTTCTGCATGGGTTCAGAACCTGAATGTTATCTGGCATTTCAGTGTGCAAATATTATTTTATAATAAATATTATTATTATTATTATTAATAATAATAATAATAGATGTGGCAGCACAGGACTTGCAATAGAAGGACACTAGGCAGTGGAGTCAAATACTCAAAAAGTTCCTAACTTTAATTCTGGCATTTACCTGTGCCAGTGTAGGCTGTACTCTGTACCCCACTCAGGATACTTACATTAACTTTCAGTCTTGTTTCGTATCATTACACGTTTATACCCCGTTTCCCATCATTGCTGCCTCCTTCTTGGTGTGGCTGGTGAACATCTGACCTGTAGTACCTGCTCCAACAGCCCCATCTCTCTGCTCTCCTTCCATCCACTTCTTGCCCTCTTGTGCTGGTACAGCTCTTTATAAGACTGTGGGGAGAACTGGACTGGAAACTGGTGTGATCTTTTTTCCCCCACTAGGCTATTTTTCGTTAACCTGGGTTGGTTTCCTGGCCTGTCTTACCACGTGGCCACAGCTGTACTGCCCCAACAGAAGCTGTAGGGATGTGAACAGACATGGGGCAGGGTGGCACCATCATGGAACAACGCATTTATCAAGCTGCAGCCTCCATGGCCAGATAGCTACTCAGTGTTTCATCTTATCCCCCATGTTTGCTGAGAACCTACAGAGGCTTTTTGGTTTTTAATGAATGGGCATTCAAGCACTCAGTTTAAAGCAGAATTATTCATTTCTTTGAGTGCTTCCAACAGAGCTACACCACAGCACTTGAGCATCCCCATGAATGCCTTCAGTTCCGTAACAGTACCAAACAACTACATGATATTATTCTTATTCTGTAGAGGTAGTCAGATGCTTACTTATTTTCCACATCTGATTTTCAGGATACTTGCGACTTATTAAAAAAAGGCATTTGTGGCAGTGTTGGGCATTGCTGCAATGTTTGTGTGTTCAGGTGAAGTTTCAGCCAATATCCATCTTCATTCCATGTAGCCAACAGCAGGGGTTGTGATCAGTAAATTTTTGAGTTTTTGGAATAATTTTGTTGCCAAGCACAGACAGCATTCATTCACCTTGACCATAAAACAGCACTCTCTCCTGGTAATCTCTTGTCTCTTTTGCAATGTACATTCCAAAATCTGCAATTCATTGAGGATTTCCATAGAAGTTATTTGTTGTGTAGCCCTAACTCCTTCTGCTTACAGAATGAAATGTGGATCACATGAGTGAACTGCATGGATTGGAATTCTCCAGGTGATCAGATGGCTTCCATCCCCTGGTTTGAGCACATGACTCCGTAATTGCAACAGCTTTCCCAAATATTGTGGGAGAGGGGCAATGAGGGAATAAGATATCTCTCTTATTTTGAAGGCAAAATTATGAAGAAAGTGTGCTCATTCAGGCCCAAAATATATGAGTCTTAGGCCCACTGAGATGAATGGAAAATGAGGTCTTTTTTTCCCTTAGAGAAGCTCTCACCCAATATGAGTTATTGAAATGTTTCAGTTCTGATTGGTAAGTAGACAAAGGTTAGGAACTAAGACAAGACAGATGTCTGATACTTGAAGGGAAGGAAATTTTTTGCACATTCATTTTTTGAAGAGCAAATTACTTGTCTGGAGGAACGTCTGTGAAGACTGCATGGATGGGCTTATGTGCCCTCTCTCATTGTTGCCTTCATGGGCAGAAGAGAGCATTGCTCGGTCATTTCATAGTGGGATGGGTTGGTGTGTAGACTGATGTTGCCATTTGCATTTTTCCTTCATCTTGCATACAAGCTCAGTTGCACTGTAATTTTTGAGCAATTCTATGATTACAAGCAAAGAAATTGGGCAGAGTGCCTATAACCAGGACTAGATCCCTTAGTGTGCTTTATAGTTGTATTAAAGAGCTTAAGTTACACTAATTTTATTTTAGTGCATTCCGTTTATAAGCACGTAAACTGGCAGAAGAGATATTTTGAAGATCTAGCATAGGCTTTGATGTTGAGTGACTTTGCTTTCATTCCTGACACAGCCACTGACCATTATTCTTTTTATGTGGCCTTGGGATAGTCTTCTAATCTTTCTGTGCTTCAGCTTCTCCGTTGGAGAGGGGGCAGAGTAACAGAAGGTATATAGAGATTTTTTTGGAAGTGTGTTTTTCATCTTGGTTAAATGTTTGCAGAGTTGGAGGCCTCTGAGAGAGGCATGCCCTGATTATGAAGGGATGTCATGTTACTTTTGACAGGCTACTGAATACCCAAAAACTCACATCGTGTAAACTTTGTCCACCTCTGGATTCAACGTGCTGCTTTAGTCTGTGTCATTTTATTTTATTTTTTTTCTGACTTGAACATAAATAGCCAAATATATAGAAACTGGTGCTTTAAAATTGCCTTTTGATGTTTCTGTCACCTAAAATAAATTCAGAGCCATTTTTTTTTCTCCCAGACAAAGATGGAATTATATTCCCTGAAAGTTTTTTGTTTTGTTTTGTTTTTTTTTTAAAAGTATGGCTCATAAAATGCGCTGGACTCTCTAGCTCTGGTGGCTGAAATGTCCTGTTCATACTGATGGCAACAGCAGGCTTTGGAAACCACTGTTCCTCCTACAGCGCTGCCAGGGCTTACCCCCACAACTGGGAGAGACGACCTTCAAGGCCAGGAGAGTCGGTCTGGTGAGATACAGCTGTTTCTTTCCTTGGTCTCATAAGCTCCTCTTGAGAGCACCAATGAAATAACATCATCACAACTAAATGTTTCAGAAGTTGGCTGGTTCCCTGTTATGAATGCAGGAGTGTCCACAGTGCGTTTCTGATGTTATAAAAACATATGCTGTTGAATAGCCATTAGATGGAAAAAGTTTTCCTAGAAAGTAGGAAAGAAAGGGGCTCATTCAGCCCTATCCCTTCCTGCCAGACAGCACTGTCAAAAATTTATGAACAGATGCTCTGTAGAGTGCCTGGTAGAGCAGATCATTCCACAATCTCAAAGCTCCAACAGTTAGAAACCTTTGTATTTTCAGCTTAAGTATATTCATTGGCAGTTTATAGCCATTTGTTCGGCATAAAGAAAGTGTTATTGTTATTTGAGATGAAATAACTTCTTGGGCTTCTCTGTATTTTTTGTCTAAGCTTACCAAGGCGAGCAGTTTTAGCCTTCTAGAGATCCTGTTTTTCCCGTTTGGTCCTTCTCTGCACCCACTCCAATCTCTGTGGGTTTTACTTGACTGTGGGAGTTCAGGATTGTGTACAATGTTACACATGAAGTTTTATCAAAAAGTTGTACAAAGATATGCATACCTTTGTATTTCTACTGGTTACTTTCTTAATTCATCAAGTAGTTATGTCTTTCTCCTGTCCATAAAACACCAGTGTAGTAGTGGGTGAGTATCTATGTAATTTCTCATGGTAAGTCCTCAGCTTGAAGCAGATATTCATAGAATCATAGAACGGTTTGGGTTAGAAGGGACCTTTAAAGGTCATCTAGTCCAACTTCCCCCTGCAATGAGCAGGGACTTCTTCAACTAGATCAGGTTGCTCAGAGTGCCATCCCACCTGACCTTGAATGTTTCCAGGGATGGGACATCTACAACCTCTCTGTCTCTTCTCCCATTCAGCATTATCTGATACTTGTCACTTTTAATTTTTATCCCATTTTTATTATCTTGATGCCATCCAGTTGCTCAGGTAATGATATTCCACCCCTCTTCTGTGATGATAGTATCTTCCTATTTTGAGTCACCACAATTTTTGGGTAGGCCCTTAATTCCCATTCCTCTCTAAGTACGATCCTGTCTCCAAATTGCTCTTACCTTCTCAGATGGTCATTCTCCCTTTACATGGTAAGAGGACATCATGGAGGAGGACAGGGCAGAAATGCCCCAGCTGTGTTAAGAGCTTTAGCAAGAGCTCATGCTGTCTTTGATGCTAGAGAATCCAAGCATGGGGAGCAAAGCAGGAGGAGAGGAGTCCTTGTTTTGCTATATGCCTTATGAAATAGCCAGCCGTAAGACTAAGGGGTAGAACTCCCAAATCTCAGAAAAAGGACTTTACCCCCATTTGCTTCTACTTGTTATTTTGAATAGGATGTGCCCCCTAGGAGATTCCTGCATGGAGAAGCAAAAGGGACCATCACCTGCAGCTGCCAGTATGCATTTTCTGTATGGATCATCTTTTGTCAGTTGCTGATGGGTTAAAAACTGTGTCCCAAAAAGAGGTAAATCCAAAAACATTCTTTGATGCACATCTGGAGCTCTTTCCCTTTTTCTGTCTGTCTCCCTCCGCTTGCATACAGCAGATGCTTTGCTTTGTATGTAAGACTGATAAATGAAGAGAAGCAGTGACTTGGCTCTGTTCAGCGGAGGGATGAACTAAACAGTCTCTTGAGTCCCTTCCTGCCCTATTATTGGTGATTTTGCTGTTGTGATTAGGACACTGGGAGGGTGTGAAGTGAAGAGGAATGGTATTTTATCACTGAGCAGTGCTGTGGTGATTTGGTGGTGAGGCTGAACTACACAGTGGAATGGTGCTAGCCTGGCTGTTGGAGTTTTATGGCAAAACTAGTGATTATTTAAATACAGACACCATACTCTAGACAGCTACGTGTTAGTTTTCGGAGGAAAATGTATTTATAATTTATAGTCAACATTTCATTTTTTTTAAATCTCAGAACTTGTAGCTCATGAGTATTTCAATTTAAAAATCAAATTATCTCCCCCTTTGCTTTTCCTTGTGTGGAGACTTTTTAAAGGGGAAGATGAAGGCATATCTTCAGCAATCTGAATAAGCCTACCCCATCTTGGATGAAAATAGTTCTTTTTTGAAATACAATGTGCCTGTTAAGCTGCTGCTCTCAG
Source organism: Gallinago undulata (assembly GCA_026546715.1). Classification (NCBI taxonomy): domain Eukaryota; kingdom Metazoa; phylum Chordata; class Aves; order Charadriiformes; family Scolopacidae; genus Gallinago; species Gallinago undulata. The sequence continues at coordinate 177,154,878 of JAOTQQ010000001.1, read as the reverse complement.
ACTTTCTCTCTTACATCTTCACATCCTCATGCAGTATCTTCACAATTAATAAAAACATGCAGAATCAGGTCCTTCTCAAAGTGTGTTGGGAATTAGTAATCTTCTAATTGCAGCACATGCAGGATTATGGGGTGCTTGGTGCTTTGTGTTTAAACAGATTTATTGTATAATACTGACTTCCCAGTCTTTTCCAGTGCTCGTATGTAGCAGAACGTGCGCAAAGGAGTTAGTCATTAGTATACCCAGCCTTCAGTCTTGCACGTTGGCAGGTTGAGGTGTGACTCTGCTCAGTTGCTGGTGGGATGGGGCTGCCAAAGCTCGCAGTTGTGAGCTCCACGGGAGCAGGAGTCCTCAGCTCAGAGCTCAGCCAAGTTAGGAAGGTTACATAGCCAAAACTGCAGAAATAAAAATGAATTTGAAATGAATCGTGAGGAGCTTGAAAATGGAAATCCAAAAGAGGTGAGCTTTCAGGTGTTGAATGGGAAAATATTTCTGTAAAACTGACCTAGCAACAAATGAGGAGCTAAATACAAATTCCCCTACTCTGGACACTATAAAGGAGCTTTTGGTTTAAATAAGACATTTGAAAATATTTCCTGTGTGTCATAGAAACTTCTCTTGTAAATATAATCTGCAGAAATATTTTGAAATGTTTTTAATAAGGTGCTAGGACAGAGTCTGTATAGATATTTATTTATTTACTTATTTTAAGTACTGCTCTGTGGTTTGAACTTTATACTTGGCTATTTTATATGTTTGCTATTTATAGTTGTAAAACAATGAATATCTAATCTGGGTATTAATTCCATATGATATTTGGGGATTAGTAACAGATGGATGTATGGCACAAATGGGATCGTACTTTGTGGTGGACTCTGTAGTGTGTCAGTAATAATAAGGAAGCATGAGGGGATTCGGTGATTTGGGACCACTGGGAAAACGTTACACCATTCTGCTTTCTTTATACTGTGTGTACTATGCCATTTACTTCTGTCCTTTAAAACCTTTTGCATAAAGCTTTTTTTTTAATTGTAAAAGTTGAAGAAGAATAAGGAGTTTTAAGTGGTTTGCATATATATTTATGTTTTCACAACTAATCTTGAAAATGTGTGTGGAAGGATGGTGATGGTTGTCTTTTGTGTGGAAAGAGATGAAAGTTTGACATTATTTTTGCTGTTTTTTTTTTTACCTCTTCTTTGTTAGTGGACAAACTGGAATACAGTCCAAAATGGTGCTGGGTTCTCCCTGGAAAGTGGTACTACCTTAACCAGAGCATGTCTGCCCACTGACTTCAGATAATATTTGTATTGGACCCTCAGCAAAACCCATGGGAATTCACAACTTAATGATATGTAGGATCAGAAATGAAGCTACTGGGTTTCTTTCATATATAAATACACTGTTGTGGTATTTGCCTTTTTAACCATATAGAGGAAGAATATTTAAAATTTAACAAACAAACACTTTTTTGTTAAAATGCTCAGTCTTTCATTTAAATGTACTTTAAGCATTTTGTGTCCATTTTGGGGGCTGACCCTCTGTTATATTTATTTAATTCAGGCAATGTTTTACACAGGTGAGATCTGACCCACAGATTCCTAAGTCTGTCAGACTTAAGGGCTAGCTTCAGCTGCTTCTTCTCCAGATGCTTTGGGCTGAAAAAAAAGCAGCTGAAGATGGCAGAGAAGCTGGGACCTTATCTGGTGATGCTCTAAACAAAGGACACTTTTGGTATGCTGGCATCTGCAGTTAGTTATCTGCATCGTGATGAAGCGGTGAAGTTTGGCAGAAACCCCCTTGAGAAATCTAGTGGAGCCTGCCAGATATGCAGTGTCCAAAAAACATTGGACATAGGCATAGACTCACTGGAGTGCTGACCTGTAGTCCAGGGGGCTTTAGGAAGCATCCAGCTCCTGCGCAGGTGCCAAGTAGCTGCTTTCCACATATTAGTGGTGGTTTGTGACCGTATGTGAGAACTTTTACTGTTCTACAGAGTAGATGAAGCAAAACATAAATCCTGAGGTATAACCTTTTCTTGTTCATAATGTCTTTGTGTGTTTTTATTGCATTTTCTTATAAACCTTAAAAGCTGTTTTTGTTTCTTGTTTGTTTTAAGGCAATCTGCTTCTATTCTGAAGGAAGAAATCCAGGTGAAGAAAAACCATGCCTTTGTTTAGTAAATCGCACAAAAACCCTGCTGAGATTGTGAAAGTTCTGAAAGAAAACATGGCCATATTGGAAAAACAAGAAAAAAAGACAGACAAGGTATGAGGTGTAATGTTGTAGAAGGCAAATAAGGATTTTATGCCAGGGAAACAGTAGAATAAGGGGAATAAAACTGTGTTTGCTTACTGCCCCTATTCTCCAAGCATGTAAGTATCTTTGTGCTTGAATGGTCCTGCTGAAATCAGAGGGCTTTTGGAAAGTACAACAGATCTGGGGGTCAAACAGAAAATGTTGAGATGTAGGAGCCTCAGCCCAAACAAAGGGTGGTCTCCTGCTACTTCAAGTAGTAATGCATCGAACAAAACAGCTTGGAAGGCTATTTGAAAACTATTAATTGGTTTAGCAGGATAACAAATGACACTGCAAATTAATGTGTAGGTACTCAAAGAACAAAAGCTTACTTCTCGTGATCATTGTTCACATAAAACAGCAAACCTGTATGTATTCAGGTGTATATAAAAGAGATTTCACTCTGTTGATCCTTTGCAATCTTCTGGGTGCTAGTGCTTCCTAAATGAGCTGCGCTACTTGTATTCTTGTTACAGTGCTAGGTTTTTGCTAATACTATTGCTCTCCTTTAACTCAGTGACACACTGAGTGATACACACGCTGAGTTACTTTTGCCACTCTTCTAGTGACCTGTGGAGAAGATGCACCCCAGCATACAAAATGCTCCCAATTAGGAATTCATGCTTAGATAAAATCAAATAATTTATTATTTTTTTATCTGACATTCTGGTCCACTGTATATTATTACTGTAGTAGAAGTGTATGATTTTAATTAACTTTTTAAGTTAAAACTGAAGGTCAGTGAAAATAGAGATAGCTGATAAGTGACATGAACACAGTTTTTGTGCAGCTGATGTTTGTGTGCGTGTGGTGTGCTTCCCCCACCTTGTACAGAAGTCTGTATTAGAACAAACCCAACCCAAAAGGTAAGCACAGAGCCTTTGTGCCTTTAGTGAAACCCCCTTGAAACTTTTTGGTTCAAAGCAAGTAGCTCAGTGTGTGTTAATTATATAAGATCAGTCACACAGATTTCAGGGAGGCCTCTGGTATTTGATGTCTCATGCTGAAATACCTTCAGTTAACTGAAGAGCACTGAGAGAATCTGACTCTGAACTAAAACTTAAAATAAGTAACTAAATAAACCAGCAGAATCTGCCCTCCCCTGCTGAATTCATATTTGGGAGCCTGATTAAAAAAGACATTCATAGCAGAAGCTCTAGACTCAGATTTCTTTTTGATTTGATTTGCAGCATGATTCCTCTGGGTTGTGTTTTTGAGGATTTTTGGCTTTGAGCTGGTTTGTTTATTTGGGTGTCAGTGACAAAGGAGAAGAAATTCAGACTTCTCAGAAAATTGAGAACTCAATGTAAATTTTTTGTAAGAGTCAGAACAGCTGACATGCGTTTTCTTCACAAAGCAGAAGAGCTTTACTCCAGCGTATTAGGATGGAAGCAGCTCACAAATTTAATAACGGCACTTATTTTACTGGATGAGGTTGGTTTTCATTATTTTCTGCTGTGTTTTATTGCTAGGGTATGGAGACTGTTCCTGGAGCGAATGTGGGTGATAGGGGGAGAGGAGGAAGACGGGACAAGGCAGTCACTTCAGTGACAAAGCAGAAAGTGAAGAAAGCAGCCTTTTTTGGACAGTATTTACACATAGGCTTTACGTGGCTTGTTGACTCAGGACTTTGCACTCCCATGTAGAGGCAGCACACAGGGCCTTTCTCCCTTCAGAAGAGAAGATGTGAGACTCCCCAGTAAGGCTGCCTTTCAGCTGAAGTGTTGTACCGAGCTGTCCCGAAATAAATACCTATTAGAAAAATCACCAGATTCATGGTCCTGAGTTTAGGGAAGTAAATCATAATGAAGACAGTTAGTAAACTGTAAAAAATGGCAGGAAAAATAACTCTTGCAAAACCAATCACCCCATCACATCTCTTACAGTCCATACAGGTTTGTGAGCTTAGTAAAACAATTTTTAGGTGTTGTTTTCCTCTTGAATTGGAGAAGAAAAGATGATGAGGAGACTTCCAATGGCACAGAGCCTTTCAAAACTTACTTACTAATACTAATTAATAACATCTTTCTTTTCATGAGTGTGATTAGAGAAATTTAACTGAAAACAAAAGCAAACAAGAACAAAGCACAGTGCTGTGCTCTTCATAGCCTGGCAAGGTTTTTAAATTTACCTCTGATTTGATTTCCAAAGGGAGATGAAATGTGTTAAACTTTCATAAAAGGGCCCAGAATTCTGACTCATGCAAGAGTCTGACTCTTCCCTGGATATCCCAGATCTAGTTTTGGACCCTGTGGGCCTGTGAATGCAGAAGTTTGGGAATCAGGACTCTCCAGTTTTTCAGATTTTTGGCTCTTTGTCTGCTGTGAGAACTGGAGGGGTACCGTTATGCCTCACCATAAAACCAAGATTCCCAGAACTTCTGGGTACAATTCCATAGCATCCCTGATGTTGCTCGCATGCAGAATAGCTTCCAACTAGGACTTGCCTCAGATGCTTAAACAAGAAGATTTATCCTCTGACAATTGAGCTGTTATTGTAGTACAGCCAATGTGGTATGTGGGCTGAGACAGCTAAAAGCTGCTAATACAGCCAGAATTGGCAGAGAAGTGTGGCAAAGCCTAAATTAACTGCAGGGCTAGCAGAGAACCTTCTTGTTTCCTTTCCCAGTTGAGAAATCTTAAGTACAAGGTGAAGATGCCCTGAGCAGCTGGGGTGGGGGATGCGAGGTCAGACAAGGAGAAGCTTGATGCTTCTAATACAACTTTGTGCAACTTTCAGCAGGAACCATCTGTGCCTTGGAGGGGCTGTTTTTAAATAATACAGAATTGACGATTGAAAAAAAGCATACTAATGTGTGTAGTGTTGCCATAATGCTTTTTAAACACTCAACTGAAAAATAGGCTAAGTTTGAATGTTTGGTTTTCATTTTTATTTTATGGGTGGGGTTTTTTGTTTGTTTGCTTGCATGGATGCATGTGTGCCTGAAACTTTGCCATTTTCTCAGCTACATTGTATGGTTGATAGACCACAGGTTGAGAAGTGCCGCTACATATGGCTCCTCTACCTCTGAAGTGCTCTAATACCTTATTTTTAATTTTTTTAAAACTAGCATCTATTTTAAAGAAGGTATTGCAGCACTGCCAAATCTAACGTAACAACTGGGAGATTAAGTAGGCTAAGACAGAGCTGGAAAAGTGGACTAAAGCCTTCTTTATCAATGATCTTTCTCTCTTCCAACATCTGAAATAAATAAGGTGTTCTTGTGGCACGTAAAATTGCTGACATCCTGTTCAGACTTTGATGCAGTGAAGAACAATTAATTACATTTTATTGCAGAATTCTATAAATGCCATAAAAAGTTAATCTCGGTCATGCAGAACCAAACCGTGCTTGGATTTAATGAGAAATATCCATTCTGGAATTAACTAGAAAAGCAGCGAAGTATTTAAATACCTAGGAAATGAAGCCTTCAGAGCTTAGACTCTCTTCTTTCTTCCTGACATGAACTCCTGTAGGGTGCAGAGGAGACACATAAATAGGGAGCAGAGGAGGAGGAGGAACTCTCATATCAAGTGGACAGATCTGTTGAACCCGAGGAAGAACGGACAGCATGTGACATGCTGGTCATACAGCGTATGACTGATACACTGCCATGTCTTTTGTGGAGGGATGTTGTAAAAGAACATAGAATCAGAGACATCTAGGTTGGAAGGGACCTTTAAAAATCATTGAGTCCGACCATTAACCTAAACACTGACAAAAAACACTGTTAAACCATGTTCCTAAGCACCAGGTCTACCCATCTTTTAAATACTTCCAGGGATGGCGATTCCATCGCTTCCCTGGGCAGCCTGTTTCAACCTTTGATAATCCTCCCACCTCACAAAAAAAGGGGAGTGACATCCCAACTTCTCAAGGTCTTGTGTTCAGCCACCAAGCCCGGTCAGCGCAAAGAGGTACAGGTGGCTTCCAGTACATCACCAAAGGATGTCCTTGAACACATCACCCTCTTGCTGCTAACCAAACACCTTCGGGTGCGGCACCGGTGACTCAGTGCCATCTGTTGTGCCTACAGGTTTGGTAACATTTTCTGAACCTGCCCTGCAGCAAAAGGCCTTCAAAGTGTCATAGGCTGTTAATTTAGCACAGCAAACCGATCTGGGGTCAGTTGAAACTTGGCCTAGATGGGCTGAAAGACTTGCAGTTTCTAGCACCACTGATCCAAACTTGGGTTTTTTTGTGAAAGATGACCCCGAGTGAGTTAGAGCTGGTTCCAGGTGCTGCGCTGAGTGTTTCCCAGGCAGGCTGCAGCACCCTTACTCACCGTTCAGAAATGTAGCAAGGCTAGATGTAAAATAACCTGAAATGTCTAGCTTCTTCCCCTTTCACTGAAATATATCTAACGAGACTGCTTGTTTGAGTAGGTCACTGTAATCTGTCCTCTGTTTCATCTCCACGTACTGTAACAAATTTGGTATTGTTCAGAAGGGTCAGGAGAGCAGCATTTTATTAAGGCTGCGGTTATAAGGCTTTAAGATTTCCAGAACAAACATTTATATCAATAAATCCAGCTTTTTTACATAGCAACAGTGAAGCCATTATCAGCTCCCATTCCCCTTGCTGGCTCCTGTGCTGATAACGCGGCTGGGGACCGGTGTGCGAGATGAGGTGCTGTGGGGAGGACGTGCTGTGCATTTACATGGAAGAACGGTTGCGTGACTGCTGCGAGCGCCGATACCCCTGGATGCGATTCTGCAGCTGCCAAACTCGGCTGCAAAATTGCCTTCGACTTCGTTGCTGTGCACTGAAACCAAGGGAATGAGATAAGAAGGGCTTGGCATCCCTTCCTTCCAGCTCGGCATGTCCTGGGGTTTTGTGAAGTGTTTCATGTTTCAACTTCCCTGTTCTGCTAAGGCCTGTTACTGCTCTAGAGATGGGAGAAACTCCAGATACTATCAGGTGCTGGTGCCAAGAGTTTAAAGCCTGTCTCTTTTGGTTGCTTTTTTTCTTATTTTTGAGGACCTTGCAGCCTTTGGTTTTGCCTTAAGTGCAGGATTAACTGTGGGAAAGGAATTTATGTCCAGGTGGGGCAAACTTGTCTCTTCCATTTAACCACATGGCCTTTTAAAAGGCGTTTCCCTGTCATGCCTTGTTGGCCACATTGTCTTTGCCAGCTTCCTTGAATAACATGCCATAATATTTTGCTAAATGACAGAGTTCGTGCCTCCTGATATAAAATGTCCACAATTTGTTCCCATATATCCATTTAGCATTAAATTGTACCAAGAATAAGTCAGTTGGGATGATCCTGAAGCTACATAGACATTGGATTCATATTCTGCTAATGGCTCTTCATGGGAGTCCTTAGAGTTGCGTGTAAACAGAGTTCCATTGGCACTATTCTTTTCAGAGGAAAAATGGGTTTGAATCACACAGTGATTGAGGACATTTAAATGATATTTTTAATCAGTACTGTGAGCTAAAACAAGACAAAGCCAAACCAAAGAGCCTTATGGTTTTGGTTGTAACATGTAGCGTAGGGTACTGGCAGTTCACTGAATCACGCATTGGAGTATTTGACATCACGCTGGCAGGCATCTGTGTGTGTCACTATCTGCTGCTGTGCAAGATAGCAACAGTTTAGAAAAATGTTTTTGCCCTGGAAATATGCTAGTACGCTAACAGAAGCAGTATGATCCTACCTCCCATATTCTTACGAAGAATTGGGGATCCCCTGATCACTACGTAGCTGCTAGATGTCAGGCATCCTGTATTTTTCTTATGTATATTTATTTTGTGTCTGAGTTTGGAAAGGTGGAAAAAGTTAATGCAATCTGTTTTTTTCTTTGCTATTATGGTTTGTCATAAATGTTATATTAAGTCTCCAATGAATAAAAGTAAGAATAAACCCTTCTGATCTGTAACATACGTATGCACATGTGAAACCTCTAACCTGTTGGTGAAACAAAACTGAAATAGAGACAACTCACTGAGAGCTTTGAAAAGTTGCAGTTCAGGTGTGGCAGCTCAGACTGTTGATTATTCAACGCTTGATGCTTTTCCCCTTACTGTTTTTGTAATCTTCCTTAGAGAGGAGTAAAAAAGGAGCAACATATCTACATTACATAACACAAGATCCACCTCTCTGTCTCTCTGGCAAGCATAACGTTGGGTCATGAGCATTTAATATTGGCACTTTCAAGATAACTGTGAAATTGTCATAAGTAGCTAAGGAGAGGGGAAGGGCAAGGTTTGTAAGTAGAGGTAACTTTTATTAAGCCAGTTGGAATAGGTAGAAATTTAAGTTGCTGAAGCTGGGGACTCTTGGTAAAGCATCTCTGTGGTGTGCTAATAGGGTTTTTCAAAAACTGCCTTTTATGAAGTTTTGATTTCTGAAGCAGAAGATCTGCTTTGTTTATTTTGCTACATCACACACAAGCAGTGCTGGAGATAAAACAGCTTAGCCTTTGAGTATGGAAAGTCCTAACTCATGTAATTATGGAAATAAAAATTCAGCTTTCTGTGCAAACAGCAGATAAGACCTTTGTTTTAGCCTTCCGTGCCACTCTCTAAAATCTCTCTGGAAAATTTTAGAAGAATAGAAAAATTAGAAGATTTGGAGGATTTATTTGTAACCCCTTAATGAAAAAACCAAGACACTCCTTATTGAACTGTCTTGTATAGTTGTGAAATATAGAGAAAAAATTAACTGTTTTGCAGTATTCCTTAATAATGCTAAATTACTGCCCTAAGAACACTGTCATGCTCTTTGACCCTCCTGCAGAGATCAGTCAAAGAAAATAGTTAAAACTCAGAAATTGTCTTCTAGGCCTGTCAAAGCAAGTTAAACCAAAGGACCTAATATTAGCACTGTGGACAAGGAAGATCAACACTGGAGTGTGGAAATATTTCAGAATAGGAATTCTTTATTATTTATTTTATTTTATTTTATATTTTATTTTATTATTATATTCCTTATAAAGAATGTTACCCATTGTTTAATAAAGACTGGAGCTTTGCAACAAAATTGGCTGCTCTTCACATGCGTGTTATGCCGTAGAGAGGAGAGTCTTGAGGTCTTTCAGGGAAGATTTTTTTTTTCCATATAGAATTTCAGGGAATAATGTTCTCATAAGCTCCTTTCTTTGTGTTATGAACCTGTTAAGTCAACAATGACAAGGTTTTGGTCCATGAGGAAAACAGGTTCAAGACCAAGTACCTTCAACTCATAAAGTTTCCAGCTCTCGTTGTTGAAGCTGTTGGTAGGTTTGGAAAGACACATTAATTTTGGAGAGATACAAATTCCGGCCTTTATAAGCAGGGATGATTGGGCGTGTTTATAATGTAACTCTATGCTGTCACTTCTTTAGCTCCAAAGCTATTGGACGTCATCTAGTCCAACAGAAATAATCCAAGAATTGTTAGACTTCAATATTTACACAAACTGGTATGTTTCAGAATGGACCCAGAAACCTCTTGTGGCTTGCTGGTCACTATAAACTATACTGTGTGGATAAAGAGTTAGCTCATGTTGGAAATAACTTGTTAGTCCTACGTTAGGCCAAAGTAGAGAAGAAATGGCCATGATTGAAAAAACTGCCTTCACTACACAGGTCAGTACAGGTTGTGGTCTCTTTCACTCTCCTTACACAGCTATTGCAAGTCAACCTTGTAACCCTTTTGTGACACCCTGAATTCTTGTGTTCTGCGGTGGAATTGGATCCTCCCAAATTTGGATGTTGTGAACTGAGATGCCTGTAGACTAGAAATCTGTGAGTTGCTTTAGGAAGTCAAGGTCCTGATGTCTATGCAGTGACAGCAGCACAAACGTTACATTGATGTGTGTGCTGGGAATCAGCTCACATTTCATCTTGTGCTTTGTAGTCCCTGTCCCTTTAATTGTCCAAAGTTCAGCGTATCCCACTTTTGACATTTGTATGTAATGGATATAAGCTGCTCTGTTTGGGATTCTGGGTTCAGTTATCTCCTTTCCCCCCTTTTTTCCTCTGCTTACACCGGCTTCTCTAACTATAATGGCATAAATACAGTCATGATGTAAAGGACTCATAGCTAGAGGATAGAAGGAAAATCTTCTGGAAAGAAAATTGTACTTAATTGCAAGAACAAGACAAGTGGCTTAAAGTGCTTAGATATTTCATGAAAGCTTTTCTTTTGCTCTATAATTTCTGCTGAAGTGAGACTTGCAGGATTTTGCTGTTGTGGCTGTTGCCACTGATGGAGAATAAATAGTAATATCCAAATCATATTAGAGTTTGTCGTTTCTGTCAAATCTCTCTTTTTTTTTTGTCACTGAAATTTTGTTGTTTTTTGCAAATTTTCCTAACGGCAGTCAGTACCAGTCTGGCTTCTTACAACAAGCTGTTCTCCAGCTACATTTCTGTCGTCTTGTATTTTCCATATGTTTGAGTGAATATGTTTGCTTTTTGTTTGTTTTGGACAGATCTTGAGTCTTTAGATCTTAGAATGTAATTTTTTTTATTTTTTTTTGCCTCCTGAGTTGCGAGCAGGTTTCCATCCCAGAAATAGTGCTTATGTACTTAGGGTATTATTCTAAAACTGCTGTAGGATTAAGTGGAAATGTCAAAGTGGAGTCTAGAAGTGGCTGTTAATTTAAGAATCTGTGTTCAGGATTATGTTTTTTTCTCAAGATAGATTAGAAGGGATAGGCACAGAAGGGCAGTCCTTAAACTTGACCAGGAATAGCTTTTGGTGGTAGGTTGAATGTCAAACCACAGACTATCCAGAGGACATGAAGAGGGAGGAAGTTTACACAAAATGTAAATTGCATGTAGAAAAGCCGAGAAGTTGAGTGGATGGGATGGATGACAGATGATTAGAGAAATATAGATGTGGTTCCCAGTTGTGTCCATCAACACCCCCAGTGTTCTGTAGTTTCTTTTTCTCCTGCAGCACTTTACTTTTTATCCTCCTTTTTGAGAATTAAACCTAAAGCTGTCTCTTGCAGATATTTTTTGGGAAGGTGTCCTTATACTTGAAAGGAAAGGTATTAAATTTTTTTTTCACCCACAGAATGCCGGAGATATTCACACCCTACCCAGCAGAATGGGTGAAAAGCCAAAAATGTATGGTTTTTTCCTTTGATATGAAAATATTTGCACAGCTCTTATAAAGATTTAGAGCTTTAGTTTCCAAGATAGCACCCCTGTTGTTAATCCCATCTGTACTCTGTGGGATATCTCTACTGACATGCCACTAACATTTGAGGTAAAAATAGGCTCTTTTGCTGAGCGACGGTAAGGAACAACAAGACTTCTGCTGTGGTTAAAGTTATCACATAGTCATAATTCATTTACACACTGCTCATCCTGACCTATCTCAACTAGCAGAAAACCAAGAGTATGTACAGATTGGGGGAGATAATTTCTTTATGCTGTGCAAAATCAAGGCTTGAATCTTCCAGGTAGATGCAATGTGAAAGTGGCTTTTTAGTGGTTTGTTTTGGTTTGGGTTTTTTTTAGGATTTTAGGCTTTTTCTAGGCTTTTTATTCACTAATGTGAATAAACTCTGTGATTTAAATCAGTATAAAAGTGTTGGGAGATCAGCAGCAGTTGGGAGATGCCTCTCCTGTGTGGGGCTCAGGATACTAGTGGGGCTATTTTTTGCAGATTAATGGAGTGGTATTTGAAAGCAAGGCATTTTTCCTTTCCGTTTATGTGAGATATGTATTGAAATTATTGATCTGGCTTTGAACTCCCATTAATGTCCAACTAGCTTTTACAAATGACTCTTGGGTTTTCTGTGTGTATCTTCATTGTTTTTTTTTTCTCCTGATAAGCTAATGAAACATTAATTTCAAATAAATGTTTTGCAATATAGATGTGAAACGCTGTCCTATCTTCAGCATCTCTGGCGGTCTTGCCTGGCACTTTCCTGTCATTCTCAGTGTTGCTTTCAAACCTCTCCCTTCCTTCCCACTCCCTGCCAAAAAAAATCCAACCAGCCTTGCTGTGGGTCACTCAGGTATAAAATATACTCTGACCCAGAGAAAGCCATTACCTCCATAACCCCATGGCTAGAGCAGGTGGGATTTAAAGCACACATGTGCAAAAATAACATCTGTGCTCCACTGAATCTGTATTTATACAAAGTGGAGAAAACCTGGGAGGAGAGTGTGAGCCAGTGCTGCTGCTTGGTAGCCAGTGGTTGTCTCCCTTGGGAAGTCGGACATTATTGCTCGCATCTGATTTAAACCTGCTGACTGCCAGGATCACCAAGCTGTTACCTATTTATATGCGTTTCGCTTTCATTTTCCTCTTGTAAGTTTTCTGGTCAAGATATTTTGTAAGGTAATTCCTGATTTGTCCTTTACATTGGGTAAAACCTGAAACATTGCACAGAATTAGCATACGCTAGGTGGGAGCAAAAGATGAAAGACTTATTTTAGTTTGCTTGGCAGGAGCTGTGGAGTTTTACTAAAGCAAATTGCTTAATTTAATTAATTTCCCAACCTGTGACTGCAGTGCCTGGGGGCTCAGTAGACAAATCACTTGCGGAAGATGCTGACTCAAACCACATGCAATGGGGAGAAATTCATAGGTGGTGGCAATGCAAAGCTGGCAGGGGTACAAGGATTTATGTGGGTTACCAGCAGAGGAGGTGGGACAGTCCATCAGCAATTGATGGAGAAGTGACCGCTGGTTCGTTACCTCCACTTGGTACCCCTTACCCCATGTGTGTTGATGGAACCACTGGGGAGGACGGGGTGAGCAATGGTGAAATTGCTGTCACTTCTGCAGGGCAGCACTGGTCTCCAAACCCATAAAGGATCTCACTGATGCCAGTTGGTAATTACACTTCTGCCCCTATTTTATGCTTGTGGTCTGTAAGTGGTTAAATTGAATATATCTGTGTGCTTGTGCAGGACCTGCAGGATCCAGTGTGGATGCTCCTCAGTGATTACATAAAATTATTAAAATATTTTTCAAAAGATAATGACCGTTGTAAGTACAGTTAATAGCTTTTGTTTTGAACTGCTTGTCTTTTAAATTAAAATATTTTTTTTTCTTTTTTTAAACACAACCCTTGTCTGCTGGCTAAAAGGCATCGGAGGAAGTGTCAAAATCTCTGCAAGCGATGAAGGAAATTCTGTGTGGGACCACAGACAAGGAGCCACCTACAGAAATCGTGGCTCAGCTGGCACAAGAGCTTTACAACAGTGGCCTTCTGGTGACGCTTATTGCCAACCTGCAGCTGATAGATTTTGAGGTAGGTAGCATCCATAAACATTTTCATATCCTTCTCTTGGTGCCATAAATGAGTATAGATGTTTTTTTTCTGAAGTCTAAATAAATTTATTGTACTTAAAACTGTATTTTGCATGCAGAAGAAAGTTGCTGCTGTAGCTTGGTCAGTGTCCTGATAGATGTGCTCATATACTGGAAGTAAATGCAATGCATCTGATTTAAATCTCTTGATTTTCTCAAAACAAAACCAAGAAAGAAATATTGCCATGTATATCCAAACAAGATAGGAAATGATACCAAAATAGTCTCCATGACTGACCTTGTAAGCTGCAGTGATTAACCTCTTGCTTAGGGATAGTATGACTAGAGTCAACCACCATCTCTGAAGAGTGTGTCTGATTTAGAAGGGGTCCAGGGACATGCAATAAAATAAACTGGAAGCATGGGAAAATCTCATGTGAAAAGGTTTAAAAAAAAAAAAAATTGGGATGGTTTGAGAGGAAAGGAGTTGAAAAAGGTGTTAAAAACTGACAGCAGGTGGCAAGGTAAATTGGGTTTCCCCCACTTTGTTCTTTGGGTTAAAAGAAGAAAGGAATATTGCTTTTTTTGCTAGCAGAAAGATTAATATGGGGAAAAAATAATACATGTATATATAAAAATAATTATATATTCTATGGAACTCCTTGCCAGTTTTGTTGTTAAAGCCAAGAACTTAGTAGACAGCTACTAAGACAACTTAGTTATTTATAATTAAGGAGAGGAGTTATGCTAGAACAGATTGCAGTAATTCAAGATAAATATAAACCCTTTTGACTGACCTTAGGCTGGCAGGGACTGGGAATAAACTTTGTTACCGGCAGGTCATTATAGTATTCCTGAGGTCTACAGACAGCTGGGATAGTGGTTCCCCAGGGACTGCTACTACAAGTCCTGTGACTTCTATGGCTCCTGGGCGCTGGTGAATCATCACAAGTGTCCAAGCATCTCTGAGCAGGTAGAAATCCCCAGCTCCCAGGAACCAAACCTTCACTGTTGGGGTCTGAAACAGGGACAGTACCCGATGTGTAGATCAGGGCAAGCACTGAATTTAAAAATCAGTTCCCTGGAGAGATTGTCTGGTGCTCTCAGGGCCACCTTTTGTGGGAGTTACTTTCTTGTGGAAGATTTTTCACGATATTGAAGTAATTTGTGGTAACTTTCCTTTTTTTTCCACTTTGTAAATGAATGAAAGGGAGGAATTATGGGAGATTTATTTTTTCTTTTTCCCCCTCTGTCCCCCACCCCAACTAAAGCCAGCATTCAAAGGACTGATTTATTTATTTTGTATTAATTTTTGAAAATGTTGTAAGTGTAGTTCTCTCACTCTTCCTCAGGTCTTAAGTTCAGGAGTAATTTTTTTTGTAATGTTAGAATTTCTTCAGATCCTTTCTTTTGTCTTCTCCCTGCCACCCCTGGTTACTGTTAAATGTCTTAATTAAAAAACAAACAACCACCCCATCAACCCAAACCCTTAAAAATCCGGCATTTTTACATTTGTTGTTAAGAAAAAAGAAGAGAGGGGGAGAAGACACTGTTAGCAGATACACCACAGAAGGGAAACTACTGCATTATTTGGCTGTTTGGAAGCGTGAGACCAGACCTAATGGCCCCACCAAGAAAAAGTTGCAGAAGCAGAGACTTGCGTCGTATTGCTGAGCTTTGAAAAACTGAAGAAATGTGCATAGAGGAAAAGTTAATTAAAGTAAATGATGTTACTAAGTGCATGTAAGCTCTTGGGTTCTTAAACAGTAAAGCCACAAGCCCAAGTTTTGTGACGTCAGAAGATTTCCCTTACTTTGTCTTGGAATATGAACTAAATTATGGTATTGGTATCATGCAATTTGTTCTTTATGTCATGGCGTTCTTTGCAGTTTTTTTGGTCTTGTCTAGCCACTTTCTCACCATGCTGCCTTCTCTTGTGCTTCAGTGGCCACATGTATTTCATTATAAGGCAAAATTAAATCGCAGATCCAGGTGAGAAGTGTTGCAAAAGTATTCCTACAATTTTTATAGATGTGGTGGTGAGGGAAGTCTGACTTGGTTCCCTCCTATCTACTTCCATTTCCTCCAGGAGAACAGAGAGAGACCAACTTCTTTGGTTTCACCATTGCTGGTCTCTAGAAAATGGGACATAATTGGATCTATCTCTGTGAGATATATATCTATGTATATATATCTCCTCTCTACTGTTGGATATAATGCTGCAGTGCACCTGATATTAAGTAACTAATATAAAATCTGGCATAGCAGAAAGGATCACTCAATTTTTGGCAATTTTTACCTCGCCCTTTCAACAGCTCTTCTCTGTCTGGATTGTTTTTATCTTGGAGTAACTGCTGAAGCCACTGGGAATCACAGGATTCCAGACATACATTATGGGTGTTGTAAAGATAGAGGAGAATGGGATGACTTTATAAAGAATTAGCCTAATTAAGAGAAGGTCTAAGGGTCAAAAGTCTTGCAGACAAAGGTGGATGGACTGGCCTGCTCTGATTTGATTTTCGTATTTAATTCCCTGAGTCCCCAAGTCTCCAAGCCAGCTGGGTTGGAACAAGTAGGAAAGCAGAATATTTTGTGTTTCTCAGCAGTGATTTATTTGTAGAGGTGAAACCAGGGAATTTCTCTCTGTGTGAAACTATCTGCTCCTTGGCTTCAAGCGTTCAATAAGTTCTCCGCCAAGGAATGTTTTCCTCTCGAGGCAGATCAATGAACATGTCCAGATTATAAGTAACCTTTTGCTTTAGCTTGCCCTGTGCATAGTGACCCGCTGTTGACTCAGTGCCTTGGTTACTGGTCATTAGTGCAGCAGCCTCCCGTGGCCTTGGGAGAAAGTGGTCTCAATTTGTCTCCCGTGGCCAGGGGAGAAAGCAGTGGGGGAGAACGAGGATTTCTAATGCAAGATGTCTTGGCAAACCGTGTGGCTCAACAGAACATAAATTGGAAGGGCCTTCTGAAAAGCTATTTGCACAGGGAAGGGTTCAAAGACAAAATGTGATTGTGCAGATGTGTGTATATAGGAGAAAATTAGGATGAAGTGAAGGATCTTAGTTGTGACTGAAGCAGAGACATGTATGTGACACAGCCTTTCTATCAGTAGTAATTAGTTCATCTTCCTGGGGAAATAATGGGCGCTGTTTTAAATTTAACCCTCATTTTAAAAAATGCGGTCACACTTGGCATTGATTGCATTTGAATAATAAAAAGCTTTAGCTTTGTAAGTCTAGGCTGTGAGATGGTGTACTTGGTACTAGCTTGACAACTTAAATTGGGAGGCTGTGGGAGCAATAGTACACCCTGCAAAAAACATGTTGGCTTGGGGTAGTGGCTTGCTTTTATGATGCTTTACTGTTGCTATTTAAGATAGCCAGGGATTTTCTTGACAGAATAAGGGGGATGCACATCTTCATGTAGAAAGAGAGAGGTGTAAATGGGAGCAGGGAGATCAGTAGTCTTCAGAGCCACCTGATGGAGGAAGCCTTCTTATGGCGCTGAAAAAACAGGAAGTATGAGGTGGTGGGACTGTGGAGAACCCAGAAAAAGAGACTGATTTTGATTTGTTTTGTTTTCAATTTCATTTCTACTTTAAATAGAGATTATAGTCAATGGTCATTTGTTTTGTTCATGTTTTTTTTCTAGTTGAAGATATGTTTTGCTTCTTTAACAGGGGAAAAAGGACGTTTCCCAGATATTTAACAACATCTTGAGAAGACAAATTGGCACACGCAGCCCTACTGTGGAATACATTAGTGCCCATCCACATATCTTATTCATGCTTCTAAAAGGGTGGGTGCTTTAATTTGATTTTCATTAAAGAGCATTGCCTGGAACACGCTGGCATTGCAGTTGATATGCTTTCTCATTTTTATGTGAAAAAAAAAGTATTTTCAGATTTTGTTCCAGATTTCTTATTTTGTTTCTTTCATACTGACTTTCTTTTTACTTATCATCTGTATACTTTTTAATGACTGGATTATTGGATTATTTTATTTGGCCATTATTTCTTCACCGAACTTCATGTTGGAATAATTACGTGCTGGTTGTTTTTGACAGCTCCCCATATGACGTGTCCTTCAGTTCTTGCCTTAAACTCTTGTGTAGCATTGTTGACAACTGCTGAGCTTCATTTAGACCCATTTGATTGCAGGAGTGACTTATATCAGTGTCCATAAATAACTGGAGTCAAATGCTGGACCACCATGTGGTAGAATGAAGAGAAGGAAAAACGCATAAAAAGAATAGTTGTGTCTGTGGGGCAGATTTCTCCAATGCTTGTAGCCATGTGTGAACAACTTTAAATCAATTCTGTGATGAACTCCACAACTTTCAGCATGAAATCTTTTCTCTTTTTTTTGTCTTTTAACCTTTGAGGGTGCCAGTGTTCAAATGTAACCCAGTGGTTCCCAAGGTAAGTTGGGTTGGCTAAGGAGGAGGAGTAGACTGCCATGTGGAGAGGACATCAGCTGTTACTGCATGCAGGAGTGTAGAAATGTTGGCCTGAAACTCTTGAGGTTTCTGTCCCCTTTGCTTTTGGCTAAAAGCACCTTCCATTCAGCAAGAAGGTTTGCTTTTCCAACCCTTGAAATCTTCTATTTTCTGATCAGTTTTCTGTGGTTTTTCTAAACCACGGAAGCCAAAGAATCCAAAGAAGCCAAAACTTTAGGATTTTCTTTATTTTTCTCTAAGGAAAGGAGAATGTATGTGTATTGAGATTAAAGAACTGGTGTAGAAGTAAATGCATTTATCAGATGATCAGTATGAAACAACAAAGACTCCTGTAATTGTATCATCACACTGGGAACAGCCATTTGAAAACATGACATAAGCCTTTTAAACTAATGGTTCTTAAGACAATGAATATTTTAAAATGTCTTTCTTGTTCTTGAGGCTTAAGATGCACATTTTTACCATCTGCTCAAAAGCCAGAATTAGGAAAATACTTAAGCACCACCTAAGGTTTGTGCATGATAAGGCTGCAGCCCCAAGGGTAAAATTCTCTTCAGCCTCCCTGCTCTCCCAGGAGGAGACCCAAGCCAGGAGGGAGAGGCAGGCACAGGAGTCCTCTAAAATACTAATTTCCTTCAAAATTGACCACATTCCAGCACAGCTGAGCAGGGAAAAAAGTAACTGACAGGGCTAGTCCAGGGATTTCAAGAACTGTGAGCTGGTGGTAGTTGGTGTTGGTGGCAAAGCTCTTGGTTGCTGCGATAGGAGGAGGTCTGACCTGCTGCCTTTCTCACAGGCAGGGAGCCCAGGCAGGGCTGGACTGAGAAATGTCTTGCTCTTATAAGTATAGTCGTTTGTTGTGATTTAGCTTTAGTTTTGAAACTCTTGACTTGTTTTGTGTTGCTAAGCATGAACTTCCTCGGAAAGGAAACCAGTAAGCTAGATAAATGGATTTTTGGTTTCATTGGTTCATTAAAATTCACCAGTTACACGAACCTGAAACTAGTCATTCCAGGACAGTGATGATAATTCTCTCAGTCGTTGTTAAGTTATACAACTGTTTTCAATTTCATGTATAGATATAATAATTTTCTTTCCTTTCTCTGTCTTTGCTTTTTCGATTTTTCGCTCATTTTGGTTTTGTACATTGTACATGTATCACTACCATATGTCTGGGCTTTATTTAAAGTTAAAAAATATTTTTGGATCATGTCCCAGATATTCTTTGGCATCTGCAACAACCAAGAATATTAAGAAGATAGGAAGGATTTCATGTTACGCGTAAGTGCTGCTGACAGACATTTTACTGTAGGTGACCTGCCATATTTAGGCATCATTTAGGTGCTTTTTGGAGACTATTGCTGCCTGCAGTGGTGTGTCTGTGTTAGTTTGATCCTCAAGCTCCTTGTTCTTGATTTCTTGCTATCTCTCCGCAACACTGCACTGTATCAGAGTTGCCATTTTTGGAGACACTCATTAGAAAGTGCTGTTGGATTTATCAGCACTAGTCCAGAAAACAGTCCTGTCCAGCCCTTGTGGTATCTGAGCAGTTGCCGCAGGATAGTGTAATGATGTCAAACGTGATGCTGCCTTGCCTGCCTGTGTCCTGCTGCCAGGACTGTCTAAAAACGTACTTAAAATATGTGCCTAATGTGAGGGTAAGGCCCCAAACGCGTGGCTGCTGCGTGTGGTGCTCCTGTGCAATCATCCCTGGGACTGGGAAACACACATTTCATGTTGGACTTCATCACTTCGAAACATGACTTGAGGATGAAGTTAAATGAAATATATGGTATCAAAGTCCACTTAAAGGAAAGGACAGTAGATTTGACTGGCTTGTGCCATTCGGTGTTTGTTATATGACATTATTTGGAGAGAAAAAAATAAATTTCAACCATGACTATAAAAGAAACGGCTTGGGACTACTGTGAAGGCTTGTCATTGTTTCACTTGTATTGGATGCAAAATTTCTTCTGCCCCCTGACAGTCAGTTTGCAACAGCATCAACAAAAGGTTGCTTTTTCATTGCATAATGTGAGCTCTGTTGAGTGGGAGGGATCCTGAATCAGAGCTCCCGCCCAGTGTTTCCTGCCTAATACTCCAGCGGCACTGCCAGCTTGAGATAACTGTTCTTACCTTTTAGGCTTCGTTTTACTTTTTGGCTACTTCCTTCCAGCTTCTCAGTTTCAGAAAAACATACAGCATATAGTTGACTACTATTTTTTTTTTACTGTTTTTTGGTAGGTTAATTGAGCTTCCTGCTGTATGAGGGCTTGCTTTAATAGTATTTTCTTTCTGTGTGTGCAGGTCTTGTGTATGAATAGGATTTCAGATGAATACAATATTTAGTGTATATAGAGTACTGGGTATATTCGGACTGAATTTTTCTCCAGTGTCAGCTTATTGCATTAACCCAGAAATCACTTTGTAATTTAAAATATTTTCCCTCTAGAACCATGACTGTAGAGGACTTGAAGTTTGTGGCACTTTGCATCATTTCTCACAAGTGACAGATTTATAAGTTCTTTTAAAATATATGTCATGCCACATGCTATCTAGCATACTCAGTCACTTGCCTCAATCTGTTTTGTGATGATCTTTTAATATCACAGTGCAGTTAAGGCTTTAATAGTATATTGGCTAAAGTTGCAGAATTCCCCTTGAGTTTATCCAAGGATAAACTCTTTACCCGAGGATAAACTCAAGCTATGGGAGTTAGTGTAAAATCAGATCAGAATATAGCTGTTTGTCAAGACCTTGTATATCCCAGACTAGAAGCCTTCCCAATCTCCTGCCTGTGCTCCTTACCTTGTACCATCTTCTGCACCAGTCACACAAGTATGATTCCCTCCGCACTGAGATGCATTTCTGCTCTCAGTCTTGACTCTTTCAGCCTCCACAAGAAGTATTTTGAAAATTTTCTAGTCCATTATTGCCTTTTCTGGTTGACCCTGGTAGTCAGTACATGGGGGTTTCTTTAGGTTGTAAGTTCATCTGAACAGAGAAGCACTCTGTATTTTTTTTCTGCTGCAGGAGTACATCAGCACAAAGCACTAATTGCTCATTAGAAGTGATTTTGAAGCACATATCTATCATTCCTGCCTGGTGGCTTTGCATGTAAGTGTGGGTGCAGAGAACATGCCAGTTATGCCCAGGCAGCATGTAAACTTGTTCCAGGCATATTCCAGGAGCCAAACCCAACTTCCCTCGCTTATGTGAACAGCCAAAGGTCCTTGACCCACTTCCAGATAATGGAGCATTTGACTAAGAATGATTCTGTTGATACTTGTGTTTTAAAAAGTTATTGTGCTGGAAACAATGTAATTTGCTTTTATTCCAACTAAAATATTCCATAGCCAACTATTAAATATTTTCCTGGCTGCACTCCCTGGAGCAACTCCGCCTCTTTTTGCTTGAAAATCAGTATTCCTGTTAACGGAGTCAAGGAGAGGTACACTTCAATGGAAGACACAGGGAATCTCCATTGTCTAAAGAGTTATAAATTCATGTTTTCAAATGTTTCCCAGAAGGAAACAAGTAAGTGCTTGAATGCCTGCATTTCCTTGAGGGTGGGAAGTTTCATTTGCCTGTTTGGAATAGCAATTCATATTTCATTAAGCCAACTATTGTTGACATCAGGTTGAAGTATGCAGTTCTGGTATGCTCACAAAACACTACCATTCTTTTAAATTGCAAGCTGGTGGTTAATTTGAAGGCCCACTCATTTATAACACAGATGGCATTTTGTGGTTTTCTTCATTCTTTTTTTTTTTTTTTCCTAGTGATAGGAATTAATTGTGCAAAGGAAACATGATGCTGATAAGCCCTGGGTGATAATACACTGTTCTGATATAGTGTAACCAGCTTATTGAAACAGAGTGTGCTTTCTCTCCCCTTGGACTTCTCTGCTTTCACATGACTGAAGATTGCTGGAAGAAGTTCAAGTCATTCCTGACTGTTGGATTTCATCATTTTTAATTTTTTTTAATTATGTTTCTAACAGTTTTGTTTCAGATTAATTTCAGCTTTAAAGAAGTCAAAACTTTATAGAAATAGAAGATGATCTGAATTGCCTCCACATTCTCTCACTCTCCAGGATTGAGTGCTGGCTCCTGCCTATTGCAATATGTGTGCCACAACAGGATTGTAACTTGAGAAACAAATTCTTGTGTCCTGAACAAAGTCATAGCCTCTGTAGAGGAGGGATTGAGCAGAATTCCTCCTAAACTGCAAAAAAAAATATCTTCAGAGCTACAGAAAGCTTAATGCTGTGTAGACCGCCTGGATAGACTCTTTCTACCTTCATCATTAGACATTAATATTCTAGAGCAATGTTATCTAGAAGAGGAGTGTGAAATGATGGGTGGTCATAAGGTATTCTCGGATAAACTGAGGAGCTCAGAATTAAATCTGAAAAGGAAGACTGTTGTATTTTATGGGCCTTGCTTTCTCATAAATCTAAAAAGGTGAAAGAGTTCTGTTGAAACATTACACACTGCCCACGGTCTTTCTGCAGAGAGGAGGTGTAATGCATATTTATGCCAAAATGTGTTTAGGCTTGTGAAGGCAGAGATTTGTGACGGGAAACACTGGCAGCCTTATCTGTGTGACTGCTCCTCAGCTTTGGGCTGAGGTCCTGAAGCTGGGTACAGTTCTCTGGCTCGGAGCTGCTGTCCATGTGTTGTGTTCCCTATGGTGCATGAGTTCCCTATGCTACAAAGTTCCCTGGTGCTAGAAGAATGCCCATTTATCTTTGTTGTACATTTTGACCTTTTCTATTTCTTTTCATTCTTCAGATATGAATCCCCAAATATTGCCTTACGCTGTGGAATTATGCTGAGAGAGTGTATCCGGCATGAACCCTTGGCCAAAATCATACTTTTTTCAGAACAGTTCAGAGACTTTTTTAAATATGTGGAAATGTCAACATTTGATATAGCTTCTGATGCCTTTGCTACATTCAAGGTAAATTACTGGATACATAGCATCATGTCAAAAATGGCAGTCTGTCAGTAGTCATCACTGAATGTTGTGTTGCCTTTAAACTGAGTGGGTTTTTTATTGTTCAGTAAAGGATATAATTAATCCTTGGTCTGTTTTTAATAGGATTCACAACAGTGATCAAGTCTGCAAAGAATCTTTAATTCAATACAGATTTACATTTCTCTAATGTTCTTCATCTTGATAACCTGAGGGCTTTTATGCAACCATTTAAAACTCAAATTAATTACGTATTATGTATAGCTCTTGTAAAATGTGTAACCTTTTTCTCTCCCTATATTCCCCTGGAGACAAAACCACTACCCATCATGACCACAACCAGTAAATAGAAGGAATCATTTAAAATCCTCTAATTTTTGCTGACCCTTCTGAGTTTGGCAGTCAAGTTTAGACTAATGCTGTGCCTGCTGGTGATTTTACAACTTATTGGTATGCTTACTTTTGTG
The DNA here is from genome assembly GCA_026546715.1 of Gallinago undulata. Classification (NCBI taxonomy): domain Eukaryota; kingdom Metazoa; phylum Chordata; class Aves; order Charadriiformes; family Scolopacidae; genus Gallinago; species Gallinago undulata. The sequence goes on along the minus strand of JAOTQQ010000001.1, from coordinate 177,131,467 downwards.
ACCCATGTTTCAGTGTAAGGACCATGTGGCTACAAGCTAAGGAGGTGAAAGCATTGTACACACTGGCTATAGAGTCTCTGTGTGGTATTAAAAATGAAATTGAGTGAAGCTTGCCATATTTCTTGAAGTTAGTATGTGACCGTCATCTTGCATTCAAGGTGCTCTAGTCTTCTATAGACCTTCAAGGTCAATAGTCTTTGAACAAAATGTGGTGGCTATGAGCTTAATGTAGGGGAAGATTAGTCTATTTATGAAAAATAATTAAAGCAAACTAGGGAAAATTCTCTTCAGGTAAAGACTCTTCTAAATATAGACATAACTACTCTTTTCTTCTATCAGTGGGTTCCTTGCTGTCATAGAAACACGTTCATTCTTTACTCTCAAAGCTAATTAGAAACATGAGTAGATAGACCTTAGGATTAACTGTAAGGAACATTAAGAGTTCAGCTCAGTGATTCAATGCATACTGAAACCCGTCCTCAGTTTTTACTAACCTACTGAAGGGGGTAAAGATTTGCATAATGGAGATAATATTGCATTCATCAGTAATGTGTTGACCAGGGTTACTAATGCAAACACCTGTTAATCAATAGCAGCATCTTTCAGTTATTCTAAGTTGCACTGTCATTGTGTTGGTTAGGTAAATGTTATGAAACTGGAGGTAGCACAGAAATGCTGACAATTAAAATTTATACGTGTAGGACTATATAAAAATGCAATTGAGGTATTTAAATCCTCCGTCCCTAGCATTTTACCCTATGCTTGGAAGAGTGTCTCTGGTCAGAGAAGCTTGACAGAAGAAATTTGCATTTTTTGCCCACATTCTGCTTTGAGAATGACAGTAGAGTGTGTTCTTGGTGATGGACAGTCTTCGCTCCAACCAGGGGTCCAGATGGGGACAAATCGCAGAATCACAGGACCACAGATTACTCCAGCTCTCCCCAAAAAAAGAGGGATTGATGTTGTTCACGGATCTACAGCTGTGGAACTTACTTCTGTCCTCTGTGGTCCAAGCATATTTTTAGCAGGATTTAAAAACAGGATTCTATGTCGTCATGTGCACTGGAAAGAGGAGTATGAGGGCAGGTCACCCTCAGACATAGGTCAGAAATCACCTTTTAAAGGGCTTGGGGAAAATCTATAAACTGCATTTTTTAAAATTGCCTTGTACTTTAAATTGACTAGATACATGGTCAGTTCTGGAATAAACCAGCTGCTCATCTCATCTCCTATTTCTCTGTTGCTCTGAATAGCTGGAACAGCAAGAAGTGATGTGGAAGCAACTGAATCATGAAAAATGGAGCTACCTCATTTCTAATACCATAAAAATAAGTGCTGTGATTGCTCACTGGTTGGATTACTGAACTTGTGTTTTCAGTTCTGTTTCCCCTTTATTGGGTTTGTAGTGTTGCCACCAGGGTGTCTGATTCAGAGCTGAAAGCCTTGGATAGTCTACGCACCAGAAGAGGGCTTAATTAAATGTGCATGAAAGTCTGAGGATATTTATAGTAGGGAAGTATTGGAATTTTTGATGATCTGGAGATGTACTTCTTAATTAAATTCAGCCAGGTGCACTGCAGAGAGGAAACAGAGCTGCTAAAAATGCAGAGGAAAATGGCTTGTATTTAGAGATGCAGTCGGCTGTGAGAGGTTACCAGCAGCAGTTAGACAGAGTGCTGATTGAATACCACTGCTCCACACTCTCCCCTGATTTTGTATGAAAAACTCATTTTGGATTATATTCCATTTGTGTCCCCTATTGAAAAATCTTGTACTTGCCTCCTAAGTGCCCTGCATAAAAACTTGTGAATCATGCTTGCTGCATTCAGCCTTTTAAACTGCTGTCATTGCAGTCCTGCTAAATAAAGGAATGTATTAAAAACATGTCCTCATTTTTATAGCACTCTGCTTTCATCTTATAATTGATGGTAAAAATAAATTAAAGGATTAGTATGTAAAGGATTTCCTTTATTTGTGATGCTGTAGAAGATGTGTCTATGCATCTGGTTCAGCTACTCATCAGCTTCAGTCTCTGACTGTGGGTAAGGAAACCAAGGTAAAAATGATGAAAAAGAAAGCACCGGAAAGTATCAACTTGAATGGACTTCATCAGGCATTTATTGCGATCAGTGTTATGTTTTAAAGGAGGCGATAAGCTAAAAATTAAACTAAAAGGCCTCAAACTGGCCACTTCATTTTGTAGCTATTCATCCAGTAAAGAGACTTGATTTCTTCTGGAGCTGAACATTTCTATCTCTGTTGCTGAGCTCCACATTCCGATTCTGTAGTAGAGGTTGCTTTAATTTAAATTAGAATTGTTGGCCTTTTAAGACGGGATACCTCCTATGAAGCTTTAGCTTAAAGGTCTGGTACTGCTTTTGTCAGTAAGTCCACCTTGGGTAGAAAAACAGCCACAGAAGAAATTCATCCCACCTACCTGAGACCCCTTTCTGGAGATGGAGTGGCTGTGGAGGGAGCCTTGATGGGTAGCTCAGATTGGTGCCTAACTTTTAGGATTTAAATAAATAAGTGTATTATATACAGCGGTTGAATTTGAGTCTGCCTTGTTGTATTCATTGGAGATGAACAATAGCAGTTGATCAAACTTACCGTAATTTTCCAGCTGTGGGCTAGCATGGAGATCACTTTTGGCTTTGGAACCACAGCTGATCCCTCCATAAGGGTTAATTTACCTTCTTCCTTTCCCCCACCCCAGTTTATTTTAAGTACTGTGCATGATGACCTTAAGAAAAGATGAGAGAGGAAAGGAATATAAAGAGCGAGTGTTAGAATAGTTTTGTATCAATTCTATGAGCATTCACTGAATCTCCTCAAAATCCTAATAAATGCAGAATGCAGCTTTGGTTTTAAATGCTTTTGGTCTATAGAAATCATGTTGTAAATACCACCTAAAAGATGACCTGGTAAAAAATGCTAAAATAAATTTGAGAATCAAGGGGCAATCAAATGAGCACACTCTCTCAGGTAACCTTTCTCTGTTCTTCCCCAGGACCTGTTAACGCGACACAAATTGTTGGTAGCAGAATTTCTGGAACAAAATTATGATGCGGTAAGTGTAAATAGAGCAATTTTTTTAAAATCTGCTTATGCTTAGCTGGAAAAAATGCACTTTCAATAGTGGAGGGTTTCACGCTCCACATAAAATGGTCACATAGGACTGCAAAACTAAACATTGCTTTTACTAAAGCAGAATCCTCCCATTGCATTTGAAATTACAGGTACCCCCTCTGCACATGCATGGGGACACACACCGAGGTTTCAGGAGCACTGATAGTTTAAAGGCAAGTTGTGTTTCTCTCTACAGGCACCGTATCTGCAGATACGACATCTCATATGTGAACACAACTGTCAACTTTGTATGTAAATAGATCATGGGGAAAAAAGCGTGCACATTTTGAAAGAGTTTTGTGATATTCCAGGGCCGATAGGGCCACACTGGTATCACATATAATACTTTGGAACAGAGGAGAAGAGTTGCTGCAAGAAATATTTTGATAAATTACATGTACGTAACTGGGTTCTGATGTCTTACCATCTAAGGCAATTACCTCTTACCATCCTAATGCAGTTAGTTCCTTGGTTTCATGCCATTTTTCATGTTGATTTTTTGGCTCAGTTTTGAACCAAATGCGGGTCAGAAAAATTCCATTGGAATCAACTAAAATTGGACTGATATGGATCACGGAATTAGACTACGGGTTATGTTCTTATGTTACCTGAGGCATTCTTTATTTCATTGCCAAGGTGAAAAGGCAGAAGACTATTTCTTTCATTCTAGAGTTACCAAGAAGGTTATATAAAGATATTGCTGAGTCACAAATGCAGCTTAACTGGAGCAAAATTAGTGTCTCTGCTAATCTTTTCTCTTAGCACTGAAGCACTGCATTGGAACAGTCCCCGTTCTGCCTTGATTTAACATTTAAAATTTTAAGTATAAATTGTGGAAGTGAGCATTTTTTTAGATGGTTCTTGGAGAGCAGTGTTGGGGTTTTTTGCTTGTTCAGTAGGTGGTTTGAACATATTGTAGCCTTCTGTCTTCAGTCTTCTTGACCACAAGGTTCCCTTGGCCTGGTCCCACAAAAGCCAGCACACGCTGGACTCCTAGTGACCCTTGTTGGGCAAATGGCTTTAATGAGCTGCTCAAGGCAGGTGGCGTCTGACAAAAGGAGTTTTGGGCATATGCCAGTATGGGATGCACCATTACTTGTCTGGGGTATTGTGTTCAATCACAAAGCAAGTCATGACTATGATAAGAGTGAGTGGACCAGTTACATGCTGGATCCTTCTGTCCTGGCAGCAGATTCACCCTTCTTTAAGAGAAGATTGTACAGGCACTGGCTTACTTCTGTCTTAGTTGGCTCACACTAGCTCCTGTTATATCCAGTCCATATGTGGTATCCCTCTTTGCAGTATTTGGAAGAAGAGTGTTCCTGGGCATTAATTCACTGTGTGATAACCAGCCAAGAAAAAAGGCCGTGAGAGCTGTGCCTGGCATGGCAGTAAAGTGTTAGAGGCCAGCACTGCTGTGGCCTCTGCTGCTCCTCTGGGGTGGGAAGGACTGGGAGGAGGAAGGATGGACATGGATCGAATGCATTTTGTGTTTTCTTATTACTCTAGATCTTTGAGGATTATGAAAAACTCCTTCACTCTGAGAATTACGTTACAAAGAGACAATCTTTGAAGGTAAAGTAAAGTTTCTCAGCCCTTTCCTTCTAAATTTGAGCTCCACTCAAATTATGCAGAATCTCAAGATGCATGTACGGCAATGGAGCAGCCGTGTATTTTTAACAAAAAAGAAATAAGTGCTTGAGGATGCTGCTCCTACAGTGCTCAAGAGCTCTCTGTGACTTTTCTGGGATCTCCGGTGAAGCATTGGGCCGTTTCTGTGGAACAAGTGCTATAATTTTTCCTCTGACCTCAAATCTGGACTTTGGTTTGGAACATAGTTTAAAATGAGCTTGAGAGTAAAGTGATAGTCTCTGTGTGTCTGGTGCTGTTTGGACCTACAGCACCAAGTCTGACATGATGGGACCAAGTCTGCAGATGGGACCAGATAAGTGCGTTAATGTAACATCCAAATGACATTAAGGTGTCTTCGTGGGATAGCTGCACCACACTTGCTCCTGTCCTAGCTGGCTCACACCAGCTCCTGTTACATCCAGCCCATATGTGGGATCCCTCTCTGAAGTATTTAGAAGATGAGCATTACTGGGCATTAAGTAACTCACTGCATGACAGCAGGTCTAGTTACTTTTATTTTAAAGGTAGTGACATTGAAACCTCTTAGGCAAACATTAAAATATGTTGCTGCTTTCTTTATATTCAAAATTAATGCATTGGAATGAAAAACCTGTGGGTTTTTTTAATTGTCTTTATAGCTGCTGGGTGAATTGATTCTGGACCGACACAACTTTGCCATCATGACAAAATACATCAGTAAACCAGAAAATCTGAAGCTGATGATGAATTTGCTGCGAGATAAAAGCCCCAACATTCAGTTTGAAGCATTCCACGTGTTCAAGGTGAGCTAGTGTGAGCTGTAGAGGTGGCAGACTTCCTCTTTTCCTCATGAAAGTGTCTTTCAAAGGGGGCAAGAGAAAGCCCAGAAAATGAATGCAAAAGTTGGGGTTTACAGTTACTTCCAGTATTTGAAAAGGCCTTAATTGAAAACCTTTATATCGCTCAGCCTTTGATTTCCGTTTGCCTTCCTTCAGGTGAGATCTGAAGCAGCATCGTTTTGGTTTGGGCTGAGAGTAGTCACTCAAGTAGCAATGAGGTGGATGCTACAAGTAACAAAACAGAAAGCTTCTAGGTCTTATTCGGGGTACTCAGCTCTTAGGTCATTTTACCATGTGATTCTGGGTAAATACTTAAAAAAAAAAAAAAAAAAAAGAAGGTCTTAAACCTCTACCTTAAGACCAAAAGTAGATAGTGCTTGCACTGTGCATCAGTGCAAACACAATTTGCTTTTAAAGGTATGAAAAAGATTTGGTAAATCTGAGCTTGAAATGAGTGTAATCCTTCCACCCTTTTGCAGTGATCATTAATGCGGTTTTAAACAATTACCATATCCAACCAGTGTCTCTTTTTTCATGTTGGTTAATGTTAAGAAGTGAACAGTTTACCATTTTCCTAGCAAAAAAGTTCTCTGCTCTGGGACAGAGGGTGAGTTGGATAGTTATTGTGCAAAACTACACATTAATTTCAAGCTATGTAAATAGAGTTGTTAATGATTTTCAGAAGAGGAAAATTAAGCCTGTAAGGATATCATTCCCCAAGATGGTTAAGAAAGATACCGGGTCACACCAAAAGGCATGCTATTGCGAAAGGGTTACATCACCCTCCACAAATTCAGGGTAACTTGTTGAGTTTTGTACTTCTGCTGTTTCTACTTGGAAAAAAGCTTTCAAGATCTTCAGTGTGGAGGCTTAGAGGATGTGCAGCTTCTCAAAAAACCCCCACGTTTCAACAACAACGACAAAAAAAGCTTCAAGGAGGATTAAAAATTATTCCCCTCCCTGAAATAAGCAGCTTGGTAAGCTGTTCCCTTGCTGACTTCCTCCATAGTCATCTGAACCGCTGTGAGTAACTTCTCCTCCTCCTTATCGGGAGGTATGTGGCTCCAAGATAAGAGAGCAGTCAGGCTCCAAACACTTCCAGCCTTTGAGATGCTTATGGAGGGAAGGGATCAGAGGATTGGGCTCTCTCAGCCACTCTGTTGAATAAATGCTAGATTTTGATGTATGAAACACATGAGTTTCTATGTCTGAATTAATGATAGCAATGGCCCAGGCCTTGGGAACAGATGATTTTGCTTATTTTAAGCGGCATTTGAAAGGACTTGGAATAACTTGAAAGAATTCCAGTGTGCAACCATGTCACGCGTTGCTGTTTCTCCCGTTATTCCTTCTCATTCCTCCCTTCCTTTTCTTTTCCAGTATGTTGTGTCCCATTTCCAGTTAAGAGTGCAGATATTGTAGGCTCAGCCTTGCTTGACATGTTGTGATTGCTACCACGTGGACTTAATGCTGAGGCCTTCAGATGCCCAGCAAACAACCAGTCCACGGTGGTAATGTTGTGTCCCTTCAGTTCAAAGGGCCAAACTGTGTCCTCAGATAGTGACCTCCATGGGATGTTGTTGGCTTTTTTCCAGAGGTACCTGTCAGCAGTGTGTAAGCAGTGCCATGTCACGCTGTCTCACACGCGTTGTGCTCTTTGTGGGGAAGCTGCAGACTCAGAGCAGAACCTCATCAGCTGGAAATTGCTCATTTATAACAACCAGCAGCACACTCGAATAACTCCAGAGGTGCAGCAGAGCTTCCCTTTTAGGTCCTCGCTGAGAATCTGGGGTAGCTGGGGATAGAAGCACTCAGCTTCTTCCTGGTGGGCAGGGTAGTTATAGAGTGTTACAGAAAATTGCATTGTGAATTACCTTTGTAGAGCGGGTCAGAGAAAAGCATTTTCCTCTGATTTCACATCTTAAGTTGAATTCTAACTTCTTGAGAACTACTAAAGGAAATTCTTAAATATTTAAGAACATGGGGGAAAATGCTGCTGGCTGCTTGTACCCTGTTCTGCAGCATCCCTGCCTCCTGTTTCTGGGTTCATGTCCCTCAGCACAGCTCTCTTGTCAGCTGTAATAATTCCATGCTAATGTAACTGGAAGAGGAATCTTGTGCTCAGCTTTCAATCTCATAAATTTTAAACTGTGCCTGCATTTTAAAATTGTGCTTGCAAAATACCTGTGCAGCTCTGGTTGAAATTACAGTAGACTCAACACAGTGATTTGAAATCAAAGGTCTGCTGAGAGGTGGATACTTGCTGCTCTGTCCGAGCTGCCAAAAGATTTGGGTTTAAATTACCTGATTTAGATGTTTCACCAGTTAGACACAGTTGAAATGAAAAAGTGCCTGTTCTGTAAGCATCCAAATTCCAACGCTCCCATGCCCCAGCTGACCCCCCAAAAAGGCATATGACTCTTACCTCCCTGAGGCAATATCTAATTATTGAAGATTCAAAACTGTAAGATAGAAATGGAAATGATGAGCACCTCTAGTGCAAAAATATTTTGTGGGAACATTTTGTGACTGAAAATGCCAGTCCCCCTTTAAGCTCTGTCAATGTTTCACTGATCCAGGATGCTTTGGGTGGGAAACAGAAGATAAACAGGGTGTCCACTTGCAGTGCCTCCTTCTGTTCTCTGTTGAGGAGATGCTTGATCTTCCTCCTGGCTCCAGCTACTTCCTTTCGCCTGAGCGAAATGCAGCTTCTGCCTTGGGAACCATTCTAAAGGCTTGTGGCTGTTTTGTAAAGCTGGATGTCCCAGACAATGTGTGCATGAGGATTAGCCAGTATTTAATCATTAGGAGAAGTTAACACACCTCACCCCTTTCCTCCTCCTGCATAAATAATCCAAGGAGGTCACCTAGAGATGTAGCCTTTGAGAGTCATGAGTTCTTCTCTGCATTGATTTCAGTGGAGAGGTCCCAGTCTTGAGTATGCACTCTTTGAAGACCCCTTGTTAGGAAGTGCTCTCCAGTTCCTGTGATGGATTTGTGAGAACTATTAGTGGAGGCTGCTTTGAGTTTGCCTGTAGGAGAGAGCAAAGCTTTCAGACATCTGTGAAAGTGGTGCAGGTATTCCTTTGACCTTAGGTGTTTACAAATTAAAGGCTCTCACAAATTTTTCATATGGGGAACCAACAAGCTCTCTTGGCTTTCACATAAGCAATTAGATTATTTTGAGGAAAACACCCTGTAGCGGTGAATTGGGATTATGCAACCTTCTTGTTCTTAAGCAGTCATTTAGCAAGATATATTCTACTGTTTAAGTCTAAAAATAGAATGGGTACACAGTGTTTTGTGACCTTAGTTTCATTTTTCCATTCATTTCATGCACATTACAGAGCTACCTCCTGCAGTTTGCTCTGCAAATGGTCTCACATAATTTGACCATACTGGCAGTTTACTCTTGGTATGAAGCTGGAACCACGTTTGTGGGGCTCTGTCCTCTGTTTCTTAACTTGAGGGTTTACAGGGCAATAAGTGTTATGTGAAGCACTACACTAGAAGCAACATGAAGAGTAAGGCTCTTCTCCATGTAGCTTCCTGACAGAGTAAGATTGTGCGTGACCCCAGAATAAATCTTAAAATACCCAATCCAGGGTATTCAGACTCTGTAATCACTTTTTCTGTGCTCTAGTCCCAGATGATGGTGATGCCTGGTTATTAATTGCAAGGAAACAAAGTCAGATTCTCAAATCAAGGGATTTTGGTATTTGTTTGAAAAAATCCAGTGTATGACTTTTAATGGAGAAGAGGTCAACAGTTATGCTTTGGACAACTTTTGAAGCTTTGGAGTTGATTTTCATTCCAGGCCTTTTGCAAACATTCACAAAATGGAACTGTGCTGAAACAGCTATTTTTAGAGTTGGAATTTTAATATGAGTACTCTCTTTATTTTGGTCTCTGTCTCTCTTAGATCTGAATTAAGTGCTCTAGAACACACAACCTTTCATAATAAAACCGTAGGTGAAACAATGTTCTCTGTGAAGTGCTTTAGCTTCAGTTATATTTCATTTTAGTAGAAATGTTCTAGATAGCGTTAATAATGATTCCTATTTCCAGGGATTTATCTCCTGCTCTGTGACAATACAGAGTTCTGAATGTGGGAGGCTCTTTTAAAAAAAGTAAAGTCTCATGGTGGTCCTAATCCTGGGCTTTGTGATGCTGATTAGTTGATATTGGCAGAATTTATTCTGTTTGCTTTGCCGAAGTATTGAATAACATTTCAGGAATTTTCTGGTCCTTTAACATTCTCTCTTTATGACCCCCTGTTGACACTGAGCAAGACTGGCAGTCATGATGATCTTTGTTTGAATGTTCAGTGGGACAGTTTTGCAAGGGGAAGATTATAATCTATAAATAATCGAGCAGGAAGATAAACAGGATGTGATGCCTTCTATTAAACTAAGTTCTTTAATTATTTGCTATGGTAATACTAGTTGTAGGACCAATATGAAATGCTGGTATTTACTAGGTTTACCACTAAATCTTTCCAGTTCTGTTTGCAGACCAGCTAGCCTTTACAAGAAGAATTATTTAGATTTATTCATTTTGAGAGTCAGCCTTCAGTTATCTTTGTAAGGAGGCCTAATATTCATTGAGGGAAGATGTTCAGCACTTCAAGGTCAGGCCTTCTTTAATGGATTCCATCTGCACCACAATCAGAATTTTTTCTGAAAACATGGGTCCTGTCAGTGTACTTGATAGTTTTCCTCTCCTGGTCACAAAGAGGGAAACTGAACTTTGAAATTAAAAACTTGTAGTGAATATCTGTCATGGTTATGGTCCTCATCCCTGTCCATAGGCTTACCTACTGCTTTTCTCAAAGGAAGCTTGTCCAGATGACTGGGGCCTTATCACAGTTCATATGCTGGAAGTATCCAGGCTCATCAGCGTGGTGTCCTGCTGCAGGTCAGCACGTGGGGAACTACATCGTGGGGCTGCTTGAACTGAGAGCAGCACCTGCCACAGTCTCAGCCACAGCCAAACATTCATACCCACAGGATTACAGGATTCGTGTTCCTTAGAAAAGGCATGGATTAGAAAGCTGTAAAGTACATTCAGTAGTGATTTACATCTCCAAACCCTTTATTTCTTATATGGAGAACCAACCCATCGATAGCAGCATATCAAAGTTGTTTACAAGGGAGGGGACATTGCTTTCAGATGTTGCAGGCAGCGACAGAACCATCAGCTATTGACAGTCTATCAAGTGTAGTGAGAGCTGTGAACTGCCTGTCTGACCCACCGATAGAATCACAGAATGATATGGGGTTGGAAGGGAGCTCTGGAGATCATCTAGTCCAATCCCCCTGCCAAAGCAGGTCCACCTAGAGCAGGTTGCACAGGAACTTGTCCAGGTGGGTTTTGAATATCTCCAGTGACGGGGACTCCACCATCTCTCTGGGCAGCCTGTTCCAGTGCTCTGCCACCCTCAAAGCAATTAAGTTCCTCCTCATGTTTAGATGGAACTTCCTATGTACAACTTTGTGCTTGTTACCTCTTCTCCTGTCACTGGGCACCACTGAAAAAAGACTGGCCCCATCCTCTCTACACCCACATTTTAAGTATTTATAAGTTGGTCAGATCCCCCCTCAGTCTTCTCCAAACTAAAAAGACCCAAGTCCCTCAGCCTTTCCTCATAAGAGAGATGTTCTAGGCCCCTAACCATCTTTGTAGCCCTGTTAGATGTGTCCCTGGTAAGATGTTGCACTTGGAGCATCATGCAGGAAAACTGTTATTTTAGGGTGCCTGCTCTGAAGGGATGGTTGGGAACTGAGGCTGTAGGTGCTGCTCTTGGGAAGTTTTAGGTGGCAAGTAGATATAAAAAGAATTTACTTGTTATTACAGCTCAAGATGGTGTGAGAAAGGTGATTTGGAGGCCTGTGCAAAGAGGTTCTGAATAACTGTGGGTATTATACTGTCACAGGAACCATGCCCTGGCCACTAGATCAAGAAAAGGCTGGATGTGTTCCTGTCCAGCCTTCTCTAGGTGAACCTACTTTGGCAGGGGGGTTGGACTAGATGATCTCCAGAGGTACCTTCCAACCACTACATTTCTGTGATTCTGTGAAAATTTTATAAAAGACTTGGGGCCTGGGAGCGTTCACCCAGTGTGGCAGAGGCTGCAGCTCTTTCCCCAGAGGAAAAAATACCTTGAAGCAGTGACTCCTAGGAGCCACCTGAGGAGGAGGAATGCAGAGGAGACAAAAGCATAAGCAGGGATTAGGGCTCTTATGGTATTGGGATGCCAAAGTTTAAGATTAGATACTTTCCTTCACCTTTATGGAAAAATAAATAAATATAGTCTTACTGAGCAGGGGCACTGGGCACAATCTCAGTGGAGAAGAACAGGTCTAGAAGGTCTAGAGCCAGCAGCTCCAGGGCTGGGCAAGTGGTGGTGCCGCCTGTGCTCGGCCGGACAACATGCCATTCTGTGCCGTCAGCAGATGTTTGTTTTCATTCTGGTTTCAACAGGCTTGGAGGGAAACTGGACGTTTTCCAGCCCTGTCCATCCTTAATTTCTTCTCGTCGGGTAGAGAATAACTCCAGTTATTTATGTCGTTGCACAAGCACCCAGGCGGTGTTTTGTTGACCAGCCATGGTAACCTCGGAGTGAGCCAGATGTGGGAGCTTCTCCTGGGGTGGCTGGGGGTGGGCTGTGTGTGTGTTCCTGCCGCCCCATCTGCCCCCTGTGACCAATCTCTGTGGAGCCCGCATCTCCGCAGCATCCTGAGGTCCCTGGGAAGAGCTTGTCACCCCTGGCCTTTACAACCGTCCCTAAGTTTCCTGTCGTCATCAGCCAGTGTGTGAGGCAGAGAAAATGTTAAAGAAACAGTGCCGTGGCGTAGGGGGTCACGTTCCAAGCTGGAAAACTCTCTGGCTTTAGGCTTTGCAGGAGGAAAAATCAGAGCAGAGCTAAGTTTATCCTTAAAAGCTGCTATTTGAGAAGACGAGTGAGCCCCCAGCGCTGGGCTGGCTGGGGCAGGTGAGTATCACCTCTCTGCGCTGCCACCCTCCCCTCCTCGGTGAGGGCAGCGAAGGCACAGGGTGCCCCACGGTGCTCCCGCTCCTCCTGCTCCCGCTGCTGGAAATTTCCACGCTCCCCATGAATGGATTAGGCAGAGGGGAAGTGGAGCCTCTGACATATTTTTCCAAACCAAAACAAAGCTGGCAAGTCTAATTTTAGGCCTGGCTTAGTATGGAAATGATATCAGTACTGACACAAAGCTTTTCCGTTCTCCTGATAATTAATTTCTGTGTATTTAAAAGTCTTGCATGTGGAAGAGGCTGAGAACTGATAGCCCGCTCCTGACAGCTGGGTTTACAATCAAATGCTTTTATCGACGAAGAGCAAAATTAAAGGGAAGCGACACCACACGCTCCCTCGGTAGCTTTGCCTCCGTTTGCTGTTGAGCCGAGGTGTTTGTGACTCCTCTCTCTGTGCCTCGGGACAAGGTGTGTAGCAGCGGAGTGTCTGCCTGCCAGCCTTCAGCTCACTCCTCAGAAAACAACTTACGGGGATGTTGTGACTGACGTTCCCCTCTCTCTCCCCCTTTCTCTCTCTCTCTCTGTGTCTCCCTGTGCCTGGGTTTGTTTGCATGTTAGGTTTTTGTGGCCAGTCCAAACAAAACACAGCCTATTGTGGAGATCCTGTTGAAAAACCAACCCAAGCTAATTGAGTTTCTGAGCAATTTCCAGAAAGAGAGGACGGATGACGAGCAATTCACCGATGAGAAGAACTACCTGATTAAGCAAATCCGAGACTTGAAAAAGCCGACGGCATGAAGAACGCCTCTCGTTTTCCACTGTAGGCATTAATCTCATTTGTTAAGTTCCTCTGTGTCCCTTAAACACCATGACAGTGCTTGAGAAGGCACAGCAAGTGCCTGGTTTTTATTTTGTCTTTGTTCCTAGATGTCAAGAATATAGGGGTTTTACATGAAAACTAAAAAAAAAACAAACAAAAATCTAGAATAATATATTCTTTTTAATCAAGACTATAATTATTTATGTCAGTTTAGAATCTCTCTGTAATAGAAGCTGGTTTGATGGATTTTCTTTTGTGCTCAAGAAGAATGAACCTCTTTGCTTAACTTTATCGGCAAACTCAAGCTGATGGTGAGTGGACAGAGTAGGTCTTCTGAGGACTGTAATATTGTTCCTTTGCACCTGTAGTTGTGACTTTGTTCTAGTGCTGCACACACACAAGACTGTGAAAGAGCACATTCGTCTCTGGAGTTAGCTGCACTTATAGATTGAGTTCCTTAGTCAAAACAGTGGGAGATGAAAAAGCAGTTAAAGGTCACATTTTTCGCTTTATTTTTGTGTTCTTTCATCTTTAAGTTTTCTTTTTCCCCTGGATCAGAGGTTTTGTATTCAGTGCTGGGGAATGGACGAAGACATCATCCAGATGAGCTGTCTCTGCCTGCCTCCCATTTTCCTGTAGGAAATCTACCTTGTGCTAGAGCACAGTCCGTTCCCACCGGTTCCTGAGCAGACTGGTGAGGAGCAGCCCCAGGTACGTGGTGCCCATGTGCACCCCAACAGGAGGAAGGCAAGGGCAACCCCACCCCATCAAGGCCCATGCTGTATTGCTAATAAAGTCAATAAATAATAGTTTTGGTGGGAATAACTTGGGGTGGTGGCCAGAGCTATGTGGCCGAATCATGACAAGTGCTGAGCCCCGGCACCAGTGCAAGAGGAGGGTCCTCAGCATCTTCCCATCTGGATTCAAATCCTGGTTTGCTGAATCCCGGGGATGCTGAAATAGCCTCAGCCTGAACCACTGAGTGGCACGGGGTCCCTGAATCCGCCGGTGCTCTCAAAGCTGAGAGCAGTGAATTGGGTACCTTAATCAAGCATGGGAGGCGGTTTAGCAGCCCCAGGCACCAAAGGCTGCTTGTCATCTGGCATTTTCTAGCCTTGTTCATCCTGGTGCGAATTCAGGTTCTACGCTGAAGTTGTAGAAGGGGAAATCGTTGCACTGTTAATGTTTCAAGTTTAATAAGCTCTGTGGTCCAAACAGTGTTTCCCAGGGGTGTTTGAAGAGTTTTTGGGGTCTTTTGTTTTCTAGCGGGAAATGTAAATGTTACTCTGATGCTTTATTTAGTAAGTGGGGTTTGAGAGCAGGGAGTGGAAATTTCTTGAATTTTTCTAGACAGACAAAGTTCTGAGTATTCCTATTTGTTGTGAGACAGTTATCTGGCTAAAACTTTAGCTAATGCTTCAGATAAAGAGGTGACACTGAATTGTAAAAACAGAACAAGACTTTTTCCTTCATAAAACTGTTGTATATTGGGGTGACTGATACTTTAATTTATGCGCTTTAGAAAAGGGATGAAACAGAACACATTGTGGACTCATGTTTTTTTTTCAGATGTTGGATATACACAACAAATGTACATCTTAGTTGCCTGGAATTAAACAGAAAAATATTTACAAGCTATTAAAAGCATGATTACTGATCACCCTTTATATCTACCTGTTTTGTTTCCTCATGCCTTTCTGGATAGCCAGGCTCCACACAGTGCTAAATTCTTTCTCTGCTTTGCCAACCAGTTTCAGCAGATGGAAAGAGCAAAAGAGAGAGATGGGCACTTTCTTCAGAGCTAATGCACTTTGCAAAGCACCACTTCTGCAGCCCTGGCTGGCAGGGGGCCTGGCAACCCAGGGTGCAGCCCAGCTCAGCCTGACTTGAACATGCAAAGTTCTATATCTAATCACAAGGAGGATCTTCTTTACTTTGAGGGTGGCAGAGCACTGGAACAGGCCGCCCTGGGAGGTGGTGGAGTCTCCTTCTCTGGAGACATTTAAAACCCACCTGGACATGTTCCTGTGCAACCTGCTCTAGGTGGACCTGCTTTGGCAGGGGGATTGGACTAGATTATCTCCAGAGGACTCTTGCCACCCCATATCATTCTGTCATTCTGTGTGACTGCCATCTTCACCCCCAGCCCAATGGAGGGTGCTCACTGTCAGTGGCAGCCTGTGGGTCGATAAAGGACCGTCTCCAGAACTGCAGTCCTTGAACCTCATCATTTAAGGCTGATCCTCTGAGATTCGGAGCCCGAAACCGAAGGGCGCTTGGCTGCACTCTGAGCTCTCAGGGTGGGGCTGTCTCCAGGGCTGGATTAGCGCAGAGACACATGTCCGTTGCCTCAGCCTCTGGAGTCACATGAGAACACCGGGCTTCCAGCCCACACTCGGAAAAAGTGTCTAATGGTGTATGGCTGGGGAGTGCCCGCCCTTGGCACTGCGAGTGTAACCCAGGCAGGGGTGCCCAGGGCATCCCAGGGTGGTCAGCGCTGGGAGCTGCTCTCATCTGCATTGTCTGGACTCAGGAGAGCACTTGAAGACATCAAAACCTGGCAGTAATATGAGGTTACACCCAACCCCCCGGTGATTGCGTGGGCAGAGATGTGGCAGGCCCAACAGGGAACAGAGCGATGGGCCCCATCCCTGCAGAACCAGCCTTTTCCAGTGGGAACAGTCATCGGGCCACAGGAGTAAGTGGGGAGGAGGGCTTGTGAAAAAAGGAGCGTGTCTGTACGTGTGTCTGCAAGAAGGGGGGGGGTGTGGGCAGGGAAAGTGGTGGTCTTACAGTAAAATGACAAGTGCCAGGCTCCTTGCAGCTTCTCATATGAGAAGCAGGTCCTGAAGTAGATATGGCCAACACACCTCAAAGTAATTGAGTCTTTCCCCAGCTCAGCTTGCTTAGCTCTTTGAAAGAAGAAGAAGCAAAAGAAATGGTGAAGAAGAAATTAAGCACCATAATAATATTTCACAGCAGGTGGGACACATCCCTAATTAAATGGAAATGAAGTCTTTTCTAATGCAACTTTGAAATAACGATAGCAGTCCCAATTTCCTTTGGTGCATTCAATCAAGGTGATTCTTCTGCCTAAGACACTGGTCCCACCAGGAACTCTCTGAAATTAATATCTGGGGGAGCTATGTGATTGCAGGACATGGTTCATCAGAGTGAAGACATGGAAGAAGATTGTCATCCGGCAAGCCAAAGAAGCTGGAGAAGTCTTGGGCTGCAGCCTCTCCGTTCCAGTCCCCACCCAGCATCCAGGGGGGGGTTTGGATCGTACGACCGAATCTCTGCCAAGATGCGATGTATGATCCTGCACAAAAAGCCTCATTTGATACAGCAGCATGCCAGGAATCTTTGAGCCGTAAGCATCTGTCCTGGGATTTGGGCAGCTTCTGCTACTAAGAGAAATCTGATTAGAAGCAGCAACGCCTCTAATTAGACATTACCCTGTCTGTACTGTGTGCCAGCAGGTGTGAACCCAGGGGGAAGACACAGGACTCCGGCCTTCAAGAACTGTGACTGTTAAGACCACTTGAGCCTCTTAATCTGCAGGCTCCAGGGATGAGATCAGATGAGAAGGAAAGAATGACTTGGACTTTGTAATCTAACAATACAAGCACTCACGTGAGGGAGAGGAGATCTGGATCCCATTTGTTCTCTAGTGCGTGCTTTGCTTTTGTCTATGAAATTGGAGAAGGACTAAGAGAACCCAGGCCTCTTTCCAAAGGATGCAGTGATGTTTGGTCAGTAGGGAGGCTTTTTCTCTGGGCCAACAAATGCTTCATTTTTCTGTCTGAAGTAGAAGCACTTCAACATTTTGGCTGGAAGGACTTTCCTGCAGAACCTCTTATGCCTGGTGGTGCAGGCTGTTATGAGGCAGAGGGGATCTGGGTTTTGGTCTCTGTTACATGAAAGGGAATTGTAGGTAGCTCTCCTCCTTCTTGACGAAGCACTCTTGCATAAAATTATATGTTTCTATGGCCTTCCAATGGTTTTGGACTTGCATTTTGGCACCTGCCGCTTTCCCGGGGAGGAGCTCACGCTGTGGTTGCCTTGAGCATCACCCAATCAATGGACTTGTCCACACTGCCTGCAGCTGAACAGCATCAAGCACATGAGGGACTGTGTAGAGCCTGTTTCATAGCTCTTGCGCTGGTGGACCTGATGTGGCTGGTTGCTTTCCTGCCAGAGCAGATAGGTGGTGGAAATTCTGCTGGGCTGCAGTGCTCCTGGGGCCTGTGCAGGAGACACGCAGCTCTCACTGATGCCTGGTGATGAATACAGGCTCTTAAAGGCATTCAAGTCCTGAAGCTGCTGGCTTATAGCAGCTTTTGGCATAAAGACAGGCTCAACCCTGGGAACTGACACATTCCCCCTTCCACCCAGCATCTTAACAGAGAGCTCAGCCCATCTTTCTACCTGTTCAGAGAAAATCCAGGGCTCCTCTCCCACTGAGTGGCAAGACCAGTGAGCTATGGAGTTACTCAGGCTCACTCCACCTGCATCCCATACACACAACCCAAGTGGAGGAGCACAAGCTGCTAAGTCTGAGCATGAGGTGTCCCAGAGCCTCCAGTGGGAGGTCCAGCCCCATATTGAGAGAAGTAATCCCACTGGTGAGAGCCACTGTGGCCCGGGGAAGAGAAGACGCTGAAGTTCCTGCTGCCCCAGCCCATGCTGAAGGGGAGCCTTGCCTCCATCAAAGGAGGAAGGAAGGAGGTAGCACAAGGAAGCAGCCAGCTCTGAGAACAGATGGTGCCGGGCAGACAAGGTGGGAGGAGGCTGAAGGAAAGACCAGCAGAAGGTTAGCAGTACTGGCCCAGGGGTTCAGCTGTAAGCCGAGCATCTCCCAGGGCTGGGGCTTGGCCCGGCTCCCCGCAGCGCCCCAGGGAGAGGCAGGCAGGAGACCAGCCCTCCTGACTCATGGTCCTGCTCTGCAGCGCCTGCCTCCCGCTGGCCCTTCTTTCCAGGAATGTGAAAGGAGGAAAAACAAATCAAACAATCAGCCCCTTTCCTAGGGCATCGGTTGTGAGTGGCTTTGCAAAGCCACAGCAAAAAAATAACCTTTTCCACCTCGGGGTGAGTGGCAGCAAGTGGCAGCGTGGGGGAAGTCTGTGCCATGCCACGGTGGGGAGGTGGCTCCCCTCGTCCCCAACACCCACACTTATCCACCTTCGTATTGACCGGTGTACTGGGCAGGGGGACAGATGTCCCAGCACAGCCTGTGAGGCAGCGTTCCACTGTACATCATGCAGCTGAACACCCTCATTCACCATTGCTACAAGAGCCGCGTGGCTGTTTTCACCACTGAATGGCACTGGCAACAGCTGGGAGGGCTTTGCTGCTGAGCCTTGGGCCCAGGGAATCATAGAATCATAGAATTGTCTAGGTTGGAAGGGACCTTAAAGATCATCCAGTCCAACCATCAGCCTAACCCTGACAAAAAAATAGGAAATAGGAAATAAAAATTACTAAACCATATTCCTGAGGACCATGTCTACCCATCTTTTAAACACCTCCAGGGATGGTGCCTTGACCACTTCCCAGGGCAGCCTATTCCAGTGCTTGAAAATTGGAATGCTTGTGAAGCATCACACTGCCCTGGCACAGCCTGTGGGGTATGGCCCAATGTGTGTCCCATGTCAATATCCGTCTGAACATGAGCCAGCAGTGTGCCCAGGTGGCCAAGAAGGCCAACAGCATCCTGGCCTGTGTCAGGAAGAGTGTGGTGTGTAGGACTCGGGAGGTGATTGTCCCCCTGTACT
>JAOTQQ010000001.1:177039709-177106751 GCA_026546715.1 Gallinago undulata | reverse complement strand
CCTGCTGGCCACACTGTTCCTGATACAAGCCAGGATGCTATTGGCCTTCTTGGCCACCTGGGCACACTGCTGGCTCACCTCTTCCTGATGCACACCAGGATACCATTGGCCTTCTTAGCCACAAGAGCACATTGTTGGCTCATGGTCATCCTATGGTCCACCAGCACTCCCAGGTCTTTCTCCTCAGAGGTGTTCTCCAGCAAGTCAGCCCCCAACCTGTACTGGTGCTTGGGGTTACTTCTCCCCAGGTGCAGTACCCTACACTTGCCTTTACTGAAGTATTTCAGGTTCCTCTCTGCCCAAATCTCCGGCCCATCCAGGTCTCGCTGTATGGCAGCACAGTCCTCCATCGTGTCAACAACCCCTCCCAGTTCTGTATCGTCAGCAAACTTGCGGAGGGTACACTCCATCCCTCCACCTCCAGGGATGTGAAAGCCCTGATGGGCCAAGCCTTCAGCATCACCTGCTCCATGCTACAGATCGGCCAGTGTTACAGACTGACACAAGCGTAGCCCCCATCACTGCAGCGACCCCTCCTCTGCAGTGACTATGAGTCAAGATGCCTGTGTACACCCGTAACCCCGGGGTGGCAAGGCTGGGGGGGCAGCAGGGACCAATTCTGCACTTCTGTCCCTTCCAACCAAGAAACAGACTGCGGAGGTGGCAGCTCAGGCAAGGCTCCCTGAGGCAGTTCTCACTCTCCCAAGGAGGAGGGAATTAATGCTCGTTAATGCTGGCAGGGCCCAGGGAGGGAGGGGACCCCTAGTCCTTCCCCCGGGGGCTGGCAGGAGGCACGGGCTCATGTTGAGACAAATTCTTCAGGCAGAGCAGAGCAGTCCCAGCCCACCTGGGACTGGAAGGAACAAGGACAGCGCTGGGCTGGTAAAGGGTGTGAGCGTTTCAAAGCACTCTGTAATGTTTCTATTAACCCAGAGCACTTAAAAATACGCTTCAGCACTGAACTGTCAGGTTCATTTATTAGCAGAAAACATGTTTTGCTGTAAGGCAGTCCATTAACAGAGAATTTCCGTCATTTTCAGTCAAGAGGCCAGGTTGTTAATGATACCTGCAATTAAAATGACTGCTCTGAAATGAACGGCAGAGACCCAAAACGCATAGGGAAATTTCATACAATGTATAAAATATATAGTTTTTACATTTCTTAATTTTAAATACGTTGTTCTTTTTATGTAAGAAATAAACACCCTAGAGTTCATTTGCAAAACAAGCACTGGCAGGAGAAGTCCGGTGGCTCTCCCTGGTAAGCAGATGACATGCACAGCAGCACCTAGAGAGTCCATGGGTCGAGAGAGAAACCCCATCCACATTGCTCCTGTTGTCCAGGATAAAGACCCTGCTTTTTGTAATCACAGCAAGGGTTAAAAGAAGTAGAGTTACACTGATCATCGGAGCCTGCAGAGGATTTGTGAGCATCTGGAGGAATCTGCAGAAATGCAGCATGACTTAAAAGAAATAAAGCCAGACTCGCAAGCCGCCAGCCCTACAAGCAATTCTAAGTTTCATGGAAAGTTTTGTACAAAAATCCTCTTTCAAAAAACCCAATAAAAAGTAAAGGTAAAATCTTAACTCCACACGAAGTACAGATTACCAGCAGCATTCACTGAAGCGTAGTTATTTCATGCGTGTGATATTTGACTTGTATCTTGATTTACCTCTCCACGTACCCAGGCCACCTATGACGTTTCAGAGACTTTTCAATTTCAGCTGTTTCTATAAAGACACAGACATCTTTACTGATTTTGATACCAGCTGACTAATCACTATAAAGCTTGAAAAGGCCTTAAACTTGCCATTGTTTTTTTTTTCCCTGCTTCAACCTTAAGCAGAAGAGCACTGCCAATGGATTATGGAAACAAGAAGGTTTCAGTGGGTGGGGTTGACTTTTTACTCTAATCTGGACAGTCTTCCACTGATCTGTAGGAAAAGCCAAGAGTAATTATTCCAAGACAAAGATGCTTACAAGAAGTGTGTGTGTGAAGCAAACAGCCCAAAGTAAAATACTTATGATTTAAACACAGATTACAATCTTGCTTACGAAATGCCAATATTTGACTTTAACCTCATATGGAAATTACAAACAATGAAACTACATAATACTTGATGAGAAGAAAAAACCTCTTTCTGAGGTTCATGGGGCATCCAGGTTAATCTCCAGGCCCTGGACTCTGGATGGGACAGGTGAGGCATAGAGCTCTTGCAGGTGGATCTGTTGGTCCTAAATTTAGGACCCTGATTCCTCCACACTAGATTACAAAACCTGGTGAAGTGGCAATTCAGCCATTTCCTCCTGAGCTACTGTGAAAAAGCACTCTTTTGGTGGTGTGACGCAAAACCAGGTTTCACCACCCTTCCCTTAGTTGACAAACAGTGACAGATTTTTCTCCTTCAATCACTGCCTGGTCCTGGGAAATGAAGCCTGGTGCCCCCTGCTTTTCAAGACAGTGGTGATGCCTGCAGGAGGTCAGCCAGATGCCTGATGAGATTTCTACTGCTAACTCTGCATGCACCACACTCAACCGGCAGCCCTAGAGGAGCCTCCAAGTCTAACCAGGCTCAGACAAACAGCAGCTTCTCCAACTCCACTGAGAGTGAATTCTCATGGTGTTCCACAGTTCTGAAGACCCAGTACCCAAGCATGAAGTTATACTGTGGGGAACCATAGCTCCTTGCTGCAGCTCCAAGCATCAAGAACTGTACCTCAAGTTGCAAGTCCAGTAGCCAAACTGTGTCAGAACAGACTCTATATAATTAATGCCACGTTAAGGATCACAGAATGATATGGGGTTGGAAGGGACCTCTGGAGATGATCTAGTCCAAACCCCCTGTGAAAGTAGCTCCACCTAGAGCAGGTTGCACAGGAGGGTGTCCAGGTAGGTTTTGAATGTCTCCAGAGAAGGAGACTCTGGGTGAGAGTCAGAAGGACCTGACTGAAGGATCATCTGAAGGATGATTTGCACACTATCCAATCACAGCTTTGCTATCTAGTTCCAACCTTTTCCAAAGCCTAAGAGAATCAAACAGAACCTACAGCAGCATCTTAAGAGAGGAATCCCCTTCCAGGACTTCAGGGAGAGCAGCAAAGACAAGATGCGTGAAGGGACTGGAAAAAGGCTGTGTATCCTACCAGCAGCAGCAGAAAAAGTTTTAAGGTGTTTGCACTTGAGAGCTCAGCAGAGGAGTGAACAGAAAGTCTTGGAACGTCTGCTGAAACAAGTAACTAGAGGTCATATTCAAAGCAGCACAGAGATGGGAATCAGGAGAGCGACCTCTCAAAAGGTGCAAAGATGCTAGGTACAACTCTCTGTTCTGGTTAGCCACCCCCTCAAACCAGCTACAACCAGCTAACCACCCCTCTGGTTCCCACCAACCCCTCAAACCAGCTACAACGTTATACCACAGTTTCACTGGCTGTTTTAACACCTCTCTCACTCCACCTGTCGTCATCCAAGAGATTAGCACCTGAAAGGATTCAGGCTATTCCACTGGTTCCCTCCTACCTCAGAAACAACAGGACATAAGGAACTTTATTTGCTTCTGTAGTCCTAGAAGCCTGTTAGTGAGATGAACAAAACCAAAACGCTACCAATTGCCACATAGTGCCTAAACCACGACAGTGTGTTGGGGTCAGTGAGGTGCATTCAGCCACTTTGGTTCCTGCCTGCATCCAGAAGCTGAGAAAAAGCAAAGCTGATCTTTGTCTACATTCATTGAGATGGGATGCCCATGAGGAAGCACACAGAGCAGCAACGCAAGTAACACAAAACAAAAGGGCTCTGCTGCTGTGGTACTGGGAAGAGAGTATGTGTGAGAGACAAGCCTGATCCACAAATCACTTACCTAGCAACAGCTGCCACCCCAGTGGCTTTGTCACCTCTATACAGGCAGACTGAGAAGCAAAAGCCACCTTCAGAAACAGGAATTGTTGGTGATTATTTATCTACCATTCCCTAGAATGTCCTTGAAGAACTGGGGCTTATTTCTGCATTCTGCTAGCCCAGAACTTAGAAATCCATTCCCTCAATCCATACATCAAACAAATAAGATACCATTTTGTTATTACTCTAATCTTCTGGTAATAAACTTTCAGTATATATTTTTTAATGTGTTAACAATGATTATCCATCCAGTTACTTTCAGAGAAAATATAAGCAGCATTTTTTTTTCCCAGGAGCTTCTAAATTAAAAAGACCTTCAGGTAATTCTGTAAAACATTTAAGACATCATAAATAAGCTTATTTAAAAATCATTTTCCAAACAATAAATAAAACTCTTCCTTATTTGAAAGTGCAAACAGGCTGCATTATAAAAAGTATAAAGCAAGACTGCAGAAGTACGTAATTATTCAGTAGTGACCAAGACACAGTTTCTTGTTTTGGTGCTGCTGGTCATCTAGTGATTTTGTTTTCTGGACTCCATCTAAAGAAAAAAATAATTGTGAAACTTTAATATAATAATAAGCACAGTTTAAATACTGAACACATACAGCCACACTGGAATAGCACTAGGCGGGGGGTTGAGATGGAGGAGGTTGTCTTCTTCCCCATACAGAGGAACATGCCATAATTATAGTAAAAGAAACATATCAAGGAAAAATAACAACTTAAAATAGTTCAGTGTTGAAAATGCAAGCATTCCATCCCAAAGAAAACATTAGTAGAAAAATGAGCCCTGTTAAAGGTTGTCAAACAAAGCACCCCAGGATGAATCCTTCTCCAGCTGGGTTTAAAAACCATTAGCAGAGAGAAGGACAAACAGGCCCTAATGTTTTGCAGTGATTACTAATGCCATAAACACTGCTCTGAGCCCTTCCTTCCCTTCTTTTCCCCCGACTCACAAGGGAATAGCTAACAAAGAGACTTCTCCACTAATCTGGCTCACTCTGTATTAGGAATTGGCTTGTAGTGTGTGGCTAGTCATGTGCTACAAAACCCACCTTCAGACTTTTTTACGCTCCTAGCACGGTGCTCAATGCTTTCAGTAACTGCCAACTGTCTTTACACTCCATAACTTCATGCTTGAGGCACAAAAATTATTTAGCTTCTTATTCCACATTATTTTCCCCTCTGGATGAAAAACATTTTAAGGACTGGTAGCTGACAGTAGACACCAATGGTGGTTCCCTTTTGTAGCACAAAACAGCTTCAACATTAGACTCATCTAAACTCTGTTTTCAGAAGATGACAGCTCCCCTGCTACAGGGGTGCAGGTTGACAAGGATTTTGTGGGCTTTTATATAATATATGTGTATATATACACACAAAAATAAATGTTGATTGAAAAGCATTGGCGTGGATTCCACTTTATAAAAGAAGTACTGAAATTTTCTGCAGAACGTATTTAAATGACTTTGAGGTGTCCAATTTCTCTTGAAAAAGAATGGTGCTTTTTTCTAGAACACAATATAAAAAGTCTCTATAGAACAAAATTTAAGACACGATAAAGTAGTCTGAAATGATCTATGAGCAAAACACCACATTTTCAACCTTGATAACAGCATTACTCGATTTTGTAACGCATGTGCCAAGGCCAAACATTTGTTAAAACAAGTTTGTTTTTGACTTGTCATTAGTTCATCTATTAAAAAAGCTCAGAGAAGTTTTCACACAATTTAACTAATTGAAGTAAAGATTAATTAAAACTAATCAATCCCAGATGGATTCAGGTTTGTTTAAAATGCGATCTCACTTATTGATTTCAGTTGTAAATAGAATTAATAAAAAAATACTTACTTTCCCTGCCTGTGGAGTCATGGAATTCGAGGGCATTATTGTACAGTGGATTCAGTTGCCACTGGTAAAAGAAGAAGAAAAAGTTTACTTATTCCAGAAGATAAAAAGAAGAGCAAAAGGAGGAAAACAAAAGTACTCTACAGTCCTTCACTGTAAGACATGACTAAGGGTAAAGTGGGAAATGAAGAGCTCTCCCTCTAACACGCTCTTGTTTTGAGGATAAGAAGCTATTAAGGGATACGTGGCCATTTCCTGACTTGAAAAGGGGAAATAAGCCTGCTCAAACTGACCGTGCTGCTGTCTGTCACGGTGAGCACTCTGAGTACAGGTGCACTTGGCCACCTTCAAAACCCACCACAGCTCTTTCAGGAGCTGCTAGAAGGGCCTAGAAAATCACCCAGTGATCTCCCACATCAGCTGCCATGCTGTGACAGGAAGGCTTGGAGACCACATCAAACAACAGCAACGAGTTCGAAGGAAATCTGCAAGGAAATTACAGAAGACAGACATGCTTGGCCCCATCACCTGGCATATGGCACAGCACTTCTCCCCAGTGTCATGACAGAGCAACCTCTCCATTCCACTCACTTGACTAAACAGCACAAGAAAACACTCCTCTGTGCCGGCTGAAGATGACTGCTCACTCCATCCTCCCCCAGTGTTGTCCAGAGTTTTGAGAATATAGTAGGATTACAGACTTACTGTAAATTTGCTTACACCCTCAAGTTCACCAAACTTCATATAGGATATGTCTGCTTTCTTTTTTCCAGCATCAACATCTCCCGCGTAGATCTGCTTGATACCAGCCCCTTTGATTAAAGGGACACATTCATCACATGGACATTTCGTCACAAATATCATGCTTCTCTCATCTGGCTTTATTTCTCGACACCTACGAGCAGTCAGAAAAACAGAATTTCAGAGTTTATATCTTGATAGTTTTGAAAGGTGACAAATTTGAGCAAGAGCAAGCAAAAAAGTGTTGTGTTATTTTCTCTCAGAAGCCACTTATACCTAATCAAGTGCACAAGTACACAACAGTATCTGGTTTGGTGGTTTTACTGTCTGTGAACGGAACACCTCTCCACACACGTCATTGTCAAAAGCCTCAGCGATTGCCATGCTTCCATATTTCAGGTGATAGCATGGTCCTAGCAGGAAGCAGAGGCGGTGGCTTGTATCCAAAGGAGAGCTGCCACGCATTGGAGTGAATATCCTTTAAAAGCCAAGTGCACTTAAGAAACTGAAGAAACGAAAGGAGCTGACTGTGTCCATGCACATCCAAGTTCTGCATCACAGGCATAATCAAGACTGTGGTTACAATCCACACTTCATCGCAGTGACATCACGCATTTGTCACGGAATTGTTTCTGAACCATCTCATTCTGTTCTGTCATAAAAAAACCCCAAACCATTACCTGAATGTCAAGGCATTCTGCTCCGCATGTATAATGTATCTGAACTTCCTGATTTCCCGATCCTTTTGTTTATCATCCATGTGTGGAAAATCGGCGTATTCAGATCCAACAGGAAAGGCATTGTAACCACAGCCTACAAAATACATGGCTCCTGTTCCATCACAGCTTCTCTGCAACAGTAAGCAAAGCGTCAAATTGGGAGACATTTAAACTGAATGCTAAGTCAAAGCATTGTGCAATGTATACTTTCACATTATCAGTTACAGCAGTTAAAGGAGAACTCGGCTCTCGCTAACTGCTCCATGTCTGTATGGAGCTTTTCCACTAAGATCCATAGGAGCCACGTGGGCAAACTGTGGACAACACACTGCACCTAGCTTAAGAGGCTTTCCTTTTCAAACTAACACTGATAGCAGGAACAAAAAGTCTGCAGTACTTAGGTCTTAAATCTTTCTGCAGTGTACAAAATTAAAGACAGCTGGAGTTAGTCCCTGGTGTGCCACAGACTGTGTTTCACCAGGCTCTCAACAGACCCAGTAACCAGGAGGCTCAACAGGTAGAAACCCGTGACTGAAACCAGAACAAGAAACAAAACAGCAATAAGCAGCTGGTGACTGAAGCGCTGAAAACAAATGAAGAGTATGTTGCAGCTGCACGAAGAATGAGGCTTCAGTAACATGCATAATCAGAGACATAAAGGAATAAAAACTTTATGTCTGGATGGGAAAAAGCACAGTAAAATTATTTGTGGAATAATATCACTTTGATCCAAATAGGAATGTGATAAAGCCGATACAGCCCTTCAACTGCAACAAAAATCCTCTAGAGATTGACAGGCTGTGATTGCACTGAGACCCCTCCAAAAAAGAGTTGCGGAGAAGGACCATGCAGAGCAGGCACGTGCTGTCTGACCAACAGCTCTGGCAAAACTTTGTAGCACCAGGACACCTGGAATAACTGACACTGAAAAGCGAAGCAGAGACACCATAGAAGTTACTAAACTCAATTACACTTCACAGAATCATAGAACTGCAGAATGGTATGGGGTTCGAAGGGACCTCTGGAGATCATCTCATCCAACTCCCTTGCCACAGCAGGTCCACCTAGAGCAGGTTGCATGGGAACATGTCCAGGGGGGTTTTGAATGTTTCCAGAGAAGGATACTCCACCACCTCTCTAGGCAGCCAGTGCTCTGCCACCCTCAAAGCAAAGAAGTTCCTCCTCATGTTTAGATGGAACTTCCTACATACAAGTTTGTGCTTGTTTCCTCTTGTCCTGTCCCTGGGCATCACTGAAAAAAGACTGGCCCCATCCTCTCTACACCCACCCTTAAAGTATTTATATAGGTGTTGGTCACATCCCCCCTCAGTCTTCTCTTCTCCAGACTAAAAAGACCCAAGTCCCTCAGCCTTTCCTCATAAGAGAGATGCTCCAGGCCCCTAATCATCTTTGTAGCTCTCTAGACACCTAATTATCTTTGTAGTCCTTCATCTTGACAGCATAACAATGAGCTAGTCATTAACTTAGTTTCTAAAGAAGTGCAAGCTTTCTATACCACTGTATGTATGAAAAACACACGTGTATAAACTTAAGTAACAAGCTCACAGCAGATACAAGTACATGAATTTCCAATGCAAGATAAAGTAACGTTTTCAATACTTACTGATTTTTCTTCTGCCCAAATAATAGCTCCAACTCCTGTTTTATGATCCTCTAAAATACATAAAATTTTAGCAGTAAATAACAAATAAAGCATTTCTGAGTTACCTGTGCATTAACGTGACATCCTAGAGTAAGGAATAACATTCATTGTCACTTCATGGACAGGAGAAAAGAAATGCAGAAAGATTAAGAGCTTCAAAGTCATATGAGTCTACTGCAAAAGCTGGGTGTGCTTTAACTGAAAGGCCAGTCACTCTAAGACTTTGTTACATACATTTGTTCACAAATGCTAAGAAGCTACCAATACATATATCAGATAAAAAAAATGTGTGCCAAGAATTTATGTGGACAGGGTCACTGATGTGAGATGACAAACTGATAAAAATCTTCTTGTTGTTTACTGCTTAATTTAATTACATAATTTCTGCTATTCCTTAAATTTATGGTTCTGTGGTCTGAATTCCTATCAAAATCAGTTGTATTTTATACCTAATTCAGAGATAAGATGTTAAGAAAGGGATTTTAGGGAGTGTTTCCTATTGCCACCACAGGAAAACCAGAATAGAAATTTCACTATGTGATTTGGAAGATTTTTATGGAACTTGGAAATCTTCCCCAGCACCTATTGATATGATTCTTGACCACTTAAAATAGAACATATCAAGGAGAAAAAAAAAATATGTTTAAATCTTCCAGATTAATATTATAGAAGATGATGTTTCAATTAACTATTTCCACCATCCTCAGTATCACTACCATATACAATCGCTCAAAGAGGTCTCTCCTGCCAAAGCTATGTTTTATGAGGGTTGACTTTATTTATATTCTGCATATTTATTAGTCACTGATGTATATTAAGGCAGCACAGGAAATATCCTACTATCTTACTCCCATTATATCCACCTATATAATTATGTAAAGCATCTAAATATGTATGTGTGGTTTTATAAATATGTGTGTGTGGTTTTAGGGTTTTAAAAAAGCATCTACCCTACCCAGATGAAAAAATCATCACTAAGGAGTCCCACCAAGTTTTAAGTCTTCATATTCTGTTCTTTGGAAGAACTTACCAGTTTTCTGCATTGCTACCCAGACAGAATCAAGTAGCTAACAGAAGTCATCTGTATCAAAAGATCATCAATAACCACCCTTCCACCCTGAATGCCTGTACATCAACACTCCAGCACCTTTGCAAAGAAACCCCCCAGATATATAATCACTTTCACTAATAAGATTGGACCTAGGAAGATTAACATAACTGTACTTAATGCCCTGCTGGAAGGATGTTATTTCACTGCTCTTTTCTGAAGAGGTGTACGTAATATGCTTAAAATATTGGCACTTATTTGATAACAGAAACCTCCCTAAAAAAAAAAGAGCTCAGAGCAGCTTGAAGAATTTAAATGTCATTGTATTCTGTTTTCAGATAGGTGTTGGACGTGTTGGCAGGGCAGGCTTTGCTAGCCCTGTATGTGAAACACCTGCCCAGATTTTCACTTGGAAAGCTCAGTGCTTTCACACACAATACTACGTACCCCCGTGGAGATTTTACTACTGCTGCTGCTCCTGCTTCACTGATGTAGGAATGGAATTCAGCAGCTTGCTCAGGGAAGTATTTGGAAGAAGTAAGGCTGAAATCAGGAATTCACTCTCCTCATGAGACCCGTTCTTCCTCCCCTAGTGTAACAACTCACCTGTCCGGTAGGCAAGCAGTCTGGCTTGTATCATACAGTGCCTCGCAATTTCTTGGGGCAGACCCTGATGGTCCGTTTCATTCGTTCGCCGTGATTCACTGTTGTAAAACCCAAAGCATCCGAAGTCAGGGACGCTGGCAGCCACCGTTGCCAAGACCAAGACAAGATCCTTCATATTTTGCCTAAGGTTGCTGAAGTAAGGGTTTTCACAGAGGTTCTCCAGTCCCATGGTCATCAATATTTGCTTGTGTGTCTCCTCACTTGAAATTAGGAATAAACTTTCATACTCTTTTATTCTCTCTTGTCTACACGCAGTATAAAAGTCAGTATTAGAGTCAGGCTGAGATTTTGCTATTTTTTGAATAAAATCAAGCTTGGTGGAAGTTTCTTCAATGAATTGCACCATATAGCACACCAAGGGCTGAAGCAACACACACACTCGAGCGCGACTGTTTGACTTCAGTCTTTCTACTGCTTTGGCATCTAGCTTTGCATCGTCAGTAGTCAGGGGATTGGACGCCTCATTCTGCAAGCTGATCTCAGGATCTGCAGGCCAGTAAGAAATCCTGTTCACCCCAGCTGGAAGAGAAGATAATGCAGCAAAAAGAACCATTCAAGCACAGCGGAACATAAACATAATTTTCCACACACTATTGCCTAATCCTGTTTTTAATCCTTTAAGGCCATGAATGCTGTTTTAGTAGCACCTGGACAACAAAAATGCTACCATATACAAGTATCAAGAGCTTATCAGACTATTAACAAAAACTGGAATTTCCTAAGTTGTAAGAGCTTTGTGGCAGCCTAATTTTGCATCTTACCTACAACAGATACATTAATACTGCGTTAAAAAAAAGCAAGCACTAATAGAAGCTGCTGCTGAGATTAAAAAGCAATACTTGCAGAAGGGTTGTACCAACAGATCCCATTTCAGGAAGTGAATAATCTGACTCGTCTTCATCTCACTTGGCAAAAGGAAACCATATGGTACTCCGTTTTATGGATAAAAACCACCCTTCCTCTGGTGCCACTGACAAGCAATGGGAGGGCAAGGAAAAATGTAGTAATGTAGGCCTAGTCATCAGGCTTAGGTTTTCTCTGGCAAACCTCAGCTGTACATCCCAACCAAGGGACAAGCACCACCAATAATAATAATAATAATAGTTGCACAGAGACACGGGGTCTCAGTAGCAAACCCTAGTTTCTTTGTCATCAGCTTGAGGAAATGTACATTCAATATTGTTTTCAGTCTCGTAGAAAATACCAGTGCAGGCTACACAAATTAGGGATTGGCATTCACAACCGGGACAGTCCAAAGAGAAAATGGACTTTCTGATACGACCCATCACAAGTATAACATTTACTTCTACTCTACTACAGTCATTGCTTACCGTTTACAATCATTTTTAAACAAGTCGAACAGGGTTTTCTGGAAAAATAAAGGTCACAGTTTTTAAGTCTTGACCCGTGTTTAATGAGTGCAATCTGGCCAGCATGCAGGTCTGTACTGGAACAATGAAGACCAATAATCTTCATGTTTTTCACTACAACTAGGCCACTCTTCTTTACCTACAGAAAAATGCATCATCATTATTATTATTATTTTATCTTATTTTACTTTTTTCAACATGAAGTCTTTAGAGATGTTACAGCTCTTCCCTGGGTAATGCTAATCAGCCAGGATCAGAACATATAGCTTTTCAGTACAAATTGTGATATGAATCATTAAAAAAATCTCCACTACACTTCCCTTAAGTAGATTTGTTTTTTGGTGGTTTCTACATGTGTCTGTTAATATCAGAGTGCTGTGCCCCTGTCAAACTTCCAATAGGGACTTGTTGCAAATTCCTGAATTTCTGGTTGTTGCTTTGCCCATAACAACACTTGGAAGCGGCACAGAAAATTCTGTCAGTTATAGCTGAAAACCCCTCTGAATCATCCAGCATCTGGAAATGCTCTTGAATTTAATTTCTGTCTCAATCTTGACCATCTCGGGAGCCAATAGCTTCTCTAGCTTTATTTCTATCTCTTCATTTATAGAAATGAATCCTGGTTCTGAAGAATCTTCCATGGGAAAAGTCTGCATACCACAGACAAGAGCTCTTGGATCTGGGTTCCCACATATTGTGAGGAAACTGGATACAGACTAGTCTGATGAAGGTGAGGAAACAGATCTCATCATGTAATCCAGCTGCTACCAGAACACTGTTGCCTTAGATCTGTAAATTATTCAATTTTTTGAGGTCACAGAAATGAGGCCATACTACTGTAACCCAAGTGTAAGCCCTACTGTCACCCAAGTGCCATTCCTAACTGAATTACTAAATATGAAACTGCTTTTGAAGTCTGCAAGCTGCTCATCTATCCCTCTTCTGGATCTAGCCTGGCACATACCAAGCTCTAAAAATTAGGCCTAACTGTCACTCAAATTACTTCCCTATCTTTCCTTGTCCTGGTTGATGGACCTTATGCACATGCTCTGCACAAAATAGCAATCACTTTAAAGAGCACAATAAGAACTCTGATCACAAAAAGATACATTCTGTCCTGTTCCAGGACACTCTGAAAATCCCCCTCTACTTTGAAGTGTAACTGGCAGCTGTTTAGAAGACCCATTCTCAAGGACAGTGTCTTTTCATTGTCACAAGTTCTTGGTCAGCAAACATTTCAAGTCTTTCTGGGCACCTCCACTGTACAAGAGAACTCTTCTACAATTATGAACATTGACATTTTAAAGAATTACCTCTACCCGATCAACCCTCTCAAAATACTCACCAGCATTTTTTACTGTTTGCTTCACCTGTCAGGGGCATACCTTGCCTTTCAAAGTTTTTCAGAAATAGCATGCTGTTTATCCATTTTGCTATTTTTCTCCCATCAGTGGATCTTTTTCTACTTCTAAGGAATATCTGAAAAATGTTTACCGGTCTTTTTTTTTTTTTTTTTTTATTCCCCTTTGGACTATTTGTCATGTAGAGAGCAGTTAGGCTAAATTTATTGCAGGAATTATTAGCATCTGTTCAGAAATACCAATTAACAGTAAACAGACATTTTACCTGTGATTTTTTGTGTTGCTCAGACGAGGGGAAGAGCTCCATCCAGAGACTGAACAAAGTAAAAAGAT
Organism: Gallinago undulata; assembly: GCA_026546715.1. Classification (NCBI taxonomy): domain Eukaryota; kingdom Metazoa; phylum Chordata; class Aves; order Charadriiformes; family Scolopacidae; genus Gallinago; species Gallinago undulata. Next base: position 177,093,103 of record JAOTQQ010000001.1, on the reverse strand, counting down.
TTACCTTAGAAAGTCTTGGCATTTGACCTGTTATTAGAAGAAAAAACAAATCAAATATTTATTAAAGAGTATTTTAAAAGAACACCCACATTGTTGAACAACATTTTCCAAGTCTTCTACACCACAGCTGCTACAGAAGTTAGTCATCAACTACTTCTGCCGTTACAGCAGCTAAATCTGCACTGTTCTCTTCAGGGCAGTAGTTATCAACTCAGAATGCTCACATCTGGATGCAGGGATCAGATTTGTGTGACAAGAGAAAGTGGTGAAAATTTCACTGAACTTCAGTCAGTTAATTCTACTGAGAGGTGAGGGGCAGAAATGACAGATCAGATCCCACATAACTTAATGTGCTCAAACAATTCACAGATGCTTACAGAAATCTGAGACCAAGCTTGTGATTCAGCTTCAGGCTCACCACAGAGGAGAGCAAAAATATCATGATCTCACACTGACGCCTGCAGCAAAAGTGGATGAGCCATTGTGAAACTTTCCAGTTAAATCAGTTCTGGAGAAACCTGCTTCTGGATTTTTACAAACTGCTTAAATTTTGGTTAGATCTTTACAAAAATTTAAACCTATTGCTCAGGCTGTCAATTCTGACTAAATAACCAAAGAGGTAGCAAAGAATCCCTTCTCGGACCACCACCTTGTGCCGTGTTGTGCTTCTACTCAAAATCTGGATGTTGTCCTTTGAGGGCCAGTGCTCAGCCCTCTGAGCTCAGCTCAGTCCTCAGAGCTCAGCTCACTGAGTGTCCCATAAATGTAAAAGGAGGAAGTACTGCATTGCTCACTAATGCTTGCACCTTTCCACACTTGGCAAGAAGTTAATTAAACCTTCAATAAAGCTCCAGTCCCTATTTCAGGGGCGCTTACAGAGTGCTGAAAAGAACACGTATTCCTCATATGTGCTGTCTGACAAGGGCATTATTTCTGTTTTTATCCCTTCCCGCAAACATTAAAGTTTTTGCAAAGCAGTAAAAGGCAGAGGCAAGAACAGAACAGAGAAAAACACTTCTTTAAGTAGTTCCAGGAGTTTGGAAGAGATATAATCAGATACTAAGATTGCTTTGGTGAGGAGGCGGGTTAGTTTAATGACATGTCTGTGAACCCAAACAGTTAGTACAGCAGATAAACATATGCCATCCATGACTGGAATACCATTTTCAGACAGTATTTTAGCAGCTTTATTTCCCATAGAAGCGTGATTTTGGAAAGCAACTAAAGACCTCTCAGCAAGCACCATCTGATGTCACACTGTCCTCTACTCCTTTAGGCTGCCCAGCTGTGCACAAGCACTGCAAGGGGCACCTGGTTAGCACAATCGGACACGTGTACTAGAAATGTACGTGACAAGCAGTGCACATGAAGATTACTTGTACTAAAAAAACCCATAAGTCTACAACCCACATCTAAACAAGTAGAATTTGTTTTCTTCAATGGGTATTTGAGCTCATTCTCATTCCTTGTTCACTCCTGGTGTAGTACACACACGTACAGTTCCCAAACAGCAAGCTAGAATAAACACTGCAATTTATACCAACTCAGATGTATACCATCATGTTTTCTAAAATACATTACAATTTGGCATAAAGTGTCATTTTAAAACAGAATACAACAGAAACAAGTTTGTTTTCTTGGACCTAATTTGGGTGCGACCTATCAAACACATGGGAAACAAACTGAAGAATGTACCAGGACACAACTCTGTTGTGAATTGTCATGAAGTCTTGGGGCCTACAGGAGAGATGGGGAGGGACTCTATCAAGAAGTATAGCGATAGGATGAGGGGTAAAGGTTTTAAACTGAAAGAGGAGAGATTTAGTTTAGATATTAGGAAGAAATACCTTACTGTGAGGCTGGTGAGGCACTGGAACGGGTTGCCCAGAGAAGCTGTGGATGCCCCATCCCTAGGCTAGGTGTTCAGTGCCAGGCTGGATGGGATTTGAGCGCCCTGGTCTAGTGGGAGGTGTCCCTGCCCATGAAAAGGGGGTTGGAACTCAATGATCTTTAAGGTCCCTCCCAACTCAAACTCTTCTATGATTCTATGAAATTATAATGAGAAGCAGAATATTATGATGAAAAAGGAAAGACCTGTGGTTACAGTTATCACATCTACTTATCTGCATCTATATTCACTTAGGTAGTTAAATGTTCCCTTAAGTTCAACAGAGTGAAGAGAATACTGATAAAGTGGCCTGGAAAAAAGGCAGAAGACATCTTACAAAATTTAAAGCAACTACAGAAGATTGGGGAAGAAAAGCAATCAGGCTCTGCTATTGAGAGCAAAATCTTGGAGGAAAGGAGTGCTCTTTTCAGGTGCATCAAGTCCTCACAGCTTCCCTGCTTCACACAAAGGTATGACTTAATTCCTTCAGGTTAGGGGTCTCGCTCCAGTGAGGCAATGCATGCTCCAGGGAAAGTACGCTATCAAGGCCAGTGTCGAAAACCCTGTTGCTCCTCCACCTCAGAGCACAAAAGGAGCAGGGCACTGCCCATCCAGATGCAGCTCAGATAGAGGATTATGCCCCGGTTGCAGCATAGAAGTGCCTAAGTTCAAAGTCTGAGAGGATGTCATCTTGCAAGTATGAAATTAATACTGTGCCTTGACATCATCAAGGAGGAGGCAATCACTGATATCACACTCCTCTTCGGGAAAAGGAAACTAGAAACCATTTTCAGAGTTATCTTCTTGGCTCGCTTGGAAGCAGGATTTTCATAAAACTAGGAAGAAACAAACCCCATTTACCCACCAAGGAGACCTGTCAACCCTGTCATGGTCCTCAGCCCGAGAGCCACCTATACAGCCCACGGTGCGCTCTGTGTGTCCATACCACTTCTCCAGGGCTGTGGCAGTGGGATCAGAGAATCTATCAAAATCCTCTTCATCTGGGCATCCCCAGTCTTGTGAGAAAGTTGCTGTCTACTAAATTCGTTGGCGGGCCCTGCTATAGTGGTTACTAAGAACACCCTTCAGAAGGCAAGCATTCGTATACACATTACACCTCATGCAAATTAAATATATATGGTATAGAACCGGAAAAAAAAGAAATCATTTTGACGGGGGCCGGGGGGAAGGGGGGGAAATGCAAAATACAAACCTATGTTACCAAAAGGCCTTATGAATAAGAGCAAGCAGCGGGCATGGCGAGGGGGTTGGAAGGGGGGAACACTTTATTGCACGGCGTGTAGCCGGCAGGAGCACCCTGTTGAAAACAGCAGGTGAGGAGGGGGAAGGCAGGAGCTCCCTGGACAGCCCCGGGGGAGGGAAGAGCCTCACCGGCGCCCTGAGGCGAGGACAAACCGGACGGCTCCGGGCATTGCGTTAAACACCTCGGAGGACCCGGTGGGCGAGAAGAGACCCGCGAAAGGGCGGCCAACACACCCCCGCTTCCCCTCCCCGCCAGCCGTTCGCGCCGGCGGGGCCGCGGTTCCCTCACAGCCGGGGCAGGCCTCGGCCCGGCCCGCCCCCCTCAGCCCCCCCTCGGAGCCAGGCCCCTCACAGCGGACACGGGGAGGCGCTCACCTGCCATGCTGTCGGTCTGCGTGCTCGCCGCGCTCACCCGCGGTCCCCCCGCCGCCACCGCCTCCTCTGCGCCGTGCATGGGTGCCAGTGCCAGTCCCGGTGGCGGTGGCGGTGGCGGTGCCGGTGCCGTCCGGTGCCCCTCTCGCCCCGCCCCCCATGGAGGCCCCGCCCCCCACGAAGGCCCCGCTCCGCCCTCAGGGCGTCGCCGCGGCAGAGGCGTCGGCATGGCAACCGGCGCTGACGGGCGGGCGCTTCGACCAATAGAAAGCGTGAGTGGAAGGAGGGGGTGGGGCTTGCCGTGACGGGGCGAGCTGGCGGCCGAGGGCCGGTGGCGGTGGCTCCCGGTGGGAGGCGGTGGTTTCCGTCCTCCGTAGCGGGATTTTAACGTTGAAATACGACCCCCCGCCTCCCTTTCCATAGCGGGGTTTCAACCCTTGGGAGGTTGAGGGGATCTCGGCGGTGGCTGTCGAGCCTCAGCCTCCTGCACTGCGGGCCCGGCCTGGCCCCTCATCCCCGACTTGGCCCCAGGTGGCCTCCCTGGGGAAGATCCAAGCCCGCGGGCAATAAGCCATCTGAGGGGCAGCCTGGTCGGGACCGGGCCGGTGTCTGCTTCCCCAGCACCGAAGTTACTTCTGCAGCCGGTTTGCCACGCAGGTGGCTTGTGGCGTGAGGTTTTCTGTGCGTTGGGAGCATCTCTCTCAATGTTTTGCTAGTTTTAACGGCCTCGGTTCGGTGTGTGGAAACCCGGGTTCTCCTCTGAACTTGCTGCAGCACAGCTGTTCTTCAAGTGAAATGTTACACCAGCGAAGCCTGTCCGATCACCCACACTGCTTGCAACAACCTGGGGTACAGCTTCCCCAGGTGGCTTTGTTGGTACAAACTGTGTCTTTCCAGCGTGGATTTGCTTTATGATGATTACACCTGTGGAGGAAAACAAGCAAGGCCTTGTCTGTATAGAGCAGGCTATGAAAATGGATCTTTCTTTGTCTTTTAACATATGTATTGTGGCTGCTCTGGCTAGCTGATAAAGCTAGAGATACCAAAACTCCTCATCATTTATTAATTGATATTCAGACTCTGGAAGACTGGCTCTGGGCTTGCTGCTCTGACTATCTAAAGCTATAGAGAGACAAAGGTTGGAAAAGAGCAGAAAAGGGTGGGGTTTTTTTGTTGGGTTTTTCTATTTCTGTGATACTTTTGTTGTTTGTTTATGGTTGTTTTTTAACAGCCTTTGCCTTGATTTGAGTCAATAATTAAGGGTATATTTACTTCTTGACTATTATTGGGCTCCTGAAAGTTAAGCTAGTTTGATGGGATTTGACAGCCTCTGTTCCTGGGCTAACGGGTTAATGGATATTCAGTTAGAATATACCCAGACTCTATATTTAAGGTCTTTTCTTAGAATTAACTGGATAACTCTTACGGATTACACAAGAGCTGTAGTATGCAATAGCTTCAAGATTTTGAAAACACAAGGGAGTTACTTCATCCCAAAGCTGTGCACGTTTATAAAGAACAATAAATGGTTTGTGCAAGAAACGTGTTATGTCCTTGAAAGTAGTTGAGGTATCAATTGAAAGTACATGATGTCTTACGGTCCCGGAAGGGCTGTGAATGGAGTCTGGAGTGAAGAAAAAGAGTAGGAGAATCAACTGTATGTTGCAGTAATTAAAAATAAATGCCCCAATCCTTTTCCAGGAAGTAATTCTCTAAGAGCAGGCTTTCAGAAAGAACCCAGTACCCACAGAAGGACACTCAGACTTTTTGCTTGGTTTTGTGGGTTGAATCTTTACAAGGCTGTGGAGTAATGAAGAACAGACAAGGTACTAGCAGGTAAATCTGCTGCACAGCTGACGTGATACTAACATCCCCTAATTAGGTTGCTACTTGGGTTCCCTCTTTCTCAGGTAAAAGGGATTCAAGGGCAGAAATTTTTTTACCTCCCTGGGAACTTTGTTAAAAATAATGATTGTTCAGAGGAAGATCTGAAAATACAGCTGAAGTTGCCCTTGTGACGTGTCCAGAAACATTAGATAGGGCTGTGTTTGATGGAGCTCCTTAAGTAGCTGGGCCTCCATGGAGAGGTGGTATTACCCTGTCTTGGAATTGCTGACCCCAAAGCTTGGGCTACCTGCCAGGGAAACAATGCAGCAAAAGTACGCTTGTGAAGGTCATCTCCCCATGAAAGTTATGGCTGTGGATGTTTGTGCAAGTGCCATGTTTAATGTATTTTAATTTCTTTGTACGTAACTCAGATGTGGTTCAATTGCATGTGGTATTTTACCCTGTGAAGATAATTTGGTATTTGCATACCGCTATGGAAGTGTAAGAGAAGCAAGAAGAAGCCCAAGAGTGAAATACCACTTTGTGCCTGTGCCACATTAACGATTTGTCCGTTGCCTCATCTCCCCACTCCTAGGAACTGCTCTAAAACTGTGATGCTTGGGTCGTGTTGGCGCTATCAACAACTGCTTAACTGGGAAACAATTTTGGCTGTCTCACGTAGTGGCCAAGAGTTTATAGTTTTAGAGTTCAGTGGTGGTTACTCTTACAGGAGATTGCAGCTACCTGCCTGGAGTGGTCAGCTAGGCTGGGAGGGGGGCCCAGAAAGTTCTTTTCCATAACAGGCAGCTCAGCTGCAAACAGTGCAGCTGGAGCAAGAACTAGAGCCTCTGCTACTATGCTTTACTTTCTGGTGTTATGAGGGATTCGGGGTTTGTGCTCTGGCAGTTTATTCAGCTTTCACCATAGGCGTCTAGAGGAATCAGCCTTTGTTACTAACCTTGGATGAACTTCACGGTCTGTATAAACCAAGGCATCTGCCTATGACCTATGGGTGTTTTGACCAGAGTCTTTGTGGTGGAGTGTTTAGTGTCTCTGCCACTTTTTCTAAATATTGGGGTATGTAAAAGCTGCTCTGTGGCTAAATTTTCAGACATAAATCCATAAAGTGCTGCCAAGTATAAAAAAAACAACTGAAATAATTCTTCAGAGCCAGTGACTATAAAATTCCATCTTGAGGAGTTTCAGAAGGAAGTCGTTGACCATCTAGACTAAAAAGACTAAAAACAACATAAAGGATTCCCGAGGATGTACCCTAAAGCAATACAGAATCTCCTATGAGTCTCGAATAAAGACAATAGAAGTCTAGAAACTAGAGGAGAGCATGAATGAACAGGGTTGTCTTTATGAAAAACTACAGAATGACGTCTGTGTTTTCACTTGTCAGTCTCCCAGGTGTGTCTGGACCATTGCTGAAAGCAGAGGAGAAACATTTTGTATTAAAATAGACACACAGCAAGGTAAATCTGCAAGCCCAAAGGAAGTGTAAATCAAGTTCACAGCAACAGTCACCTGTAAGTTGCAGTGATCTCATTGTGCAGGAGTCTTCCTCATAAAAGGGGAAGCAGCACGATTTATAGATGTGTCCCATCCTATGGTGTTTTTTCATCTAATTCTGATCTTGAACTTGAAAGCTCTCGGTGGATTGGGACTAAAGGGTTTGCTGCTCCTGTTTGCTTCGCACCGAAAGCTACAGCTCATTCTCATTTACTCCAGGACCAGGAAAAGACCATGTTGTTCCTGAAAATCTGTCAAAAGGAGAACTGTACCAGCCCTAATGCAGAAAGCATCCCTGCCCAGGGTGCTTCTCTTGGCAAGATGTCAGCAGAGGATGGTAGAGGAGCGTAATGAGGAAAAGGGGTTTTTAGTCTCATGGTCTCTTTTATGTACAACTCAAGGCAATTCTGCATTTCCAGATAACCACTATGATGTTAGCCTCTGAGCTGCCATTTTGAGTATGTCACTTTGCAGGCTGGCAAGAATTTCTGGATGGGCCTTTTCTGCTTGAATAAGACCTGCTGGGAAAACCTACTGCTTCTTTCAACTGCAGCTGCGTGTGCTCCTGCATCTGTGTCTTGAAAACCCAATTCATTCAAATGATTGATTGCTTAACACCCCTCTCCCCCCACCTTTTTCTTTACTTAGCAGACTCACTTGCTAGGATTTCCCATTTTTCAGTGCCCCGGAAGGCTCTCATCTCTGATGTATTATGTTTTGATCTGGTAGATGGGAGAAACGCCGTTCCTAAAGCTCGCTCTGCCAGAATGTCCTTTGGAAGTTGTCATGTCAAATTGTCACATTGTTTGTGTTCTTGGACCTCTGACGTGTTTCCATTCATGAAGGTACCTTGTGATACGATACCTTCATTGCTACAAAGCTGTTTGTCTTGGTGGAGGAGCTTAAGGATTTTATCCTATTCAATAATATACAACAGTGTTTACTCAGAATTTACTGAGCTGTTTGCTGGGCTTTTCTGGTTGTGCTTGTATCACTGTTAGTACGTTTTTACACCCATTTCTTGACGGTATCTGTGGACTAAGAATATCATTCCTCATTACTACCTCTTTTGGAGTTGATTTTCTGAGACAACTTATTCCTGCATCGTAGTTACCTGCTCTGCAGTGTCTTTCTGCATCTGTGCACTGCAGATTGTAGATCTTGAAACATGGTTTCCTGTAGTACCATTCACCCTCTTAATGCAGACCACTTTACACCAAAGTCTTAGCAGAAGCATAATGATGTACAGTAACGCAAATCATCTGTTTCAAAACTAGTAAGAAGAGCTTTCTCTGCTTAATTCCTGAAGTTCTGAATCTTTCTTCATCTCTGGTAGTTTCCTTTTGACCCTTGGTTTGCCTTCTGGATTAAAAAAAAAAACAACCACAACAACAAACCACCCAAACCCCAAGAGGACATTTCTCTTAAAAAGCTTTATCTAAATTAATATCTATTTATTATTTATATATAACATCTATTATATTAATTTATCTAATTAACATCACTGTAGCAGCTAGACCTATCAGCTGGTACAGGAGATATCTGCTATTTGCTTGTACCATGCAAATACAACAAAGTTCTTTTTTTATCTCTGCAAACCATGTTTAAGGAGTTTCTGCTGATGATATGTTTTTTGACAACTCATTAGAAGAAAGCTTTTGTGCTGCTGTCAGGTAAAACCAGAGACATCCTTCAGCCTCATCAGTTTGTTAAGTATGAAAAAATATCTGTTAATCTCGTAATTGAAATGACATCAAGCAAGCAAACAATCAGGAATTAATTGCATTGATTTATTTTTCCTCTCTCAATTGTTTTAATTAATTTATGAGCCAGATGGCAGTTTCTTCTTTCCAGTGTATTGCGTTAAGAAGGGGTTGTGTGAACCTGTAGAAAGATAGGCTCTCCCCTAGGGACAGAGGCATCTGCTGCACACCAGCTCAGCCACGAAGTGGTTTTCTGATGGGATGTAAACCTGGGTGCTTTGATACTCCAGACTTTGAGTCGAGTTTGCTGGTGCTCTGTTCTCTGCAGCTTCGTGTTTCACCTCTGTGACAGGTGCAATTGACTCCTTGACCACACTAGCAGTAATTTAGTGCCTAAAGAAAGCAAAGGCCTGGGCTGTAACTGGGTCCAAAACTTCTCTAGATCCCACTTCTTGTCTGAAAACCTGCCCAGGAACAGCATGACATGGTAAGCATTGATGCACATGGGCTTGGAAACTGGAACACCAACCATGTGATTAACACATGAATAGCAGGTGATTCTTCTAAGACTCATTTATCAAGGAACAAAGGAAGTTGTGGGTATAAGGAGTCTTATTACCTTTTCCACTGCAGGTAATTTGACTGTGCTCCAACCACTTTAGTCCATAAATATGACAGCCGGAGTGAGCTGCCTTTGATCTCTCCCCGCTAAGCAGATGGCAAAGATGTCCCCTTGAGCTGGGTCACCTCTCAAGGTTACTCCTTAAGGCCTGAGGGGCCCCTTGCCAACTGCAGATCCTTGGTAAGTGACCGATACCGTACATAACCTTCTGTTATAGTGCACTATGGTTTTTTTATTGGTAAGTTTGAGTCATGATTATATCCTCTGCAGTAAGTAACAGAGTGAATGTCGCCATCAAACTTTAAATCTCACTTTAACAACACCTTACTTCAATAAAACCACTTTTGCTGGTACTTTTGGCACTGGTTCTTTAAGTGGTCTAACTCCTTCCCTGTGACAACCTCAGACACATCTGCTGTCCCGTGAAGCTGTCCCTGCACTTAGTTTGTGTATCTGTTGGGAGCAGTACGGGGTGGACATCATTGCTGTATGGTGAGGGTGTCTTTATTTAGACACAGTAAAGACATGGTGTTGCTCTGGTATCAGAAAGGAAATCAGTTTTGGGTCATGCCAAGGTTATGTTGTATTCAGCAGCCAAGTAATGAACCATTTTTTCACCAAGCCATAATAACCGACTGCATTTTATACCCGTATTATGCATTTAATCTGCAGCGTTATCTAAGGTTCCTTTAGATACTTGCATGTGCATACTCACATCTTTGCAGATATGACAGGAACACAAGAATTTATTGAGGCATTGCTACTGTGCTTTGAATCTACAATATTAATTAACACAAATTAACTTTTCAATCACCAACAAACACTCAGTGGTGTCCTAGACATAAAAGTGTCAGGACAGCATTTTATGTTACAAAATATGACTCAGGACCAGGTTAAAAATAAACCTTTCAGAAGTGGTTAGGATAAATGGCAAACATTTTCCACGTGTTTAAATTCTTTTAAGAAAGTGTTTGTATAACTCTGATACAGATAACAACCCGGATTATCGCACAAACAGAACCTGTATAAAGGAACTTGGAACGACAGCGGAGCGCTTGCTGTATAAAGCAGTGTCCCGAGGTACGCACAGTGGAAGGGGAAATGTTTTGAGTGCGTGGTGGCAGGAGTGTGATTTGTGATGGTGTGATGCTGTGCAGGGAAACCTGCCCCGAGCAGGAGCCCCTCTGAGAGCGCAGCCCTGGGGTCATTACTGTGGGAAGGTGATGGGTTTTCATCCAATCTCAGAGGGCACGTTGGCTGTGCCTAGATTGCAGTATACGAGCCATCTTTCGGGTGGCTGCAAGAAGGGTTCTTCGCTGTTTTTCTCCGTTTCCGTAGAGCTGCTATGTGGTCGTGACAGGTAGCCATGGTGAGGGGACTAGCATGGTGGCTTTTGCTGGACACCTGGGATCCAAGGTGCTGTGCAGGCCGTGCCTGCTACAGGCTTTTAATACAGACTCTGGTGCTGAGCGTGGCTGTCTGTAACATGGCACAGAGCTTGGGCATCATCCTGCCTCCTCTCCCACCACAGGTTACCTGGCCTGGCCTCCATGCTCTCTCCCTGATGCAAGTGGGAGGTTGAGGATGGTAGCACTGGGGTGGGAGATCCAGGCCCAAGGGCTCAGCTCCTGGGACTGCTTTTTGGCCCAGGGTTTTTCAGCTTCTGAAATCCTTGCTTTGCCAGGAGAATGTGAGGCACTTCTCTTGCAGCTTGTCCTCCTGGGCAGGCTGCAGAAAGGGTAAAAAGGAGAGAGATGAACCAGGGACCTCATCCAAAAGGTTGGGCTTTAAGTCTCTGTGTCAGACTCTGTCTTTTTCATGGTTTTGAAAGAGAGCAAGATTAGGTACCATGTAAGAGTCAGTTTGATGACAATGAAGACAGCGTCTGTCAACTCCACAAAATGGGGGCAGCAAAAATGGCTGTGCAAATCCTCCACCTCTCTCCTACTGTAGAAGTTGTAGGTCCTAGTCACTTCCTTGTGAGGGGAGAGTTCAGCATCTTGCTGTGCTGGCACCACTGGTAACTGGGTTATGAACAGTTCTGTCCACGTTGGTCACCCAAAGCAGCTAGTGATGTCTCTATCTTCCTCCTAACGGGGTCAGGCTTGTGCTGACAGCCTGGAAGCAATTGTTTTTGCAGTTACCCACAGATACTTGGAGTCCAGTGCTGGCCTGGTTATACTTTCTAGTAAGCAACAACCACTGAGGCACAGAGGACACGTCCTACAAGATGGTGAGCACCCCTTGGCTGCGTTGGGACTCCTCCCGAGTGGCACTGAGCACTGGCAGGGTCCTTTGGATGCTCTGCAACCACTCCAGGTTCACTCTGCTGGCTTGAACATGGGTGTAAGGTCTTGGGCACTCCACGCCACCCTGCCCAGTGGGTCTGTGACCCAAATGCATTCACCATCCAACTCCTCTGAACTTGGACATGGGATTTTGTTCCCTGTAATTTGTGTGATAAAGCTCCTAATTCCATTGTGCAAGTATCCAAAGGCTGCCCAGCACAAACCCAGCACCCTTTCTGTTTTTCCAGTCTCCAAGCCAACAGAGACAACTTCTTCTAATGTCTTTTTGGACATCAGTTAGAATGCAGTGAAGAGTGCTGTCAAATGGTCTGATTTGTATTTTTATCACATTCCATAGCAGAGATTACCTGTCAGTTTTTCTTACTGTTATGTGTTTCCTTTGACAGTTTGGCCTCATGTTTCGGTGGCAAGGGGGCAAGAATTCAATTTTGTTTCTCTATTTAGAAATAAATGCAGTATTCCTAGAGCCCAGACTAAAATAAAATACATTTGACATTTCCACATGGAAAGGTGTCATGGAGACAGATTGCTCCTCGCACACACACATGCACTTTACAAAGCAAGAAGTGTCTGAAAAGAAGGAAACAAAAAGAAAACGTAGATTCTGGCTATTACAAGCACCTGACAAGAGCTGTTGTTTCTCACCAGCAGCTGCAAAATGGACTCTGGAGATTAAATCAGCCAGTGAATAGAAAATATGTAAGGAGGGAATAGAGCATCTGAGGAAAAAAAAGAGGCTGGGTGGGTCTCTTCTGTGTGGTGGTGGGGTTCTGTTCTGTGGGACCACCTCCTGCTGCTCTTCCTGGGCTTTTCCCAGGCTTGTCTCAGCCAGGGCTCTTTTCAGGCAACTCCATCCTCCCCTCCTTCCCTCTCATTCCCAGGTTCTGCAGGAGGCATCTCCCTTTGCAACAAGTGGGATGGAAAGGAAAAATGCTACTGTGTTCCGAGTCTGTCCCATTTGTATCTTTACAGTAACTTCTTGGAGGCAGGAAAAATCTTATCTCGGCTCCCTTAGTGCAGTTTCTCAGTGCAAGGATGAGGTCTGAGGGCACAGATCCTGCTGAATAGGGGTTACTTGTTTCCATCTGGGCGTGCAGAGAACTCGTTTTTGTGAAGGTGTCACTGAGAGAAAGAGCCTGTGTAAGGCAAGGGGTGAAGGCCTCTCCATCTTTCTCCTTGTGGGCTGAATGTGGCAGCCAGCCCTGAGCCAGCAGGGTCAGGTCCCTTGCGCTGTGGCCAGCACACAGGATTGTTCTGGAGGAGCAGGATGCTGGGTACGTGGATGAGATGATTCCCTTGCACTGACCTTGTCCAGGTCAGCCCAGCAGGCTCTGCTGAAGTCAGTTGAAATGAAGCACTGTGAAGAGCTAATGCCTTCAAGCTCCCAATAAATTCCAGGCCCGGGAATGCTGCCTGACTTGGAGTCAGTGGAATCAAAACCCTGGCTTAAGAAAATGTTCCCTGTTCTGCGCTCAGCTGCTGAGGAGAGGAGGGAACTCAGCCTCCCTCCAGATTCTTCCTCTTTTTCCTCTTCTTTGTGGACAGGCCTCTGCTTTCACAGGGTCAAAACACAGCTTGCCTTTGGGGCGTACATGCACGCACAGACAAAGAGCAGACCTAAGTTCAAATTAGGGAACTGATTTCCCTGTTATGATGGGCAAAATTTGTTGCACAGAAGCTAAACGTTTGTTGGCCCTTATGCTTCCCTTCATAATCAGTTTAGCTGCAGGCTGGGCTGTGCTGGTATCCTGGATTTATAGCAGAAGCCAGGGCACTTTTTTTTGGGTTGTTGTTGCTTTCAAAGACTTCCTGGAATTGCTTTGCAACCTCTGCAGAGCTTCAGAGTGCGGAAGCGTTGCAGAGCCCTGCAGTGCACAGATACCTCCCTGATACAACAGCAGGCAGGTACTGAGTCTTGTGGAGCTGTCGTGGGCTTTGTGACACTCAGCAGTGCCTGGCATCATCCCCAAGGTCCTGAGAGCATGGACAGAGGTGAGTCACTTCCACCGTGGCAACTATAAACCCATTAGTGGCTGCTGCCTGGGATCCCACCTTGTCATATGGGATATCGTAAATAAGTTTGGAGAGAGGGATGTGAATGTGACTTTTATCCTTTTGCTGCCTTTTCTCTGTGGTTCTGGCTGCTGTCATGTCTGATACAGCGACTGCAGCACTCTCCAGAGGGATCTCACTGCCTTTTGTGGCATCCATACGCTGGTGGTGGTTCTCCTTCCACCCCAGGTAAACACAGCCTCTCATCTGGCTTGCGTTTCTGCCTCTCCGTGCTGGTTTCAGTGATTTCTAGGTGATGTCTCTCAGGCTGGTTCACTGTGCTGGATTTGAGCTCTTTGTCGCTAACGACAGTGGTATTTGGTGAAGTCCCAGGTTTAGGACACCATTGTGGTACATTATATCTGACTTGTACCCAGCTCTGGCTTTGGTTTGGAGACTTTTCAATAAGCACCACAAGAGAGGTGAATTCTTAAGGAGAGATATGAAGGATGATGATGGTCAGTTTCGAGGGCACTTAAGGGGAGACCTTTTCCCAGCCATGCAAGTGGGCTGGGGCACCAACACTGTTGTCTGGGAACTCCTTCTATCCACACACAGAAAATGTGGATATGGAGGTGGGCATCAGGGGATGCTTGGCAGCAGTGTCAGCCTCTGGATAGCAGAGAGAGATGACTGCCAAGGAGAGGGCAAAGCCATGAAGTGCCCGAAAGGTGAAGAACAGCTTGTTTTAAAGCTGATGTATTTATGTCATGTCTTGTGCACTTGTTTATTTCTTTATTTTATTTTTTTGTTTACTTTTATTTAGTGTTTCTATTTAAAGTCCTCAGTCCCCATCAACTTTGCTGGGGATTGAGCATGGTTTTCCTGTAACTCCACAACTGCCAGGGCCACCAGATTTCTTGGTTTTAATCTGCTTCACTGCACTATAGGGGGCTCAGTTGTTGCCCACTTAGTTGAGGTGTACCTATTACTTTTTGACTCCCTGACAGTTGTAGAAATGACCTATTGCATTTAAACACATCTGAGAAGTTGGCTGAGGACTCCTCACATTTTAACTGTGCTCAGGGGACGTTTCATCACCCTCACAGGGATCATAGAGTCTCAGAACATCTTCCCTAAAATTATATTCTACGCTGTTATTTCTCAATGTATCTCAACATCCAGCATTGAAGAAGTGGTAACCTGGGGTTACATGGTGTCCTATACTTAGGACAACTTTCTCCACGAGGCTGGACAGCCCTTCTCTGAGGCAGCAAGAGAAGCCACGAGCTTCCCACCTGCCACAGGGGCTGGTGAGCTCAGCTGTGTTGGCCAGGAAGGGAAGGGGAGTGAGGGCCTCTGAGTGAGCCTTGGTCATCTCAGGAGGCTCCATCTGGCCTGTCACAGCAGGAAAGCATGAGGTGAGACCTCTCTATAGAGCAACTGGTGGCCAAGGTGCAAAGATGCAGCCTGAGCTGAACATTGATCTTGTGGGTAAACCCCTCGCTGGGGATTGAGGGTGGCCGTGGGGTGGGATGCAGAGACCCAAGCTGGTTGTCCACGGGGAGCTCCTGAAGTGACATCTGTTTATTTTCCTTCATCTTCTTTTCAGAAAGAAAGATGGGTCCCATGAGTCAAAATGTGCCACACTGAGAGCTCAACTCAACAGACAAGATCAAGGGAGCCAAATCTCCCAGCAAGAGTCCCCAGACTTTCTCTGCCTCTTTAGTGATCTGCACTGAGACCCCTTGGTGACAGCAAAAGTGGAACCCCCGGCCTGAGACCAACCGAGTTACTCAGAAAGGACTTTGCTGGCTCAGAATTTGCCTTGAAGTGTCATAGGAAAAGGGAAGAGGTTTTGAATTTCCTCTCCTGCCCTGCCTTTTTGCCTGAGCTACGCTTGGCCCTGTGACCTCCAGGACAATGTCCATGAGAAGCTGCGGGGAGAGATGGAACCCATGCTAGCACAACAGCTGCTCTTCCAGGGTGAACTTCCCACCTTTCTGCTAATCCTAACTGGGATTTGTTGTGGCTGCTGGAAGTTTGAAGTTGGGTTTACTGCCCTAGACCTGAAGGCACATAAAGCAAGGGCTTCCTTCCTCCATATATTGGGGAAAAAAATGTCTACCCAGCCCTTCTTAAAGGTTAATAATTTTTAACACCAACTTACATGGGTTGGTGTTAAAAGCTTTAAACAGGTTTACCGCCAGCTCATTCAGGCTCATGGTTGATGGGGACAGGCTGTGGTTGAGGTGTTGGGCTTGCTACCTTGTTGTCCTGCCTGGACAAGACCCTTGGCAGAGGTATTTGCCACAGACAACTTCTAAAAGGAAAATAAATGAACTCTTCCTGTGAGTCCTGGCTGGAAGTAAAAAAAGGGAAGAGGACAGCAGGTGGTGTTATCTGTGCTCTACAGCAAGGGGAGGAAGATGCCAAGCTCAGTTTCCACAGAAAGCACTGTGGAAGCACTAGGTGGCGTTAGCCGTGACATTTGGGGTCATCAGAGGGGTCCTGCAACAGGGACACTGAGCAGAAGACAGCGTTGCTTTTGCTGTCAGTTGTTTGAGGGTCATTGCGGTTCAACTGGTGACATCTGGAGGGGACTCCAGAGGTCTTCGGTCACTTGATATTCACCCTGTTACTGCAAACCCGTGCCTGCCTTGTCATCAGAGACACTGAGCCCAAGCCGGCAATAAACAATATGCAACAACTGGACCTGACCCTGCAGCAGAGTGGAAATGCTATGCTTTGCCCCATGAGAAAACGTGTTAAGATCTAGTGGTACAAAGTGCCCAAGAGGTTAATTTCATGTCTGCCACCCCCAGCTCCTCAAATGCAAACCTTGCCCTCAGCTGGAGTGTTTTCTCCCACTTTTCTTCCGAGCTGCAGGAAAGCCCCACCAAAGCTCAAGTACAGGGCCTGGAGCATAAATCTTATGAAGAGTGGTTGAAGGAGCTGGGACTGTTTAGTTTGAGGAAGAGGAGGCTGAAGGGAGACCTCATCATTCTCTACAACTACTTGAAAGGACACTGTAGAGACATTGGTGGTGGTCTCTTCTCGCAGGTAATTAGTGACAGAACAAGAGGGAATGGCTTCAAGCTCCAACAGGGTAGGTTTAGACTGAACATTAGGAAAGAATTTTTCACAGAGAGTGGTGAGGCACTGGAATAGGCTGCCCAGGGAGGTGGTTGAGTCACCATCCCTGGATGTGTTTGAGCCGTTTAGATGTGGTGTTGGGGCATATGGTGTAGGGGAGAACCTTGTAGAGTAGGGTTGATGGTTGGACTCAATGATCCCAAGGGTCTTTTCCAACCTAAATTCCTCTATGATTCTACAGCATCATGGTACCAAGAGCCATAGAGTAACAGTACACCAGGCTGTAAATAGTTTCCTAAAGCAGTGGGAATATATCTGTGGGTACTAATTTTGGTACAAAAATGGCTTCTTTTGGTGAAGTTAAGCCTATTCCTGAATCAAATGGGAAGTGGCAGCCCAGGGATGCTGGGGCTTGTTCCCATCAGGCTCAACTTATCCGAAGCCAGGGTGATGTTCAGTCGGTTTAGCAAATTCAGAGCAGTTTTGGTCGTGCTTGCATCACTTCATGCCTGGCTCTTTTTCCATTTTTATATTACTTTGTATAATCTCTTTGCTTGAATTGCAGAGATGGCCTCAGGCTTTGCGTTTCCCGTGGGAGCGATGCAGCACGGTACTGAGTGGGATTTTAAGTGGAGGAAGAAAACACGTGTCCCTGCACCTCTCCATTTTGCCAGGCCAGCTGCAAAGGGCCTCTGGAGACGGCATCATTTTAAGCAAGTAAAAGAGCAGCTTTGAACTTGGAAAGTCTTTGTTCACCAAAAGGTCTGTTGTTGGTACATTAAAGAGAACAACATGCCTCTTATTTTCAGAGCCAGGCCAGCGCCAGCCAAGGGGAAAACCTGACGTAGGAGGAAGCAGGTGATACATGGAGGCTGGGGAAGGAGGTGACAGTTCCCTCACCCTGTCCTGATGCCAAAATCCTGCAGGCAAGTGGCAAGTGGGGAAGGACTTGCCCGTGGGATGCCCCAGGGCTGCTCTGCGCAGCCCCGAGTGGGTCTTTGGTGCTGCCCTGGATATTCCCTGCAGAACTGCCTTTGCCCTGGAAGGATCCCACAAAACTGGTGCAGCTATCCAGTTTCTGGCAATTACTTTTTGGAATGGTGGCATTTGGAGGCTGATCTATAAAGGTTTCAATTCCTTGCAGGAGGTGCCCTGATTTCTCAAGAGACAGGGGAAAGGAAAACAGGATTTGCTTGTCTTTTTGTAATAAAGCTCTGTAAAAGTCTTTGTAAATTCTACATCAATTGCTAAAAAAAACCAAATGCTGATGTTCCACAAGGACAAGAAGAACCATTTGTTTCCAATCCAGAAAAAAGTTTTGGTTAAAATGGAGCCCATCATACCTCTGTAAGTATTTTCCTGAGTGGGGAAAAAAGCAATAAATCTTGAAGTGTCAACTCACTAGGAGTGAAAGGTGCCTTGATATCCCTTATGAGATCAGGCTACCGGATTAAATTGGGGAGAGAAATATTGGTTCTTGCAGTAAGAAACAACTAGTTTTCCATGTGTCTTTTAGAACAAAAATTCCATTTTTAGAACAGATTTCTAATAGCTATTGTCTAATTTAGATAGTCTAACACATTTAATTTATAGTCACGTTATGACGTGACGTGGTGTTACACTGCAGATTCCCTGCAAATGCCAGGGAATATCATACCCCCAATTTATTGTGGAGTTATATACACCATGTACAGCTGTTTAATGAATATATGGAAATTAGAAAATAGGAAGATTGTTGAGGAGTAACTTTCTGGTGTTTGCCCTGGCGTTGCTGGTTGCTGTGGCCTCTGCTCTCCCTGTTTCTTATACACCGGGATCATAAATATGAGAAGACCTGACTTGTTGGAATGAACCTGGGTCTTATCTGCAGACGTGCTTAAGCTGAAGTTAATGGAATATGCAAATGTCTTTTCCCAATAATTTCAGCAGCTTCCTTTCTGTCTGCTTAAGGGGGCAGCCCAAAAGATGTGACAAACTACTGACTTTAAATAAATTTCTTAAGGAGCCACAGCAGCTTTCAGAGCAGACTCGTGGGAGGTTGGACACACAAGCAGCCATGGGTAGATCTGGTACTAATGATCAGAGACCATCGATCTCCTTCCTCTGTCACAACTGTTTAGACTGTAAAGCTTTCACAAGCTTTATGCGTCTGCATCAAACCCATAAGATTTTGCAGATGTGGCCTCCCTGCCAGAGGAGTCTTTCCATGGATTTTCTGAGCGTCTTTTCTCAACTTGAGCTACCAGCTCCTTCTTTCTCTCTTTTTTTTTTTTAAGATTTATTTTGATGTTTAGCAGTCAGTGGTGGGTGCCCAGCTGCTCTGGAAGCATGGGGCAGGCAATCAGGTTATGCGTCCCCAGAGAGGCCGACTCTGTGGCACCTGGTGAGCATCCCCTTGCTTTAGGCTACAGTCACAAAAACCTGTTCACGTGTTTAAGAATGAGCAGGTCTAGATCCCTTTCAAACTTCAGGTGGTTCATTTAGGTTTAAGGTCTTCTTCAGTACAATCTGACAGGTCCCCAGGGTCAGTCGTGTTTTAGTGTAAGTGTTCTCTTAAGACACATGCTTTCTTCTTATCATCCATTCTTCATGTTTTTCTTTTAAATTCCCCCCCCCTCCCCTTTCTCTCTGGTTTAAAAATTATCATTATTTCTTCCTCTCTGCCTGGCAAGCTTGCTCTGCACCTCTAGTCCGTTTTCCCTTATATTTTATAGCCTGTACGGAAACTACTTCTGAAATACTTCTTTTAAAGACAGCTCTTCAGGCTGCACCTGAACCCAGAGTTCCTGTGAATAAGTAACACTGCGCTATTTTTTATTTACAACATCCCTCCTTATACAATCCAGCATGGACTACCAGAGACAGCAATGCCAGGCCCGCTTGATTCTAAAGAAACTCCCCAAACTCCATCTCTGATCTCCTGAGCTTTTGTTCTGGCAGCAACAGGGCATTAGCAAAAAAGTTACCACACGCTCACAGAAGCCGTTTGCTGCCTGTGTTATTTTCTGAAGCATGCAAAGGGGATATTTGTAACAGGGATACAAATGACTTTCCCAGAAAACCAGACCGTTTCCACAGAGCCTGCCACCGGGAGCAGAAGCCCTCTGCTGCCGTGTCTGAGGCTGAGCAGGAGCAGCCCAAGCCTGCAGCTCCCCCCAGAAAGGCAGTGTCCTCCTGGACAGCTTGTGAGGGGGTGGCTTGATGGGATCCCAGCCACGAGGGACAGAAGACACAAGGCCCTGCCCTGGGCACCCCAGAAAAGGGGGGGTTCAGTGCAGCATCCCACTAAGGCATTTCCCTGCCTCCTCGTGCTCCTGGTACCTTCGTGATTGCTTTTTGTGGACATTTCTGCCTGGGAAGTGTTTATCTCCTGGTGCAATTTAGTAGCCGGCGATAAAGGAAAAGCCTTGCCCAGCAGATCACAGGCACGCAGAAGAGGCTGCACGGATACGTATCAATGTGACAAAGCAAAAAAGCTTTTCCCTTCAGTTTATGTACATTTACAAAGATTACTGTTAAAAATATCTTGTCCAAACAAACACAAACCACCAGCTGTTCTTTTATTGCAACAGTTTAATGACATCCACCCCCTTCCCCCTCAAGCAAAAGCAACCCAGCCCAAGCCCTGCAGACAACTGCTCTCCCGCAGTACGAAGCCGACAGAAGAAGAAAGCTTAACGTGTGCAGCGAGCTAGGGGTTTTCTTCTGGCTTTAAATATTTTTATTTTTTCTTTTAAATTCAGTGACCCAGAGCTATGGATTGTTAAACGAGCTATGGATTGTCATGTTTTTTAAAAAACGGAGAAGGCTCGGCTCCAACTCTACCTCCTTGAGATCTCCAAGCTGGATGTTGAATTCTGCCTTCGCGTGGCAGCAAACACCACAGCAGTGAACTCCAGCCTGCAGCAAATGCCACTTTTCTTTTGAGATCCACAGGCATGTTAATTAACAAAGGTTAACAGGCAAGCAACGACATACCACCAGTGATACTTCTGTTAAGCGCAGTCCCACCTCATCGATGCCAGTCCGGGCCAGGAATGTAGGTAAAAGCCTTCTAGCTCTTCCTCACAAGAAGCTCCTTGCTAAACCGTATCGTTTAAGCCTGTATTTAAAATCTTTGGAGGAAAATTAGTGAGATGGCTTTTGACTTGCAGCGCAGTGTAAGTCCTGGGTGCGGCACAGCACGGGGGGTGACAGGTCTTGTTTGTGGGGGGATGGGTTAACCTGGCACATTATTTGCACATGCAGTTTGTAACGTGACACAGAGGGGACGTTCCGCTAGCATTTACCCAACACTGCAGGTCTATCACAAGGAAGCCATCAGGAATATCTAAACCCTTACAGGTGTAGGGGGTTGGTGGCTAGTATATAAATAAGAGACCTTATTTGATTGCATGGGTCAGGCCAAAAGGATTAAGCCCAGAGGCTGCTGCGCAGAGGAGACACTTTCCCACAGGAAGGGTCAGTGAAACTGCCTAGAAAACTCCTGCTTACCATTACAAGGGCAGTACTAAAAATATATGCCCCCTTCTTCCAAGGATGTTCGAGGTGGTGGGCAATTTCTGTTGCGTCCATCTCCTCGCAGGACTGCCTTTCTGAAAAATCTCATTTGTAAGAAAACCATTGCAGAATGGCGAAGGCTGTCTGGGAGTTTTACCCATTACTGCACCCCCACAGAGCTGCGGCCTCCAACTCCCTCCTCCGTTTGCCATCCTTGACGCTGGGATTTTCAGCAAACACCAGAAATCGCACAGAACGCATGCAATGAACAATATGTAATAAAGCAAAACCACAGTTTCACTGGCAATTTACTCCAGCTTTTCCTATTGAGCCCTTTTTCACGGTTGCACACCATTCGCGCTACTTTATGGTCTCAGCTTGCTCCATTAACAGAAACACAAGCATTTCAAAATACAAAAGGTTGCAGAATAACACAGGCCCTGCCAAACATCCATCCTTTTGCGACCCTCCTGTGGAAAGGGAGTTCCCTTCCTTGGCAGTGAGCGCCTGGAGAAGCGCGGGGCGCAGGCTCAGAAGCTGGTGGTGTACTCGTTTCTTGTGCTCCCGCTGGTCTCCGTGTAGCCACCGGCTTCTTTGGCCACCGGGAAAGCCCTTCCTGCAGCTCGCTGTGGCACCAGCAGCTTGTAGGCTGCTGCCCTGTACTTCTTCGAAATGAGGTTGTAGAGGATGGGGTTGATGGATGCGCTCAGGTAGAAAAGCTGCAGAGCAAATATGTTAAAGTACTGGGAGAACAGCATCGTTCTGGTGTCCTGGGTGTTTATAAATATGATCCTGCCAATGTGGAAAGGCAACCAGCAAATTACAAAGGCCAGAACCACCACAGCTATAAGACAAAATAACACATGTGATAGTTAAGGAGTGTGTTAACTTTTCAACCGTCCAGTAAACTAAATCTTATGTGACTGATTTTATAGGTTCTTCTAACTGGTACAAATGATATACAGAAATAACAGCATTAAATTGTTGGAAAATTCCCATGAAAATGGGAATAGCATCAAGTCTGGTTTTTAGTCTTTGGATTAAAAGGTGCCTTGTAAAATCTTTAGCTAAACCAGGAGATGAGTTTGCTAAGAGGAATGTGAACAACCAACAGCGGTGTGACAGCCCTATAATAACACCGGGCACAACAGAGATTCTCCTCGGTAACGTCTGTAACACCATGAATGTGATATGAAAACGAAAGTCAGCGTAAGAAGAGGTGGTTTTTTTTGTGGAAGCACACGGCAGCTCCAGTCGCTACAGAGTTGTTCTTTAACATGTCCATGTTACTGCAGAACTACTATCCCCATAGTGCACGGGCTGAACCTCAGTCACCCACTGAATCCACACTTGTAACAGGGCGGCTGCTAACGTAAAGTCTTACAGTGTAGCTGGTCTACTGATTTATTTATTTTTCTCCAGCAGAGCTCCCACACGTATCCCCAGATAATAACTGCTGGAGACATACATAGGACTAGATGGATCTCTAGCCTGAGTCACTCCAGCTGTTCCCCTGGTCTAGCGTGGCATTTTAGCACAATACAAATACAAACACCCTTGCAATGGCATCATGGCAGAAGCAGATGAGGACCAACGAAATAAGCATATTACCATATCCATATATTTAATTATTTTTGTTTAGAAATGCACATAAGTAAAACAAATAATCATTTATGGAGCATTCATGTTTTCCAGAGCTCAAAAAAAAAAAAAAAAAGCATATTGCCCAAGCAAGCTTATGCCTGAAATACACCACACACATAGTGCTGCTGGCTCTTGGAGGTAAGGGGGAATTGATCCGGCTCCGTGGGTTCTGAGGAGATTGTGGACATGAGTGTTTCTGTTGGAAAACCTTGTGCCCACTCCAATGTAAATAACTTCCTCAACTAAGTCTGCAAAATGTACTCTCTCTGACTTATTAGTTTCTTTCCATTGTGCTATGCTATTTCCATCCAGCTGATTACATCCTTTGGCCAAAGAATTCCCCCATGTAGCATGGTGAGAGGCTTAGCAAAGAAGTAAAATTACTTAACAGAACGTTGGTTCTGTTCTACCCCAAACCAGGGCACATGTAAAGCCTTTGCTAAAGGTAGAAAAAAAAAATAACCAGGGCGTTTTGTTTTATGCTCCTTAATTAATAGTTGGATTTCTTTTTATTTCCTTTTTTTTTTTTTTCCCTTCAGATTGGTCACTATGTACAAACTTTAAAGCCCCAAGGGTAGACTGTGCTCTCTAACTTACCAGAGCCTGACGCTAGGCTAATGAACCTAGCTCTGAGAAAATGAATTAAAAATTAACCGCATCCTACATCAGCAGGAAGCACTTTGCTATTATGTGATTTGTCTGCAGTTTGTAAGGGTTAAGCTGCTGCTTTTCAGCCTGCCTGGGCAGCCAGTGGATTTACTCCTAGGAGCAAGACTGCTAAGAAAATCAAACTTATTTTTCAGAAGCAGAAATTTACTACCTGGAGGTGTTGCTGCCCACTGGAAGAGGTTAACATCAGCAACTACTGACGTTACCACAGTTTTTCTGAAGTCGCAGACTACCTTGTACTCAGCACTGCCTGCTAAAATTCAGGAAAAGGCTATTTCTACAGCAGGCAGCCATGCCGCTGCATGTGCAGTGCTACACCAGGTGAATTCTCAGCTCTGAAGGAGTGAAGTCCCTGCCGTGGCAGCCCCTGGGGGTGCTGGAGTGGCCAACAGCCTAACTGGGATGCTCCCCTGGGCTATCCTTACCCTGTGCGGGAGCTGAGGGTGCATTGTCCCTGGTCCTAGCCCCAGCCATGGCCCCACACACCAGTCCTAGACCCAGCCATGGCCCCCCAGCCCAAGGTAGGACAGAGGACAGACTCACCCAAGATCTTGATGGTCTGGCGGTGGCCCTTCTCCCGAAGGACTGTGTTGGGGCCCCGCAGGCGGGCATTGCTCCGCCACAGCTCCCGGCCGATGAAGCCGTAGAGGACGTTAAGGCAGATGACGGGCAAGACGAAGTAGGAGGTGGTGACCCAGAACATGGTGGCCAGCAGGCCAGACTCCATGGCCTGTGGGGTGGGCTTGCACTCCCGGCTGTCAGTGTGGTTGTCGGGCTGTTCCACACCGACCAGGAAGAAGAAAGGGCTGGCAGAGAGGAAAGCAAAGGCCCAGAGGACGCCGATGACGGCCTTCACCCGGCGCTTGGTGACGACCACCTTGGCCTTGAGGGGGAAGCAGATGGCGAGGTAGCGCTCCACGGTGAGGGCAGTGATGTGGAGGATGGTGCAGTAGGTGCAGCCCTCGCTGAGGTAGTGGGAGAGGCGGCACAGCAGCTGCCCGAAGATCCAGGGCCGGGAGCGCCAGAGGCGGTAGAGGTCGAAGGGCAGCCCCAGGAGGATGAGCAGATCCGAGACGGCCATGCTGCCCAGGTAGAGGTTAGTGGTGGTCTTCATGTCGTGGTAGCCGTGAATGACCAGCACCGTGAGGACGTTGCCCACCACGCCGACCACGAAGAGCCCCAGGCAGACGGCCGTGACGGGGACGAGCGCCCGCACCGGCAGCACCAGGCACAGCCTCTCGTCGCAGGGCGGCCAGGGCCAGGGCTCGCCCTCGCTGCCGTTCTCCGCGCCGCCGCCCCCCATACCGACGGGGGACTCGGCCGCCTCAGCCCCCTCCGCCGCCGCTGCCGCCAGGCGGGACGCGCCCTGCCGGGGGCAGCGCCACTCCTCCGGGCCCTTCCCCATCCCCGCCCCGCGGCGGGGGGCTCCGGGGTGGCTCCGGCCGCCCAGTAGGTAGCGCTCCGCCCCGCTGCCCTGAGGGGAGCTGTGCACCGCCGTCCCCCGCTGCTCTGAGGGGAGCGTGGCACCGCCATACCCCGCCGCCTGGAGGGAGCGGGTCAGCGCCGCTGTGCCGGCTTCTGAGGGGAGCCGGGCATGGTTCTGAGAGGGGCCGGGTACCGCCGCTCCGCCGGCACCTGAGGGGAACGGGGCACCGCCGCTCTCCGCCGCCTGAAGGGAGCCAGGCACTGCCAGGCACCGCTGCCCTGAGGGAATCGGGGCACCGTCCTGAGGGGAACGGGGCACCACCGCCTCGCGCCGCCTGAGGGGAGCGAGGCACCGCCGGCCCCCCACGCTCTGATGAGAGCGGGGCACCGTTGCTCCCCCGCCGCCCTGAGGGGAGCCGTGTGCTTTCCCCGCAGCGCCTGAGGGGAGCCGGGCCCCGCCGCTCCGAGGGAAGCCGTGTACTCTCCCCGCGGCGCCTGAAGGGAGCTGGGTACCGCCGCTCCCCGCCGCCTGAAGGGAGCCAGGCGCTACCGGGCACCGCTGCCCTGAGGGAAGTGGGGCAGCGTCCTGAGGGGAACGGGGCACCACCGCTCCCAGCCGCCCCGGGGGGAGCCGTGTGCTCTCCCCCCAGCGCCGGAGGGAAGCCGGGCCCCGCCGCTCTCCCGCCGCCCTGAGGGGAGCCGGGCCCCGCCGCTCGGGAAGAGAAAAGCGCTCCGAGCCGGTGCGGGACAGGCCAACAGGACGGACCGACAACAGCGAAAAAGAATGATGCTTTTATTTTCCACAGATTTTTTTTTTTTTTTAAAGATACTTTGCTACATAGTTTATGTATTTTCTATATCAGACTATACAGGTTCATCTTCATGGAGTCCGACGTTGTACAATTGTAAAGTGATATGTTTGGTAGTGTATCTATAACGTTTTAAAAAGTTTAGAGTTTTTCAGTTTTTTTTTTCCTTTTTTTTTCTTTTTAAATTTGTTTTTGGAATGTACAGTATATGAGGTAAAATTAAGATTACATTAAAAACTGTCTTCAATGCAGTAATACGCACTGAGGCTCAAATGGCAAATACACTATTAAATGACTATCAAAAATAGGAGCTCATTTGAATTTTACTATGAAAAACATAAGTCACTGCAGATTTAACTGTAGTAACAAATCTTACCGTTTTAGACATTCAACCGTAAGAAATCTCTGGGCTGTTACACGCAACCTCATTTGCACTGCCAAACATGGCACTTTTAAGAAGGTTCTAGAAAACATCAGTTTATCGCGGTATCCTGCGGGAAGGTATCAGCCTATACGTACAAATGACAGATTCGAAATAAAATGTAAACATACAGTACATTTTAAAGACAGATCGTTCTCGCCACGTGGAGGCCAAGTTCTTTGCCAGCTGTTTTTTTTGTTTTTTTTTAAAAGAAACGAAACTCAGTGACATTATTCTACAGCACAGATCATTGGACGTATAAACAATTACAATACATGCCCATTCTAATATAAGAGAAATTCTTCAGAGATCTTCAAAGCACAAGACAGAGGTTCCTTGTTTTTTTATTATTATTAAGACCGACAGAAGTGTTTAATACCATTAAAAATGCTAAACTGAACACAACTAGAAGTCATTAATGATCCACTATCTCATAACTCAAATAAATTAAAATTAGCTAATTACAAAGTGTATAACAAATAACGTAAGTGTGATGAGACAAGGAGTTTGTGTGTTTTTTTTCTTTTAAAGATAGTTTCACTACAAGCTTTGTGTCACTGGCGATCATTGACATCTAGCAAGATGTTCAATGGGATACTTGATAAAAATTCAGTCTGGTCATTCAATAACCCACAAATGCAAGCTCACAAAACATTGATGAGTTATGCAATTGCAAAGTGCTCTAATGCAACATTAACTACATGCAATCAACAATTTGGTACAGTATCCAAAGAGACATTACATTAAACATCAGGATCTCAAGAAAAAAAGCAGCTTTAAGTTTTCTGGTGCAAATTACTACACTTCGTCTTCAGATTTGGTGCCCCAAAGAAAGAAAAGAGAGGAAGGGAGGGAGGAAGGAAGGGATGAAGGAAGGGAGGACGGAAGGGAGGAAGGGAGGGAGGGAGGAAGGCAGGAAGGACAAAAAAAAAAAAAGGCAGTGCTTGATTCTGGTGGATATGGCAAGTGAATGCTGGGGAATCGGCAAAACTGCAATCAGGAATTTGATCTCAAAAATCTACCAGCCAAAATCAGAGGGCACAGACATCTGTATAAACTGCATCCGATCAAAGGTCAACTTAGGAGATGTGTTTTTTTCAATTTAAATAATATGTCTAAGAAAGTTCTCTCACACTCTCCCTTCTATATTCGTAAGAAGTAAAAGAGGCATTTTTTTGTAAGTAAACATCAAATCCTGGGGGCAAGATAAACCACTTGTGCCATCCTTGTAAGTCTTTCAAAAACATCTACTTGCAGTGAAGAACTCCACATTTATCAGATAAGAAGCTTCCTTCATGCATACTCTTCCATCCAGTTTATTATTTGCTGCCTGAGAAAAGCCCCTTCCATTTTTTAAGCATAAATCCTGCTTCCCAAATAATTAAGACAAATGAGGAGGTAGAAATACAGCGCTAAATTGCTTTCACAGCATCAGATTAATATTGTATACAGCACAAGTTTGTTAGTGTACGTTTTAAATGCGATCTACACATTCTTCCCTGTTAACGGTAGCAACCCTTAAAAGTGTGGGCCAGGAAACCTTTTATTTATTTTTATTTTTTTTTACACTTGTGTTTACTGGTCAAAGCCTTTTCGTTAAACACTGCTTGCCTGCCCCAGAGAGAGTTTGTACTGCAAGAAGGCATATTAAAGAAAAGGTTGTACTTCTGTGGCTTGCGTTCTAGTAACGTGTGCCAGCCTACACCTACCAGTAAGCATCTTAAAGTGGCTGAAAAGGTTTGCATCAGTCCCAATGCCGGTGCTAAATGCCTGGTTTTGTCAAAAAGCGAGAGAACAGAATTACTTTTTAGATTATGAGAAAGTAAAATGTAATGGGCAGCGATTCTCAAGTCAACCTCTTCACTTTATTACGAAGTACTGAATGATAACAGCAATCAGGATGGAAAAGATAGCAAAAAGTGCAAGGATGACGGCAGCGCACACCTGGTCGCTCTGTGACCATTGTGTCCTTGTGGTTTGCACAGTGTCCTTGGTGGTAGTGGCCGGCGGCTCAGTCCTCTGAGAGATGAATAGCACGGGGGCACTGTAGGGGCCCACCAGGTCCTGGTGACCTGCTGTCTCTTGGCACTGTCGAATGGCACAGGCGCGGAAACGGTATTCACAGTTCAGCTGGAGGCCTGTGTATCGGAACGACCAGTCCGGACCCTTGTAAATCTGGAAATAAAAAAAACAACATGATGCATCAAGTAAAAACACCTTACAGACATGCATATATCTCAGTATGGCTTTGTTTATGGTGGTGGTAACTGTAAAAAACAAAGAATCACAGAATGGTTCAGGTGGGAAGGGACCTTAAAGATCATTGAGTTCCCACAGCTCCCACTAGAGCAGAGAAAAAGGATGACTCCTCACCAGTGTTTCCACCCATGCAAGGTAAAATGGACAGAAAGCTCACAGACTTTAAACGCCAGGTAAAGCCTCCAGTCCTTTTGGTGAAACAGGAATAGAACTACCACGTGCTTTTATGCCATGATTTTCAGCCTGGAGAAGAGAAGGCTCCGGGGGGACCTTATAACAGCCTTTCAATATCTGAAGGGAGTCTGCAGGAGAGCTGGAGAGGGACTCTTTGTCAGGAAGGGTGGTGACAGGACAAGGGGCAATGGTTTTAAATTGGAAGAGGGGAGATTAAGATTAGATACCAGAAAGGGGGTTGGAACTAGATGATCTTTAAGATCCCTTCCAACTCTAACCATTCTATGATTCTATGATGAGTACACACCAAAGAAACTGTCAGAATCCCAGTATTAAGGTGTTTGTAGCAACCACTTACAACATAAATATTACACCATGGGATGTAATATACAATATCGTTTCACAGGAATTTAGGTAATTAACTCTGTATCAAGCTAGTCCATTCATCAAGTCTAATCCAATCCAACAGACTTTGTTGTAGTTAAGGTATATTGTGTTTAAAATACTACAATTTATCCCAACACACGTTGTATCAGAAAAGCTGCAAGGAGTCCTCTCTGTGATTTTTAAAAGTTAGCTGTGTCTTGGCATCTGATGAAATTATCAGGGTGTTCTCTGTGGGCTTCTCAGTTGGCTGGTTGACACAAGGAGACTCCCAAGTGCAGTTCACAGCTCTCACAGAATCACAGAATGATATGGGGTTGGAAGGGACCCCTGGAGATCATCTTGTCCAACCTTCCTGCCAAAGCAGGTCCATCTAGAGCAGGTTGCACAGGAACATGTCCAGGTGGGTTTTGAATGTTCCCAGAGATGGAGACTCCACTATCTCTCTGGGCAGCCTGTTCCAGTGCTCTGCCACCCTCAAAGTAAAGAAGTTCCTCCTCATGTTTAGATGGAACTACTTATGTTCGGGTTTGTGCCTGTTTCCTCTTGTCCTGTCACTGGGCAACCACTGAAAACAGACTGGCCCCATCCTCCTGACAACTCACCCTTTAAGTATTTGCAGGTGTTGATCAAATCCCCCCTATGTCTTCTCTTTTCCAGACTAAAAAGACCCAAGTGTCTCAGCCTTTCCTCATAGGAGAGATGCTCCAGGTCCCTAATCATCTTTGTAGGCCATAGAGCCTTTGTAACTCTCTGGCATGGAGTGCCTAATTGAGTGAAATCTAAATGCTGGTTTCTCAAATTAATTAATTTGCAGCTTGGTAAAGGTCCTGTAAAAGCCAATGAGATCCCATGCAGGCGCAATTTTCTGTTTATATCAATAGGTACTGAGCTGTCAGATGGGCAGCACGGTACAATTTTATTTCTCTTTTTAAACCCCTTCACCCTCTGCCCCCACTACCTGGACTTTCTGTATTTAATTGGTAGCAGGATACAGAAATATCCTGCCGAAGTTTTCCCTACAGTTACCATACTGCTAGACGGTGTTTCACAAATACAAACTACCAGCCATTCAATGCAAGAAGCAGGCAATCTCTTCTGATTTTGTTGTCTGAAGAGCTGTTGCTGTGCCTGTCGCTACTTGTAGTCCTGGAAGGTCCTCCAAGAGCCAGGAAACTGAGCTTTAGTGGAATCTACAGCCTAGAGAATTACCTTTCTCTCGAGAAATTGTTCCCACATGGAGACAGGGCAGGTCACAGCAAGTGCAGCTTCCTCAAAATTCTGTTAATTTGTATCATGCTTTTGGCAGTGAGCAAACACGCCACAGACACACATCCTAATCCAGCTCCAGCTCCGCCAGCTGGAAGGGGCTACTGTCCCTGGCTGCTTGACCCCAGCGCCTTGCCAGAAGTTGCCTTCCCCTCATGTGTGTTTGCTGGGGTATTTCTATGGTTGCTCCCTAACCCTTTTAAGAGCTCGTGTATGTATATAGTATATAGTAGAGATGTATATAGCTCGAAAAACAAATCACTGACTTATTTTTGTCTGAAGCATGTAGGGAGAGACGACATGAGCAACTTGGCTGAGGAATCAGGGAGAAGGAGAATGAAGTTTTGATAGGGAAAAGGTAGTGAACAGCTTGGAGAGGACTTCCAGCAAGTTTATTTTTTGTCCATGTCAAAAAAACATTGTTACCATCATGTCTAAGTATCTTAAAGGCTGTTCCCATGGTTTTCACTTCTTGACTGTTCCAATTTTAATTTTTGTAAGCTAGTCTTCTCATTTTATTTTAATTTACTGCACTAAACTGTTCTGGAGAGGCAAAAGGAATCATGCACCTCAGTCTACTTTGTCTTTCCAGCCTTAAGGTGTAACCTTTATTTTCTTGTCCAGCTCAATGCACACTGCCCATCAAAGCGTGATTTGACTCTGTGCCTAGAAGCAACACTGACCACACCGTACTTTCATACTTAATGTTGCATTCACAATTTTAAAGTTATATTAAAGAATATTCACATGGAAAGGTAACGAACACTTGGATTACGGTTCATCTTTTGACAAATTGGACATAACAAACATAGCACTACACGAAAGGTTATGAATTATGAAAATATCAGGGTCTGTTATCTACCAAAGCACAGACAAAATCTATTTAATCTTGACCTATAATAAAATTACAATATATCAGAATCAACAGTGTTTCCTTTCTGGAAGGAAACCTGCTTGCTTAATAGTGTGAAACAGAGTTTCCAAGCCTAATTTCATGTCAATTATCAGGCAGGTTGCAAGGACGCAAAATTAGCACTGCACATCCTCTTTTAAACGCAGACTAATCTGTAGCTTTGCATTTCAAACTGCATCTTTGGATAATCAAACCTGAAGTTAAAACACACTCTCAACTGCTCGATCCTGAGTGCCGTACTACTGAAATGGTGCTACGGTAAAAACCTCATGAGTGAATTATATAAAAAAAGAAATTTCCCTACACCTCAATGTCCACATTGCAAAAGTTGGGGGTCTTTCTTATCTGCAGTTCTCTGCACAGAAGTATGAAGTGTGAACAGGGGAGGTTCAGATTGGATATTAGGGAAAATTTTTACACTGAAAGGGTTATTAAGCATTGGAATGGGCTGCCCAGGGAAGTGGCTGAGGCACCATCCCTGGAGGCGTTCAAAAGATGGGTTGACATAGTGCTTAGTGACATGGTTTAGTAATGTTTTTTTTTTAATCAGAGGTAGGTTAATGGTTGGACTAGATGATCTTAAAGGTGCCTTCCAACAAAGACAATTCTATAATTCTACGACTTTGACATCATCAAAGTTTTTATAATATTTACTGCCTTCAAACAGCTCTTAGTTCAAAGAGAATCCTTTGTTCTTTCTCTCACAAGTCTCAACTCTGTACCATTGGGTGGATGTTTCCTTTTTGTCAGTTCTTCCCATTAGTGGCCAATTTCCCCACCACTTGATGTGTCAAGCTGTATTTAGTAAACATCAGCGTAACCTGGAGAGGCTGCAACTTACTGCAGTATTTGTATTACTTAAATCTCTTTTCTCTATGACGATGGTTTTAGAAGATAGCACCTTTATATTATTTATTAACAAAAAGTCAGTTAGGTGACTGAAATCATATTGGAACATGATAATCTTTAAACTAGTTATCACAAATACTAATTGAAGAAAAATACAGTAACTGAAACACATACCTGTTTGAATTCCGAGTCTTTGCCCACCATGACCTGAAGACAGTAGATAACTGGATCGCCCTTCATGGGCTGCAAAACCTCCCAGGTGATCTCACACATGTGATCGTTTATTCTCTCTATCCTGGGTGCTGCAGGAAGAATACACAAAAGCAACAGCTAGCTCTCCTTTCCCTATTGCCTCACATTATATTTTGATGCCTTGTAAAGTGCTATATCTGCTATTTTGTCTCAGAGAAATGAAAGATTCTGATTCAAATGTATTCCTTCTACAATGTTTTATGCAACAAGTAACAATTCACACAGGTCTCTATTGCCAAAGTTTAGGTATCATCCAAGAGAAAGCAAGTAGAATTTTGTGACTGCAAGTGTGTATCATATGCAAAAAGAAAAATAGAAAAAAAAGCTGTTATGCTTAAAATTATTCTGAACATGCTAAGAAGAATTTTCACCTCAAATTATTTTAACAGCCAGGTCACACTCTCCTGGGAAGCAAGAATTCTAAGTGCAACCCTTGTTATGTCAAAGAATGCATAGACCCCAAGTCTCTCATTTTTAAAGCAAATATTTTAGGCTTTAGGTAGTTACACAAAAAGAGCATTCCCTTACTATCCCTACCCGCACTTGGAAAAGGGCTCAGGATTCTACATACCCCAAATACATCACAATACCAAACCCAACTTGTCATCCCCCCACCCGCCAAATGAAAAAAGAAGCACCTTTACCTTTCAAGGCAGCTGGAACAGATTTGGGAGTAGTAAAAACATACTCTTGAGAAAGAGGACCTTCACCAGCCTCATTACACGCCTGAATACAAAACTTGTATGACGTTGACTCACTGAGTCTTTGTACTTTATATGTATGACACGGTCCTCTGTATAAGGATACAAACCTGAAAATGGAAAGAGTAGCTTATTTTAAACACAGAAAAGGGCTCCTGAAGTAGCTACAGTATTGTCTTGAAATCCGTTCCCATCATTTCCCAGCATCTAATGAGAAGCCCAGAAATATTTATTTCAGAGTTAAATGATGTTCTGGCATTACTATAAAACAATAAGCTTGTTTTCCTGGGCCACGTGTTTGGTTTTTTTCATGTCTTTGAAATAAAATATCTTTTACACAGATAGTACCACAGACTGTCTCTTGGCAAAAATGATGCTAAGCATTTTGAGAAATCCTTTTGCACTTGACACAACGGGAAAGGATAGCAGTTCTCTGTCTCAATGAGCTGCACACACTGCTTTTTCTTTGTGGCCCCCAACACTGTTAGCTTTTCAAAATTAGGTAACTAGATTTTAGCTCTTTGCTACTTTGCAACTTTCCCTTACTACACCTAAGAAAGGGTCATGGATCCAACTGCTCTTGTACGTCAATGTCAGAGATGGGTGACTGAGCTACAGCTCACTCAGATCTTCACAGGAGGCCAGTTGTCACGCTGGTAGCGTGCAGCGAGTCCCATTCTTAAAGCTTTGTAGACTGGCTGCTCTCCTTCACATTATAATTCTTACATAGACTGATCCTTGTAGCTCTCATTTCATTTTCAATTTTGGTATCCCCAGGACACACCACAATTTTATCTTTCCGTAGGTGTTAATCACCTACTTTGACTTTTCTTTTAAATTTAAAACAGATGGTACCTGCACATGACTTGGTCTTTGATAATGGCACAAATTTATTTCCAGTTAAGGGTCTAAACTTCTTTTCCTCCTTACAGCAGAACAATTTCACCTGGCAGGTCTATTTTGCCTCGCTGTCAAGCCAAAGCTACTCAGGGATTCAGAGATGGTACACAATGTAGCCGAACTGTTTATTTTACCATTTAGGCAAGGGTACTTGCTGTACCATTGTAGCTTACATTCGGATTTAACATGAGAGAAGAGATTCCTTAAAATAACGATTTGTACTATATGAGTACCAAAACCAACCTTCCATTCTTATCCTCCATTTGAAGGTGGTACTGAATGGAGTCAGTCAACACTTTTGCGGTTCCCTCTCCCCACTTCAGCTTGAGAGTCTGAGAACTGTACGCAGCACATTCCAGGCGAGGTGGATCCGGAGGAAGAGGCTTTGTTTTCAGTTTTATGGTGTGGCTGAAAGGACCCGCTCCCAGACTGTTTAGGGCTTGAATTCGTACTCTAGTATTTGGAAAAATAGAGAGAATAAATTAACTTGAAATTAGAATCTAAAAAGTAACTGGTCATTTCCACCATTCACATTCAAGAGAGAATAATGGTCCCAGATAGATGATACTTTCTACAATGAAGACTTTTATCAATATTATGCTTTGACAGACTGTCATGAATATGCAGGAGTGTCCCTTTCTTTGCCACATTTTAAGGAACTGGATTGATTCAAAACGTCAGCATATTTGCATTGTTCATGGTGGTGAAAAGATGCAACAGCTGTATGAGCTACTTCAAGAGTGGTCCATCTTCCTGACCCCACAGGCCTTGTTCCAAAATTTTTGATAGCCACATTGGGGAAAGAAGGGAAGGTAAAAAAACCCCACCCCCAGAAGAGCTGATATTAGTGGGCTATTGTATCAGGTTTAGATCAAGGATGGCTACAGGAAAGTCTTCTGGACTTTTTGGAACAGATCCGATTCATGTGAAAATGAAGTGATGGTTCCCAGCTGTTTTCATTTGTAACACATCTCTGGGCGCCTCCAAACACAAGCCATCTTGGGGCTGCTTGGGAAGGGAGAGGGGGAAACTAGAGGTTGTCAAAGGACACGTGGCTGAGGGATTTGTAGAACTTCATATACAGGAATAGTGGGGGGGGGTTGGGATACTCCACGGAAAAAACCTGCTGGCATTAGGTTTGCAAGTAAGAATTAAAAGAAGTAGCCAGAAACATATTTCTAAAAAGGAAAAAGCAGAAAACAGAGAATTCTGAGGCTCTTTGCATATCCCACAGGTAGCCCTAGAGAGCAAAGTGTGTCTAATCTCACTTTGCAGACTGACATTTGCTTGTCTAAAACACTATCTGGGTAACTGGAAAAAAATAATCACAATAATTAAATTCTGAAACAATCAACCACACAGTTTCAAAATATTGAAAGGCAAACTTGTGTGCAGGCTTATGAATAAATATTTCTCCTTCACTACAGTAATATTTAACATTACCTTATTATAGCACAGAACTAAGGTTAATAAATGCAAATGTTTATTTGCACAAAGAGTTGACAGTGTATGCTATAAAAGCACTTTTGTGGGTAGAAGTACAGAAATATCTCTGCAACAGAAGCTTCTTGTTTTTCAGTTTGTTGACACAGAGAATGACAGCTCTCCAAATTGCCAGTATCAAGAAAGTAAACCCAAATCTTTAAGGATTTGGAAAACTGCATACCCAGATGATATCCTAGCTGTACTGAAACCAGTGGGCTTAAATTCTGACTTCAGTGTGAGTGACATTCTCCTTTAACACTAAGGACATGTTTTTACAACAGGACTGTAGAGTGCCTTCAGGCAGAATTTTGGATTTTTACATTTATATTTTTCAGTAACCCTTAGGCCAGATGTAAGGGATGATTTTAGTAACATCAAAATTCTTCAAGAGATTTGAAAGTAATTGATATTCTTCAATTGATTGATTGATAGTCTTCATGCTGATTCCCACCCAAATACTTGCTATTTCTGTAGAAAAGGCATTGCAAGATGTGACAAGCTGCCATTAGATCAGACAATCCAGTCAATAAAGACTGGACATGGTCCTTCCTTGGATAGATTTTATCTCATCAAACAGATTAGAGGCCATCTATCCATGAAGCATCCAGTCCAAAAACCAGTTATGAATAAGAATCTGTAATCTGAATTCAGTTAAACAAATTAACCAGAGAGATACAACAGCAACACAATAAACAAACTAACATAAATTGTTCTTGAAAGAAAATAAAAGCAACGCTGGTCATTGATTTATGATGACCATCATTAGGAAGCTTCCTTTTGCTCCATAGCTACATACTAATGCCTCTTTTAGAGTAATGAAGAGAATAAAAAAACATTAAGGAAACAAACAAATAAAGACTCTGCTCTTGTGGAAGAAACAGTAGGCTGTCAAGCAACTGTGCACGGCATACCTGTAGGTAGTATCTGGCTGTAAGCCATCTATAAAATAGCTCTGAACCTTCCCAACAGTTATGGGCTGCTTATCTCCAAAGTCTATGCTGTAGCCAAGGATTTCAGATCCATGGTCACAAGGCTTTTCCCAGCTTATAGCAAGGCATGTGGAAGGAGAATAGTGTGGACTTTCAACTTCATCTTCACTTAGTCCCCGAAGAGAAGTCACAACTGCGGGTACAGAGGCTGGAGTCATACATGCCACTACTTCACTGAAAGGGCCTGCACCTGCAACATTCACTGCCTGCAAATGCAAAGTAGACCATGTTTTTATGGCAGGGGCGATTCCTGTTTCAAGATTTCACTAACAATAGTTTTATGTCTTTACCTGAACCCTGCAATAATATATAGTGGCAGGCAAAAGCCCTTTCATTTCACAGTTGAGCCCAGGCCCGCAATAGGAGATCTGCATGCATCCCTCCACACCGCCCCACTCCAGGCGATACTCCGTGATGTCAGCTCCGTTACTCCCCGGAACCTTTAAAATGGATACAAACACAAGTTAAATTTGCTGACTGAAAAAAAATCCACTATATCTATATTGTGGGTTGTTTTTGTTTTTTTTTTTTTTCCACAGGTATGTTACCCTCCCATTTCTTTGCTGATTTTCAATGTAGTACAATGCAAATAAATCTGAATGCATTATCACTGAATCATAGAAGAGTTTGGGTCAGAAGGGACTTTAAAGACCATTGAGTTCCAACTCACCTGCTATCCCCACCAACATCCCACTACAGCAGGTTGCTCAAAGCCCCATCCAGCCTGGCCTTGAACACTTCCAGGAATGGGGCCTCCACAACTTCTCTGGGCAACCTGTTCCAGTGCCTCACCACCCTCACAGGCAAGAATTTCTTCCTAATAGCTAATCTAAATTTCTCCTCCTTCAGTTTAAAACCATTACTCCTCATTCTCTTGCTACACTCCTTGATAAAGAGTTTAGCTTAGTAGCCTGAATGGTCAATGGCAAGAGATGGTTGTCTTGAGAGGGTGATGTAGGGTACTAAAGTTTCCACTGACTGGGTCTGTAGCACAGGGATGACAACATGCAAAAGCACACTGGTACTAGTGTTTTCACATTACAGATAAAAGGATTCCTCCTCTGGACAAGGCCCTGAGAAACCTGACCTAAATTTGAAGTTAGGTCTGCTTTGAACAGAAGGTTGAACTGAATGACATCTACAGGCCCACTTCTACGTAATTACTCCAAGATTCTATAAAGCAGGCATCTAATGTTGGTCAAACTAATCCCACCTGAACATTGTAAGAGATTTCTTCAAAAAGCTTTTCAAGGAGAGCTCCTCTGACATACCCAGTAGGAAGCATAAACTCCCAGGTAAAATAGTTTCATCTTTTATTTCTGTACAGTTCTGTAACTCAAGATATTTCACTCCATTTCAAGCCACTGAAAAGCTGTGTTTAAACAGTATTCCCAGATAGAATCTTCCTTTTACAAGCTTAATTTTTATCTATTGCATTGTTTTTAATCAGATACCTAAATACTATGGATTTATAGGAAGTCTGTGACGCTTTTGCTACACTATTACTGGCATAATTACAAAAATTAAATCAGCTTATAAGAACAGCAAATGTACAATAATCTATTGTATTATGTGGATATATTCGCTCTGAGGAAAGATAACTACATTAAAGGAAATTTTTAAGAAATGCAGTGCAGCAGTTGTGGCAAAACTCTTAAACAAAAGAACAAAGTAAGATCTCAAGTACCCCAGGCTGACAACTTACAGCTCATATAATGGTATGATGAATGACTTTTAAGATTTTACCTGCAAAATATTGCATAACCAGGTAAGTATCTTTAAAAATGTGATTTAAAATATCTTTTAAAGTTGAACTTGAAAGATTTAGAAGACAATCTGTTAAGATAAGTGTAAGATGGCATTCTTACCTCCCACGACACCTGAGCACATGCAGCAGATCTACATGCCACTTGAGGGGGCTTGCACTGATCTGGTGGTCCTGGTGCTGTAGTTATTTCACATTTTTCTGAATAAGGCCCAAACTATTAAAAAGGGAGGTGATACAATTAATTTGTAAAAATAAAACTATTACTTTAAAAATAACAGTTTACCATAACAGGAACATATAATAGGAGCCTGAAACTTTGTATTACTTGCTTATAAAATAAATCTTTGTGGACTGTGGATTCAGGATTTACTTCAGTATCTAACTATTCTCCAGAATAGCTGTAAGACTCTTCTTTTCTACAACAAATTTTCTCTCAGGCAAAACACGAAAGTGCTTTCCAAATCCTTTTTTTGTAGTTACACGATGGCTACACTGCAACAGAATGCAATTTGTAACTGCCTATTTATATCTACCTAAATAAATAAAGGATTTAAAAAAATGCTTGAGCTATAAAACACTCTTTGCAGAGGGGGATAAAATGTTAGGTCACCGTTTTAAAGCCTTAAGCTGCAGACCTCTCCACAAACACTGTCAACTGGTGATGATAGTTTTTATGAAGATAAAAACTTGGATACGAAATTAAATCAAGCTTGTTCTACAGCAACAATTGATTTAAATACATTTAATATGCCAAACACAGAAAATATTATTGTATCTGATAATCTGAAGTTAAACTAAATACATAAAAAAAGAGAGTCAGAAAACGCTAATTAGTATGTTCTATAACACCAACAGCTGTAAAAATAAAGGACAATCAATTTACAAAGCTGTATACAGAAAATAATTTACTACCTTACTTCACATGAGATTCAAGTTGCAACAATGCTTTGACAAAGTACTTGGAATCTCCAAACCATTTCCCAAAGCTGTTATTCAGATATAAGACATAATTAGGTATTTTCTCTTCCTTGCATCTAAAACCCCCTTTGTTTTAAACTGATGTTTAATTGTCTGTTCCCACACAGCAATAAGCTATGTGAATCAAATGACTCTACACTACGAAACCTTCATTTTAAAATTACTGTTAAATGCTGCTTTTAAAAGAGAAGCTCCTTAATTGTCATTGCAGTCTCTGCAACTAATTTAATTTCGGACTGACTTACCCCAGCCTTGTTAGCTGCTCGCAGCCTGAAGTTGTATGTCCTCCCTGGAAGAAGGCTGCCTACTGTGCATTCAACATCAGAGCCTTGGTAAACCTCTCTGTGTTCATCAGTTTCTGCCTGAAACATTTCCAGACCGTAACAGGTAATGGGCGAACCCCCATCTACCTGAGGTGGTCCTAAAAATAAGAAAGAAATCTTAATTAATTTTAATGCCTAACACATTTGGATCCCTTACGCTCACTAACAGTTGTGGCAGAATTACCCCAGCGCAGCTGAATTTCTCTTGCTCTTGGTCTACCCTGTAGCCTTGGAGGCTGACATGGACCAGGAACCACTGCTGGTGTCTGCACCAGTAAAGAATCAGATGCCTACAAAGGAAAGAGAGATTAATGAAGTCAACTAGGCCAAAACAAGCACTACTGATTATGTCACACGTAAAGGCACATACTTGAGTCAGAATCAGGATCTTCCATTTTTTGAACTACATCCTCAAATACATAAAGATGCTTAAGTGATCTGGTGTGTTTTTCTCATAATACAATAATATAATATAATTCTCTATATAAAACATGCTACAGTAATCATAAAATATGTAAAATTAACTTTTGTTTTTGTGTTTTGGTACACGTGTAAGGAGTAGAATTTAAAACAGTACTTAAGTATCAGTACAAACCTAATATAGAAGCTTGAAATATGACTTATTTAATGTAAAATTCTATTTTCCACCAAACTGCAGTTCAGTGATTCTAAGACCATAATCTAAGGGTTGTATACTTGTTTCTGTGCAAAAAAGCAAAGGTGGGCGGAAGTGTCAAGCAGAAGAGACTAAAAAAATTGATATTTCAACTTCCTAATTGCTTAGTAATATTTAATGTGTAACAAACTTCCACCTCTGATTTGAAGTGCGTGCAGGAATACGTAGCGTAACAACCTGCAGCAGATGGCACTGACTATTCTGGATGCAGACAGGGATGAGTCAGAGAGAGTGCAGGGTTATTAGCTTCAGCACGATACAGAACAAATACAAAGTTGGTAAGCCTTTTATTTTACAAGAGAGATGCATCTTAGAGTCTTATCTCACAACTGCTTTCTATATATGTTCCAGAATGAGTAGATTGGAAGTAGATTGGAAGCTCTGCTGCTTTTCAGTTCCTTTGAAATGTATTGTTGCACTCAACAACAGATGCCACTTAAAAAGCAGAATTGTTTCTCAGGAGGTGTATGTCCACAACAAGCTACAGGAAAGTTTCATTACATCTTTCTTCACTATTCTTTTGTTGATTTCTGACATCTTCAGAAAGTATCAGGACTTTCTGAAAGTTATCTTCTCTTTGGCATTCAAATTATGTTTATTCTAAACTAAATGGGGCTGCAGCTGTGGTTAGATGACTGGGAAATATATTGCCTTTCCCTTTCCCCTGTACAACAGCAAGGTGAACTATGGTGAGAAGGAAAACACTGCAGCTGAGCGAGTACCGAAGGTGTCCAGATTTATTCTTAAGATAAGGTAGCTGTGGGCAAGGCTATCGCTGCAGGAGACTTCGATGTGGAGGGAGAACACATGAGTTTCATTTAAGGGGAAGAAATGGTAAACATCAAGAATGCAGGGGTTTAATATTTTCAGGAGATCAGGTTGACAGTGAAGTCCTGCTGGAGGTCTGTAGAAAGCCAGGAATGGCTTTGTTACACTTGCTGCTGGGAAGAAGGGAGAAGAACACAGCATGACATCTTGGCACTGGAGGCTGAACTATGCCACGGAAGTGACAGGGCAAGTGTGTGTGTGTCTAATGTGTATCTATGAGGGAGCATAGTAGGGTACACCCAATTGTTTGGGAATACTGAAAAGTAAGGCAATGTAAACATTTTGATTGTGGCTGAGACAGCACAAGAAGAGACTGTGGAGCACAACCCTGAGGAAACACTCTGTCCTCCCCTGCCTGCTGGGCTGACTCGGCTGCTCAGACACAGTACTCCACTGACCGCATTGAAAACATTAAAATGACACTGCTATTTTGGGTTAGGCCTTAAGAAATGACATTCTATCAACATATCACACAGGAAAACCCCCATAGTTTCTGTTTCTGTAAATAAGAAAAAGCACTTTAAACAAAATATAGTATCAGAAAAGAATATTCACATTTATTTCTTTAAGAAATGGGCAGAAACTTGAAACACTATGCATCAATATTGGAACCTTTGGCTACTTTGTTAGGCACTTCTGTACAATATTTGCTTATTAAGCACTGGACTAGATTTTCTTAAAGGGAGAGATACTTTATGTAATAAAAATATTAGCTCATATTACCATGCTTTGTCCTCCTTCCCCAACGCAATACACACGTAAGCGATAGGAACAGCCAGGATTTAGTCGGTCACACATGTGTTCCCTCGCAGTTCCGCTGTATACTGTGTCCCATTTGTTTCCTGAAAGGTTAAAAATAATTGTGGAATGGACCAAGGTGTAATTTGCCACACTTTAGTACCAGCCACAGCAGGTATCCTAGCTTCCCTAAATAAGCATGTGTCTAATGTTTATCAAAAAAATTTAAAGCTTGCTTTAAGTTTCCCAGAAAAATATTCCATCATTTCATAAAGAGTTTTCTAGGTAAATTTGTGTTGATCTGCTGAAGCAAAATATCTTCCTTATTTGGTGTTCACATTAACTAGGAGAGA
Source organism: Gallinago undulata (assembly GCA_026546715.1). Taxonomy (NCBI): domain Eukaryota; kingdom Metazoa; phylum Chordata; class Aves; order Charadriiformes; family Scolopacidae; genus Gallinago; species Gallinago undulata. Next base: position 177,051,209 of record JAOTQQ010000001.1, on the reverse strand, counting down.
ATTTACTTTTAATGAAGTAGTTATTACTGGGCCAGCAAGCACATTCAAGCATCCTAACCAAATAAATAGGAAAGATATAAAAGCAAAATTTTCCATGGAAAAAAACCTTTAACTACAATTAATTAATGTTGCAGAATGTAACTACAGTTTACAATTGATAAAGCTTGTTCCTGTATTCCTGAATGGCCCAGCACCTTCTGAAATACTGATTTCATTCTTTGCTATTCAGCCAGATTCTTAAATCAGATACTCTTTAGTCTTTTCTCTCTCTTTTTAAAAGATTAAGCAGGGAACCTGGGAACTTTCAATTAAATCTCCAACAACTCAATACATCACAGAATTTAAAGGACTGGGAATGAAACATAATGCACAGCTCACTAAATCTTTGTAAAAGGCTTGGGTAAGTCATTCCAAAAGTGGCACATGATGGAACAAGGGAGTCAGGAAAGAGACAGACTTAAGTAGCAAAAGAACCACAGCCAAGGCACCCGAAAGGGCTGCCCTTACAATATGGGGACAGTGTGCTGTCTGAATCTCACACAGCACTAGAGAAGTATAAACTTTCAACCTCAATGTGACTGCATTTCTGAATTTTGTAAGGTTACTGAAGAGGTCCAGATATCTAAATCATTTAGCTGGATGTCCAGCTTTATGTCCAGTTTAGAATACTCTTAATTTCCCTTCTGTATGAAAGGACAGAAAAGCAAATAGCTGAAACAGTTATCCCAACTGCATCACTGTTCTTTAATAGTGGTAAATGGAGCACTAGGTTTTTTTTCATCACACAAACCTATGCGGCCCTGTCATCTTGCCCTAAAACATCAGAAATGTGTCATTTCACTTCCAAAATAGAATACACCTAATTAATCAGTTAAAGACATAGCATCTCTTTTGACACAGAGTTTTGTGGCATCTTCTTTCTAAACCAGAGAAAAAGATTCTCTTGTATACAACTATACAAGCATCAGCATCTCTATTTAATGGCAGTCCCTGGCAATAACTTTTCCTATCATAGTACACATTTTATTCTTCCCACAGGTGCACACATGCAGTAAAAAGAACACAACTGAATGCTAACATATGCTCCTCATACTTACCATTTAAGCCTTCAGACATTTCCACAACATACGTATTTATCGCTCCTCCTCCATTGTCTTTTGGTGGATCTATAAAAAACAGCAATATTCCTATTAAGCAAGGTAAATTAAATGGTTTTGTAGCTTTTGGGGAGAATTTACAAAAGGCAAAATCAACAGCTCACTGGAGCTGGGTGCTTATTTAGACAGATAGCATCCAAGCTAGCCATAGCATCCTAGTTCAGAACAGTCACAAATCACTCAAATTCTCCCCCATGCGAACCTGCCAGCTCACAACCCTACTTTATACTCTACAGATGAAGAATGACAATTGAATCAGGCACCTGGGAGATGCCACAACAAATATTCCAGTTAGTCTGAAGTGCTGTGGAAGGCTGCCTGCCTATGGGTTCAGGGACATGGATCCTAATGGTCCTGTAATTTGGACTGTAGACAGGATTTGCATATAAGAATATTTCCGAATCATTTAAGGACAGGATTTCAAATCACCTAAATTTTTGAGAGAGAATAGAAGCCATGAGTTCTACACTGAAAACATAATCTCTTAAATTTTCAATGCATCACTAGAAATTAAGTGCACTATCCTCCCTGGTACAGTATTCATGTACAAGATATGAACCCACAGACCTATCTTTGACATATAATTCCACTACTCTTTCTCAGAGCTGACTTAGAGAACAGCAGAATTAAAATAATGTGGAAAACCAACACTTTGGACAAATATAAAGACAGCTTGATACTTCAACACAGAAAGGTACTGCTGCCACAGCATTACATTATGTATGCGCTGGATGGAACGGTGTTGGCTCTTAGGCAAGGGTTACATATCATATCACACCTGCTAAATAAAAGGAGGCTTATTATATGGCATATAGCATTTTTTTGGTTGGAAGGTAACAAATTACTCCAAATGAAAAATAAAATTATCACATTAATTATCACATTAAAAAAAAGGGAATTACTGTTCAAAATAATGACTATTAAAGATTTTATATATGAATGACTATTAACAGGTTGTATATATGAATAGGTATTTTAGATTGTTTTTGATTTACAAGTTAGGTATTTCGAACAACTTAATACATTATGTATCATCCATAAAAGGTCAAGTATCAGGCCCTAATATAGCAAAGCTCTCTGGAAAGATGCATGACTGGACTCACTGAGTACTGCTTATACTCTAAAAGTAACTTCCTTATTATTAATGTAAAAGAGTTAAAGATGCTATTAAACAGAAATAAGTAAGTTTCATTATCTGGGACAATAAATAAAACCTTTAGCTGTTTGATTTTCTGCTGAAGTACTGCATCACGCAGTACTGTGTCACCTTCTGCTATTCCACAGCATAAGGCTAAAAAGCCTTGAGCCAAAAGTTTCTTAAGATCTCTAGTGAATAAAACATTTATCCATCAAAACCAAATACTTTGAAGAAATAGGCTGAACCTGAATCTTCCCTTTTGATAAATCCCCAGAATTTTGTGGCATCTACTTTTTGTGCCAGAGAAACAGAATTCTTAGTACGCAAATTAATAGTACCGTTTTTTAAATTATTGTAGTCCCTTGCAATAACAGTCCCTATTACAATTTGTGTATTTTTATTCCCACGCAATGACACTATTATTCTGCCACCCTAAGTATTTTGAACAAATATTCTTCTCTTAGTTCTATGAAAATGTATCGTAATGACTCAGTTGACTGATGTACTACTGAAGTAAAACCTGGCCTTCTCTATACAAAGATATATATATATGAAATATTTTATATATATGTAAAATACAGAGGACATACTCTAAACAGAGCTGGACAACAATCTTACCCCAGATTATTTTAAAACTCTGCGCGTGAACTTTTCCTTTCACCATTGGTTTTGAAGGTACTCCAGGCTTGTCTGGACAAGTAACGTATTCTACTGTCTCACTTGGACTGCTCTTCCCTTCTGAGTTATAGGCAATGACCTGCAAATATATAAAAAATATTAGAACAAACACACTAGTTAGAGGTACGCTATTTGCTGTTAATAGTAAGGTCAAATTAATGTATATGTATGCTTTGACAGATAGTTGCATAATAAATTATCACACAATAACTTTATTTTACATTTTCATTAGTCCCACAGCTAGACAATCACTATAATGAAATTAAAAACTCCTACACATTGCCAGCAAAAAAACCCTAGTAATTGTGAAGGTGAAAAAATTATGAAAAAAATATTTCACAAATCAAATAATCTTCCATATCCCCCAAATTTCAAATGTTGGTGCATGAAGTTAGGCTTCTACTTAGGACACTTAAGAGTTGCCTGACTGCAAAAGGCAGATGGGATGTACAAATCTCAGTGATATTAATGGGATCTGTGGATGATCAACATAGCACAAGCCACTTTATTTCAAGTTAAGGATCTGAAAACTTGTTTTTTTAAAGCCATCTAAAGATACTCAGAAATTAGGTAGATCTAAAACCAACTCTTTTTTTATCAGACTTGCACAATTTATTGATAACGAAATATATGCATGAGAAAAAATCTTTCCAAAAGCATAGAAACAAAAGATGATGACAAAGACATATGGCAGAGACCACTTTTAAACTTCCACTGAAGGAACTTGGAAGTATTAAAATTTTAATTGCAATTCCCTTCCCACTGAGGTAAAAATATTTTCATGTAATTAAGTAAAGAGCAAAAAAGTGACGCTTTACAAACTGCTGAAGAAACCTGAATAATTGGGATGAAGCCAGTAGAGCTCGCATGTTACTATAGTACCTTCTTTTAAGGAAATACCTTCAGAGATAAAAAAGCACTTATAGGGGTAAGTTGTATTAACAACAAGAAAGGTGAAAGAAACTCTTCAGCCCCAGGGAAAATTATGGGAAAGGTGGTCATGGTGGTAATTTACAGGCAGATAAGGACAGCAAGATGATTAGATTTATTAAGGGTAAAATCACGTTCAACCAGCCTGAGTGCTTTCTAAGATGAATAAGCTTGCTCAATAGATGAAGGGAGAGCTGTGGACACCATCTACCCTGATTTTAGTTTGACATGTGCTCCCACAACATCCGTGTAGACAAGCCCATGAGATACAGACAGGACAGATGGACCACAAAATGGGTGTGGAAAACCTGGTAGAACACCAGGCTCAAAGGGTGGCGGTTAATGGTTCAAAGTCAAATTGGCAGCTGCTCATGATTTGATTTCTTCAGCAGTCAATACAACATTGTGTACTATTCAATATCTTTAAAAGCGATGTCGATGACACAAGTGAATGCACCCTCCCCATGTTTGCATATGACACCAAACTAGGAGCAGAGCTAGATATGCTAGAAGAAGAGCTGCCACATAGACAGACTTTGACAGGCTGGAAGATTGCACCAGCAAGAACTGTGTGAGTTTTGACAAAAGGGAATGTAAAGTCTTGCACCTGGGATGGAATAATCCCAGCAGTGGTACAATCTGGATCTGATTGCTAGTCAGCTTTTATTTTTTCAGCTCTGCTGAGAAGAACCTTGGGATCCTGGTGGAGAGCAAGCCGAACAAATCAGCAAAGCAGCCTGGAGTAGCAAAGGCAAATTGTTTCATGGACTGCACTGCAAGAATTTAGTCAGCAGAACAAGGGATGTGATTATGCCACTTTAATCAGCCATTTTAGGCTGGAATACTGCATCCAGTTTTGGTCCTCCCAATTCAAGAGAAACACTGCGGAACTGGGGAGAATCCAGAAGAGGGGCAGCATGATTAGAGGGATGGAGAACCTGACACAGAAAGAAAGGCTGAAGAACTTGGGTTTACTCTGCTGACTAAAAAGAAGTTTCACTGGGGGAGATCTACCCACAGTGTTCCAATACCCAAAAGGTAGATACGAGAGATGAGGATACTCTCCTCACGAGGATATGTGATGACTGGACAAGAGACACTGGGCAAGTCTGTAAGGGAAAATTCTGGCTGGATGTAAGAAAAGAAATTAATCGCCATGAGAACAGGCTGCCCAAAGAAGTGGTGAAATCTCCCTTGCTGGAAATACAGAAGTCCCAGCTTGACACAGCTAGGACAGAGCTGAACTGCCTGACCTAAGGCCCTGCTTTCTACACGAGTTTGACTCAGATGACCCCCCAAGTCCCTTCCAACCTAGACTCTTCTGTGATTCTAGGAAAACAAATTGTTGCTATTCTTAACTTTCTAGTTGTGTTTGCAGTTACTTTATGATGTATTCCCATTTGTTCCTAGCAAAAATCGAAACAACCTAAAGAAATGAGTTTTGGCTTTTGTATGTTTTAAAAATGAGTAGAATTGAAAAGACAGCAGTAATGTTAGTACGGATTGAAAAAAGGGAATATGAGCTAACATGTCTCTCAGACATTAGGTCTCCCGATACAGTTTACAAGATTAACAGTCATCTGGTTGTCTTTGTGCCCTTACAAATAAAGTTAAACAGACACAGTTAGGATTTACGTATTATAATAAGGTTTCCAATGGTTATAAAGCTTCTTTCAAAAGCCTTAAGGAATATTACTACTAATTAAGTCTTTTTCCCCTATAATAAAAATTAAAGACCTGATTAACACAACATTTGCTTCTACTTTATGTCCTGTGAATGCGTGAACAGAGACGTCTGTTTACTGTTAAGAAAAACAGGGTAATGAGAAATTTAGGATGTTCAAGTTAACTATATATTGACTAGTAATGCATATGATTAACATGTAGGATTACTTTTAAAGGAAGACTATGATCAAGTCCTGCAAAAGTTAGTTTTCAAGCTGCTCCTTAGTTTAAGTTCATGTATGGTCGTAACAGTCCTAGCTTGGGAGGTTGGGAGGGAGTCCTAGCCCTGTGGAGGTTGATTATTTTCACTGTAAAAAATTTCTTTCTTATATCAAGATGAAACTTCTCCCAGTACAACTTGCACCTATTGCCCCTTGTCCTCTCCATGTGGCTCTTTGTGAAGAGAGTGTCTCCCTCCTCTTTGTAGCCACCCTGTAAGTACTGGAAAACTGTGATGAGGTCCCCCTAAGGTTTCTCTTCTCCAGGGAGAGAAGATCTAATGCCATTCAGTTTGGTGTCACCAGCAAACTTGGTGAGGGTGCTTTCAATCACATCATCTACATCATCTGTGAAGATGGACAGTGTGTGGCCCCATACTGACCCCTTGGGGATCCTACTTCTGACAGGCTGCCAGCCCGAACAAAAAACATTGATCACCACCCTCTGAGTATGACCCGTTGGCCAGTTTTCTACTCCTCTCACAGACCACCCATCCAGTCTGTATCTTGCCAGTTTGCCCACGAGAAGGCTATGGGAAACAGTGTTGAATGCTTTGCTGAAGTCCAGGTAAACAACAACCACCGCTCTCCCCAGGCCAACTGGAAGTGTTACTTTAATGTACAAGGTGATCAGGTTAGTCAGACATGATTTACCTTTGGTAAATCCGTGTTGGCTTTCCCAGTCACCTGCTTCATTTGGCTTGTAAGAGTTTCTGGAAGGACTTGTTCCATTACTTTTCCAGGGACTGAAATAAGATTAATTAGCCTGTAATTCCCTGGCTCCTCTTTTGGGATCTTCTTGTAGACAGGCACAACATTTGCCCTTGTCCAAACATCAGGGATATCCCCCGATCTCCACCTCAAATATTATAGATAGTGGCTTTGCAACAATGTCAGCGACTTCTCTTAACATCCTGGAGTGGATTTTGTCCTGGCCCATAGACTGATGTGGGTTGAGCCCTTGCAAGAGGCCACAGACCAACTGTTCCTCCACCACGGGTGAGTCAACATGTGCCTTGTCATAGCTACTTGATCCCATGATCTGAGGTCCAGCTGTGCTGGCAAGACAGAGGCAAAGAAGTTATTGAGAACCTCTGCCTTACTTGCACTGTTCATAACTTGGTTCCCTCTGTTGTTTAGCAATAGGCCTTTATGTCTTCACTGTGCTTCTGCTTACTGCTCACGTATCTGAAGAACCCTTTCTTGTTCTTGACATCTTCAGCAAATTTCAGTTCCAGCTGATCCTCAGCCTTCCTGACTGCATCTCTGCATGTCCTAGCAAGGTTTCTGAACTCCTTGATGACTGCTTGGCCACCCTTTCATAGCCGGGATGCTTCTTTTTTGCTTTTAACCACATCGAAAAGCTCATTGTCAAGCCAGACTTCATCCTGAGCTAACAAGTTCAGGCCTCAAGACTTATTAGAATGGGCTCAGCACCATGTTAATATGAATGATTTACTAACTTGGGCTCAGTGCTAGGCTAGCACTGACAAATGTTTTTTTGATCAAAGTTGCTCCTTACCCAAACACTTTCAGATGTGTTTAGAATCTATCAAAGAACCCCACAGCTACACTATTTAATATTACCCATGTATATGCAACAAAGAAGACAAATAAAAAACACCAACTGCTAAGAACTGGAATGTCAAGATACCTGCAACTGTGTTATGCCCTTACAGAGGTTATTACTGCTTCTTCAGAGACAATTAATGATGAAGTAAGCATTCAGCTGATAGTTTTAAGAGACTGATATTCTAAGAAGCTGGCATCAAATTTGATTTTCCTTAAAATAGGCCCTCCCCACTTCTGGGTCAATCTCAAGCTACTCTGGTGAAAAAAACCACCCAAATGTATGAAAAAATCTTACCCTAAACTTGTATTTCGTACTACGCCTCAAATTCTTCACCGTGTAGGAAAGATCATCACCATCATATTTTGGCTTGAAACCATATCCCTGCAGAATCAAATAGGATTACTCAAAACATTATATTTGCAGACCAGACCATGTAACATACTTCATACAAATAAATTACTGTTTCAGAACCGTAAGTGCTATGCTCCTCTGACAAAGTAGTAAGCACCTTCATTCCGTAAACACAAGATATTTTTTTGGAGAGGGGGAAATTAATTAACCATTCTCCAATCACAGGAGGAAAAAAGAACAGTACAGAAAAACATATATGCTGTCAACAGAAACTCTATGTAACACTGTCAAAGGGTAGAACAGGACTCATTTTAAAACAATGGTGGTTAGTCTGAAAGGACATCTATGGGGACCACACTGCAGCATGCAATTACTTTGATCCAGCCGTTATAACATTTAACACACAAATTCACAAAGTTAAATATAATTACAAATCTTTGCAGGACTGGGGCTTAATATCACTAATAATGATTAGTATCACAATAAAAAGGAGCAAGCTATGTGGCTTGGTCCCAGCAATGACAAGTCATTAGCTTAATTTCAGAAAATATAGCTCCTTGTAGAATATTCTAGCAAAAGCAATCACTGTTACACTTAATACAATAATGTATCAAACACACACATTAAAGACTCTTGTCTTATGAGAAGAAGTATTCTAAACTTACTGAGTTCTCATCCTCCATCTCTAATATATACGAGATTCCTTCATCTGATGGTGTTCCTGAGGGTTTTGTCCACTGTAGGGATAACCAAGTAACTCCAGCATTAATCAGCAAAGGACTTGCTGGTGCGGTTGGGGCAGTGCCTGAGGTATGATACAGGACTTCTTCACTAAAACCACTGTTTAAAACAGATAGTATGTAAACTAACTAGACACAATAATTAATATCTAGAAAAACATCATTCTTACTAAACACAGCTATGACAGTTTCTTGGACATATGCACAAGTGGAAATAGCAAGCTGGTACATGCAGGCAACTTAACTTGCCCATGAATCTGTCAATAACAAAACATCTGAACAAGGTTAACATGTTCATAATTGAAAGATTCCTTTGTATGATATAATTACAATGTTTTGCTAACCAAAACGTTTTGCTTTTTCATATTAAGTCATTATTTTAAAACATTAGAGTTCTATATGCAATAATGTACTAATACTACAATGTCCTTCCTATTCAAAATGAAATCATGAAGACATAAAAGCATGTATGGGAAGCAATTTTGCTTCCCAGGGAGCAATTATGTGCTTGAAGTATACTGTGAAGTACTAATTTCTCTAGTGATTCAGAAAATAATAGAATAATAGCCTCATTCAACGTTAAGTTACTTTAAGAGTTGCCAATATGTAAGTCTTACTGCAGAACAAATGAAGTAGAGTGTACACCAGTGAATTTCTTAATGCAACTGTTAACCTTATCTGATGACACTTAGCTATGCCTTGAAGTGAAAATACAAATAAGTTACAAAAAAAGACCTACTGTGAAACAGCGGGATGCAAAATCCAATAAATGGGTGCTACGCTTGCACAGATGGTCTGACATGTATCCAGCTAGACTAAAAAAACCCACCTGTTCTCTGCTGGCGTTTGCTGCCTCTACATCAGATCTGAAGGAACATCTACAGGCTCAGAGCTACTCTAATTCTTTCAACGGTATGAAACTAGCATCAAAGATGTAATTTTAATCTAAAAGCTAGGCATTAACTAAGTGAGCATCAGGAAGCCCTGAAAATAAAATATCCGTGTGCCTTAAAAACCTGTACCAGTTAAATCTTGTGTGTTGGAACCTAACTTTCCTGAAAAATCTTAATATAAAGATATCTCAACTTCACTTTCTCTCTCACTCAATCTACATTATAATAATGGCCAAGTTGTAAATTTTGGTCTGCTCTATGGTCTTTTTGGCAACAATAATAATAGTAATAATAATAACAACAATAATAATATCTTACAGACAACACATTATCAAGAGTGTTGATAAGCACCCAAAGCAGACATACAGCTTGTGTGGACATGCAGACTGTGAAACAGATTGTGAAGCAAGAAGAGAAGAAGTGCAAAATGAGAAAACTTCTTAAATTTGGGGGGACTTTTTCTTGCAAAAAGTCACAAGAAATGAAATCTCTGAAATGAAGATGGTGTGATACATATGATGTATCTACTAAAAAATTTCAACATTGTATAGGCAGGCTAGAGAAAGCATTAAGAGAGGCTAGATAAATACTCAGATACTAACCCTGTCTCTATTCACAACAAAATACTGATTCACCTTACAAGCAGATAAAAGGTAAAAACCCCCACATCTTAAACAGATTTAATCTCTTGACTGAACCACTCCAAAATACACTGAAACCAACGAAGAGTTCCAGTGACACCCACATCTGAATGACTCTTAACAATTCACTTAGAAGTACAACAATACTGTCTATCTTTTAAATAGATTTTAGTTTTCCAGTTTTCTTTAGCCACTTTTTCATGTGTGGTTAGAATTAAATTTAAAAATATAAGTAACTCAAAGATAAAATATCTGTTCTTGTTGGTAAAATCACTTAGACAAAATTCTGTCTCCAGATACCTATGGTTCTCAACATTCTTCATAATCAGGCAGTGTACCCTAATAAATACTATTTCAAGAGACTTCTTAATTAAATAATACCATGAAGACAATGTAGTGCATCTTTGCAAGGCTATGAAATATTGATTTAAAAATCTATTTGGCGTGATTAGTTTAAGAAGGGTACTTAACTGATCAGTGTCTTCTACCAGCTTACGCTGCAGCAGTCTGTAATACCTGCAGTATTCCTAGAGGGTACATTTACACTTGGGCACAGAAGGGGAGCAGGAAGGGAGCCCCGAGCACTGGACCCTGCTTAACTGCCAGCTCATTCCCTGTCTTCATTTTTCTTGAGATCTAGTTCCAACTAGATCTCATCAAAACAAAGTCCAGGAGCAACTCGGAGAATAATTCATTCCAGAAACACCATCCAGAAGGCAGTAACATAGTAAAGCTTGTGTTGGAGCACACTGAAAGTCATTCTAGCCCACTATACTGTCTTCTGACGGTGGCTCAAAGCAGGTGCCCAAGGAGGGACACAGGAAGAGGTACTACATGTAAGGCATTCCCTGAGTACTCTCCAAAGCCTCCTAACACACACCTCAGATCTTCTGAGCCAGCTGTAGTTTTCACATACTTAACAGTCCGCAGAAGATTTCTTCTGCCCAGCATGAACTACAACCCCAGGTCTTGCTCCTTATTCTTTCCACACTCCTTCAATACTGTCCAAGTGTTCCCTCATTGTTCCCTCAAGCACCTTCTTGTGCCAGCTCAAGGACACACAACACACACCCTCTATTTCATGCTATAAAAACACCACTCTGGTGAGCTGCAGAACAATGCGCATAATAATATTTCAATCACCAAATTAAAAAAAAACAAATACAAAATAGCAACTTTAGGCTGATGGCTAGAGATGCCCTGTCTTTATGCCAGGTAGGACCTTGAAGTCTTACTGCTGCTAGGTAGTGTGGACACCAGCAGTTTGCTCTAGAGACGATAAGCCCTGGTAGCGTGGCTATCAGCCAGGTTTATTTGCTTTGCCTGAAGACCAAGAAGCATTCCCAAGAACTACTGCACCCAGTAGTGCAAGCATAACTTCAGAAAACAATAATTTTGGTTTGGCTTTTTTTTCCCCAAGTTCTTACTTAAGTCTCTACTGAAGTCAGATTCAAAA
>JAOTQQ010000001.1:176937294-177039609 GCA_026546715.1 Gallinago undulata | reverse complement strand
TCAGAAAACAATAATTTTGGTTTGGCTTTTTTTTCCCCAAGTTCTTACTTAAGTCTCTACTGAAGTCAGATTCAAAAATTCAAAACAAAGCTTGGTGCTCTATAACTTCTGAAAAGCAGCAACTAAAAGTAAGAACCACTTATCCTAAACATTCATAATAAGCTTTAGAACTTCAAGAGAATTCAGTGATGTGGTAATGTCATATTATGCCATTATGCTGGATAACCAGAGGCTAACAAACACCTTAGATAAAGGGACATATCTGAATAATGGGACATGGCAAAGAGCACAATACAGACATACCTGCAGGTGGCAGTGGGGGTTCTGCCAGACCTACTTTCTGCTCCTGCAGAATTACTGACACCTCTTTATACTGTCATCATTAAAACTCTGAATTTAAGGAGGGTTGATAAAACCTGGAAAATTGCCACACCAGCTTCAGGAGCTACCTTAGATCTAGCACCATGTCAAACCTCCCTGGAACCAAGAGCAGCAGAGAGCATGGTTGGAGCTACCATCTGGTCCTCCAGCAGCAGCACAAGCACCATAGCACTTAAACTACTCAACTCTGGCCCTTTGGCTGAGTCGCTTATCTTTTAGCACAGTCTCCAGAATTTTAGTGCAAGTGTTTATTACATCAGGCACAAAAGCCACAATTGCACTGAATGTGTGAATCTCTACAGTGCAGTGCTTAGCCAAAAATTCTATTGCAAGTAAGCGCAGTAGGAAATGTGTCCAAGGTAGAAACTTCAGTGGTCTGACGCTAAAAACCAGCACAGCCCGCGCTGATTTCATGTGAGAACAGTTGGGTTGTCTGTGCCATGCTTGTACTCCCCAGCCTAGAAGCATCTTATACAAATGTCTGAGCAGGCTGTTCAGGAAATAAGGCTAAGTCTGGCAGAAGTAGCTGTACTATCTGCTTCTCAGAGGGGCTGGGATTTGTAGCATTTATATTGTTAGTATGCATGTAATGTAGCGGTTGTAGTATGTAACCATACCATGCCTGGACAAAACACATTATGCTGGGAATCACAGAGTAGCTGAGGTTGGAAGGGAAGGTCATCTTGTCCAACCTCCTCTCAAATGTCAAATGGTTCATAGTACACAGGTTATCTGCCAACCTAATAATCCAATCACATACCATGAATTAACTATGCAGTTGGACTAGATGATAATTGTAGGTTGCTTCCAACTGAACTATTCTATATTCAATACTCTATTTCATGCCAGTTGGACATAAGACTTGTTTCTTTAAATGCCATCAAATGTTCTTCCTAAATAAGCACACATATGCATATATATATTTTCCATATTTATGTATATAATAGTAATATTTACCTCATTCCCATGTCATTTTTGGCTGCTAGCCTAAAGGTGTACCCCATTGCTGGTGATAGTTTAGTAATCCTGTACTGCTTCTGTTGACCGTAATAACACTGGCAAAACTCTCCATTTCCTTTTCCCTAAAAAGGAGTAAGTTAATCACATTTTTCACCCTGTTATATATGCATCCATCAATTACAGTAACACACAAATGTGAAGTAAACTCATTGTTAGAAATGAAACATAACTGAAGAGTCTCCCATATAGTGAGGTAGTTGTATATGAAACTTTATATATATATATTGAATTAGAGGCTTTTTTTCCTTCATTTCATTTCCCAGCTCCACAGGGTTGGAAGGCAAAAGTCATGAAGCTTCTGTCGCTCTGCTGTCTCAGGACAGCTGCCCAGGTAGGGACTGGAAAATGCTTGCTGGTGGATAGTAGATCCACCTACCCCTTTTTACAAAAGAAAGACTGTTACAGGAAAATGCTCTTTAAGTGCCAGTTCTTGAAAGAAGTATTGGACTACAAGTGATAAAGCCACTACTAAGAGTGGCAGAATCATGTAACTAAGATCCTATTATTTTATATTCCCCAAGAAAAAAATGGGGCAACAACCGTATTTTCGTAATAGCTTCAGAAATTACATATTTGTGACTTGCCTTGAGAGAGAAGTCTTAATTTTCACACAACTTGATGTGCACAGTCACACACAACTACTTTTTAAAAAACTACAAAATTCAAAATAAAACAGAATAACTTGCTTACTTCGTCCCATTCTAAAAGGTAGCTGTGGATTTTAGAACCATTATCACAAGATGCCTGCAATAGGAAAAGAAGAAAATTAGAGCTCTAAATGGATACAAAACCACTTAACGGAAAAAATGCTTGTATAGGTTATCATGACAAGGCCAGTGGAGAGATAAAATGATGCTCCCTTTATATGACTGTTTCACTTGCCAAGACAGTCCTAGTTCAGTCTCTTTTATCATGTTTATGGTTTTGGTCTTTAGTTTAGACCTTGAAAAAGTATTCTGGCAGCACTGTAAAATGCTACAGTATTTTTCTGAGCAGCCAGATTGCAGCTCTGCTCAAATCTCAGTCTTTCCAGACCACTTCATTTGCTTTGCACTAACAAGCCTATGTTCAATAACAGAGGTAGGAATTGGTTCCACAGTACAGCACTCAAGCCACTGTTTCTCACTGAAACTCAGTAACTTCATCTACAAAGGCTGCTTGCTTTTCTGGGAATCATCGTCTTTTTACTGAAGTCCACATTTAACTCAGTACATGTATTTCCAGTTACAGAACAGTGACTGAAATTAGTATGTTTGACAAAAGATTTTCTGTTTCAATGAACTGGTGTTTTATTGAGAAATCCAAAACAATTCTGAATAGTTTAAAATATTTATTTTAAAGGTTTAAAACAATTCTTACCTTCCACTGCAGAGTAAGAGAATTTTTGGTCCGATTAGTTATCCTGGGCAGATTTGGAGTATCAGGTTCACAACTCGATGTGGTAAAACTCTCTGCTTCTGAAGGGCTCCCCTTTACACAGTTGCATTCTACTTGGACTCTAAAGTGGAAAAAAGCCAGTAATATTTTACTTCAAAATCTATATATACAGTTTCCAAAGAAAAATGAGTATTCAGACTGAAGTTACTGCCTTGCCACTTCATTATTAAAATAGCACTGTTATAAATAAATAACTGATGGAAGCATCTTGGTCAATAAAGTAATGCAAAAGAAAAGAGTCCTTGACTTTGGATGTACATCATTATCATCAGTCAGCTTTAGTCTCACAACTACGTTTGAAATCTGTTATTTACTGTACTTTGATGGGGAAATAATGGTAACGTCTTGCAGGCTTATTATCTGTTGTAGACATATTAATTGATATTATGAATAATTCTTCTTCTGCAAGTGCTTTCGTCAGATGAGCACAACGAAGCTGCTGATAAATTTTCAGAGTACCTTCTGCACTCCTTCAAGACCTTGCTGAATCTGTTCACCCTGCCCTTTCCTTTAAGAAGGCTATGATTCTATGAGTCTATGATTCTATGTTCTTCAGAAGAGTGAACAGTTGCTTCTGTGTCAAAGAGATATGATTTGTTTTTCTAATAGCTTTTCTTCAATATTAAGTACAGGATGATTATCTGGCCTCCCCCTGCGCTCTCTCTCGCCCCTACCTTGGCTGTGTAGCTATGCCTTGTTCCCTCCTTGGGTGAACATGCACATTACTATCTTCAGATTAACTTGTTCCTCAGAAAGGAAAACAAACCCTCTCTCCCCCAAACATTTCCTCTGACCACTGGTATAAGACTTGTGTTGCCTACTTATGAAGATGTAAAAGTCTTTTTACATTCTCTTCGTGTGAACAGCAAGTCACAGGAAATGTGGCTTTCTCAATTTCATGAACGGGGAGAGACATTTGAACAGTGACTAATGTTGCACACAAAGTTGTTTGTGCTTGCCAACAGTTGCAAATATGTAATTTGTCACTTATCTTCGTAGTTCAGCCTTTCTGGTCTTCAATGATTTGGGGCACTGGCAGAATTCTGCTTAACTCCTAATTAAGGAAGGGCTAAGTCAAATATTTGGATGCATTCTCAAAAATGACCAGAATTAAGCAAGAAAGAACCTGAATATAGCCTGATAAAAAAGGACTTATACAGGAAAAAAATTCCTAGGCTCTGACCCTTACGCTCCATGCATTTTCAACTTAAACATTGTTGGGTAAAGTGAATAAATACTACTAAAAAACAGGAACAAAATCACAGGAAAACCACTTGCATATGAAGAGCTTTGAGTCAATTTATCATTCATCCTGAACCTGTGCTGCAGGCCATATTGTGGCCCCAATTAAATGAGCTGTGTGATGAAGAACAGACCAACCCTCTTTTGCTTCCAGTTTTATAACCAGGACAATATCCTGGAAAACAGCACTAGGAGATACAGATCCCCTCACACTCAGGACCAGGAACGTAGCTCTCCCATTTGAGCAAATCTTAATCAGAAGACCTACACAACAGAAATGCTCCTCTTCTTCCTCCCTCATGTTCTAAAACTCATGTGAAAAGGGGCACAATGTTTCTGAGTTGGATCCTTACTCTGACACACTTCTGTTCCCTGGGCTTCCTACCAACTGCCTCTAAATTGGTTCCCTGGTCAGTATACAGGAGACCTGGGGTTCTCCACAGTCAAGAGAAGCAAATCCCTCACATGCTGCACATTCAGTCATTTCTAAAGTTGCACTCTCCATTTGGAATTATTTCATGGGAAGACGGTACTTTTAAAGTGGCCTTCACAATGTTTATAAACTGCTGTATTCACACTGTTGTGGTTTTATTGAAACCAAGAAATAAGACAACCCTCCAATATGTCAAAAAGGAGCGAAGGAGAACACCTAACTATATCTTTCCGATCCTATGCTGTTTCTTCAGTAGGGCACAATGAAGCAGCAACTTCTGCTAGAAGTTAGATTAGTAATTTCTGCTAGAAATTACATTGAGCTAGGGGCATAATTAGTAATGCATACAGGGTCAGATTCACTGGTCTGTTGGAGCAAGGTGAAAGCAGCACAACCTGACATTCAGGGAGGCATCAGTGGTTGTGTTCTTCTGCAAGGTACCTCCCTCTGCTGCTTCTGGGAAACAGAGAAAGCAAGCAGTATCTCTGCCTGGCTCAAAGGACAGAACAATGTCACTGTTCTGGCATGACACAAGAAGTAAAGAGCATGGGTTGGACAAGGGTGCAACAATTTTCTGTTTTCCAAAACAGACTGAGTGATCAGCTAAGCCAAAAATGCCGATTTTTGACTCACAGGAGGGTCAGAGGTGGTAAAGAATCTCTGAAGACTTATGGAAAAACACAAATCCAATTAAACTTTTAAAACATTTCCACTGAATTTTATTAATAGAGAAGATACTCACTTTGCATGGTAATCAGTTGCTGGCCTGAGATCATTTACAGTAACTTTATTTTCTTCTCCACTGGAAAGAGATATGATTTGGTTTAAGAGACTGTTTCAGAATCCCATACATTTAAAGACCCACATATCATCTAATTCATCCACCTAACACCCCTTCTAAGAAATATATCTGCTAACAGTTTGTTTCTATTGCTAACTATAGTGAAATGAAAATGCATTTATTTTATTTTAGGGGCTTCTTGCATTTGATTCCTGTTGTTTTGCCCTGGTAGTTTTGAGGAGTTTTTTGTTGTTCTGTTCATTTGGGTTTTTATAAGAGTAATTATTTTCCTCTTTGCTCAGTAAGATCAGCTGCATGTGTATTTTATTACACTAAAAACACTGAAGTACTAAGGCTTTTAGAAGCTCAGTTCAGCCTTGCAAAAACAATTATCTCGAACCGTAAATGACTGTATATACCTACTTATTAGAGCCCAGTAAACAGAAAAGGCATCTCAGTAACATGTATTAGTCTGATATTACTGACATCAGCTTATGTTAGCAAAGCCCATTTCTTTTCCTATAAGTTTCTAGGGATATCGAACTTGCAATTCATGTGCTGTGTCTTAAATTCATGAAAGGTGGCTAAGATAAACTAGGTAAATACAAAGATTTATAATTATCAGAGCCCTTAATGGTAAATTTTCTGTTTATTTTTCCAAGTTGCAAAAAAATGAAAACCATTGTATTAGAATGAAATAATCAAATAATTTTATTTGTTTTGCTGCTGCTAGAGTCATATTCTTTGTGAATCTACTTAGTTTATTTCGTATCGCTCATTTTCAGGAAAGCGAGGGATAATCTTACTGGGAGCAAAAGCATGTGCTGAAGTAAATATCTACAAACACAATCTGTATTTCTCACTACTTGTATTTCTCACCAATTGAGAACCCATCATTTCTGGCTCGTTGAAATACAGCTAAGTGATATTAAAACATGCTTCCAATATCTAAGAACAAAGTCTTTAATTTCTAATTGATGGTAGAAACTTTAGTAATAACTCTACTGAAAAAAGTAGTTTGTTTCAAAAGAGAAGTTGCACAAAACTGCTAATTACTCTGGACAACAGGCAGATTTTTAATGAGGTTCTAAGACACATAATTGAATGCAACAGCAATAAAACTAAAGAACACCTACACGTATACAGTTTTGTACTTCCCATCTTTTCCGGTACTTGAAATCATTACTTCATAAGTATACACATCTGGTATGTCATTCTTGTCAGCATCCTCTCTGGTGTCACTGGATGGAGGGGACCACATAAGCAGTGCTGTTCTTGCCTGGATGTCTGATACCTGTAGAAATACAATTTTGAGATCTCTGCCATTTAAATGCTATTGTACATAAATGCTGCTTTGTCACGGAGGACCAAATGAAAGAGAAGAAAATCAAATAGCACTACCATATCAGAGTATTTATACTGATCTAATAGCCACTAATTAGTTTTTTTAGATGAAATCAAACTGGAACTCAGAGAAATGTCATAAGAAAACTGCCATCCAAGGTGTAGGGCTGTATGCAAACAAATTTCTAAGTAACAAATGCCACCTAGTGGGCTACATAAAAATGACTGCATCATTTATGAAGCACAAGACATGGCAAGCAGATATTGTGAATCAGTCCTTTTATTAAATGGCAATGTTTCAGACTTTTTTTTTTAACATGATCAGTACTATGATTTTCTTAATACCTTCTTGTTGACTTGTTTTTCATATGAAATATATAGAAGCTCAGGAATCTCTCCAAAATGACTGGCATTACTGTAGCAGGTACACAAAGAAACTGCTTTGGGCATCTAATTATGACTGTGACAAGCAGACTCTCCCATTAGATTAGAACCTATATAGTTAACTACTCCAGCAAATGGGGTTTGATCAGGCTATTAATAGGGATACAAATACCTGAGGGTGTAATCTAGTACTCTGTTAGGGAACAGAGTAGTACAACATGTAACATACTTTGAGCCCAGGCCCTTGTGATGAAGGCATGCTCAGAAGGTCCATGCACATATACCTATACACACACATACACACACACATACATATGGGCAACATCCTGAAGAATTCCTGGGTGGTGCCTGCCTGCACTGCCCACCCTTTGCAGAAAGGCCTGGATAACAACAGTTGCTGTGCCAGAAATATGGGAAACACCTCCAACTCTCTGAGAAGCGTTCGCCTCAACAGACTCATGGTGCTAAAGGTGGCGACGCTCGGGTGGGTTACATGGTAACTGGGGAATCACAAAGAGGCTTCTGAAACAAAGAAGGGATCAGCTTCAAAGGTATAAAAGCAGCATGAAAGTTCATACCAGGGATAAAAGATGCTGGAATCGAACAGAGCAATGATCAAAACCTGGCCTGAGAGTGTGAGAAATTGCCCTGCCACCACTGCCACCTCCACCCAGGCCTGATGGATGCTGTGAGTAGATGTACCCCAACTGGTGTGACAGCAGTTTGGGGTGCAGCAGGCAGGGACACACAGCTCAGGTGGGTGCATGCCACCTGGTGGAGAGCTTTCTCAACGGCCTGTGGAGAAGTAGATTGTAGGGAACAACTTATTTTAGGGAATAATGCAGTTAACATGCAAAGCTAAAGCACCCATGTCTCCCAAAAGAGATGTGGGGTTAGGGGCACCCACATTCCCAGACGAATGGTGCTGCTTGAAACCCACACATGCTGCAAGGGGCTGGGGATGCTCATATTGCTGTAGGTGAGTGCATGGGTGTGTGCATGCAAATTTTTAGGATTCATTATAGAAGGAAGTCTAGGAATCTGTGGGTGCTTATTAATACTGCATGTCTGCTATTGTGGTAGAAATGTTCCACTGTCTGCTATTTCCAATTATTTCACAAGATAATTGAAAACACATTTCTAGTGTTCACATGACTAGTTTTACAATATGACTTTAATGTATATATATCTATTTTGTGAATAATTACTTTTGGAAATCTATTATCAGAGTATCAGACTCAAAATGCTATCTTCACAACAGGTGCTCTTACATTGCTATAATATACTGAACTCAAAACCTCAATGGGCCAACTTCAAGAATGAAGCAGAGAGCAGACGAGTCACTGATAACAGACAAACCGAAAGGAGAAAAATCAAACAAGATGAGCTTCTATGTCTTGGAAATAAGGTCACTTAGCCCTTTTATGCTAACAGGACTATACATCACATCCTGAAAGAGATCAAATGCTAATAAGATTTCCCACTGAAGTTCTTGGAAACACAATTTGAAGTTTGGTAGGAGAAATTCCACTATGATCTTGATGCGGTCAAAAACTACACTAACCAAAACCACCTCAGTGCAATTTTAGCATTTCTGAAAGTCTTTGGAGTTGTAGAAAGCCTCTGAGGTGCTAACAGCTCCCTCAGACAATCTTAAATCCCTCCCTTCTGGGTTGCTGAAAGTAGCAGGGGATACTGAAGGAAGTAAGTGTGGGTTCTTGGAGGACCTACTGTGCTCCAGGACTAGTAGGTCCACTGTAAGATGATCTATTCCTATGTTTAGCTACTTTAACAGTTGAATTTTTTTTTTCCTAATGGCCATGAAGTATCTCTCTTATTATCAGCTAAGCCTATTAGACCTAGCCACCATGGAGTTGAACATTAGATTCTCCCTTCTATTCTCCAGTTGTTTCTTATGTATTTGAAGAATGTTGGCATTTGTGTATCCCCTCACTTACCTGTATCTCTGATCATTCTCACCATTCTACTTATCTTGTGCTGTTTCATTACCTTAGTGCTTTGCCTAGAACTAAACATAAAGTCCCACCTAACACTTTACTAATGCCAAAATGGTTTATAGACTTGTCAGATTACATTTATCGTCATACATCTTAGCCCGTCTATCTTCTTTTACAGCAGAGAAGTAATGTAGTTGGCGTGAGTCAAAGGCGGCATTACATTTTATTGGAACATTACAAGATTAGAGGTTTCAACTGTTCAGAACAGAGAGAGCAGAAGAGTAGGAGGAAGACCAAAGACAATGTTACCGACTACAGAGTAACAGACAACTAACAGGACTTTGACTAGTAACATTAAAACCAGAGTATTAGTGGAAATCAGTATACACCAACAAGCCCCAACAGAGAACAGGGCGACATGTTCTTTAAGTCACTGACTGGATGAAAAATTGTTATCCCTAGTTACTCTCCCAAGTGCAATGTTTGTTGGTCAACTCACATAAGCCTTCCATAACATTTCTAAAATAATAGATGACAACTGTTAACACAGTAACTGTGTACAATGGAGCGGTATTATGTACCAAGCTAAAAAACAGTGACTACATAGGTTGTTCTGGTTGTTTTACTTTGTGTAAACAGAGTATATGACTAAAGAATATTATGAAGAGCTAAAGCTTTGCTGTGGCCAATTTGTCAAAGCTTAAAAGCAAGTCAGTGGAATCGAACATGATCAGAAATGCAAGGTGAGAAGTATTCACAGAAGCTGGGAGTTAAGCACATCCTTATGTTGCATAAAAATCTGTAATGTATAAAGACTATACAAATTCTCTATACATACATATGCACATATATGCATATGGAGAAAAGGAAGAAATATGTTAGCAAATAAGCTGCTATTGACCAGAATTTACAAGAGAAGTTAAAGGTTTCAACGAAACAGGAACAGCCAACAGGATGAAAGACAAAAGATATTAAAAACAACCAAAAAAAAAATCTGTCAAGAAAGTTCCAAATCAGGAACTGCTCAGTTATTGGTGGATGTAGAACATGGAGGAAAGAAAGAAGCATTTAACAGTTATTTCCATCCTGCATTTGCAGTGAGGCAGAAATCCTTAGCCTTCTTATGTAACCCTGCTGTTGGACTAGAAAATTTACAACCTACACCACAGTTACTGGGCCCAGTAGATGGTGCACAGTGAAACCAAGTCTTTGCAATAAACCAAGCGGTCAGGTTAAGATACTGATTTCCCACCCGTGACGTACACTCACGATAAACCAAGAACTTGCAAGAAGCCAAGCCTAAACTAGTAAAGCCCTGCTGAGGAGCACTGGGGAGTGAAATACTTACAGAACAAGTGTTAAGAGGCAGGTACCTGAGGGCCTACAAGAAGGTGCTCATGGGCAGAAAGAACAGAACAAGAGGTACAACACTTAGCTCTCTGGTGAGTAAAAATACTGGAACTAATGCCCAACCCTGTCCCTCATACATCTGAATCCCCTGAAGCTGCTACCTTCTTTGTTTCTGTACCCCCAGAGAATGTGGGAAGGGGACTGTGGGGGTCCCCAGAAATACAGCTTATATGTGAGGTGCGAGTAATGAGACAAAAAGAAGAGAGGCAAGTAGAGGTGGGATTGAGTAATATCAAGGTTTTTCTTCTGGACCTACACGCTATAAGATGTTACATATCTCATAAGACCTGGAACTTTTCAGTAAATTCACATATAGGTGTATGGGTATTTTCAACTATTCTCAGTTGCTAAAAAAAATAATAAAATCACAGCTGCAAGCACTGACAAGAGAGAATCAGAGAATGTAATTTAAGTCCTTTTCAACTAATTTCTAAAACATTTGGTACTGCTTTTCAGATTCAACTTCCAGCTAAGAGAATCATTCTTAAAGACGAGTCTAGGTCCAGCTATTTTCTTCCTCACAATACAATTAATAAAAGCAAAGTATTAAAAGGTGACAAATTGCTAAAATGAAGATTTCCTGTAAAAAACTCCTCTCTACTGTCTATATACATTATGGCAGTCTTAGATTACATCAGCATATAGTATTTTAACACAAAACTCCAGCTTCATGTAATGTAAACACATGACAATAGCTACCAATTGCTTAAGAAGCAATTATTCAATATTGTCCTTTTTCCTTGATGTTCAATAATATCCCAATACTTGACTTTTTTAACACTAGCCAAAGCTGTAATATGGAAAAGAATTTACTGAAGTTTCAGAAATTCCTGCCAGTTTTTAAGCACAAAACACTATCATATATTCAAAAACTTTCTGCAATATAATGAGGAAAGTAGTATTTTTGAAGAAAAAAGATTAAGATCAGAAGAATTCTTTATTCTGTGCCCTGACACATTCAGGAGTGGCTTTTTCAGAAAACTTGGCATTCCTTATTACTTTATGTGCTTATTCAAGCAGCTGCAATTGATTTTGGTTGCAACTATGAGCACTGTGTGCTTCTGCAAAGCAGAGTATAATACTTGAGTCTGGCCCTAGCACTGAGGAAGCTAAGAGGTGGGCTAATCTTCATTAGCACTTCAGCTTGCAAAAGTGAGTCTTCTCATTAACTACACATGCCATTGGGGTCAAACAAAAGCATGGTTTTAGCATGTGCAAACTGCATTGCATTCAGTGACACAAGGTACTTAACTGGTAAGCAAGGTGCATCAGGTTCTAAAAGCCCGCAAGCATATACAGAACATGCATGAACCACAAAACATTATGCCCTACAAAGGGATTTACATGCTACATAACCAACCCTCAAATTCTGAGTTCCTACTGCTTCTCCTTATTAAATACTCAGCCTTCTGCTCCATTTTTCGTTTTGTTTTTGCCTTTTCAGGTCCCCTTGTCTTCTCTTCTGCTTGCTTTGTTGTTCAGTTAATGAACATGACAATTGGTAGAGACTGCTCAAATGCTGAGAACTCACCACGGTACAATCTGCAGAACCCCTCCAATTTTACATCTGGGTACAGAAAGTTCAAGATCTCCCTAAGTAGAAGGGTCACCTGGTGGCAGTGCTGCATTACCAACTTAACACTGCCATGTAGGAAACGATATAGGCAAAAGTTTAAGAAAATGGGAACATGTTCATAAAAACAACTAATGGGAGTTTAGAGGCACCAAAGCTGATGTGCTCCATACTGCACAGAACTGAAAGAGATGTGTGAATGAAAGCACACCATGGATCCCACCACCTGATTTAGATGTGCATGCCCTGGACCTGAGCATTAAGGCATAGGTGAGCCCAGGACAGGTCACAGCCTTCAGCACTACTCTGGGCTTTCTGGAACAGGATATGGTGCAATGGACAATCTACCAGAAAGCACCTGTACAATCATCTGACCACCACCACAGCCAGTATCCAGTACTGCCTGTGCCAGCACTGAAGTTCAACCAGAAAACAGGGTGTATATGATCCATCAAGAGCAGCATCATGGCACAATTCCCAGAGTGAGTGCTTCAAGCAAAACATTAATCAAAAACCTGCAGGCATATTTCTGATAAGAACTATAAACAGAAGATGCGAAAATCACAATCTCCTGGTTCACTTGTGGGAGGGTGAGGAAATGTTTCCTTGGAGAAACTGTGGGAGGGTTGCTTCTGATGCTGCAAGGCCTAAGTAGGTAACACAAGTCTCTCTTTTTCTTAACATGTCACACCTCCCCAAGCCGTAACATCAGCTAGACTTCAACCCACCTACAGCCCTGACAGTCCCTTGCCTTTGCAAAGCACAAGCCTCTCCAAGTGCTGGCAGTTTGGCTTTCTGCCTTCTGTACACTGTCTAGTCTGTAGCAGACTCCTACTGCCTAAGCCTGTGATGTCTTCTGAGGTCTGCAAAGAGATCACTTGTAGGCACACAGGACATGATGTGGAGGGGAAATAGCATGTCTGCCTAAAAGGCATGGATGGTTGAGTATTGAGGGTGGAAGGAAGTGAAAGAAAACAAGACAGTATTGGCACTCTGTTGCTTTTTCATATATCATTAGCAACACAGCAGAAGACATCAACCGTTTGTTAATACTTCTTATACTTCTCACAGACTTACTTTGACCACCTCAGAAAGCTCAGCATTGTCGTTCCCCTTGGCAATGCAGCCACTGACTAGATGCCCCAGACTTGGATGGCATCCCCTATGCCCTGACCACTGGCACTCCATATACATCTAGAGAATTGATCCCCCTGCTTCTAGTCCGGATAGAAAGGATCATCCACATTCTCATGAAGTTAAGAAGGGCACAGCAGGCACTCATGATTTCAGGGCTGCTGAGAACGCTGTTGTCCAGCATGCCCCAGTGACAGCACTACCTTGCAGTAAGCTAATCTTGCAGCAAAATTAATTTCTGCATCCATTCCGATACAGTCTGTGGATAAAGTTGGCACGTACTCCCTTGTTGGTGGAGTTTGACTCTCATGACTCAGAGTCAAAAGGGGTCAAAGACACCAGTCCGTTTAGCTACTGATCCAGCCCTGATCCATTCTCAAAGCAGTTGTGCAGGTGTGTTTTGTACAGTGAATGGCAGAAACCATACAGAAAGAACAGTATGTTGCTGTATTAAAAGAAAAAAAAAAAAGGCTATTGTAAACTTGAACACAATGGACCAGCATTAGTACAAAATCTTTCCTGCTTCACTTTGAGAACAGAATTCTTCTAACAGTATTTTGATGTGTATTTTCCTGTTTGTATATATCTTATTTACATTTTATATATTTATAGATGTATATATTCATTTATATTTTTTGAATAGCAAATGACTCCCTGCAATTCTTTTTGGCATCATCCTACAGCAATCCTGGAGCCTTCAGATCCACTGCACAAATCTCCACTGCTTGATGTAACAGAGTGATAGCAGTAGGTGTTTGCTAACACCTGAAGAGACAAGATGCACAGCTGGGCAGAGAAACAACAGGCAGCAAAACAAAACCTCTGCTGGTAGGACTTTGCAGATACTTGCTGTCAGAAGACAGATGAGATGTGGGAAAGCTGGATTACATTCCAGGTCCTGGATAAAAGTCAGTGCTATCAGATGTAGACTTACATTCATTTCTTATAGCCATAACCCCTTCTGACCCCTTTTCTCCGGTTTCTCAAAGTCTGGTCCTAATCAACAGTTCTTCATTCCGGTCTGTATTCCTCATTTACTCCACCCCAGACTTCAGCCCTTTAGTCTCTCAAGAAAGTTCTGGTATCCTTACCTCACCAATCTTCACCTTTTTCACATGGTGTCAGTCTCTTGCTACCACTGTCCACTATGCTTACCACTCCAAGTTTTACCAACAAGACATTCAGACTCCTATCACCCTTTCATTATCACTCTGCTTGTAAAAATAACAAACAGCTTGCTTTTCAAGCTTTTCAAGAAACAATTCAGAAGCCCACTGCTGACAGCCACCTTCCTTGGAGAATTTTATGACTCTTTCATGGAGGTGTCAGAGATTCTTAAAGAGAAATCTGTCATAATTCTTGTTTACTTTTCAAATAAGGTTTTCCAAAACCTCACCAAATATCTCTCATGCCTAGAGACATCCAGCGTGTAAAATTGTTGCCTGAACAGTTAAAATTAAACAATGTTATAGGAAACTGAGAACAAATTTTATAGTAAGAGATGATGTTAAGCATCATCTTATGTTAAGCATCACCACTATGTTACTGGCAACGTTACAAGCTCTTTCTATATAGATATTTTTATAAATCTGTTAATATTGAGATTTCACAGTGGTCCAGAAGAGTTCCACATAATAAGTGTCAAGACAATTTTAGCTTCATAAATGTTAATATACTAAAAATTACCTTGGTCATTTACACTTCAGTGACTGTAAATTAAGTGAGTTTTCTTTAGTGAGGGAAGTTAAAGATCCTTTGAACTTGGAGAGAGAAAAGGAGGTCTAACTGTGTAAAATAGGAACAGGTACACTCTGATTCTATGGAAAGCTTTATTTACTTACCACTGGCTTGGCTATGTTAGAAAGAAGTGCTTCAAGTGCTTTTGTTTCTTCATCCTTTTCTTAAAAAACAAAATCGAAACAAACAAGAAGTACCCATGAATATTGTTCAGTGACTTTAGAGTGGAATAGCTATTCAAATTCAACAACTGCATGTAGACTAAAGTATTTCTAAAACAGAACACCATGCCACTTGTATTCATCTAGGGCAACATAAAACCAAAAACACTCCCAAAGAAGTTGCTTTCTGTCCTATGATCTATGGAACACAGAAAGCCTGATTATATTTTACTAATGTATAACTTTAAACGAACTACTGCTGTGGAGAACTTAAGCTCTTGGCTGAGATAGTTCCTATAGATTTCTTTTTGGATGCAGATGCAGGCAAGTTATAGTAGTTTAAATATGTTATTGCACATCAGCTGGAAGACAATTGGTACCACTGTTGGCCTCCCTCAAGTGCAAGGGCAAACCTCAGTTTAGTCTTCAGTTACATGTCAGGGAAAGAATCTAGGGTGTTTTGTTTCAGCTGGAGGTACAGCTGAGCTTTATAAAGCACTAAAAGTTTATCAAAAGTGGTTTATGTGCTTTCTCCACCACAATATTAAAATTTTATTTTCTCAATAGTCTAAGTGAATAGGCTAGTCTGTTTTGGAGGTGTGGCCAAGCATTTTTAATTCACTGCCTTAAACTAAAACATAAAATAGAAGAAAAACCTAGCCTGACAAAATTCTTTAAAAAACCAAACAGGACAAATGAAACTAATTAAAAGCATTTCTGACTTCTGTTTGTTATTACAAATCTAAGTCACAGTACATAATTTTTCCAATGTCTCTTGAATTAAATAATTTTGAAAAGTGGACTTCAGCATTTTTCATATAAAATGTGCCTAAGGAACCATTAACATAATTTTTGTAACTTATGTAAGCAACACTACATTTTATCACCTGTGCCTTGTTAAAGTTAGCTCACAGATTAATACCAACTAACAGAAAGGAAACAGAAGCCAAGACAAATGCCACTCTAGAAGTATAGTGACAAGTCTTCTAGTTTGGAGGAGTAATAGTTCCCAACTTCTGAATTCAGGTTGTATCTCAAAGGTATCCCTTGGTACTAAATTTTCAGAGGGTACCATCTACATGATTTTAAACAGCTCTTGTAGGTTGAGATTTCCTGGTCTTGGTTAGACATACTTTTCTTCACATTCCTTTTGGTTTACAGCAATTGAATATACAGTGGCACTAAATAATCACTTCAAAGCAAACTTTAGAGTGTTGAGAAAATCATAGTATATTACCCTCATCATCTACATAGAGACTTGCATGTCAGCACCTTTGTTCTCTTAGGCTCATTGTTCCAATGTGATGAGTAGGCTGATGGCTCTTACCTCCATTCTGTGTAAGTCAGGGCAGTTATGGGCTACTACTCAACTCCAAGATTGTCAAAGTCTAGTGTTCTATCTACAAATGCTATGCTCAGCCAGACACTAGACTTGCATAATATATATATATTATCTTTGTTAACACTTACCTTCTACTTCTGCCTCTGTCTGAGAATTGCTTTTTCCTTTACCCAAAGACTTGCTTTTGGTAGAACCTGTGCTTATACCAGCTGCATCCTGTCCTTTTGTAAGTCCATTATGTTCACTTGTAGGAGATGAACATTTCTGAGGAGACGATGGAGGACTATTTAACTTATCCTTCTGAGTTCCATGTCGATCTTTTAATTTTTTTTGTAACCTTTCATATGTTTTACTAGACCTTTCATCTCTAAAGTTGGATCTTCCATGACCAGACAAAGTATCTAAAGGAAAGTAAAGAAAAAAAATTTAAATAATCATTAAGAAAAGAATATAATTAACAATCTATTTAAAAATGCTATGTGCATTAAGTGTGCACTTGTGTGTAAAATTACATCTCTGCTCCTATTGTAAAACTGAAGTGTCCAGCAGGTAAACTGATATACACTAACTGGACATTAATGACATATTAGGGAAGAAAGTGCAATCTTTCCTTGGTACACCTTTTTTCTACTTAAAAATTATTCTTAAAATGTTTCTATAATCTTCCTTGAGCTGTAAGGTACAGGATAAAGCCAACACGTAAAAAACGTGCTACTTTATTACATGGGAGGAGGTTTGCTCTAACACTGAATAAAAAAATACAGAAGTTTTAAGTTTTGGAATGCAATGAGAGCTCTTAATGGTGCTTCAGAGGAAATCTACAGGGAAAAGTCCCACAAAAGCATAGGGCAACTGAAAGACACTAAAGGACTGAAGATAGTATGGCTATGTCTTGTAAGAACATTATGCAGTAATCTGAGGCATTACTGCAGTATCACCGAAGTCCCATCTCCAAGTCAAAATGTGGCTTTGGAAAAAAGTCATGAAAAATGTAATGAAAAAAAAATAAACTGCAGATTGGTGAACTTTTCTGTCCAATTCTAATATTTTTATCCATTTCACCTTCAGGCTTATGTCCTGGTTTCAAGTAGAATAGTTAATTTTATTCCTCGTAGCTGGTATAGTGCTGTGGTTTTGATTTAGTACGAGAATAATGTTGATAACACACTGATGTTTTAGTTGTTGCTGAGTAGTCAAGGACTACTAAGTCAAGGACTTTTCAGTTTCCCATGCTCTGCCAGCGAGGAGATGCACAAGATGCTGTGAGGGAGCATAACCAGTACAGCTGACCCAAACTGGCCAAAGGGGATATTCCATACGACATGATGACATGCTCAGTATACAAACTGGGAGGGAGTTGGCCGAGGGGACGGGTGACCAATGCTTGAGGATGGGCTGGGCATCAGTCAGAGGGCAGTGAGCAATTGCACTGTACATCACTTGCTTTGTATGCATATATTAATTATTATTCTCTCTACCTTTGCTCTCCTATTAAATTGTCTTTATCTCAACCCATGAGTTTCACTTTTTTTTCCCCACATTCTCCTCCCCACCCCACTGCAGGGCAGCGGGGACACAGTGAGCGAGTGGCCGTGAGTGGTGTTTAGCTGTAGGCTGGGTTTAAACCACGACAGCTTAGAACCAGATTACTGACTCATCACTTTAAAACAGTGCACCACACGGCACCAACTCTTTCCTCAGTGTAACCTGATCTATGATAAATGATGAAAGTGTTGAAAAAAATACATCTTTCAAAACCAGCATAGAATTTGTTCATTTTCAGGTAAGTTGGATCACTCAGTCTGAAGAATGAAATTAATTATTCCTTATGTGCAAGGAAGTATAGAAAACAAGATTAAATAAAGAATTCATTGCAAGACGGACAAAATCACAAAATCAGAGCACTTTTCAGTTTCTGTTTTTATAGGTCAGCTTAATTCCTGGAAAATTTGACAGAGGACTACTAGACAAGCTGTGACAATTTAGAAATTTGATTTTCACTACTATTATAGACTTAAATGCTCTTATTAGAGAACTACCACACTCTAAGTTCTTCTGTTCCCACCCCTCCCCCCTTAAATCCAGGTTGCTCATATAGGAGCCTAACTGACCTCTGAAAACCATAGCTAAAGTCAGTGGTCCAGAATTAAATATGAAATCTGTTGAAAATATGTAACAAATCAAAGCATCCCTAGTCCTCTAATTCCCTAAATCCAAGGGCATTTTCCATATATAATTAAAACAAAGCAAAACCAATGAATCCCACTTTATCATTTTTTTGTTACATTAGTGATTTAGCACACTATCACTGAATTCATATTTAAAGGGATATAACCTAGCAGCAGAAATCTAAAAAATATTATTCCACTCTGAATTATTATATTATTATTTTATGCATTTAATTATCATATTCCAATCTCTTAATTTAGCAAACTAAAAGAAAACAAATGCCATCTCCAGGAAACCAAGAAATTAATAAAAATATAAATAAGCACCCAAAGAGCATCTAATTATGTACTGTTATCAAAGTAGTGCAAGAAAGAAATAAAGTACAGCTTAAGAATACACAAACACTAAGAATTTCAGCAAGATCAAGACATCACTATATTCTTAGCCAATGACTTTTTAAGCACTTTGACAGCATAGAGGACATGTTTAGATGATTTTAGTAGTAGCACAGAACACTGAGAATCTACATATCTACAGAGACGTGACAAAGCTGTCCTTAATCTTTCCTCCCATAGCTTCTAGCTTCTTTCTCTAAAAAAGGAACCTGGCACCGCTCTCTGAAAGTCTTCCAAGGTCAGCACCTGCTTTACAGCAGAAGTTTATCTGAAGAAAACCAAGTCTACCATAATGTAAATATTAGTCTAAGAACCCAACCCCTGAGTTAGCAGATACATATGCTTTGCCACTAAACAGCATTAAAGGCAGATGTCAATAGCACTGCCAAAGACAACTTCAACTACAGTATTAAGTTTAGGTTGGTGGCACCTGATTACTCAAGTTGGTCCTCAATACTAAATGCATACAGTTTTATGAAAAATAGCAATCTTTTTTTTCATAATCAATACTAAAAACTCCTGTTTCATGCTTCAAACAGGATACCCACAAGACATGAGATCTCAGAACAGTGCTCAGGTATAGGTTTAAATGTTTAATCTTAGGGAAAGACATCAACTGAATCACTACAACCGCTTCCCACATTGCTTTCCTGGGCAAACCTATAACTGATACACATAAGAAATAACCTGTATTTTTAATGGATCAGTGAACAGACAAGTCAAATTAACGAAAAGAACTTCTTCTAGAATAATAAGCTTCAGTAAAAACAAGAATGGTATCCTCTCAAAACTTTTGTGTATTGCTTCCACTCAAGCTATAAAGAACTTCCTCGATAAAGCCCATACATCAGCGTAACAGATGCTAGAAACGAGTAGAGTATTATTTCCTTTGACAGAACTTGCAATATTCCACAAGCTACTTACCCATGTCGCCATATACTTGTGAGGTGTGGTACTGTGGAATGTACTGTGTTGCCATGTCACCGGCTCCGGTCACAGGTGAATACATATGACGTGGTGGAGGGGGTATCATGGCTGGAAGAGGAAGGAAGCCAGGCAGTGGGGGATGCGGAGGCCTGTGTATCACTGCATGACCACCAGGATGAAATTCTGGAGCCTGGGGGACCACCACAACCCTTCGAACACCGTTATCCTCAATAACCTGTACAGGTAGAGACAGCACACACCGAAAAAGAGAAATGCTTAGTAACAAGCAAAAGAATTAATGTGTTTGGAATGACAGACTGAAATGTATGTCTCTATAGTTACTTAAACAAAGCTAGTTGTGATAAAACCCTTAAATTTGAGGAAAGAAAAATATGAGAGTCCAAGAAAAACCAGGACTATTAAAGGGCAATTTCTGTTCTTTTTAAGTGTATTAACTGCAGTAATGCCAATAATTTCTCAATGTGATGAGGAAAAATACTGTTAAAAAAATCTGACTGTAACAACATCTTATAAACAACCGGGTATATTGACAGCATGAGCCTAACTTCGCCCCCAGGGGTCCTGTCTCCACTACACTGATCATGTGGGTGGTTCTACAATACAACAACTAGATTGCTCCCTAGAAGTGATTTGGTGGGTGTAGGGGTCAGGTGGAGAGCAGGCACAAATTACTGAAGCAAAAAATCCTCTTCACTAAACAAGGGTCAGTCGTCAACTGGACCAGAAACAGGGGTCCCTCCCTGAAGCGTATCTCAGTCAGGGTAGACTGCCATCGTGACCCTCTCTAGATGTTTGTCTGACTAATGTTAAATTCACAAAAATACATGACTGTTGGTAATATCTAGAGATAATCTTGACATAGTTTACCTTGTACGTATCATGGTGTCAATAACTTTAGTGTATGGAAAGCTAATGAATAAATTGTTCTCCACTTTCTAGTAAAATAATGCCACAGCAGGGACTGCAATCTAAGTTCTTGGATGAAACCTCCAGAAAAGGGGGAGAATAAGAAAGGAATATCGAATATTATGACTATATTCAAAAGCAGGGGACAAGGCACCCTGTGACTTAAGTTTTCACTGACCTTTGAAAAAAGGTGGGGACACGAACACATACACCAATGAGTAACTTGGTGCAACGGCAGATCAATACATCAAAGCACTTAGTGCTAAGCTGCTTTCAACTCCACTGTTTAAGCTTATGGGTATTATGCTTGGCTTGATTTAGTCCCATGCCCTGGTGTGAATACTTCCATCAAGTCCATATTAGGGAGCTGCTTGGAGGATCAATCACTGGTTTTACTGCGTCTCCATTAGGGGTTAGTCTGCATCTGGTTAGTCTACTTCTGGAACACAGCTTCTGCTTTTGTTTTCTCTGACAGACATCTAATTTGTACACCCCAAAACTGTCCTAGCTAAACCAATGCAAGTAAGTGAGGTTGGACTAGGAAATTATTTCAAAACTTCACTGTTCTGAGAAAGACAGTTATGTAGACATGGCTGTATGCTTCCAGTGTAATGGCAGAATGAAGATCTCTATGCATATGCAGTAACATTCAGAAGACATAAAAGTATGTACACAGCAGAGCTGATTCCACCTTACTTAAAAAAATAGAGAGCTGGAAATTAATATAAATGGCCTAAGTGAACACAACTGTAAAATACATACATACCGTGTGACTTTAAAAAATGGGCTGACTCTTTTCAGTATACAAAAATTGTCCTTTATTGGGAAAGAGTAATTCCACTAAAGACAACAGCCTTCATATCTGTGCAACCACAGCAGTGTGGCATCTAAAGGCAGGATATATACACAGCAGTAAATATGACTAGAACTTCTGCTGTCCAATAAAATTCTCCAAACACTGAAACATAGCTTTAATTATTTAAGTCCTTTTTGCTTACACAAAAAAACTTGCAATTTATCATGATTTTACGAGCAGATTCAGATTACAGAAGAGCAGCTTCCATAAAACAACCCAAACCAACAGGCTGCTTAGTTTATAATTTATTTGTTTTCTTGGGTCTACTAACAGCCTAAGTAACTCAGAAATAGATAACCGATTCATGGCAATAGGAACCTTAAGTTTAATAGTGTAAAATGAAGAGTTTGACAAGTCTTTAACTGTGTCTCTAAATCAAACATCAACTCAACGGTAAGCCTCTACCAGGCAACAACACACATAAAAACCCTTCAAGAAGCACTAAGTGCACCATGTCAAGTATATCATCTTAAGTTAAAAAATAAACAAGTCATCTATTATCCTAATTGTGCTAGCAAAACAGTTCCGGCATAGGCCTGTTTGGTTAAGTGAACTAACCAAACATCACTGGAAAACTCACTACAGACAGCTTGAAGAAGATGAATAAAGATTATATGGAGAAGGTTCCTGGTAGACCTTATAGCAGCTTTCCAGTACCTAAGCAGGGCCCACAGCAAGGATGGGGAGGGACTCTTTATCAGGGACTGTAGAACGGTAACGGTTTTAAACTAGCAGGGGGTAGATTTAGATTAGATATAAGGAAGAAATTCTTTACTGTGAGGGTGGTGAGACACTGGGACAGGCTGCCCTGAGAAGCTGTGGATGCCTCATCCATGGAAGTGTTCAAGGCCAGGCCGGATGGGGCTTTCTCAATCTGTTCCAGTGAAAGGGGGGTCGGAACAAGATGATCTTTAAGGTCCCTTCCAATCCAAACCATTCTACGATCTTTGTTTTCTTTCAGAGTTTTAGAACTACAGTCCCAAAAGGAGAGAAAGGGAGAAGTAAATCAACTTAGGAGTCGCTTCTTGTTTATGTGATATGAGAAAAATAAATATGCTCTATTCTATAGTTACCCCCAACTTCCAACAGAGGACAGTATGCTGTATCACTGCACAACAGGAATTGAAGCAAGCAGAGGCATAACAAAACTAAATGAAAACGGATAGACAAAAGATGGCTATGCTGAAGTTGTTCTTCAGGCTGACGGTTTTAGACATTTAGCTGGTTTCCATTTTCTCAAAATCTGAAGTTCCTGATATTTAAAAATATACTATACCTGAAGAAACCATGTAAGTTACTTTGCTGGGACTGCATTAAATCTGAGATAACTTAGCTCAATAGTGTTAGACTTTCCTATCTGCAAGACCACTATCAAACCTTCCAGCTTGTAACAGGAATTCCATCATAAACCACAACTGCTGGTATGTTTTGTTAGCAGTAAATACTTCAGAAGCCCTACAAACTACAGATTTTCCTGTGCTGTGATACTTCTACTCAGATGAAAACAGACATGAGCTCATTCTACCTGTTCTCTGAGCTGGACAGATGTGAGGCACCTTCAATTCCAGAGAGCTGCGTTGGCACAACACTTCTTGCACTAACAAGCTCCAGTGAAAGGCTAATGAGCAAGGCCAAGTCCTGCAGCCTGTCCGCTGCAAGCTGTCCTCAAAGGAAGGATAAGTGAATTCCATATAGATCACTCAGACTGTCACAGGCCACACAACTTTTTAAACATTAAGTACTTCATCAACTGAAATTAAGTATGGTAAAATTTCACAGTTCAGTAACCTCAAAAAATATTTCCAGCTCTTAAAAAATGAATTCTATCAGGAATCACAACTTTTTACTATGACCTAAGGATAAATGGACTTTCATGATTATTTTTAATTCACGTTTCTTCTGCCTGTTTGGGAACACAACTATGAAGGACACATAATCAACTTACCAGCTAACTTTCAATACATGAAAGGTAAAACCATGGACATGCCAGGTATTAGACTGCCTAACCTAGCTCTCTTTGGCTACATGACAATTTTTATGCAGTTCAGATAATTAGTCCAACATCTGCTGGACACTGTGGGTTTTTTGATTGCATTTTACGTGTTGTACTCTATTCTGAGTGTACACCATGGGGTGCATGGTGAGTCAGAGGTAGACTGCTCACAACAACAGAACATCATGAGAAAGACATACATTATGGAGAGTGGTATTCATCTGCTCTAACTTCCAAAACTGACCTACTGACCCCTGGGCTTGTTTTATAGTTGAGGGAAAGAAAGAGACACCATCTAAAAAGCCACACATCTCATTATAATACAAGTGTCCAAAATAGCCGAAAGGAATCATCCTTTTAATCTGCTTCAAAGAACGTCCAGGTTAAGTAGCTCACATTTAATTTCAAGGCACCTAAATTAGGAATCACACAGCAATGAGAAAATCAGAGCCCTGTTTTAAGATAAGCTGTGGAAACATGTATTATATGACAATTTATCCCCAATGGACAGCTGACATTTTTTCTACGTTGTTTGCTACACTTTTTCTAATTGATCTGGTTTACTCCTTACCTGCAGGTAGCTTCCCAACATGAACTATGTATATACATAAAATTATATTGGTGCCAAGAGAAAACATTCACTAACCCAGAATTCAGGTCCTGCAAAATGAGCTGTCTGGGTCATGATTGTATTTTATGTTCAGATGGCACTGAGTACATTAGGATCCTGAATTCAACAAGGAACTGCGCTTGTTATTGTAATGTAAGTAGTTAATATATAACTAAACAAGCACATATACATCATGACAAGTCTCCTATCACCAAGATACTACAGGACATTTCCCCTTATTTACTTGTTTGACCAATTTATTGAATTAGCTATTCAGGTTCTACTCACTTGTAACTTGCACGAAAAGAAATAAAGTAAGAATCAAATGAAGAGACATACCTGTGGGGCATATCCAGGAGGCACATAAATAGTAGGCACTGAACCATTTGGGGACATCATTGGAACCTGAGCAGGACCTGAATGGGTTACAGAAATACTCAGTACAGCAGCATTTAAAGTTCAAAGAACATACTGAACTGCAAAGTCTCTGTGAAAAATATACAAGATAACATGGATAAACAAAGGCAATGAACTGTACAGATAAAATTATAGCACAGGACACTCTTAGAAACTTAAGAAACAGAAAAAAAAAGCAAAACACAGAAACAAAATTTAAAAAAATTTCACCAGCGGATATTTCTCCCCTTTTCTGTCAGTAAGCTCATAGAATAGCTTATGTCAAAACTTCTTGACAGGTGGCAAGTCAACAGAAGTGTCCCAAGATGAAAAGACAACAGATGTGACTTATTTAAAACAGAAACAAAACAAAACAAAAAAGTATTTGAAACAAACTGCTGAAACCAGATAGCATACACCATTAAGAGCTGTAAAGAAAATTACTTACAAAATTGCTGCTCTGTTACTATGGTCTTATCACCTAAAGTGGTCTCAGTACTAGAGGAGTGGGAGATGGCAAACAGGATACTAAGTTAAGGTCTCAGGGGAAGGCCAATGTATTACAAACCAGTAAGTCTACTCTTACTAATGGGAAAAGTTGTGATATGGTGATGATCCTTGTACTGTGCAAACTGGAAAGAACAGAGTTCACAGACACTTAGATAAATATGACACAATGGGGAGGTGTTAAGGTGGCACTTGTAGATAAAGTACTGCCTGGAAAATGTGATACCTTCAAAGAGCACAGGGATGCTGTGACATACTTGGATTTTCAAAAGCTTTTGATAATCTCTCTCAAAGACTCTTAAAGAAGTAATACTGCCTTTGGTTAAACTGGGAAAAGGGCTTCTCATGAATAACTAGCTGGCTTAAGAACAGGAAACAAAGAGAAGAAGTAATTGATCAGCTTTCAAAGTGCCTGGGGTGACCAAAGGAGTCCCACAGGCACGCAAAGAAGAACCTGTTCCATGTATTAACAAACCTGGAAAAAGAGATGAACAGCAAGGTGATGAATATTTGGTATGCTCTCAGAGAGCTGCAAAGGATCTCACAGTGCTCAATAAGCAGAAGAAAGTATTGATACATGCAAAGCAATACACCTGGATGAAACCAGAAGTATTTATTTGCAGTGGTAAGCCATAAATTAGCTGTAAAAAAACAGACTACGGAGTTACTACATATATTTTTAAGTTGTTCAGTGGCATTCACAGAAAGAACAAGAACACTAAAAATCATTATTAACAGAACAGAGAACAAGCAGAAAACATTATTATACTATGCTCTAAATTCACGTGTTACCTCAATATCTTGAGCGCTATGTGCAAGGTCACACACTTTCAAAAACAAACACACAGAACTAGAAAAGGACAAAAGAAAAAAAAAAAAGAAAAAGAGACGTTTACAGTAGCTTTCTACCTGTTTATCAGGAAAGATTGGAGCCTTGAAGATGATTAAAATGTAAAAGGACTAGCAGCAGAGGAATAGCAAAAGATCTATTAAAAAACCCCATAAACTGCCTAAAAATTGGAAGATAGATCATTTACAGTTTCTCATGTGCAAGAACCAGAGATATTAAATTAAATCGCTATGTAAATGGTTTAAAACAAATAAAGGAATTTCTCATGAAAGGTACAGCTAAATTGTGTAACTCCTTGCTTCAAGACCATTGTGGAAACTAAAGGCTAGGTTCAGAAGAAATTGAACAAATTGAGAGAGGTAATCTGTTAAGAGCTGTAAAAAATACAAGTATTACTTTTGGTTCAGGAAGCTAAGAAAGTTATATGCTCTCCCCTTTAGTATTTGACACTGGCCTCTATCAGAAAAAGCACACCGATGCAAGCTTCAAGAGGGATTGCCTACAGACACCCTTACGTTCTTGTGTTTAGAATACACAAGACAACAATTGCTGAAGTTTCAGTTTTTCTTTAATAATTAAACACAATATCGTCTGACCAGGTCCTATGCCAAGTGCATAGGGTTGAGATTCAGTCACTCCAAGCCACATTCTCCAAATTTCCAATTCAGTGTAGTAAGGCTAACAAAAACACTGATCCAACTCTTAGTGAAGTTTCAATAATACTTCTGAAAGGGTGTTCATAGTTCCGCAGAAATGCTTTATAAACTCAGTTAAGATCTGCAAATGGAAAATACTAAGTAAATGCAAAGTATGGTATATAAGATTAGCATACCTCATTCTGATAAGTGTGAACTCGACAGAAAAATAAAGATAACTATGTGCCAATGCTAAGAGCAGGGAAAAGAAACAAAAAGCAATCTTTTAAAAAGCACCACGTAATTCAACTTGATTACACATGCTATATAGACTTCTTCAGAATAAGATATAGAAGTTTTGAAATGTATTACCTAAAAAGAATCACAGCTTTATTATTGGTTAAGTGTTAACCAGCAGCTGGGGGAGAAGGGAAAGAGACTCTTAAAGAGCACGGTCTTAATTGAAAGATTAACTGAACTAAGTAACAGCAAAAATATAAGGACTACAGGACTAAAGGACTATAAGGACTAAATTATATCTTTTTACTCAGCTGAAGCTCAAAAACATTTCAGTGGAAGTTTGATTCAAGAAAATATAGATATATTCAGGAGAATGTAGATATATTTTTCTAAAAAGACATGAAAGTGAAATGAAAAGCAGCAAAAGAGAAGCTGAAAAAGTGCTTTAAAGTGTTAGCTTACAGTAAATTCAAAATGTAAACAGTAATGGAAGCATAATTATCATAAGTTGCAATTCAAACAAATAATTGTTTCAACTCTTACAAGAGGGTGGTTTTTACACAACTTGCATCTTGTACTGCTTACTTATAGTTTTTCCATCATGAATACAAGACTGACACTTTTATTAAACTCACAATTTTAAATTATGTGTTTCCAGTAAATTGAGAATTAAGACCACAGTTACTTGA
Source organism: Gallinago undulata (assembly GCA_026546715.1). Classification (NCBI taxonomy): domain Eukaryota; kingdom Metazoa; phylum Chordata; class Aves; order Charadriiformes; family Scolopacidae; genus Gallinago; species Gallinago undulata. The sequence goes on along the minus strand of JAOTQQ010000001.1, from coordinate 177,012,078 downwards.
ACTTTTTACAGCAAACTCAGTGTTTTCAGGGGATGAAGGATCCCTAACGTGAACAGCCTGTTTCTTTGTGAACTGGTGGCTAGTGTGTTTGGTTTTTCTGTTTTGTTTTGCTTTAAACATCTAAAGAATATTGTTTAACAATCTTTTGAAAGCTCGCTTATTTAATGCTTTAATCTCTCTGACAAACAAACAAAAAAACCCTGTTATCACCAACCAAGTACAAAGGTTGATGCGCAAAGCCATTTTCAGTACACCCATAATCTAGCAACACAAAAATAAAGACATAAAGGCAATGTATGAACCTAAAAAATTATTGCAGTGTTAGACAGAGTCAAATTAGTAGTTTGAAAATTTGCATCCCATCTTTAGCAATTGACAGTTCCAGAACTAATGAAAATATATTTTTAATATTCAAGATGTTAAGGGTGAACTCTAATTTACTTGATTAGATTTCCAAGTGGCTGTGGAATGAAGTTAGTTTGCAGAGGAACATTCATGAAAATGGAAAGCATAGGAAAAAAAGTTGGCACTTTATATACTTTAATGAACATAAGGTTTTCACAGTGAAATTACTGATTTCTTGACAGAAAACATATTACTACCTGCAAAAACTAAAAAAGCTTTCTCCTACCTAAAGATAAAATGCTAATATGCTATAAACCAAATGAATATATTTTTCCTTTTAAAAACAACTAATGTGAAGATCTTGGCTCTACTTCGGTGAAACACACTGCAAGAGGAACTTTCATGCTTTTGGACATCAGTTAGGCTGATGCATGACAAAACCAATGTGTTTTACCATGAGGTGAGACTGACTACGAAGTACCATCAAACAGCAGTATCAGGAATTCACGTTAAGCGTGAATCTAATTTTTTATATTGCACATAAATTGAATTGGCTTTCTCCAAATCACTACATTATGAAAGTTGACAACTTGACTGCTGTAGGAGGTCTCAAATCTTTCAAGTATACAGGCTCTCTCACCTTGAAGTGGAAGAGTATTGTGGGAGACAAAACATCTAGCTGTGTTTCATACTTTATTCTTGAAAAATGGCTCAGGCACAGTAAAGGCTTGTTCAGTTCTCTGCTCCAAGAACCGAAGAAACAGATGTTTCACCACACTCTCAGTTTATTGTTGTCCTGCAATTTGCTATTTCACGACTATAAAAGGGAAAACTGCATCTATGGAAGTGTCTATGAAACAAAGTGTCTATGGAAGCATTTCATTCTAAGTTTAAAAATAAAAAATCAAGCTGCCTATCGAAGATGACATAAAACTTGGAATACGTGTCCTTAAACAGGAAAGACATAAAAAAAAAAAAATCCCAACAACGGGAGGAATACCTTCCCCCGGGCTCCAGCAGCAGCAGGTGAATTCTCCAACACGCCTATTTGAGCAGACTGTAAAAACCTCACTATGCTCATTACGGCTACCATAAACACGCAGCTCAATTAAGCGCCGTGTAATCGCTGGGATCGCGACGAACCGATGTAAACACAGTAACTCCTGACAACATGAGGAAACCGCCACCGCCTCCCTAACAGATACGTGATTTCCTTCTATTTTAACCACTAAGCATCGCTGCGTGTCAAGCCGCAGAGAGGAGCTCACCCACCGCTCCCCGCCCGGGAGCCGATGCTCTTCCGGGGCAGTCGCCGCCCATCGCCCCGCTCTTATAAAACCTGGGCTCGCCATGGCCTCCCAGCCCGCAGCCCCACCGCTCCCTTCGCCCTGCCTGGGCCACCGCACCTCGCCCCCGAGCCGGGCGACCCGCCCCTCCCCCAACCCCCCCCGCTCATCACCGACCGCGGGGGTTAGCGGCGCTCGGATTCCCCCCGCATTTTATTTCCAGCCACCGCAGCTCTTCCTCCATCCGCCGCGGTGCCGCGCCCCGCGGTTGCCTTGCACCGGGGAGACCTTACCGCTCATTTCGGGCTGGGCAGCGGGCCGGGGCCGGGGCCGAGCGGCTGCTGGCCGGCAGGCGGGGCGGAGGCAGCTCCCTCAGGTGCGCGGCTGCCCGCTCCGCTCCGCGCCGTTCCGCTCCGCCCCGCGGCCCGCTCCGCCCTGCCCGGGCCTGGCCGCGGCGGAGACGCGGGCCTAGCGCACCCCTGGGCACAACGCGGTCCCTGGGCATCAAGGAGCGGGCAGGGAGGGTTTTGAGGGGGCGACATCCCCGGCGAGGGTGGCTTCCTTCGCCATCCCGCAGGAGCGCCGCTCTGGCCGTGACTGGAGCCTACCGCTCGTCATTGGCTGGTGCCACCCAAGTTCTTTAGCGGAAAGCTTTTACGTTAATTAGCATAATTAAGTTCTAAAGGATTACTTCAGCCCCCATCCTTCCGTAGGCTTTACCTCTAGCTGAGCTGCTAAACAGTTTACACCTAAGGAAGGAGGCAACGCAGATGCAGCTCTGGTTGCAAACGCACACTTTTCTGGCATGGCGTTTAGAAAAGCTGCAGTGACTTTGACACTAATCTGTGTGGATACTGCGGCTCATGAACACGGCTATACTTAGCATTAGTCTAATGTGAACGGCGATGAATCACTGCTATCCCCAGGAGGGAATGGCATTCGGGATTTACTGCAGCACATTAGGTTAACTATGGCTCTATAACCGAACACCCACACTTTGACATCACGCCGGCGATGATATGCATCGCTGACGCAAGCGCTGACAGGATCAAACACAAAGGCCACGGCAACTGAAACAATAGAGCGCGGGGCTGACGTAGCAGCACACCCCTCCAACACGGACGGGCTGCAGTAAATCAATAGTCCCAGATGCCACAAATAGTTGCAACGCTCATGTCTTTTACATAATGGCTGAGACTTCAAAAGTTTTATTTCGGGCTCCCAGCAGCTACAATTAATTACAAAAAACCAGTAACAACAACCACCGCACCAATTGGTCTACATTTGTCTTCCAAGCTGCGCCTGGAAAATATTGCCAAATTAGTACTTTAGGTTAACAGGCACTAAAATAATAATAATAAAAAAAAATGTCAAAAAGAACCAGCAGCTTTGCATTTATTGGGTGCAACATAATCAAGGCGAGTAATAAGAAAGAAGAAAAGCAAACACAGAACTTACTGCTAGGCCTGAGCTGGGGAAGAAGCACAAGAAGGAACAGTGAGACACTGCAAGGACACAGGCGATCAGAAGACTTCAGTTTGCAAGGCTGTCAATTTAACGTATTCCTTATGCTCTAAATTCATCCTGACAAAACAATCCCTTCCCCCATCCATCTGTCTACTTTTGCCATCAAGGCTGGGGAACAGCAGCTGACAAAGCAGCATCATCAATTTAAATACATTATTTGGCTACAAAAATCTATCAGTAGACTGCAGGCTGGCAAATGCAAGGGAAAACTGAAGGTAAAACAGTCACATAGTTCCTTTCAAAAGGGGAAAAAAGCATCAGTTTCCTCCACAGAGACTTTGGAATAATGGATAAAAGAGCAGAAAGCTATGAAGCCTAACTACAGTATTTCTAAAGATTACATCCTAATGAGATCCTGATCTTTCCCATGAAACCATACATATGCATTCAAGGGGAAAAAAAAAAAAAAAGATGTGAAGTCTCTTCTCAGACAAAGTGGAGGGATGACAGGTTCCTATAGCACTTTATCATTACTACAGCTATCAGTTTTCTTTTATAATGGCCTCACCTACGTTCAAAGGAAAAAGGTGACAATGGTTTCTATGTTTATATGTTAAATGTACTTTCAATTTCACTTGTTTCTAAACAATGACCATTGTGCAATTTTGTGATTTAAAAAGACTACAACCCCACATCTTAGAGCAGCTTCACCAACATGAGAAGTTAAACTTGGGAGCTTGCAGAAGGATGATTTTAGTCTGTTGAGATAGATTAAAACACGTGTTGTTGAAGTTTCTCAAGAAGCAATTGTGTGGCACAGTGATCAACTCTATCCTGCTTTGTTAACAAAAAGTATCAATGAATCAAAGAATGGAGGAATACAACACAGACTTTCTACTCTGCAACAGAGATTGTTGCATTGCTCCATTTTGTTTGCTGTTTTAACTTTAGACTTCAAGTAATTATTTAGTAACTCTGTGGAAGAGTTATGTCAAAAAACTGTTCTCTCTCCCTTGAAGTCTTCCAATTTAAATATCAGGTGAACCATAAATCATTGCATTTCAAAGGGAGTCAAATGTGATATACCATTCCCAACACAAGAGAAGCTTTGATGAAAATGTTTTTATCCTTAGCAGGAAAAATAATCTGCACTCCTAATCTAACTGCATTGTATATTTGCGTATTTTTTTCCTCAAGGAGAGCCTAATTTCCCAGCACTTACACTAAGCAGTATTGATCCACGACTTTTTCAGACTAATATTTAATATTTGTGCATACTGCTTAATCATGTTCCATTTGATTCACAACACTCAGGATGAACTACAATTTAATCATATAACAGTTGTTACCACTAGAATCTGTGCTTTTCTAACAGGAATTATTTTTTTAGCCATATAACACTGCAGACTGGAAAGTTTATAAAGTTAAGCATTCACACTGATAGTTGGTTGTGGCTAAGAAACGAACAATGCAAGTAAGTCTCAACAGTTGGCAGTTTTTGGTGTGTACACAGTGGCTTCTACAAAAGAGCATGTTGATTCGGAGAAGAGAGATCTTGAAGGGAACAAGTACTAACTTCAACTTCCACTCCCCACTCCTTGCTGGTTGTGCCAAAAATGAAATTATGTAGTATGATTACTTGTAAAGGCCTTTTTGGCATCATTATATTCAATTTATTACACTAATGAATTCTTTTTTCTATGCATACTTACCTGGCTACATTGATTTGAAACTAGAGTGTAAAATTATCTGGCATGTTCTGCTCTTTGAGCTTCCGTACAGAGAAGTCACCCCTCTTTTGTGCAAATTTCTTAATATTGCTCCCTCAAATTATTATACGTATTATACATATATGTGCATGTGCACATATATATCTACATACAGACTATAGCTTGAATATGACTTATTGAATATTACTTCTAGGATTATGATACATTAAGAAAATCAATACCATACATATAAATGCTGAAACAATGTTACAAAATTCTAGGGTAAAGTATTTTGAAACTATGGATAAAAATACACAGAAGGCTCTGTAGATATAAAAGAATTGTTTGTGCAAACTGTAATTGAGTATTACATCACATACAGTGTCAGAAGCTCAAGGAAGAAATTAATACCAGAAAAGGCTGCCAAGAGAAAATTTGGTGCCCAACTCAAATGTTTATTTCTGTCTTAGACACCTCTAAAGAGGTACTACTCTGAGTTCCTGGAATCTACTAATAACATGTACTTTAATTTGAAAACCTCCAAGCTGTTTAGGCTTCATGCTAATTATATAAACAAATACAATGCAGATTCAGATGGTCCATTTAAAATAAAACCAAAGAAGAAGAAAAATTATGATGATTATAAGAAGCTGAAGTCCTTCTAATATCTAAAATAAATACCGCACACTTCTTTCTTTAAAGGGACCACTTTGGGAGTGGTAATTTCTAACTACAAGACATAAAACTAAGTTAGCAGGACATGAGATGTGTCGGCTTTCCAGGCATCTCATAATCCAAGATTTGATGTGATTTAGCAGAAAGAGGGAAAACTAGGTAAATATATTGGCTTCACAACTAGAGCTCTAATGTGCAAAATCATGACTAAATCCTGTTCTTAGTGAAGGTAAAAGGTTAATGATAACTGTATGTATGTAATCAATACTAATGTATCGATTAAAAAAAACTCAAAACAAAACCCCCAAAACAAACCCCCTCACACTCAACAGTTCTGTCCCACTAGAATTTTACTATTTTAGATGTAATTCCTGCATTAGGTGAGTGAGTTTGCTGTTCTGGAGAGATTAAAAGGTCTTCTGTAATGATACTAAGAGACAGAGAGACTTCAGTCCTACAGGACTTCCTCTTTTCACACTCACCACATACAATTATTTTTATCCCTACATTAGAGGTGTTCACTTGTGCCCACCTAAAAAGATTCTACAAACATTGCAGTTCCACAAACAAACGTTCAGATGTAGGTTTCTAAACTATGAAATAATTTTTGAAATAACACTTTATTGCACAGTTTTGTTTCACATCATTAGTGAAGAAAACAATCCCCGAAGCTAACAATTCAAAAGGTGACATTTGGTAATGCGAAATCCTTCTGTCATGACACAAACTGTAGGGAAGAAGCCCCAAGCAAATTACACAATCTTCACACGACAAAAATGAGACATAAGACCAAACTGAAAACATCTGATGCTACACACCTTACACTTTACAGCATCTAAAGAAAACACTTGGCTTCAGCAGGGTGATTCACTGGCTGCCTCCGGAGGACGGCTCAGTGCTTCTGCACATTTATCAGAGAGCCACCTCATACCAAATGACACAAATGATTAAGTACAAACAGCGTGTCCTCAAGTAAATATCTGGTTCAGGCCTGCTCTAGTCAGTCTTTTGTCCCATTTCAGTAGAATACATCAAGTTTTCTGAGAGTAGATTCTTAGGAAAAGAAGGTCTTCCTATTCACTTGGTATGCTCAAGCAGATTAATCCCACAGCTTGCCCCGATCTAGGAGAACACCAGACAATGGAACGACCTGGGCCACTGGTGCTGAAGATGGACCACTCGAAGCTCGAATGCAATACATTAAGCTCTTGTCCATGCTGGAGATGCTTAGCTTCTTTAATCCAAGAACTTTGAAATGGGAAATACAGAGCCAGCCCTTTAAACAGGAATCAGAATGCAGGACTTCAACTAAATCATGCAGGAAGCCCTATAACACTGAAAGAAAAAAAGCAGACTGCCTTCTCATGTAGTTTTCCTCTGGAATCTTATCTTTCTATGAGATGAAAATGACCATCTCCTAAAGATGACATGAAAAAAAGCCTAAACTCGGAATACCCCAGTGCCTCACTGCTAGGGGACTCTGCTGGAATTGGGAGCTACAGATTCAGATCTCAACCTCTGGGCGCGTGCTTTAGCTGCTAATACTGTTTGCCTTTGGGGATAAACTTAATATGGCCTCAGTAAAAAAAGAGCCTATCTTTCTTTTTTTGGGGAGAGAGAAAGGCAACATTTATATACTGTCTCTGTTGTCTCTATTCTGGCCTGGTTTTGATGGCTGGCCTCTGGCTGTCCCCCCACGACCTCATGTTTTGTACAATTACAGGCATGTAGGGAAGGCCATGGTCATGTCGTGGTGAGAACAGGAGAAGCAATGGATTCAATGCGCTTGCTAGGATTAGGTCATGATGCAGTGGGTGACCTGAGCTGCGCCTAAGACTTTTGCAGCTAAAAGCTTCTGAAGTTAGAACTAAGGTGGAATCCAGACGCTCTCAATGGGACCCTTTTTGATTACAATCCATCACAGAGACATACTTTTTTTATCTTTTCACCAATAACGAGACAAGCCTATGAAGGCAGCTACAATAGGGAAAGTTCTGAAGACAGTGGAAATAAAGGTTGTACTGAAAAACTACTGATCTTGAAAATTCTTAGTAACATTGCACCTGACATGATAAAAAACTTAAATATTTAGATTAAGACTTCCAATTCTGCTGGTGACTTCAGGTCAACACACAAGAACTTTCATGTTCAAAAACCTTGGTCCCTAATTAATTAACCCAAAATCAGGGTACACATAAAAAACCTTGATGTCCTCAGACTTTGCAACGCAGAAAGGCACCAGGCTAACTACTGACACATGCAGCCTCTTCTGTAGTGAAATATTTCTACTATTGTACAGATCACTAAACACCTTCAACCAATTCCCACTGCAAACCTCGTGTTTTACCGTTGAAAGTAGTCTGAACGTATTTTTCAGGATATATATATATCCCCACATATAAAATATATCCCCACAGGCTAACTAATAAAGGCTTTTTAAAAATTTATTTCTATCTTTTAAACTTATTTTAGCATTTGAAATTTGGTCTTTTGGGTGTTTTACGTGACAAAGGCTCCTTGATTCTTCACAATGAACTCTCTACAGATCCCTTCAACAAGGAATTATTTTCTCCAAATCCCAAGCAAGTTATCACACAGGACAAGTATGTAAGCTCAAACATTAAGAGCATCTGTGACAAAGGTTGCTGTTGATAAAAAGCTTTCAACAAAACTAATAAATATGTATTATCAGAAAGAAAGTATCTGGTAAAGCCGTAAACAGGGACCAGACACAAAGATGCCGTTGCATAGGCTCTTCAAATTCAATTTGCTCTGTAACCAAATACATTTCAGAAAGTAATGTACCCGCTGCTTTGGCAGCCAAAATGAACTCAGAGCCAGAAAGAACTATGTAAGGAATCTACTTACCTGTGCCAAACAAGGGGCCAGGGATGAAAAAACTAACTTGGCTCAGACATACAGAAGTTGTCATTCCAAACCAGAAGAAAGGGAAAAAAGACACATGCACACAGTGGAGCTCCTTACCATACATTATGTATGGATCAATATATCCCTCTACTAAGGAGGTGAGACAAGAAAATCACTTAATAGCTGGAAAGTAAACGTGTCCTTTGTGCAGAAACCTATTTATTGCTTCACTACTGTCTGGATGCAGGAGATTTAAATTTTCCATTGCTGGACCGTCAGGGCTCAAGGACTGAAAAAGACCTCATGAATCAGGTCTATTCACCTGTAATTGCTGCTTCATTTCTCTCCTCCATTATCATACATCAAGATCCATCACAAATGGATCCTACATAAAAGCATCAAGACCAATCTTAAAGCAGTCATTTCTTTTACCCATACATCTCCCACTGGAGAGCTGTTCTAGAGCACAACTATCCTATGTAGTCAGGAGGTTTCCTGAAATTAGATAAAAGTTACGCATAGCCATTTGACATCCAGCTGGGCTCTAAACCAACTCTGGCATTAACCTTTTCTTTTTTTTTTTTCCCCCAAATCCCTGATGTTTACTTACATATGCTTAACATGAGCCGGCAATGTGCACTGGCAGCCCAGAAAGCCAACCACGTCCTGGGCTGCATCAAGAGAAGTGTGGCCAGCAAATAACAGGAGGTGATTCTGCTCCTCTACTCTGTGCTCATGAGACCCCACCTGGAGTACTGTGTCCAACTTTGCAGTCCTCAACACAGGAAGAACATGGATATGTTGGAACGGGTCCAGCGGAGGGCCATGAAGATGATCAGAGGGATGGAGCATCTCCCCTATGAGGACAGGCTCAGAGAGCTGGGGTTGTTCAGCCTGGAGAAGAGAAGGCTCCTGGAGACTTTATAACAGCCTTTCAATATCTGAAGGGAGCCTATAGGAGAGCCATAGAGGGACTCTGTCGGGAAGTGTAGAGACAGGACAAGGGGCAACGGTTTTAAATTGGAAGAGGAGAGATTTAGATGAGACACCAGAAAGAAATTCTCTACTGTGAGGGTGGTGACACGCTGGAACAGGTTGCCCAGGGAAGTCGTGGATGCCCCATCCTTGGAAGCGTTCAAGACCAGGCTGGATGGGGCTTTGAGCAACCTGCTCTAGTGGGAGGCGTCCCTGCCCATGGCAGGGGCGTTGGAACTAGATGATCTTTAAGGTCCCTTCCAACCCAACCCATTCTATTATTCTAAACTTATATTTAGCCAAACAAACCAAGCTCTTCTACTCTCTTTTTATAAAATAAGCTCCTCTTTCTCCTGAATATCCTAATAGCTCTTTCCTAGAACACCTGGAATCAGCTTCATGTCATCTTTTGTGAACATAAATTATAAAATTACAGTTGAAGTCTCAGCAGAACCCTGTAAAATGCTACTAAACGTCTCAAGCTGTACTAGCAACAACTGCCCAGATGCATTTTATGATCACAGTAACCTTTCCAGATATATTACACTACAGATAATACTTACCTTGTAAGTCACATAGCTTGCCTGCTTCCTCCTCCTCAAGTTTCAAGTGAGGAGATCCCCATTTATAATTTATTAATCTTATGCATGACCTTGCATTGTATATAACTGTATTTCACCTAGTTCAGGGGTATAATTCAAACAACAATCCTTTAGACAGCCAATGCATGTTCTGTTAATCTTTTACCACTTCCAGAATCCACATTTTCTATGCCACTGAAGTTGTTTGGATGATCAGCTTTGCTGAAATGCAAAGTGTTTCTAGAATATCCCATAAGCTGAAAGATACCTGAGTGAATTGGTCACTGAGTGATTAAGAAGGGATATATTTGCATTTTAGGCTAGCTGTGCATCATGCTTTAGCATTCAAACTTTTCCTATTTCATCCACAATTTTGAACATAAAGAAACCTGATTAAGGTTACACTGAATCTGTTGAAGCTCTTTAGAGATAGAGATCAAAAAACATTCTGTTTGAATTTTGCAGCATGGAGACAGGCAACATACAACTATCTGGCCTCAAGACTCCACTGCATACCCGCAATTCTTTACAACTGCATTCTCTTGTCCTTCTAGTTACTTCCCACTGTCCTTCATATGCCCCAAAAGCTATATCCTACAAAGATATAACCTTACCTTCTTTTTCTATGTAGCGTGTTCCCAGGCACTTGAGACCTCCCATTTAGCTCTCTGAAGCTACACAGGTATGTTTACCTGCCAATATCCAGACACAGCAGCACAATGCCAGGATACAATAAGAAGATCCAGCAACATACATTTATGTGCTGCTGAAAAGAATCCCAAACCCAACACCCTTCTATTTAACTGCTGTCAACAACTTGAGACTAGACTCTTTCCCATCAAAAATATCGGATCTATTTTTCAGATGAGAGGATGAGGCTTGGTGACTGAAAAAAAAATGACAACATACTGAAATTCTATGAACATAATGGACAGTTGGATGGCTATTATGAGCAAATCAGTGCTCTGGATGGAATTTTAAAGACCTGTCAGAGGACAAATTTTGGAAACAACCTAGAGATAAAGCTGTGTGGGCATATGAATAAAACTCCTAGTCTAGACTAGTAGTTGTCATGTTCTTGCTGGAAAGGAATGCAAGGAAACTTGAGAGTGCATATAGCTGCTATTACAAGAAAGATACAGTATTTCCAGGGTACATTTTCCTCCTTTTTATGCAATCTTTCTTTGTGTAAGAATTAGAAGAGTGCGGTAAGCATGAAAGCACACCTTTTACAAATATTTTTTTGAAAAGGCTACATACACATCATGTCAGATCTAGAACCTGTGTAGAAAAGCACTGTTTTAACACACACGGGCAGAAGCCCACAGTAAAAAGCGATCAAACCATCAACAGTCAGTCTCAAAACCTCATGCTTGGCAGTCCTCTTGTACCTACTTGCAGTACAAGTCAGATAAACAAGTGGAAGTTAGGCTCACAGCAGCCAGTCCTCTGCATCTACGTTCAGCTTTTGCTGATATTCACTTTTATTTTTCAGCTCTCTTAGCAGGTGATTTTTAAAACTCATCCATGTTGGAAGAACTTTAACTGGTTCCAGTTGTTCGGAGTGCCCTTGTAACTTAGCTAAGTACGTTTGCTCATTGATGCATTGCTTAGTCACCAGATGCTTCCCAAAACTGGACTGCCAGTATTGTCACACTAAATCAGAGGTAGTAACTCTGCTTTTGAGCCCTTACTATCCAATTCAGAAAAAAAATTCTCTTAAAAAAAATATAAATAGTTTAGCTTCTCAAATACCCAAACTCATCTTGGGCTCTAGGCATTCCAGGGATCTGCCTACAAGACAGCGTTATTTGTATGTACTATCTTTTGGAAAGCAAGAGTAAAAAGTCTGATGAGAATTCAGATTTAAATCTGAATTTAAAATCTAGGTAAGATTAATCTTACCTTTTTTTTTTTTTTAAATCAAAAAAACCAATTCTGTGACTAATCACAAATGGAGAAAAAAAATTTATGGAAAGCATAACAAAAAGAAAGAATAAATGCAAAATTAAGTGCATTCATATAATTTGCTAAACCCACCTTCTACTTAAAGAGTTTTACTAAGAGGTCTCTTGGCTGCATAAACAGTAAGAGCTAACTCTTGTCAAGAGAGCGATGCCTTTCAGAGCACAACTCCTTCAAGGCTAAAGCAGTTGAGGATGTAACACAGTAGCACTTCAGTTAAATGCTGTGTTTCAAGAGACTACCTTAAAATGCAACTCATGGGTAAAAAAACAGAAGAAGAGATGACTCTCTGTAGACACATCTTTCTCCTTCTCTCTGTCATCTTCAACTTTCACTCTGATTCTTAGAAGAGAAGGCTGCAGTATCATTAAGTCTCAGCTCCTGGACCTAACAGTTCTTTCCCTGTCCTCTTCCTGCAAATTTGATTGCTTGCTTTAGTAGCTTGGTTTTGGGTTAGTTTTTGGAACCACCTTGCTAAAGCTGCATTTTACAAGTAGGGCTTTCCCCACTTTGGGACTTTGTTTCACCCTGTGGTCCTGTTGTCGTCTTTCCACAGCACAGTCCTTCTTCTTTAAATGGCCTGTAAATATTAATGAGATTTTTCCAGGGGTGACTTCATTATGAAGTGGGCATTGTGAGAAATACTCAGTCCTCCTCACAGTAACTTCTTCACATCTTATTGAAACTACAATTAACTCCATATTAACTCCTTTTAAGAATTATTAATGAAGCAGTAATACAGACTATTGGTTTGGCATTCATAGTTCTTATTGCAGCTCTTTCTTTGGTTGCTTTGGAAGGCCCATCCATTCTACCTATGAATACAAATGTCAAGATCATCCAAGGGAAACACAATATACACGGTATCTATGAACATGCCCCATATATAGGGCACCAAAAGGAAAGGAAAAATGAAACTGCTGGAAAACGGGCTACTGGAAAAACAAATTGAGAACGAGCACAGGAGATTAAACTATGCGCTAAAAGAACAGCTGATTAATCAAAAGGGAAGGAAGGTGCAGTCAGCTTTTCTAACAGCTCTAATATCGTTAACTTGAGACCCATCTACAAGTTATTGGGTGCTATACGACTATACACTTGAAAAAATCTGAGGCTCTTTGTATGGTGTCCTTGGGCCCCTCCTCCAGACAACTGCATTTTCTAGAAAGTTCTTTGCAGTGTGAGAAAGAGCTTCGCTTTAGAAAACAAGAACAGCACTGTGGATAGCTGTATTTACTGCCAGTGAATTTGGCCCTTCCAGCTTTGTTTGAAACTCCATGTAATTACGCTGCTTCGTAATGGCTTTAAATGGCTGAACTTCTATGCTTGTAATTGGTCTTTAACTCACATTACACAGTAGCTGTTTATATTTGTTTATATATGTTTGTAATGACCTTGTTATCTTGTTCCTCTTCCTTTCCCTCATTTGGATAATAAACTGCTTTAGATGTAAAACAGATTGCTGAATGTCTGCAAAAGGAAGAAGGGGAAGGGAAGTTATATTACCATGATTTTAATGAAGTTGAAGAGTGTCATGATCATGTAAGTCATGCAAGCTGACAAAACCTCAGTCATTTAACAGACAGTCAAAAAAAGACAGCTATAATAATTTACTATTAATAACATATGCACAGCCTTATCTATCGAGCCATGCGCTACTGATTCATCCATTAGAAAAAAAACAAAACTAAGAACAGAATAAAAAAAAAATCCCTGGATTGAAAGTTGCAACATGCAGCTAGATATTACATTCTGGCAAGAAAAGTATACTTGGATCTATGCAGACAATACAGTAGCCTTGCACAGGTGAAAATGAAAGAAAGGGACACTAACCTCCTGATCTTTTTCTTTTGTTACACAATAATTTTAAGCCTCAAAGGAGAAAGCATGGAGGCAGAGCAACATCAGGCCCTGTAAGCTGCTGGTATGGCTGTGGCAGCCTAGACATGCTCTGTCCATGCAAGTCTGGAGCTTGCTCTGTCTTGAGGAACTCTGGAAAGATAATGGCCACAGCCACAAACAGGTGCTCCACAGCCACAAAGATTTTGGTTTCCTTCTCTGCCATCCTTCACAACTACCACATGCATGGTAGTGGTCCACAAGATAAGGCAGCCGTGACTACTTTTTAGAAAAGCAAAGTAAATCAAAAGTAATTCAAAGCTATTTCTTTGTTAACAGTAATTCTTTGATAGAAGTCCGAATGCTTTCAAAGCTACAGCTATAAATCAAGGATGTAGCAAAACAACTTGAATCTCACAGGGTAGAATGATAAAGAAATTTCCTGGGGTCTTATCTAACAATCTGTATCATTTTACAACAGATGACACACCAGCCTGCATTCATATTGTACATGTGGTAAAAGAGGATTTAACAAAAGTCCTTGATGCACAGAGTTCTAGCCTTTCCATTTTTATGGAACCCAGTGCAAAGTCAACTTAAAAACACCAAGTTTAAGTTTCTATAAAATAAAAGCATCATTTTTAAAAAAAGAATTAATGAGTGAAATTGAGAAGCTTATTTCTCTATTTAATAAGCCAGCAATCTTCAGGAAATGTTATTATTTCAATCAGTCAGATTGTATCCAATTAAGATGCAGAAAAAGCTATCAGCAGAAGTCATTCTAAATGTTAGAATATTAAGTGAAAATACTAAGTAAAATATTTTTCAAACTTCTCTGCCTGCATCTCTGATCTTTGATTTACTTCAAACTGCTAACTACTTATACTGGAGAAGCTTTCTACTTACATTAGAAACCAAGAAGAGATCCTACCTAAATCTTCTCCCCATAAAGCAAGTAGTATGGGGCTATTTCTTTCCCATCAACAGCACAGTCAGGGAAGAAAACATATGAACTGTCTGTAGGGCCAGGGGACTACTATGATATTGCCAGACACAGACCTGCTAAGCTTAATGTGCTTCATACAAGACTCATCCAACTGACTCCAGACTCAGCTTGCAGTAGCACCTGAATCTCTGCAGTTTGAATTAATACTTCACAGCCTTGTGAGCTAGACACGACTGACTACAGTCATAGAAATGAAATTTTAGGGGCATTCTCTAGCTGCAACTTAGGGCTGTAACTCCATTGCCAACACGTGCCTCCAAGTACCGTTACCTTCCTTGTAAAATGTGAGATGTTAGATGCTAATGGAAAGTTCAATGAGTTCAAACGCTTGAGGACAGAAACATTCACTGTGGGTACAACTGTGAAACAACACACTCAAATGAGATGTTTTCAGGATGTAGCCTTACTCGTTTCAGCTCATAATAGCCAGACTGTAGTTCCAGAACGGAGACATCTCATTTAGGTATCTAAAATTATGTGTCTGCATGCAAGTTAGGACTTTAAACTCCCATTATAGCAAGTGGAGATCTAGTCAATACAGACAGTGGAGCCTGGAGAGCTATTCAGCACAAACTGATGTCAGCTGAAAAGCACTGACTGTACTATACCTAGTGACTAAATCTTCACTAGTTATAATGGAAGCTTAGATCCAAGGCCACATATAGAAACACACATTTAGCCACCTAAAATTAGATGTCTTCAGTATGCAGCTGAAGCACTGATATTTCAAACAAACGTCTCCAGAACCTTCCTACAGTCCGGCTGGGTTTGCAGTATGGAGCTTGCAGTGTAGTGAAAACAGGGAATAAAGGAGGAGATTAGAGAAGATAAAAAGGAAGATTAACTGGTCAGAATATACAGGAAAGGGAAAACCTGACCTTATAATAAATATAGTAAGTTATGACCTCATTCACATCTCAAAAGGTGTTAAATAAGAATAAAAGTGAGACAAATATCTAACAGAAGGATAAGAAAATACTGATATTAGATTTATTTAATATATTTTAAACATAAATCAATGACAGAAAAATTAAATTTTCCCTACAGCCAACACTGTGAAAGAGATCTGAATTAATGCATTTCCCTTTTAATCTGGGTTTTGTTGTTGTTTTTAAAATTTGCTGCTGCTGCAGAAGGTGATAAAACAGGTCTACTTTGCTTTTTAATATTACTTTGCTTTTTAATAAAACTTTTGCCAAGTTTAGTTTATTCTGGCAATAGCATGTTTTAGAAATCTAGTATTTATAATCCTAACAAAGTAAGCACAACAGTGAATGCAAGCAGCTCTGGAAGAAAAAGCAGCAGAATAAAGTAAGCTTCTACAGCAACAGTTTCTTCTATCATCCCTGACTGCTTCTTTAAAGGCTGGAGGAGACTGGGACCACCAAGACCTAGTCAGTTATCAGATTTAACCGAGGAGAAGGTCAGGCAGTTCCCAGAGAAGGCTGAGGAAGCTCTGTTAGAGGGCTAATTTTCACGGCCACTCTCAGAGCAGAAAGAGCTGGATCTAAACAACAGACTTTTGAATTGCTGTATTTTATTCTGGTCAGGGGAATGACCTTGTTTTGCAGTATTTTGCAAGGTTTTTTGAGTTACTAAAATGAATTTGAGAGATGACCCTGAATAGAGTGAAGATTGTTTCTGCCCTACTGCAAAAGGGACTAGAGAATCAAATAGACATACCCAGGGCTAGCTTTAATTCAGCACAGTACTAGCAGTAGTACTAGAAAAGCTGCAGCAGCAGGGCTTCCGGGCAAGTTTTACCTGCCAATAGTACTTGAATTGTGAATTTCTCCTATGTGTCAAAGCCAATACATGAGCATTCTACATGCACCACAGTGAGGGCTTAAATCCATCATTTTTTCTTTACCTTATCAGAAAGGTATTTGCCATATCTCCATCCAACTTTTATGCTAACCTACATGTAAAAGGCAGAAGGATAAGTCTGTTTGACAAAATTTGCCAGGGTATCCACGCACTCTGTTTATCACTCTAAGCTCTATAAAAAGAGCAACTCCTACTTACAAATATTTTGGAATGAGACAGCTCCAAATCAAGCTGCTACAACAACACTTTGTGGCCACCTTCATCTTGTTGCAACACAGAAGAGAATCAAGTCTCCTCCGCATTATACTCCTGCAGAGCTGACCAATACTGATGTTCTTATTTTGTTTGACTGCATATCTGGAAATAAGAACATCTATAAAACAATTTAAAATGTGTATATTGAAGGTCATTTCCAAACAGAGATGCTTTGAAGTTAAGCTACTCCTAGACTCAGTTCTGAAACTCTACATGGACATCCTCAATCAAGAATTAAGTGGCTTTAAGTCACTGTAGCTTTTTCATACTTTCAGACAACTTGTCTTTGCTTTCCTCAGTGCCTTTTACAAAGGCCCTCTAAATACTTCCGACAGAGATTCTAAAATTAACATGTGGAAGAGGATGTTAATCTAAGTATCAATATCCCGTTTCAGCCTTGCAAATCATGTTCAGTCTTCTACAGTACTCACACAAAAGGAATGGAAAGACAACTGAAATGATTTAGGGTGGTTTGTAGTGGTTTTGTTTTGTTTTAGTTTTTTTTCTTTTTTAATGAACTGATGTATAAAGCCTTACATCTGTGCCTTCAGAAGGCTACAGCGGAGAAAAGATGTAAAGCATCCTTGAAGACGAAAAGCAAGGAAAACAAACTTACACAGGTTGTCATGTAGCATTTCAGCATTTATAAGTGAGAAACAGGTAAATGGAAGCAAGGATGAAGATTATTTTCTTCTTGGCCTACAGAAAGGAAAGATCAGCCAGAGCAGCTTTGCTGTATGGCTCCAGTAAGCTGTTTAGATAGGCCCATGAAAAGAAGTGTGGCCAGCAGGTCAAGGGAGGTGATTCCACCCCTCCACTCCGCTCTCTACCTGGAGTACTGTGCCCAGCTCCAGGGCCCTCAGTACAAGAAAGAAGAGGAGGGCCACAAAGATGATCAGAGGGCTGAAGCTCCTCTCCTATCAGGACAGGCTGAGAGAGTTTGGGTTGTTCAGCCTGGAGAAATGAAAGCTCCAGGGAGACCTTAGTGTGACCTTTCAATATACAAAGAAAGTCTGTAAGAAAGACAGAGACTTTTCACCAGGGCTTGTTGTGACAGGAGAATGGGCAATGGTTTTAAACTGAAAGAGGGTAGGCTTAGATTGGATGTAAGAAAGAATTTTTTTATGATAGGGGTGAGACACTAGCACAGGTCACCCAGAGAAGTTGTGGATGATCCATTCCTAGCTAGAGGTGTTCAGTGCCAGGCTGGATGGCGACCAGTGACCTGGCAAGTGGGAGGTGTCCCTGCCCATGGCAGGGGGGTTGGAACTTGATGATCTTTAGTGCCCCTTCCAACCCAAACACTTCTATGATTCTATAAAAGGGATTTTTTTCCCCACAGTATTCTGGGTTTTGGGCAGGTTTGGTGTTGCAAAGCTAATCTTAGAATGAACTAAAGTTTTTGTTTCACTGCTGTAGTCTCAGAATTTATGTGATCTTCTTTTCCTCTTGACTTCCTTGAAAACACTTTTCAGAAGTATTATATTCCTTAAAGGGAAAAAAAATGAGGTTAAGATTGTTTAACTTTTATCCCAGAGACTAACCTTAATACTGATACTTCATTTTATTTCAAAGCATGAAGTATTTATGACTCATCCTAATTTACATAGATTTTCTTATTTTATTATGAAAATGGCAATTCTCCTTTGCACAGACATATAGAACATGGTCTCTCTTATTATGTCAAGTAACATTTAATAGCCCTTAGCTGTAACTTGGGACTGCTATAAAATGTGCTGAAGATGAGTCATCTTCATTCATTTATTCTGCAATAGGAAGAATTCATGAATGAGTGATCTGCAGTAATTCACTTCTACAAAGAGAGCCCATTCATACATTTCAAACCTGGTTTTCTGAATCACTGTAATGTAGCTGATTATTTCACTTTAATAGAAGAAAATTTTGGCTTAAGGAAAGTTTCCACAGAAGTCTATGTGAGAAGTTTCACAGATTTAAAAGAGCTCTTCTGAAAATAAACATTTTGGTCTAACACTTGGATACACAGATATCTTCATATCTATCCAGCAAGAAATGCAGTGTCTTTGGAAAGTAAGAGACTGACAAATGGTTTAAATTGAAGTTGCATCAAGAGGGGGCAGAAGTCATCACTATCAGACAAGCCGGTAGGCTGCCAAAGAAAATATTTTATAAAACCAGAAAAATGGCCATTGGCACATAGACGGGCTGATTTGAAGCTGTATTTAAGTCAAAATATGTGTAAAAGAAACGCAACTAAGAGCCAAGACTACTAAATGCAGAAATACAAAGCAACCACACTTCTTATTTTACAGAAACATAAACATAAGACATCAATAATAAAATATGCACATTATTATAAAAAGAATGGGATTCAGCAAGGAGGAAAGGTCCCTTAACAGCAACTGCTCTTTTGCCAATCTTAAGATTATTTCCTGGTTTGAAGTCTCTTAAGAGCCTTTTTCACCCAATCTTAATTGCTATAGAAGAGGCCCACATTAAGAAGCCACTTCCCACTTATCATAGTTCCAGACCAGTCAAAGCTTTACAGATCATCTACAAGAGCTACATCAGCAAAGAGATGGTGAGTCAGTACAGAGATTTGGGTATAAACGCAGCATTTTCTTCAGAAGCGTAGTTCACAGAAAAACCACTGTGTGCTTCACCATTAATTGGTGCTTTAAGTTTTCGTTACTTCATTGATTGAAGGATAGCTCTAAAATAGTGACTTTATTTACACCTCTCCTTTCTCCTGAAGAGACGCTGACACTCGTTTTCAGGTTGAGAAGTTCTACTCTGTGTATAGAGTATCCAAAGTAAGCACAGTCCTCTTTACAAATAAAATAACAATGACAAGAGCAGCACAAAGATTAATGGAGCATCTCAACAGACAAGGATACGATACAAGAAAATACAATTAACATTATGGTTAGATTTATAAACATTCCACATTGACTTCAGCAGATAGTTCAACCTCAAGGTGAGCTGACCAGCAATAGAGCACAAGAGAGATCTAGAACCA
This sequence comes from Gallinago undulata, assembly GCA_026546715.1. Taxonomy (NCBI): domain Eukaryota; kingdom Metazoa; phylum Chordata; class Aves; order Charadriiformes; family Scolopacidae; genus Gallinago; species Gallinago undulata. Next base: position 176,992,282 of record JAOTQQ010000001.1, on the reverse strand, counting down.
TCCAAGGAACAGTGACTTACCAAATCACCCAAACTATGGCATCTGCATATCTACACTTCTTGGGGATCCATCCAGAAGCAGCTCGCTATTTCTCAACTTCTGCTCTTTCATATTAGTATTATACTTATATAATTTCCGTTTAAACATATGCCTATGCAACTTGCCTTGCAAAGAACCTGAATTTACATTTTATCATTTTCATCTTTGGTCAATGTGTAATATTCCAAATTCTTATTATCCTTTGTAACCTCAATTTTTTTTCCTCTTTTTCCTTGGATATCTTGTGATAAGACTTCACTCCAAAGAGACAGCAAAACGGTGGCTAACATGTTAAGTATAAATTAGAATACAGACTTAGAAAAATAGTACTTGAAAATTTTATGTTTCTGTAATTGTACTACGTTCAATATTGAACTGAAGTCCTTGTTATTTGTAGAATATTGAACATCCCACAAAATGTGAAGGAAATGAAGTTCTCAGAACCATTTCATTCTAGAAAGTAAACATCAGAAACGAAGAGATATTTGTTTGGTGGTCACTTACCATTCTATCACAAATAAGTAAGTGTTGTAAATTCTACATGCAAGCTTTACAAGCCACATTTTGGAAGGGGTAAGGGAATGTCTGCCATAAAGTACTATGTACATTTCATGAAAAGTCTTTGCTTGTACTAATGCTTTTCCTCCAGGTGGATTCTGAGTGTAATATAAGATGAAAATGTATTAATTGCAATATGCAATATATTTGTTGTACATAATTATAATTTTTCCTGTGGGCGATACATGCTGTGGTTTGCAAATATACAGATACACATTTTTAATGTAATAGTACCTCTTTTTACATAGTACACCACAGAAAAAGCTAAACATGTATTCTTTCCAGAGACTTTTAAGTCAGTCAGAAAAGAGTATAAAGAAGGGTAAATATTTACAAAAAAACCTGAGATTGGAAAAAAGTATTAGGAAACATTATAACTAAATTAACTTCCTGCTGATTGAATCTCCACTGAATTTCAGTCATCTTCATTTTCTTTGTGCCTTTTTCGAAATAAGCATCTCTGCACATTTATAAGGTTTCCTCCAAACCATACTCATTATGCATTTCTGCATTTTTAACTTTGATTTGACCTAATGACTGAGTGCATACAGTGCAGAAAAGAAGAGGGAACCGATGCAAGCTTTCTTTCTTTAGAGCCAATGCAAGACTCTCCTGTGGCTGTAACTCATCTTGGGGACAGGTCATCTGTTTTGTAGCCAAGTCAAGGGCAAAATATGTTTGAGAAGTTGTGGCAGAGCTAAAAGGACCATCAATACCAAATTACATCACCTGAAATTGTTCACTTTATACAAATCCATACACATTAAAAAGGAAAGTAGACATTCCTTGTTAGTGGCAACACATACAAAAGGCACAGCACTAATTACTAAGGGAATTTCTTCTTTAAGCCGGACAGACCCAACAGACCAAGCAGTAGAAAGATTCCTTGGCATAGCACTCATATAACAGAGAAATGTCTCAGGAGTAGCAAGAATAGACCAGAAAGGCAACATACGTAAGATGACAGCCAACTCAGATTCTGTCCTAAGATCAGCTAATGTACAGATATAAAAAACCTCCATGCCCTGTGTTTTACTACCAACTGTAAGCCACATTTTCATGTCATGGAAGGGGGAGGACAAGGAGAATGTGTATATGACAGGAGATTTGCAAAAGCTGTGGAACTGATTTAGGATTTAGGAAAGTTAAGACCATACCCGAGTTTACACTTGGTGAGATCCAGGAACAATTGCCTAATAACTACTCATACTCACTTTCATATTTAAAGTGTAAAGAAATCAGCAACTGAATCAAATCACATCAGTGAGCTGCCTGCTCAAAACATAAGAGACTAGGCAAGGATAAAAGCTGTTCCATGAAAGGTTATGACTGTATCTATAAAGATATAATCTCAATATTTTTGCAGTTCTTCACACACATTTCCTGCATTCAAGATGATCATGGAAGAAAAGCATTAATTCATTCCACCCCTCGACTAAGCCCCATCTAATAAATCAAAATTAAAAGCAAAAATGCAATGCATGCCGTTCTCCTCACTATTTTGTGCAACAGAAGAAAAATATCTCTCATCTGTTCTTCAACTTAAATGGCAAGACAAAAATCAGTGTTCCCTCAGATACAGTAATTATTACACAGCTAAATTTCAAATAAGCCCTACAGAACTGTGAGCTACAACACAGATCCATTGGTTGCTCAAAGCAAGCAACAGCACTATGCAACCAGCACAAAGTTTTGAAAAATGGTGCTAGTGGACACATCAACAATTGTCAATACAAACTTAATTACAATCCAAGGCCTCCTTTAATCAGTTATTTTGTAGTCAAAGGATCTGCCTATGACACTGGAAACCAGACCTTTTGTCTGGGAGAAAGGAGCTGGAAAATACTTACTTCAACTTGCCAGGAGTATCTGCTGAAGCTGGGCCAAAATCCAGTTAAAAAAAGAGGGTAGGATTCACTGGTCCCGCGAATAACAAGGGAAAAAAAAGTAACCTCATAGCTGAATCTATGGATACTCTCTTATAACACAGTAAAGTGGTATTCTAAACAGCAGCAATATCTGACTGTTTATTTCTTGCAGTTGTAGACAGGCTTAACTGGTAGCTATTTTCATTCAGAATAGAAAATGACATCCAAACTGACTATTGCATACAGGGAAGCTACGCCTACATGAAACATTTGTATTTTGAAGGTGCACTTGCTAGAACTCAGAAAGGACACAACTTGGCCCCTAGAAATAGTGAAAAACTAATAGTGGGATAACAAAGCTACCGTTAGGACAGGCAAACAATGCCACATGACACCAAGGAATAAAAAAAATATACTCAAACCAAATTAACAACTGCAGCTTTCAGTTTGAGATCTGTGTAATAAATGAAGTTAGTCAAAAGTGGCTACAACGGCACTTTGCTGTTTACTTTGCAAACTGAAAATGTTCCCTCCACTTTCCCTCCCCAACAAGTTAATTTAATATAAGAAAAAGTACTCTATGGCAGTGAAATCTAATCCAATGATATTTCACACCTAACCATTTTGGTCTTTAAAATGCTCTTGTATTTAAAACAATTTCTGTCAGTCTTTTACTTTCAACACCACAAATTGCCTTTTATTTATCCTGATGCAGACTCAGGAAATATTAAAATAAATTTATCAGCTTTACCTGTAATGCACTGAAACTGTCCATCTTCTCTTCTTATTGTAAATGCTTCCCCTGGATTAACTTGCACAAGAATAACCTTAAAAATAAAAGAGTGTTTACAACCATTACACAGGTATATGTTAAAGAAGTCTGGTATGTGCAAAAAAAAAAAAAAGGGTTACTGGGAAAAAACATCTTTTTTTTCTGGTTAGTAAATATGTTATTTTTCACTTCACACTGCTTCCTGCCTTAATTTCACAGAGAAAAAAAAAGAGATAAGAACAAGTACAGATATTTTTAAACTAACATTTTTCAAAGAACTGAGAGTAACAACTCAGTAAAACAGTACCTGTACAAATTTTATTTTCTCGACTGTTTAGTATATTAAAAAGCTATATGTACAGTTTAAGTTATTTCAACAAATTACATCAACTTCAACATTAATCAAACCATTACATAAATTTTCAGAAGGAAGCCCAGAATTCCCAGTGTTTGAGTTTTCATCATAACCACTTGGCAAACAGTATTCAACATAAGGGAAATATTGTGTCATTTCCTTTTTTACATGATCCAAGCATGTTTGTACATTTATTAATAATAAAACATTATTAGAAGTCATGACAAAGTAAGCGGACCAGATGCACAGCATGAAATGATATGTAAAGTTTTATTTGTGGAAAGATGTTTATCACGATTTTATAAACCCAAGCAATGCAGAATTGATAGCAAAGCACAGTTATCAGCCAAAATAAACAGAGGAAGTCTGACATGTACCAAAGCAGAAGTCTGTTACCATTCTAGACTTATATATTCTCATTTGAAACCTGCCTTTCTGTGAGAGAAAGAGTTTATGACCACGAAGAACTGAGCCAAAATTATGAACAAAGGAAAAAAACAGAATGGCAGGTGCATTTCATAATTTCCTTTCTGGACACATCTTTCTTCAGTCTCCTTGGTACATGTCTAAATACAGTGTATGTCCTCCTCCTGCTGTGAATCAGAGAGAGACAGGTCTTTGTATACCCAGCTCTTTAATATTATGGCCAAAAAAATGGACAGTGTTTAATCGCTAAATGAAAATAAAATCTCTCATTTACAAAAAAAGAAAAATGGGAAACTGGAATGTTACTCATTTTAGGAATACTGAAAAGAAAGGAAAGGGTGAGCAAAAGGCAGAAATCATATAAATTCCTCCCCTCTGGTAAAGCAAATTTACAAATTAATGAAAATATGGGAAGTCCTACTCTAACACAGCTGCAGCTTTGATGAGATTTGATGGATATTTACATTTTCAAACTTGGGCCAAGTGATTCAATACTGATTTAGTTCAGTTTTGAGCATCCATTTCAAAACATACTACTTTAAGTTGTTTCTTGTGGTACAATGCAGTTACTGGAGAAAGATGTCTCCAGAAGCTTTAGGCTCTTTTGGAAAAAAAAAAACCACAATGAATTATAGTCACAATTTACATTTTATCACGTGAAGAAATTTTCCAGATCTTGTCAAGTGTAGCTAAATATAAAATTCAGTAAGAGTGACCATTCATAATATAACCTAAACTTAGAAGTGAGGATTTTAGACATGAACCTCAAATAAAACTTACAGGTCTTCAGAAAACATTGTGTTGCCAGAGTTTAATTAGATACTCAGTTCCCAGAAACACAAAATACAGACTTTTTGTCAATGGACTATTAGTGAACTTGATGCCTGACTGTGTATTTATTTTACCAGCTCCCACTTTCAGCCTTGCTTTATGTTGCACATTCACATTTGTATTTTACAAGTGTTCCAAGATAGGCTGTAATTGTTGCCAAGTATGCCAAAATAGAGTCTATCTAAATTGGGACTGCAGTAATTTCAGAAGTTTTAAAAACTGCTGGTTTCAGAAGTCTTTATGTTGGGATAATGTGTGTCAATGTGACCAGCACTGGTTGCTGGACCTGCCTTATTACTGCTGAACCCCAACTGAACCACTGCTGAACCACTGCTTTGAGAAAGACATTTTTGACACTTACTCAGCATTTCAGTAGATGCAATTTAAAATAAGAAAAATTAAAGCTATGCACACACAGAGAGAGATACTGATAACTTTTTGGTCAGAAGAGATACTACCAAAGATACACCATCACTCACAGGGATTCCCTCTTATCCAGTAAAAGTCTGCTGCACCTAATCAAAGATACAAGAAAATGTCTCTAAAGGAAAAGGTAACACGGATCTTTCACAACATCATGTGTTAAGTAAATAAAATCTAAAGTATTAGTATTTATAGCTCTCTCATCTCATTTTAGGTAGCTTTGTACAAGCTTGCACATGTCATTGTCCAACATGCTACTTCATGAACCCTGACATCAGTACTTATAAAAACCAAGGCCTTCCTCTTTCACACCGAATATTCTAGACCCTGATTTCCTTCCTCTTCTGTGCAAAACATTTGTGTTGCCTGGAACTAAGTGAAACACTTTGGAAAAATCTGACGGTTTGACCTCTCTTCCCATGCCTCAATCTTTTTGTGACAAGTCCTGTTGCTTTCTCACAGTATCTAAAGCTCTGCTACCCAAAGGCTAACATGCATTATTCTTCCAGATTTCCATTGCCTGCTCCTCTAAGATAATTATAATAATCTGAAAAAACTCATTTGTGATGTGTCAATCTCAGTGGGAGGCATGTTTCAGCCACATTTCAAATGCCGTTTCTCTTTCTATACGAACAAAACACAAGCTTAACAAAATAACACAAACTTAAGAGACTGAAGCCTTGATACAAGCTCTAGAATCCTACAAGCACTTTTAAAGCATGATCAACTACAATAGAACCTAATAAAATTTAAATGTGTAATTTCTCAATGCTAACAACTTTGACTCAACATATTTTCCTCCCAAACTCAAAATACGCTAAGGCATTGCTATTAAGAAATGGAAGTATTAGGTCAACAACTAGATTTGTGTAATTTTCACTGGAACTATAAATTGTTTCCTTTAAACAGTTATTTAATGATGATCCACATGACCTCAATACATTTCCTGATGAAAAGCTGTAGAGAATCACTTTTCAGAGAACAGCATACAAGTTGACAATACAATATTGTAGCTCTTTAATTTTCCTAAAAATGGTTCTTGCACAAATAAAACAAAATTAACAGCACATGACTAAAGTCTGAAACACCAAAACCACAGTTGCCAGAGACTGTCAGTTTTAACACTGACATTTCATACTTTTTAACAGTACTTAATTTATTCTACAAAAGATATTTTAGAAGATAAACCTAGATCAAATGAACAACATACTAAGCCTTGTAGTAGTTTAATTAAATAGGTATGGATTACAGAGGTTTCTTCTTAGCACAGTATTAAAAGCAAAATCCATCCTAAAAACATAAAAGGTATTGCAAAAAGGAACAGTAATTCATTAAACCCCTGTCTTCGCATGGAATACTTGACATTTTCCCTTTTACTTCATTGGCCATTTACTCTAAGTTCAAGATACATAGCCCAGATCAGCAAGACCAGCTTCCTAACAAAACTGAATCATGCAACATATTAGAAAGCCCAATACGATTTTCTTGAAATTGCTGTTTAAAGTCAGGCAGCTGCTCAAACCAAATAACATAAGAAATATCCTCATGGTCTGGGCCAGCAGTCTAGGTCAGAAGTTCATCTAGCCCAGTACTTTGACTCTAGTATATAAATTGGAGATGCTGTTTAGGGAGAGCAAGTGAGTTGGGCTACTTTCTGCAGTCCGTCTTTCACATTGTCCGTGAATTCACCTAAATACTTTGAGTGCACTTACACTTTGAATTGCCTCCACAACCTCCTATAGCAGCAAGTTCCTCAAGTTCAACTTCTAGCCATTTAAAAGACATCTACTAGTTAAATGCCCCCTAGTTCCTATGCTACGGGATTTGCTGAAGAACAGTTCTGAGTAAATTTCATGCACCTCAACTTTTTTTTAAGCCTGAGCAATTTCCGCCTCTGGGGAGTCTAATCTCTCCTAGGACAACTGCTTCATCCCCTTCACCGTGTCAGTGGTACCTAAAACCACATTTTTATTAGCAAAGCAAGCAGTGCTTGGGAACATCACCTGGGATATTATACTAGTCCTGAGCACAATGCAGGCCGATGCCAACGAGCAGTCTTCTCCCAGACAATACTGGACTCTATTCCAGAGACTACTCTTAACAGGCAATCTGCACACAGACATTCTTTCTGGAGGAAGAGTTTACCACAGCAGACTTGTTCCATTGCATTTAGCCTCAGTCTTTAGGAACATGCTTGAGCACACTTAAATTACTAGTATATAAACACTGCTCAACAGTCGCCTCAAGAAGCATTACAATGTTTTGTCTTCTTGAATGACTAGTTAAAGGACACCCTCTTAATTAGCTTTGAAAATCTATTCTTCACCTTAATCATAATTTAAGCTGGTCTTATATAATGAATACACTCTTAAAATACAATTCTATATAAAACTATTTTATAATATTAATCTCCCTGAAAAATTCCAAATGAAAATATAATTTTATTGTAGCTCAAGTAGTACGATCACAGCCTACAGAGACATGCAACATTGACTTTGACATACTACCATCAGTAGAGATAATAACTTCACAATAATTTCATCTGAAGATCTCGTATATTATTTAGCTTTACTACATCAGCGCAAGTAGGATAATAAAATATTCTGATTTTGCATCTAAAGAATCAAAGTACGAACATTCAAAGAGGAGAATGCTCAGTATTTATTTCTATTCAGTGAACTCTTAACTATTTGCGAGAAACTACACGATGTTTCTGCAGACTCAACCAGCAAAGAAGCTGAATGTTTTTTCAAGTCTTATAGTCTATTTCTAACACTGAAGAAATGAAATTTGATAAAAATGGCTGGAGTTAGAGGAAAAAAATAAACATACAACTAAGGATACAAACAACAGAGAGTGGAAGGGAAATCTGTGTAAGACAGAGCTGCAGTCACTGAGGAGGACTGCTCCAAAAAAGGGAAAACTTAAGGCCAAATGTTAACCCTTGTCTCCAGAAATGTCTAGAATTAAGAGAAGATATCAGCAGAGGCTGCAGAAGCCAAAATAAGATTCTTAGAGGTACTTTGCCCCACCAATATGTTCACAGCAATATCTTTTAAAGGCAGAATGGCAACAATACAAACATAGCTGATTTATATTTCACTAATCCTTATCTTGATACAGAATACTTTCTTAGGCAGTCACATAATGCAGGCTAATATGTAGCACCAGTGAGGGACAGAATAGAATTTAAAATACAGAGCTAGCTAATTCTGCTTTGAATATGTTCATTTACACAATATTAAGGCCAAAACACCCATTAACTACACTGAAAAAACAACTACCAACGACACCTGCTTCTGTCACTATGATCCACACTTCCATACCTCTACTTGCCCTTCCACCCTACTATCAGAATTGATGCATTAGCAGATTGCCAGGTTTCAAGGTAATTTCAGCTAGCTGACGGGAAAGAAAGGCAGCATCAAACTTGTGTCATCACAGATGCGTACTTACATGACTACATGCAGGGAAAAGTTTTCCCAATGCTGTGTCACACAAAAAATAATGATAAACTATAAATAGGCTTGCACAATTAATAACTGTTCTCCATTAGGTGGTTAGTAAGCAATGCCAAAATAAAACCTACGGATATTAGTGTGAAGTGGCAATACCAAAATTGAATTCATCCTGATAAGAGGTCTACATGAGGTGAAAGATTGGCAGCACAGGAAAACAAAAAGCCTTAGGACTAACTCACAAGCATGCTACTTCACTGTTTTAAAGTAACGTCTTTCCATATCAGAAAATGTAAATACAATTAGAAGTCTAAAGTATTTCTGTTCCTATGAAGGGGGGGAAAAAAGCCACCTAGGAAAGCCTGAAATAAGTCAATGAGCTCTAAAAAGCTAACTTAATAAAAAAAATTCTCATAGCAAGTTTGACACATTTTTCTTCTTTCACCCACCATTACTCACATGCAAAAGCAGTGCTCTGAATAAAACTCAAAGGCTAAAGAAAAAGGCTCCCTCCCCAAATACACACATACATGGACAACGCCAGCAGCCAAAAACCAGTGCCTCAAAAATATTTTGCCAGTTCTATCAAATACATATGTGCAGTGGATCTGTAAGGCAAAAGAGATTTTATTTGAAAAAGCTACATATGCAAAGTATTATTGCTATTGTATCATATATACGGAGACAATATTTTTAATTTATTGTTAGGTTCTAGAAGCTTACACTTAGTCTGAAGTAAAAAAAACAAAACTACAACCCCAAACAACACATTATTAGACCTATACTAGATAATCTTTCATATTCACAAACCAAAACAAATCTAGAATTAAGCCAGTTGCCACCCTTCTCCTCCACCCTGCTCCATAAAGGTATGAAGACCTACCTAATTTGGGGCAAATTTTGCAGACCAGACTTGAATAAGGTTTGTTGAAAGGAGTTTAGCTTATCTTTACCATGTAAGGATGATCCAAGTATTATGCTTTTAAAGTTGCAGTTCAAATAATACCTGCATTTCTAAAAGGACAAGGCTGACTGAAATGCAGTTTCTAACACTTCTAAGCCAACACAAACGGCGAGAGATTCAGTTCAGATACAGTAACATTTTGTTTACAAGTCTGGTATTCACAAACACATTTTCAAGTCTTTTGTAGCAGGTAACAAATTGCATTGCCCAAATAAATGCCTTTATACCTAAAAGCTTCTCTGTCTGTAGAAAAAGTTCTTAGCTAATGAATACACATCATCATTTTAAAAGATTTGGGTTTCCTGACACCCATGGGTTTATTTCTAACCAGCAAAATCTAGCTGAAAGACTGAAACTATCATTTCAGAGTTACTGGGATATAAAAGAAATATTTTTGTATTTGCATTAAAGAAAAACCTACAGACGTCAAGGTCTCTCTGCCTCTCCAAAAATATCTTCGCTCTCAAACACATTTTTCAGTATCAAGGACTTTCACCCTTCTGAAGGGGAAAAGAAAAAGGTTACAATTTTTAATCCTGACTGAGGCTAAAGAAACCAAAATACATTAAATGCTTTGTGTCATGTGTTAAGTTGTGGGATAAGCCCATGTGAGAACTGGCACTCTACTCTCTCCACAGGCTAGCACTGTCTACTGCCACAAAGGCAAGAAAACCAAAGGAACCAGATTGAATTTCAGTGTAAAGGGATATTTGGAATCCTTCCCTCTCCCCAGCCACCCCCCCACCTCCCACCAAAGGGAAAAGGAACTGAATGAGTTACTCGATATCTCCCTCTAAAAGAAGTTAGTTACACTTCGTGAATTTACATATTTTTCCAGAATGACTGAAATCTGGGACAAGTTTTCCAAACAAGATAAAAGCCTCTGCATAAAAGTAAGAAGAATGCTCATTGATGCACCACTAAATATACCATAACAACAACAAAAAAAAGCAAGCAACCTTTTAACACCGAACTCAATTCATACTCTGCTATACTGAAAAATGTGGGGAAGTAAGAAGGCAAGGAGAAAACATGTGTGGGGGAAAGCTAGGATATTACATTAATTTAATCCATTGCTAAAATCATATATAATATGAAGAAATAAAATTATGTTTATTACAACTGTGGTTGAAACATACTTAAATTACATAGTAAGAGACTGTTTCTGTACAACAAGAGATATTATAAATTGGAGCAATACAATACTACCGAAAAGCACAGTTGTGGGGGGATGTGTGTGCTTTTGGGGGCTGTAGGGCATTTTGGGTTTTTTCTCCTCCAACCAAACTTCCTAGGAACTAAGAGGGTAAAGCGTTCCAAAACATTTCCCTGAACCCTTGAAACCATTATTTAAAGAGAATCAAATCACAATCCATTTCAACACTAGCAGAAACAGTGTTCTTTTCTGAGAGGTTTTAATAGGAAAAAGACAAGAGCTTCAGAATTGGGGTTGGGGTTGTTTTGTTTTGTTTCTTATTAACCTGAAAACACCTATATTTAGCATTATATGGTTATAGGTGCTGAGTCAGTAGCAAATGATTGTCAGCAAAAAAACACAAATAATGGGAAGACTTCACCAAAATCATATTTCTAAATGCACTAGTAATATACATCAACATTAAAAAAAAAAAGACAGCAGTGGTTTGTTTAAAAATACTGCAACTGAAATTAGCTCAGCAGTACTGACGAGAAGTATTTTTCACCAAAAGGACAAAAGTAAATTAATTTCTGAACATTTAACGAATTTAGGAAAACACTATAGCTAATGCTTTTGGCCATTCTGGCTTGAAAAATCTTTAAACCACTCAACCTGTTAAGAGTGGGCTATAGCCAAGCCCTTTCTAAGATGTACACTGTATCTTTAACAGTCTGTCTGCAACAAGATTAAAAAAGGGTGTATTTCTGGAAAAGGGTGAATATAATACAACATAACTTCCAGGCAGAGCCACATTTATGCTCTGTCATTAGGGCACCTATTCAGAACAATTACATTTTTCTCCACTAATAGCTCCAATCAAGATGTTAATTAGTGACATGCTTTATCTCGTAACCCATTTCAAAAGCCTTAGCACTTTAACTTACTGTTGCTCGCATCCTTTTATTTCTTTCATTCAACTGGTGCTACCACAGTGACAAAGGATGAAGGAAGATTCAACAGGCACCACTCCAGCTGCTTCAATCTGTTCCATTCACTTAATACTGAGGTAATCTTCGCAGATGTGCTGGGCACTGCCTCCCCCTTCTTTAAAACAGGGCACCTTAACCTAAACGCCACGCCACGGTGGAGTATCTCCCTTTCCCGTCCTCTATAGCCGTGCATCCACAAAGCATGTGGAGGCAGGATGTGAAAGGTAGGATCAATTAACAATATAGTCAGCAATACCTACCTCAAGCCTTCCTTCCTATCAAATTAGCCAACGTACAGTGAGCTTCCTGCTGTACACGAATGTATCATGTCACCATAGCAACTAAATCAACAAATAGCTGCTGCAGCATCTGCTTCTGGATCATCTAACGTCAGTCAACAGAAGGTTCGGGTTTAAGAGAACAAAGCTTCCAAATATATGCCATTTTATAACTGCATTTTTAATTTAGCCTCCAGATTCCCAGATAGGAGATACGAGCTCAAAACGAACCAACTTCTGACTTTATACTTGAATCTTTGATGCGGCTCCTGACTTCAGCTTGCAAATAAGCCAGAAAGGAGGAAGGAAAAAAAAACTTCAACATGAGGAAAAAAAAATAAAGCAATGAAATAATCAACTGCATCGTACCGCATTTTTTCTTAAATTCTGTTACTCTACACTGTGCATTTATTAGGTACTTTTAGAGGCATGAAAAGAAAGAAATGTTTCCCAGTATTTCTTTATAATTTACATACTTCTGCCCTAAATAATACTATAACCAGAAATATCTTAAATATTGATATCCAGTAAAAGGTATTTCAGATGGCTGACAAAGATGGTTTCCCCCTATTAGTTGCCACTAAAGAGCTGAACTGAAAACATCCAATATCAGTTTCTGGCAATCTCACATCTGTGGTCTTTAATCCCAACCACAGCAGGGGCCCACTGGCATACCCTCACCTGTGGAAAGATGGCTACTTGGGGCAAAACAGACATCCCTTTCTTCTTTGTGAGAAATTACTTCAAATATGACATAAACCAGGGTGATGCTTAAGTCCTAACCCAAGAAGACAAGAAATATGAAATTGCTTTGTAACAACTTCGCATCTGGAACGTCCCAACACTGGATTACAGATTAAATGTTACCTGAGGCAAAAAAAAAAGTTATTACTTGGACAATAATGTCATCGAAGGTAATAAGCAAGCATATATACATACTTTTTATAGAAAAGGACCCAAACCTACAGCCAACTTATAATAAAAAAGTAACTTTCTGCTATTTTAACTTTAAGTCATATTCCTAACATTTGATCAGCATGAAATTTTTTATCAACTAAAGACTTTATAGGCTCAAGGTAGCAGTTAGTCATACATATTCATATATTCATATCATTTTATTATTGAAAACATATAGTTTTCAAAGCAGCTGTTTTTCCATCTACATCCAGTCTTTTGTTACAAGGAAAATCATTACATCTAGGTTGGCTCCACAGAATGTGGTTCAGTGAAAAGGGAAGAGTGGACACAGACTCAATATGTTAACTCAGACTTACTGTGATTTGCGTGTTTGTCACCTCACCTATGCCAGAGTTTCCCTGTTTGTAGGACTAGTGCAACAACATTTGTATGTCCCTAAAAGCTACTGATTAAAGAACACTGCAAGGCTTGAGTGTTGTTATTCATTAGCAGCACAGGAATTGCCAGATGGAATCACATCTGTGGTCCAGCTAAGGTGATGTCAGTTACAAACACAGCACAAGTCGTTTTTCCATTGATTGTGTGTTCAAAATCTGCTGTTCATATCATAATGATGCTAATGAGGCTATGAGCTACTCTTTTCCACAATCAAACCCACTAACATTTAAAAAACAGATTAAATGGAAAAATGCAAAAGATCCATGTAACGGGTATTACAGAGAGCATAAGATTATTAATAGGAACAGCTGACACATCAGTAATAAAAGCTAAATTAAAACTGCGTCTTAAGCCTTTGGCAATTTAAAACAATTTAAGAATTTCATGGATGTGAAGAATGTTATTTCCAACTAATTCTTTCTTAAAAACATCTTTCTTAACATTTTTGTATCTTCTTTTTCTTTCAGACTTCCTTCAAACTTCTTCCCTCCCTATTTATGTTGGCTGGTAACTAATAAAGAGTTCTGAAAACTCCAGGTTGAGCTGTACACAATAACATGCCAATTCATAGAAGACTAAGCACATAATATTTATATTCTATCTATAAGGAGAAGTAATGTTAGAATTTTATTTTTTGCCTTAAATTATCTTCTGGTTTTTAGTATGAAAGATAGAAGAAAACAGGCTTCTCATTGTTATTGTTAAGTGTTTTGTTATTTTAAGTGGCCTGGACATTGATCTTTGTCCAGGTAACACAATGCAACACAACACTAAAGTTCTAAAATTTTCTGTTGTTTATTTGGGAAAATTCCAATTTGTAGGTTTCTCACACTACACAATTCTCTATCCTATCATCTGCTAATACTGGCTGATAATCTAGAGGGACCTAACTGCTCCATATATGAAGATTAACACTTTCCCAATGAAGAACAGAGAAGATCTGGGTAGAGAAGACCATGAATAAATCTTTGTTTTGAGGACTAGGCATGAAGACCATACAGAATTAAGTAAATACTACATAATACGTTGCAGTAACACTTAAACATGTTTGGGATTTCAAACGGTTCACAATTCAAACAGTTTCAACTTAGACACCACGTCCTGAAGAAAGCGAGAGAGAATCCATCTTTTCACTGACATTCTCCTAAGGCAAGAGCAACAGGAGAGCAACAACTCTGCATTTTTCTAAGCTGTAGCTGACAGATAATAAAAATCAGCAAACATTTCATCTTTAACCACTGCTACAAGATACTGTCAGCACCACTGAATGCACTAAGACAATAGAATATCCCTAGAAGCAACTGGAAACAGGGAGGTTACAAAGATGACTAGACTGTTCAGTGGCACTGACATTCAAAAACTATAGATTTCAATAAGCTCTCACTGCTTTTTGTAGAAAGGCAGGTTTGAAAAGATCTGAAAATTGATGATTATTCTTCTTTTATCAAATTGATTTTATTTATGAAAGGGTTTTTTTAAATTCTTACTGTACTCATGTTTCCCCCCTTCTCTTCATGTGAAAGATGATCAGTAGAAAGCTGACAACAGGTGGGAGCAGGTTAAGAAAGAAAAAAAAAAGGTTTGGACCTTTGCTTTGTAAAAATATAAAGTTTTCTGAAAAGAACCAGTAAAGGATAAATGTTAAAATCTGCATCTAATATCACGGACAAATTTTCAAGACTTATCAGTGTCCACACATAACAGCATCAGTGTATTTTCTGTGTGTCTGTCTCATTCTTTATTATTGGGAAATACTCACAATTTTGATCTACTTGTTTCTGCTTTGTCTCTTCTCTTTTGCATTCTCAGTTCTCACAGCTTGGCTAAGCAAAGTTCTGTTTGTCTCATTTACAGCAAACCCAATCTGTTTCCTTAGCACTGACACAGTCTGTGGTTAGCAGACAGTGCTAGCAGAAAATTTGCTGCTTAAAATAATCCCACTATTGTATCTTTAAATCAGTAAAAGTATAAACATAAGAGTAACAGAAGTGTTTCAAATGTGATTCAAAATTTAAGCTAATCCTGGTTTTACAGAAGGAAGCAGTATTAGGGGTACTCACTGAACTCTGGAACTTTCCGAGGCATCTCGTCATTGCCAGTGGTTATACACATCAAACTATAAATAAAAACTGGAAGACTTCATCCAGATTACCCTCATTTCATGATGACTTGTTTGAAGTCCACAGGACTTTAGCTTTACAATGCTAAGCAAAACTGGCTGAGAGTGAGCTCGTACAGCACAGCAAAGTGGTAGCAAGGGCAAAGCTTTCAGCTACTACTTTGCAAGGGCCAGTCCCCTCAGTAGCAATTTCCTTGATCTGAATATCTGCAACAGTCTAAAACAAAACCAGGGAGTAAAACTTCATGTAAGTTGTATGTAGATGCACTGAAAGGTATAAGACCGACAATTTAATTTTTGAAAACTAAGTAACCTAACAAAGGTTATATGAAGTGAAAATTACAATTAAAACAACCCCAAATCCCCAGCTGCTTAAGAGGCTAAACATTGAGAGAATCAAAAACCTTCTTTCTAAAAAAAAAAATAAAAATCTAAAAGTGCTGTAAAGTGCTGCATGTGATACTGTTCAAAGAAATCACTTTGAAGATTCACAACAGGTTTTTAGATATTGTATTTAGAAGAAAGAAAAAAATAATAATCTTCTCTTTCTGTAATAACCCTGTCTTCTTTACAAGACTTGTGGAATCAAAACACCCTTGCAATTATTTCAATTGAGCATAAAAACTGAAGACTCTTTCCAGCTGTATTTCAACTGTACGTACTTTGCAATTTCCATGCTTTGGCTGCAAGCTGTACCAGCAATTACCTATTTGACAAAGTATTTTACATGATATTATTTGGCATTTCCCTATGCAAAAACGAAAACACAACACTTGCAAAGACTGCCTACTTCCAATCTCTGAACCTGCTGTAAAGATCTTAATGTTGAAAAGAAGGGAAGAATTAGTTTGCTGGCTAGCATACACTTGAAAAAAGCTCAACAGTTGTGCAACTGTTAGTTTTGCTAGCACTTTCCTTCCTATCTACTGATAAATAAATAAACAAAAGAAAATATCTTACAAACATTATGAAAGCTAGCCAAAATGAACAAAGTGAGGTAGACAGTTAACAGATTTGTTAATGATGACACAAGTCAATGGCAGTTTACTTAGAAGAATTTCTTTGTCAGTAATATCTGTATATGTCTGCAAGTGTGTCTAACCAGTTAGGCATTCACCAAGAAACAATATACAACATTATAAAGCAGTCATGATCAACCCTTGGCCTAACAGCTGAATACATTATTCCGGAAAGGACATAAAGCTACAATTGATTCTCCCTCTGTAGGCTGAGGCAGAGCCCTTTCGGCCCTTATCCTGACTTCCTTCACCCTTCTGAAGTACAAGAAGAGGACCCAGCAAGCAGGACAGACACTCTATTTCTCTCCCCTACAGCTAGTAAGTGCCAGGAACAGCAGGTTACTGGTGGAGATCTTCACCAAGCCTGCAGCAGCTAAGCTCACTCTGGCTATGCAGAAGTGGCAGAGAACTGTACTCTCCAGTTATTCAAAATAGCATTTCTTTTTAAAAAGCACATTAGAATTACAGGAGTGTCAACAGCACTTCTAAAGTAGTCTTTTTTTTCTCCCCTAATAAAGTTCCCAATATACCCAGATCTGCACAAAGCTGGGTGTATATCAAAACACCGTGTGGCAACACAAACCTGAGCTGGAAGAAGAATTAAAGGCTATGTCCTCAATTTCATCAAGTTGGGAAGGCTCATCAGTACTGGACCAAGGGGTTGGTGGGAGAAATCTCTACAACCCCAAGCCTCGTGCATGTATTTTCTACTTTATTTCCAAAAAGAAAGGGAGAAAAATTAAAAGTCAAGGGGTGTTTTTGCTATGGTGTGTAAACCTGAGTCTATCCCTTCCTGGAGGATGTCATTCTGGCCGCTTTATAAAGTGTGTAACTCTGTGATACGCAGAGGGTTAGATGGACTTTGCCCGGTTATAAATAAAGAAACCTCTCAATCACCAGGGAACAAAAACCAGGCTTCAGCTAGCAGGGGAGGTATTTCAGATTATTTGTTTGCAAAGCATGTAATTCTCACATATTTTAAGAGTGGTGTTCCTGTAGTTAAAAGTATGACTTTGCAAAGCAGTTACATTTTTGTCAAAACTTACAGAGATTACAACAGCTGTCTTCTGAGGAAACATATGTAAGCAATAAGGGTGACTTTGCAGGTCTTGAACTGTGGCATTCAGGTCCTGGCTTATTCAGCATGTAATGTCCCACTGCACTAAGAAGGGGAGATCAGGGGATCAAGGAACATGGCTGAGTCCAGGACAATGGTTGGACATAACTGTACCCTTCCAAACCTTACTGATAGAGGAGCAAACTCAGGAACCGGGCCCACTTGCAATAGATGGTGGAGAGGAACTGGGCTACCTCCATGCTTACTTACAGCTCCAGGCAACTTGTGCCTCCTCACCTCATTTAAAAAAAAAAAAAAGACACAAAAAAAACCCCCCAAAACACAACAGAGATCTTTAGTCACCTTCCTAAAACATGAAAGATATCTTCTGGACATGCTTGTTTCTCCCCACTGACTATATTAGCAACCTACAGTGACTAACTGACTTCAAATCTGATTTTTCACATGTCATCCAATTATCCCAAATGTCAGTTTCTGAAGAGATTCATTCAACTGGGGAAATCTTGAATCTTGCCTCAAGTATCTTGGGAGGTATCTACTGTATCAGAGACCAAAATTAAATCTCAGAGTCATATCGCACAAATGAAAACAAACATTTTAGAAAGAAACAGATTACTCAGAGAAGTTTTATAAGGATATTTCATGCCATGATTTTTCACACTAAATACTAGTTGGAAAAGCTATGAACTAAACGGCATTCACTCTTGTTTGTACATTTCTTTTCAGACAGCAAACATTAAAATAAATATATTTGGATACTAGTATAAGTTGTGCAATAAATCTGATACTGTTTTCTGCTACAAAAAAGCAGTACAGTATTCATACGTAACTATACATCAAAGAATTTTGAATCCTCACCTTCTGCTGAGGATGATGGCAACTTCTAG
This sequence comes from Gallinago undulata, assembly GCA_026546715.1. Classification (NCBI taxonomy): domain Eukaryota; kingdom Metazoa; phylum Chordata; class Aves; order Charadriiformes; family Scolopacidae; genus Gallinago; species Gallinago undulata. The sequence goes on along the minus strand of JAOTQQ010000001.1, from coordinate 176,973,724 downwards.
GAAATGTAAAGTAAGTTTCAAAATCAAAAGTATAGTTTAAATACATTAGAGAAAATTCTGATCTCAAAAGGCAAAAAAAAAAGTTAATTTATACTTAACTGAGACAAAGATTTACTCTTCCTGACCCAAAACATGATTAACACAGAAAGAAAGGATCAAATAACCTTGAGGCATCAAAACTCACATCCTCATACCTTGCTTTTTTATGGTGGGTGTTTTTTAAAAAAATCATAGCCATCAATCAGCTAAAAAATTTTATGGAAAAGATCCTTTGTATACAGAGTGTCCCCTATAAGTTTGATTATGTATTTTCCAGTGATGGTTACTACACAAAAGCACTAATCAATCCTGGAAAAATTACAGCTTGATAATCAGCTTCCATAAGTTAGGACTGCAGCATTACACACAGAAGAGTTCCGATGGTTCCAGTGAACACAGTTCTGGTGCGCTTCAATGCTATCAAGTCACTGAAGGATGGAAGAATAATTGTCAACTAAGACTTTAATGAATCTCCAAAAGTAAAAGCTACACGCATCTGCTAATTCATTAGAGCAAAAGGGGGAGTAAAAAAAAAAAAAACCCAACAAAACACAAACCCAAACCCCAAACAAAATACACTTAAAAAAAAAAATCAACCAAAAAAAAGATAGAAGCCACCACGCATTTACTCTGTACTCTATAAAATCAAAACACAGACAAAGGAAAGTAAAACAGCACAATGTGGAAGGCAGTGAGAACAGATATAACAATCTATGTTGTTAAGTAAATTTTAACATGGATTTTTTTTCTTGTGGAAGAAAAGACCATGAAATAGATGCAGTTCTAGGCTTCATTTTCAGCAGCAAGGAAAAAACAAAGCAAGCTGCAACTTGATAGTGTACCATATGCTTTTCAGAAACAGAAGTGTCAGAACTAAAACTGAAGAAAAGCATTTAGTAATCTAGTTTACATCTTCACCATTACATTTCTGCTGTGACTCCACGCATGTAAACAATCTGGAAGCCAAAAAAGGGGATTCTCAGAATTATTTAATTTGGTTTTTTAGCCATCTATTACTCTGCTGACTGAAGACTTACTCCTATGATAACAGGTTAATAACTTTAAGATCAGAGGTTTGATTATTTAAAGAAGAAATTGGTTTAGAAATACCAGCTTGCAGATTTGATACTTAACATTATTTCAGTTCAAGGAATTTGCAGTTAAACTCGTATATGGTACATGTATATGCACACACACACAACATATTACATATATACACAGACACGTACTACATATATATATATATATGTATACACACACACACAGAGCAGGATTTTTGGAAAACCCACTAAGCATCTAAGCTTCTGAATAAAGCTCGGAGGATAAGCAACCAACTTGCTAAGCCAGAAGTATTATCACTGTACCTTGTTGAGCAATAAAGATGACTGAAGGTCAAACACTATGTGTCCCATTCCCCAAAGAAAAGGAAATGCTTAATAGGTATTGGGCTACTTTGGGAGTGCTATCTACCTTTCTGGTAATAAAGGACACCAGGATTATATAGGAATGTGTCACTTTGCAACTGTTAGCTTTAGTGGGAAAGCACAGAGAGGATCGAGAACACCAGGGTTGATACTAACTTATGTCAGCAGTTTATTGACTGGTCTTGGAACAGGAGTGGGCACTGTAGAAACTTTCCAAAACAATTTAACATCAGCCTAATATCAGGAAAACAAAGTGTCTGTTAAAGAAAGTAGTTTGAACTCTTGCCTCCTTATTTTCCTCTCAGTCATGAGTTTACCCCCCCCCCCCCATCAAATCAGGACTCACGTAATCAAACACATCCTTCCTGTCCAGCTTCAGCAGTAATCAGTAAAGCCTCACTGGGGTAGTTACCCTTATATGAAAAGCCCGCAAGCACTGCTACCCTTCTAGCATGTTTTCATGGTGTCACAGTTTCTATCAACTCCTATGGATATTCTCCATACTTCATCTGCAACCTTACTTGCCATCAAGATATAAGGAGTATATCATTCATTCACATTGTACACCGTGATGAGAGGGTGCAAAAGCAGCACTTCTGTGCTTTGAGAGAGGGAGCTAATGGGCTTGGTCTTTGCTTTTCACTTTCCTTAGTTTTGTCCTATGAAGCTAACAGTAGTCCCTTGTTCTTTGAGACACAGAACAAGGCAGTCTCCCACAGCAGCACACTGATTAATATATGAACATCCACACAGTTTAAGTTCCCCATTTTTTGGCGTGAACACACACATTCCTCTAATTTTGTGGATTGTTTTGTTTTAAAACATGGCGAAAAGTTACAGCTTTAACCTGGTCAGACACTTCCCACTATTTGAAGCACGTGACCTTTTATCATACCATGTTCAAATATTTGTACTGCTATCCCACATTTAAACTGCTAGCAGAACTTCAAGTATTTGAAACAGATTATCCTGAAAATGCAAACGGTTCCAGAAAAGTACTGAATGGTCTATACCCATTTGGTAACTCAGTTATATAGCATATACAACATGTCACAGTAATTGTAATAGTTAATTCTGGTAAGATGCAAGAAGGGTGGAATTAATTAAAAAAATCCTCATATTTTACAGCTGAACATAAACTTGTAAGTTAACTAGTCTAGCATAAGAAATACCAACATATAAACAAAATATAGCTACAGTCCAACCTACACGCTACAAAGACAGAAAGAAAATATACATTTATTTACACAGACAAAATAGCTCTGAATTTTGATTGTAGGAACACAATTAAATTGTCAGTACTATAGATTATGTTACAGATTATTCAATCCAACACCACAACGTTGTTACGAAAGAAAGTAGAAAAGTAGTTTTTATATTCTAAGGAAGTAACCCCTACAGAATATATCGTAGTTAAGAAAATAGGAGACTTTCAGAAAAATGAGCAACTCCATCATGAAGGCAAAAGCCTTCACACTTCTCGTAGCTTCAAAGTTACAACAACAAAAAAAAAAGGAATACCATAAGTAATATTCTGGTTAAAATATTTTTCAAAAAATATGAAAAAGGCCCAGAATTACAATGTGTTGTACTTGAATTCATCCCACTTCATTTGAAAGTATATATGCCCTTTTCATTAGTGTACCACATAAAGCAAACAACAAATAATTGTAAGAATCTTATAAACAGTGGTGGCCTGCCTGACCTTTTTTTTGCTTTAATTGGGCAACCTTGACAGAGTAAGCAGGATGGGCTTCTATAATGAAATTACTAGCTTGTTGAACGAGGGGAGAGCAGTAGATACTGCTTATCATGACTATAGCAAGGCTTTAGACACTGTCTAGTATAACGTCCTCACACAGCAACTGCTGAGGTACAGACTGAATATAGGCCCTGAGGTGGACTGAAACCTCGCTCAACAGGTTGTGATCAGCAGTGCAAAGTCCAGCAGGAGACCATTAGCTAGTCATCCACCTCAGTGATTGTTACTGGGACAGATTATGTTTACTATGTTCTTTAAAGACCTGAATGACGAGACAGAGTGCACCATCAACAAGTTTGCAAGTGATACAAAGTTGTGAGGAGTGGCTGATGCACAAGACAGCTGCACTGCCATCCAGAGGGACCTTGGCAGCAAAAGAAATGGGCAGCAGGGCTGTCATGACGATCAAAACAGGGAAATGCGAAGTCCTGTACCTGAGGAAGAATAATCCCATGCACCAATACATATATGAGGGGCTGGCTGACTCAAAAATAACATTACAGAAAAGGAATGGCAGCCAACAAGTTGCAAGTGAGTCAGCAAGGCACCCTTGAGTGACAAATGCCAACAGCATCCTACGTGACATTAGGAAGAGCATTGCCAGCAGGTCAATGGAGGTGATCCTTATACCTGCTAAGACATCTGGAGGTCTGGGTCCAGACCTGGGCTCTCCAGTACAAAAAGGGGGCATGGACATATTGGAGGAAGTCCAGCAAAGGACCACAAAGATGATGAAGGGACTGAAGCACCTGATATGTGAGGAGAGGTTGAGAGAGCTGGGACTGTTCAGCCTGGAGATGTACCAGGGGAGATCTTATTAGCAGTGTGCATGAATACCTGAAGGTGTGGGGAATTAACAAAAATGAGCCAGACTTCTCAGCAGTGCCCAGTGAAAGGAAAAAGGACCATGCGCACAAACTGAAATAAAGAACTAAAGACATACCACTAAAATGTAAGAAATTACTTAACTGTGAGGGTGGTTTGAATATTGGGGAACACACTGCCAGAGAGGCTGTGGAATCTCTTACCCCTGGAGATATACAAAAGCCAACTGGAAGTGGTCCTGGGCAACATGGTGTAGTTGACCCTGCTTTGAGCGGGGGAAAACAGGACTACATCATCTCCAGAGGTCCCTTCCAACCTCAAGGGTTCTGTGATACATCTATAAGTTTTTTTTAAACAACAGTAAAAAGAAAGAATACTCACAATTGGGTAAAGAAAAGAAACGGCAGTGGTATGTTTAACTTTGCCTAGGCATGCTTACTTTTTTGTTAGCAAGGCTTTAAAATTGAACTTTTAAAGGCAGAACATGTAAGGAAGCAATAACAGTTCTCCTTTTCCATGTTACAGATTACTACTTCTAAATGTTTTGAAAGAAGAACCGGAAGAGAAAGCAACTTCAGATACTTTTTTTTCCCTTTTTTTAGAATGTTTTGTCCATACAGTCATTAAAAAAAGATTTATCGGCTCCTTCTCTGTATTTAGGCTTTGCCTATATTGCAAAGATCTCACTGCAGCCCAAACCTTATCTATGAACTGTTGCAATCCATTCTCCAGTCTTATTTTAGAGCTCTCTTCTGCAGTTTTATCCACAAATTAATTCCTTGTTATGATAAATATTTCTTCTGCATAAGATCAAGCATAGGATGGTAGACTGCAATAGACTTCCCTAGATCATGGGACTAGATCCCTAGTCTCTTGCTATCACAGGCAGTGATCTCTCAATCTATTCAGATACTTCAATCCATTTAACTTATGTTAAAGATATGGACACGTGTTTTGTCATCACTTATTCCTCACTGGAGCTGTACTTTCTTAAGTGTTCTGAAATCATAAGTTTTTATATCACCTTGACTGGTTTTGTCTATTAAAAACAAATAATTGGGCAGACACTAACATACAAAAGTAAGTTCCACCATTCAAGATACCCAGTTATAAGCAACAGCCAATACAGAGACCATACAGTTGTTAGCACATGTTGTACCTGAGCTAGTAAGCTCTACCATGGGGGAAGGTTTATTAACCTTAATGAGGTCATGTGATAATGTAAATATATAGCTTCCAGATTAAGATTCAAGCATGGCTGGACAGCCTGGCAGATCTTTGGTGATGTTCTTTCAAAAGATTCATTTTCTGCTTCATAGTCCTTACAAATCTCTTCTCTGCATCAGTTCTACACCTTCACCTCCATCAATAAAACACATGCGTAACCAGGGCTGCACAAAAATATTCCAGGTGAAGGCTTACTATCTTTCACAGTGTTAGTGATGCTGTTGGAAGAAAAGAAAAACCATAAAAAAATCGAAGTTTCCTTACCTGTTGTGCTCCATCCCCACTAACAATAGGGGAAGTTAGAAGAGGGATTTCACTACTTATTATTGAAGTGCTATCCAGTAACGGTGGATGTTCTGCCATCATTGATGGTACACTAATTCACAAGATCACCTACAAAGAGAAGTTACACAAATGGTTAAACTATATAAATATTTCTGAATAATCATCCTTAAAAACTGCCTCACTTTAAAAAAAAAGAAGATTATTAAATTAGACCACTTTAGAAAGCATGTTTCCCCAACATTCCAGCAATCATATAAAATTGATGTATTTTGCCAGCCAGTATGAGCCTTATTTATATAGAGTATAGGTTCAGACCCCCTCTAGCGGCTGAACCTTAGAAGAAGATACATCACAGCCTTGAAGCAAGCCAACCTGAATCTTTAACTTTGGTTATAAACCAAAATATTTTAAGTTCTACTGGAACTTCTGAAAAAATGCCTACTAGAAAAAATGGGAAAAAAATTACAGTTGCCTTAGAAGTTACATGTATAGTGTTCCTTTTTATATGAAACTGGTAAAAAATTGAGATCTATGAACAGAGACACTTTCTCCCCTACCACTACCCCCTCCTTTTCTTTTACTTTTTTTTTTCCTTAAATCACTAACCCACTTTTTTGACTATTATAATGATTTAGACACTTATTTTAGGAACAACTAGTTACTAGGAAATGTGCAAGTGGGACACAAATGAATAAAAAAAATAATCTTCTTCACAATCTGACATTTTTTTACTTTAAAAATGTATTAGACCCAGAATTAAAGCTGTGTCATTTTGATAACCTGCAGCTCTTCAGTAGCTTTACCAGCAGCCAAAACCTGGGGGATGGGGAAAAGAGGTAATGCTTGTACACAAAGTTACAATCCTCATAACTATACTATGAAAAAGCCCTTGTTAGCACACACTGTAAAGGTACGTGAAATCTGATGACAAGAAAAAAAAAGGCATCCAGGCGAGAGGCCCGTGAAAGCAGTGATCCACTTCAACTCTGATAAGTGTCAGATAACAGCATAACAGAAAGCAAGATTCAGCAGAGGGTTCCTTTCAATTATATTAACAAATCATAAGTGATGTGTTTTCTGATATTTTGCGTGTTAGTGCTACATGAAGACTGGATGGAAGAATTGAGACTAGAAAAGCTGCAGATTACCACTTTTCCATGCCAGAAAAAACATATTGCAAGTCTACAAAACTGCTTTTCGAACTGTATTTCATCTTATTAAAAGAAAGAAATATCACTAAGTTATGCTGGTTTAGTTCACTGGTCTTAACTCCATCCCAACCAGACTCAGTACACTTAACTTTTGTGCAAAGAAAAAAAATAAAATAATTAGATCAACAATAATTGAGAAATCAATATTTCTTAACAAAACAAAAAGACAGATGGAAAGAATTCACTAGAATTGAATGGTACATTCAGAATTCCCACAAGTTAATCACATTTTGCATCTGAAAAAAGCACTTGTAACATCAATCTTAAGCATAAAGATTAAGCTGAGAATAAGCTTGTACAGTATTTCTGTAGCAGAACTGCCTCTCTCTTAGCCAGTACTTACAGTAGGCTGGTGAAAATAGGTGGGTACAATTTTAAAGTTACACAGTCTGAAAATCAGTAATGCTACAGACTTTTAAAAAAGTTCTGCCTTGATATCATCTGGCTAATGAAACTCTACAAACACTTTTAAACTTGCAACATAGATATACTATCTGCTCATAAACAGAAATGCTTACTAGTTACAGCATATAAAACTTACTTTAATGAAGAGATACCTGATAAAATTCAAGGAGCGATAAAGTCAGCTTAATGACACTGACCTTGGTATCAAGTTCTAGAGATGATATTTAGTTAATTAAAAGAGATGCTATTACAGGTTAGTACTCAGAAGCGTTCTCCAAAACTATCTCCATCCCACCCAACTGACTGCTTTTACAGGTTTGCCTGTATAAGGCAGATGTTGTTGTGTATCTGGGTTGAAATCTGTAATACAGTGCTGTCAGTACAAGAAGACTCACACAGAACAAAGACTTCACATTTTCTAGAAAATGCATTAACAAAGCACTGTAAGTCCCTCACACAGCTACACATATATAGTATGATTTAGCTATTCCCATGCTGAAGGTTGTCTTATATAAAAATCACAAACTTGGAAATAAAATAGTATTCTGAAATTATTTTAGATGTTTCATTTACTTTCCTGGTGTCTACTCTGCAAAGATCAAAGTTGGGGAAAAATATCCCTCTAGGTTAAAAGACTTCGAAACCTAACTGTGATTACTTAAGAATTCATCACTGCTTATGCCAAGTCATTTATACCTGCTTAGCCAGAGTAATTAGTCTCCCAAGCAATAAGGACAGAGTTTTATATTCCTACCTTGCTTTAAAAGCATTTCCACTTATCAAAAAATCCTCCAAGCTACACTCAGTCCCCACCACTTTTGCAGGTGGCAGAGGGCTGATGAAAGCTATTTGGATCATCTTTCAAGCTAGCAAGTTTGATGGTAAGCTTCCCAGGATATCATCCAATGGTCGTTTAATGTAAAATGAATGCACAGCCTGGAAGCATAGGGTAGAATCAAAGTATCCCTTCTCCCATGATAGCTACAACCAGGCTTCCTCTTCTGTCACCTCTTGATCTTACAGCTCCAAATAATTTGTGCTCCGATCTACAGTGTCACAGACAGAAAGGGAAGTCCAATACTATACTACTCCAAGCTATAACACAACATGCTCCCAGACTAAGATGGCTTGAATTTCCCCAGGTTTAAGTTGAACCCAGCTCACGACTCCCAAGCCACCACGTTAATGACTAATCTCTTATATAAGAAAGGACTAACCTCCTTTACAACACACTTTTCAGTGAATACATGGCTTACGATGCAGTCAGTGCTATCACCATTTATTAGGCATAAATCAAAACATGTCTATCAAATTGGACACCAGTGAGAATTAAACATAACCTAAACTGACTCAAATACACTGTCAGGATGACTTGTTCAGCCCTTCCAAGATAGGAATGGGTCTACATAACATTTGGTCTCAGGTTCATTCATTCTCTCACACAGGTGTTTAATGATTTGATTTGTATGAAAATTAGGTTCCCACAGGCACCCAAGTACTTAGGTGGGTAGTCACCTTTGCACACAGCTTTCAGTGCCTTAACTGGGACACAGCTAAATTCCATGTCTGGATCCAAGTGTTCGATTTATTCTGGAGACAAAGCATGCTGCTCATCAATAAACCCTGACAGGAGGTACTAGGTATAGTGTTATTCCTGACACCCTCTGTAACAATAATAAAAGCGCTACCTGTCAGACTGTGTAATCAATCTAAGGGAAAAAAATAAATCAATGCTTTCTTGACAATACAATATTAGATTTCTCTGCAATGCCACTGAAATAGTATTGAAGACTAAAGGTTTAAACTTCACACTCATGTGGGTCTATGCTACACATATCATCAAAAGCCTTTTTCCCTATCGGTAGTCAAGGGGCAGCAATCCGTACAAATCAGTGCGCTAATCTGGACAGACAGTAAGACATGGTATGTCCACCAGCTACAGGTGGCTTTTCCAAGTCACAGATGATAGGACAAAGGGTAATGGCTTCAAGTTGTGCCAGGGAAGGTTCATGTTAGATATTAGGAAATATTTCTTTACTGAAAGGGTTGTCAGGCATTGGAACAGGCTGCCCAGGGAGGTGGTTGAGGCACCATCCCTGGAGCTATTCAAGAGACAAGTTGACATGCTGCTTGGGGATATGGATTAGTGTTTGGTTGGTGTTGTTTTGGGTGTGGTGTGGGGTTTGTGTGGGGTTTTTTGTTCATTTGTGGGTTTGGGGTTTTTATTGTTTGGGGATTTTTTTTTTGTTTGTTTTGTTTTTTCATTGGTTGGACTAGATGATCTTAAAAAGTCCCTTCCAACCTAGGTGATTCTGTGATTCTTTTTAGCTATGAGGACAAATAAAGACGGACAGGAATTTGAAAAGGTAGAAGTACTGTGTGTCAGAAGGAGGGGAAGTGGGATAAAATGGACAAAAAGTTGGCATTAAAATAAGCAGAAGAGCTTGATAAACATATCTTGGAATAAATATCATTATATTACATTTGATGCAAGGATATCAAATGGGCACAGACAGTTTTTAAGATCAGCAGGCCCAGACAGCTTGCTTTCTGTACTTCTGGATGAAGAGATCTACCTAGATCTTTCAAAAAGACTCACAAATAACTTGAGTCCTGGGAAAGTCTCAGAGGTCTGGAAGAAAACTTTAAATCTTGCATTAAATGTAAGGGCAAAAGCAAATGGGACAATCAAGGCTGGTCGGCCAACAGTGATCTGAGACCAAATGAAAGCTAATAGTTGACACTGGATGTTATTTGTAAAGAATTAAAAGTACAATTGATGGAAAAAAGCTTATGCAATTAACTTGATGAGAATCTTCTGGCGACGGGTATTGCTGATAAAGGTACTAGTAAGAGAGCTGGAAAAACAATCTTAAACTTTATTTGACATTACACAACATGTCTCTTCAACAAAAAGACAGAACAAATATTACATGATTAAAACTGGACACAGCCCTTACATATTAACAGTAAATACAGAGTTGTTGAACATGGGAGTTTCCAATAGGAAAGGAAGGTATCAGTTCTTGGCTTCTCATTACAGAACATGTTTTTAACTCAGTTATCAGGAAAAAAAATAAAAGAAGAAAAAAAAAAAGGAAAAAAAGAGGAAGTCAGAAGGAAGTCTGGAAATGACAAACCATGACAGTGATAAGAAACCGAGTCATTTTAATCTACTAAAATGGCATGAATAGCTTAAAAAGCTAGGCATAACAAAAGTTTTAATACATAAAGGTAAAGCTATTCTTTCTAAAACAAGAGTGAATTCAATCCTGTGAATAGTCGATTCTGAAAAGAATAGGATAATAGAGGCAGACAGCCAAACACAAGCTCTCGGAAAGGCTGTATCAGTAATATCAACAGGTGTACCTCACTTAGCAACAAGGAGGATATTTTCTCCTGCCTATGGCTGCAAACGGCTACAATCTCTACTGGAATAATGTAACAAGCTTTGTCTCTAATTTGCTGACTTAATCATTACTACTCTTTTGCACAGGTATTGACAATTTTGACTATAACTTGTCAAAAATATTGTTCCATGCTGAAAATACTTGAAAGCAAAGGATGTGCATAACATAATTTCAGCCCTACTCCACATAAAACTGTTCTGGATGATATTACTGTCTTCCACCTCCAGCTAGCCTCCCAATATACTCAGGATTTTTTGAGGTCTTGAAAAGGACGTAAGAAAAGCAGCTTGTATTTGGACAACAGGTAAAGGCTCAGTCTGCAGAGCCACTACAAACAATTCACTAGCCAGATTTCCTGCACCACTGAAAACTAATGGATGCAGCAGCCTTCAGAAGGGGTAAAACAACACATGGAGTAAACCAAAGGATTTATTTAAGGCCAACTCACTACACCCTTCTTGTGGGCATATTAAAAGGGACCAGACAAGGAAGATGACAGATTAGATGAACAGATAGGTAATACACTGTTGCTAAGCACAGAAATAGCCAAGAAGTAATTTTCTACTGGTGGCACATTAAAGGCATGGTTCTTTAGAAATTTATACTGACTCATGCACAGCAACTACTGCTGCATGAACAGTTCTCACTTCTTGTCTTGCTACCAAATATACTGAACTAGTAGTATACATTCAAAGCATAGCACAGGATGGCTAAGTCAGCTCACACTGTTCTTTCAGAATCTGTCTGTTCTGGGATACAAGGAAAATATGAGGTCTCCTGAGATTTCAACCAAGGTTAATGCTTTTCATGAGACTTAGAGAGCAAACTACCTATTCTTCACTACCCCCAACTAAACTACTATTCATTTTCCTTATCACAGGAATTTGAAAGACTTTGAAAGACTTTTCTGAAGGCTATCAAAGATGAAACAAAGGGAAGGCATCTACATTTACTAGACGTGATTTGTTTAGAGACTCCAGACAGGAACCATTAAGGAATGGATTACACTAACAAGTCAAAAAGCTAAATGATGTTAAGGCTCAAAGACCAAGTTCCACTCAACAGTTCAGTAAGCAAGTTTGCCTTCCTGAACTGTAACAACTTAACTCAACCCTTAAATGCCTTCAGATTTGGTCCTTTAATGTTTCTGTGGCATTTTCTGTGGCACTCTCATTTTCTAAAGACATACACAATTCTCAGTCAATTGTTCATTAAGGGTTAAAGAATATTGTAAGGCTGAGATCATTGGGCAGTACATTTCCTCTGTACATGCAAAGGATCAGCATTTCCATCTCTAAGAGACTAGCAGCTGATCTTAACAACAGTCTCTGAAAAACACTTGAGCATTAAATCAGCTGGATCACTAAGGTAAAACAACATGAGTCAGCAGCATACGTCCTTGTAGCAGCGAAGGCTACCAGCATACTGGGCTGTACTAGCAGAGAAGCACAGGCGATGGGCTGTCCCCACTACTCAGCGTTTCTAAGGTGGCATCTGGAATAGCACCTCCAGTTTTCCTCTTCCCAGCCACCACCTCCTCCCCAGTACAAGAGAGATGCCACAAATACTGTTAACTGGGCTTAGGCCCACAAAAGACAAGAAGAAGCTAAGAGCGCTAGAGTAGTCAGGGTGTCACCTACTGGCTGGATCCCACTACCTGAAGGATGCTTGTTGAGAGCTTAAATCAAACTCTTCTCAGAGACATGCAGGAGAAGTACAAGAAGTGAAGGACACTTGCTGCACTACTGAAAATTCTGTCTGACCGTAAGAGGAAAAAAAAAAAAAAAAAAGACATCTTCACAATGAGAGTGGTGTAGCACCCACATAGGTTGACCTGAGAAGTGCGATAGTCTCAGTCCTGTAGATCAGTGGTCTCTAAAGTGGGGTACAAAAGACAACCCTTTGGGGTGTGGGAAAAAATATTTTTTGTCATTGATAAATTAAAAAAAAATTAAAATAGTGTTTTTCATCTTTATCTCATCCTTTCTTTTTCTGTTTAAGCTTTATAGTGTACACACTTTATTACAGGAGCATAGGCATATAATTAAAAAGGTACATATATTGGAGCTGCACACTTAAAATATCTTTACTGATTGGGTGCATGATCAAAAGAGCTTGGAGACCACTGCTGTAGAAAGTCAAAACCTGACCATGCAAGGTCCTGACAAAAGGCCGGAGAGAGCAATCTTCAAAGGCCACTTCTGAGCAGAATTCTGTGAATTCCAGAATTAGTAAATCAAAGTACTATATGTAATGCTAAAGTTAAGTGGTTTTCAGTAGATCAGAACCCAGTAGATCAGAACCCAGACAGCAGTTTGTCTCCCAAGCTCTTAAAAACCGTCAGACTCTTAATTCAGAATTTCAAAGTAATAATGGTAGTCCTAATCAAAACTCAAACTCACAGACTTAAGGTTCAAACTTTGGAAGACACAGCCACAGTATTGTCCATAACAGAATTACTTTATACTCTGGCCTTTCTCCCAAGAAAAAGAGGAAAGCTGTATTCAAGGATAATTACAATTTAAAAAGTTATACTTCTGTATGAAGCACACAACACAACCAGGCTTTCCGTTTCAGTTGGCACTACTATGTAAATGTAGTGATAGCTAATAATGCTGTGTACAAATAAACCCCACAACCAACAACAACTAAGGCAGACTCCTTTCCTCAAGATTCACTGCTTCTAGTTATTGAGTTTGATACAAAATACAGCTAATTGGTTTTCCCCCACAACTGGAAGACTTAATGAGGCCACACTCCACAGTGGTATTCCTGGCACCTACTGAAGGAGAAATTTGCATTGCTGCTTCTTCCTCAGTTTTTGCTACTGAATGCTTTTTTCTTACCTACCTAATTAGTATCATAACACTTAACAGCAACTTAATACTCTTTCACATCCTAATTCTGTCAAATATGGTGACCAACAGATACAAATAGATTTATCATAACAGAGGGGTGTTCACAAGAGCCTTGATACTACACAACCCAATGACGGAAGTTTAAGCAGTGACGAGAAAAGGGCCTGACAAAGAAAGGCACAGCATAAGGAACAGGCTCAACAAAATCAACATGAAATGTTTTCACACTGCATGTTGATGTTACATGAGAAGTGACAAAAACAGGGCTACTCCAAGACTGTTTTTATCAGTAGTGCCGTTTCATACACGCTTCAGCCTGTAGCACATTACAGCTGCCAATTTGAGCTTGCCGTAAGGTGTATTTTCCCAGCAGGCTCAGTACAGCAGAGCAGGTGTGCATTCCTCCTTCACCCAGGTACTCCTGCAGCTATGCTTCCCTGGGAACCAAGGGCAAGGCTCGTCCTCAGGTCCAAATAACTTCCAGTAAGGAAACGCTTCCATGAACAGGAGACAACACTTTCTAGGTTTTGCCAAAGACTAAACAATGAACTTACAGAACCAAAAAGACCAGAAAACCATCAACCAATCCTAATGCATAAAATGCTTTGATTTTGCCTTCTCCAACATGAAGACAGCAGGTAGATATCTTTCAAGCAGCTGAAGCAATAAAGCCCTATTTTATTTAGATTAGGGCCTCGCATCCGAGTGACTCTTCAAGAAGATGCAGGCTACTATTTAAACTTTTCCCGCAATTAAGGTGTTAAGAAGTACTCACCATGTCCATTCTTTAGTGCTTACTGTGAGATAAATTTATTCTTAATTCCTACAGTCTTCAAAAGATATGTCCTGCCTGCCAATTTGAGACTTGTAAAGATTACTATTACAATTCTTTGCAATCTGTCAAATCAACCACCCAGTGCAGAAGTCGTAAGAGTGGACAAATACAAGTGCCCAAGTAGTACAAATATGCTAAAATGAGGAAAATTCTAGAAACAAAATGTACCAATGCATCCCTAGGGTGAAGAGGAAAGAACAAAGTATATACAACAGATGTTAGTAATGTCACTTAATGCACTACTGGAAAAAGCCTGGATGCAGTGATGTAGCTGATGAAAAAGTGTATTAGAATATAATTACCTAGAGATCCATAAGGTTGCAGCTGAGCTATTAAAGTTAAGAAGCATCCTGAAGAGTTTTGTGTTTGTTATTAAGAATCAGAATGGTGTAGAATGATTTTAATTTTTTCTCCATACATTCACCATAATTTCTAGTCCGTTTCAAATGCAGCTAATTGGACAATCTCCTTTTAAATAAAGTGAAACTGAAATGGCTATTCCCTTTAGTCCTATCGATCATAATACTGAAGTTGCAGATAGGCAATACAGGAAAATTAGAAAAAGAGTATAGCTTCATAAAGTAAATCAATGAAATCTGACATTCACTAGAAACTATAAATCGAAATAGTTAAAAAAAGAAGACACGCAAAATGTTTTAATAAACACCAGAACTCCCTATAGGAAAAAAGAATCTACAACCTCTACCATAAATATGGAAATATTTCAACTGTAGCTCTCAAGTGGTGTTACAGACACTCACTAAACACAATTCTCAAAGAAGTCTGAGAAACATGATACACATCTCTGTTCATACTATGTTACCACTGGGAGGCAAATACTAAAAGCTGGAAAATGAATGAATGCAATACTGTTATGAAGAAAATACTGATTGACAAGCAAATGAGAGCTGCGCTTGAACAGCCAAAATAATTCCTGGATCCAACTCACTCCCAATAGTTCTTGCCCGTTCTTCTCCAAGCAAGAATGACCAAGGCATGCAACAGCAGACCTTAGCATTGCAGGAGTTAAGCATATTACAGTAAATCAATACTTACTTCAGGTTACCTTCATACTCCAGGTTGTGAACTGCAATGATTTAGGAGCAGTTTCAAATGCAGTTCATGTATTCATGTTATGGGTACTATAACCTATACGAGAATGCATAGTAGATAACTGGAAACACTCCAGCTGTTCAAGTTTAATGCATTTGCATTTATGAGCCAGCAGGTTTTGAATCTGAGCCAAAGAGGCTGAGCTCTTACTAGTAGCTGATGTAAAAAATTAAACTTTTGAAGGTGAAGACTACATAGAGAAGAACTAGACACTGATAAACTAGTCATCCAGAAAGGCACAGTATGTTTATGGACACCTCATCTTGTCCAGCACGACCGTTAAATTCCTGACTGTACTTAACATCACCAGTGCAACAGAGACTATCTGAAAACTCCACATGCTGGTTTTAAATATTATAATTAGCTTCTTAAAACACCATCCACAGTCCTTGTCTGGATCAAGTACATATAACTTCAAGTTGTTGCATAAGAAGAATTCAGTACTTCTCAACTATTTGCCCCTCCCTCTTATACCTTCAAAGAAAAGAAGCCTAAACTGGTTTTGTAACTTTTAGTAGGCGACATGTGCAGCCATTTCACAAATCAGAATTAATCTGTTAATTTTACTCAGAACTAATTTGATGTTGTGCAATTAAAAATCAGTGCGTAAACTGTCAGCACCTGGGTGCAAACATGCCTAGTCTCTAGCAGGTACATCAATCTGATTCACGCATTGTTTGGGACCTACACTACGGCCTCCTTTGTTTTACAGGAACAACTTCCTTTTAGATGCTCTTGGGAACCATCATCAAAGAGAAATGGGGAAAATGAACTGCATAGCTTATTTTTTGCACCACTCCAATGTAATTCTACTTAATTTATGCTGCGTTGATATGAACTATGGGGCTGTGTTGTTTTACATTCTTGTTACTCTCAAGAACTTCCTTAAGTCCTGCTAGTTTTAAACCAGCTAAATTAGGTTTTTTTAAGCTTCTGCCAGGACTGGATTTCCTTCAGTTTATTTTCTGAAAATGACATGGGTTCAAAAACAACTTGGCTTTTCCCCATTAAAAAGAAGTGAGGGCAAGAGTAATGGTTAAGAACAAGCTTATTTTTTTGAGA
Organism: Gallinago undulata; assembly: GCA_026546715.1. Classification (NCBI taxonomy): domain Eukaryota; kingdom Metazoa; phylum Chordata; class Aves; order Charadriiformes; family Scolopacidae; genus Gallinago; species Gallinago undulata. Next base: position 176,957,268 of record JAOTQQ010000001.1, on the reverse strand, counting down.
AAATAAGCAAATTCAATGCCAAGAATCCAGCTACTTCCTCATTTGATATCAACTCCCTCTTTTCAGTAGCTATTGAGTAGCAAGAATAAATTTTCAAAATAATTTTTCATATGATTGCTTTAAGGCAAACTAAAAACATAGATGTATTTTTATTAGTGTGATGCAACTGGTCAGTGAGATAAATTTATTGCAGAGACAGCTGCCCATGTTGGAGCTACAAAGAGTGCACGATTCAAGCAGAACAAGCAGCTTTTAAAGAACTCTTATGAAACAGCTTTTTCCTGCTCATTCCGAAAAATGAAAACTATGCTATCCAAATGCAAAATGACATAGGATCGATAGTGTTTTGAGGCCTAATAAACACATTTGAAAGACGTTCTTTTACTAAGACTTCAAAAAGCTGTTAAGTCAGTTCTGCTAAATCATACTAGCCGCTCCCACATGCATCACTGTAAGCAACTGGTCAACAATATAGCAAATTAAACCAAAGGACAGACGTAGTTTAAATTAGTCTTATAAAAAAGTGGTCTGTTTTAACATAAAACAGTTGCCTGATACATTTCACGTATGCAAATACACAAATGAATGCCAAGCATAGGAATAAGCAGAGGGGAACTTCTTTTTCCAGTGTCAAGGCACAGCATTGATAAAGCTACTGAACCCAGTAGTAAAAAAGGTTGAGAGACAGTCACCTTGGCAGGTGCTTCCCTTCCCTAATATGGAACTTAGTCACAATGGTACTGAAGCAGTTACTTGCATAATATATATTAAAAAAAATTAAAGCTGTGTAAGTCAAACAGTATCTCAAGCTGAATGCAATTCTTGAAAACTAAATATGCTAGTCATGCAAGAGCTATCCCATGGAAGAGACTGCAACTGCAGAAGGGGAAGACAGCAAAACAAGAACAGGTTTCTCAGATGTTACCAGCACTCCCTTCTCCAAGGTTTCACCCCATCATCCCAAAGTTTTAGTCAGTTAAAACACCATGAGACCAACTAGTTTGATTGCCTAATCAAGTCAAGAGGACAAAGCTGCTCTCAGCTTCCCATTTTACATATGAACTTGCAACACTGAATAGTTGTCAATTCATTAACAAAAATAAAGCTACAAAATCTGAAATTAATCTGTTTGAAGCTGTGTTGCCATGATGTACACAATTAAATGTACTGGAGTACTTTTAAGATGGATTACTCAAATTATGGTCATTTACCCTCACCATTGAAAAGGCATCGAGCGGAATGTACACGTGTACTAATAGTTATATGTGGGTAGCCAAGTTATTAGCAAGCCTGAAGAAATTAGAACAAATTAAATTTCAGCTGCATTTAAGTAATCATTGTCATCAGCCACTATTCACTTCCACTTTCACTTCTTCTAGTCCTTATCTTTCAGCACTTTTGTTTCAACATCTACCTTCATACAAGACTAAATGGGTAAAGAAATAATTTTCTTCAAGTGTGGTCTTCCCCACATTTACATTTTCAGTAGAGCCTATAAGATTTGCAGAGGCATGGTAACTCTTGTGGCTTATGATATTTACTCTGAATGTAGAAAGCCCCCTAACAGCCCATCAATAGATATACTGATATTAGTGAATAGTTACAGTCATGTTTCTCTCTCATTGCCAAGACATTGCAAGTCACCAAAGTTTTTGTGTTGGACCTTCTTATCCATCTATTTTTTGTTTACAGATTAGTTTTCAGCTACATGCACATTTTTTGCACATCATTGCTACTTGATTTGTTACCACCATCTAAAACATGTTCCTCTGTCCCAAAGTAAAACTAATCTAGTTGAGGTTCTGTTGCTTATGTCTTAGTTTCCTTTTGCCAAGTCATCCAGTTCTTCCAGTTAAAAGAACAAACTCTGAACAACAAAACCCTGCAGTCTGAAAACTGGAACTCAGAGAAGGATTTATTTTGTAATCAAAGGAGTAAGACATGGTATTGAGTATCCTACATGATCAAGGGGAAGAGACAGCAGCTCAGCTGCAGCCAATGCTTGTAGGATCTTACATAAGTAGAGCTTGGGCTTTGTTTACCATAGGCATTGGATTTGTACAGTTGGGAAACTCCCAGCTTCCTTGTAAATAGAATTTACAAGGAAGTATTTACACTTGTGAACTACAGGAGTTTTTTTACCCTATACTGCACATAAAGTTCTAGGTTTGCCAATTTTCACCTCAATTTATTCAAGATCATAAGACACTAAGACCTGAGCTTCACATTGTTTAAATGCAACCAATGTACAAAAACCCAAAGCAATTCAAGAAGAACTGTCATGCAGAAGGTGAAGTTAACATTTGTGTGCCACACATTGCTTTTCACTCCCAGTTACTGATTGAGCCCATATCTGTCTCAGCATAAATCCTTTTGGACCTTGTTGCTTTGTCTGCAGACAATCTCCCAGACTTTGATAAATAGTTTTTTCAAGTCATAGAGTGCATTGGTTCAATTTTGTAAATTTTCATAGTTGTGAAACAGTTTTTTCAACACTATATTACAGAAGCCTTTATGTCGCCAGGAAGTAGAAAGACTTGTTTTAGTGCTTCTGAAAAGCAGAAGACACTTGTCATATCTTACAAAGAAAGCGTTGTGCTTCTCTTTTACTAATGGATGATAAAAATGAGGTCTACCAGTTAAACTGGGATTAAAAGCTCATAAGTATTTTCATTTTTGACAATTCTTTACGCCCCAAGTAAGTAAATATATAATAAGGTAGAACATTTTCCATTGCCTATAAACAAAGAGGTTTTGGAGCATATCTTTTCAACTGTCCTAAATGTTTTGATACAAATCTGGAAGCAAAGCCAGGGGGAGGCACACTACAGGTATATTCGGCACTCCTACTTAACTCCTGCAAACTGCTGTTGGGATGGTGTTTGGCACCCAAGACACTTAACTGAAAGAGAGGGCACCAGTATTAATCTAGGTGATGCTTTGACCGTGGAACTGTATGACCGGAAGAGCATCTGGGCATTCTGAAAAAGCAAAAACTTTCATGGAGACAAAAACATGAATTCAGTTCAGCAAAGAGCTAGATACACAGGTAGGTCTGGTGGGACTGAGACCAAAAAAATGTGCCTGCCTAAACAAAAATGGTGAAAGTTTATTTAGAGCCATGAACACGAAGAGGGCAAAGTATGTCCAGGCTAACTCAAATTGAGAGGTACTGTGAAGACACCACCATGAACGTGGTGTTAATTTTTTAATAAAGGGTTTGGAAAACACGAGAGTATTCCAGTCCTGAGGTACCAAAACTGTAAACAGAAAAGCATTCTAAGCCAACACAGCCAAGAAGAATAGTAGCACAGTCCTCTACACAGTTGTGCCACCAAAATAACAGTTTCTGCAGCACACATTCTAACCAAAACAGATGATTAATACACTCAAGAAAGGGTTCATGACCCAGCAGGTGAGTATAAAAAGACTTCTCATTATACAGGGTAGTCCAGCATCAAAATAACAGGTAAAAAAAAAATCTATTTAATTACTGACAAAAGGGCACAGCAAATTCTATTTCCATTTCCATTTTTTAAAGTCACCTGTGACAGCTTAGCAAAAAAGGCTGAAGATTTTCACTGATTACATGCTCAAGAGCACATGAGCAGCTGGAACAGGAGCAGATCTCTGGGGGGCGAATGGAACAACGACTTCAAAATATTTGTTCCATCTGAAACTAAATATAAATTAATTGGAACAATTAAATATGACAACCTACAAGAAACATGTAACAGTATTAAGTGTTAGAGACACTTTCTAAATATCCCTCTACCCCATCAGCCCTACAAAATACAGACCCCAAGATGACAATCCAAAATATTACTGTACATAAACAACACCGCTAAAATTTATTAGCCTTTTTCTTAAACTTGTCTATCCACAGTGTTTTTCTACTGGCATCAAGTGAACATCAGCATTAAGGAAGCTCTAAGTTTACTGTATATGGCAAAGAACGAGACAAAAAATGGTCACTTCTGTAGCTCAGGAAACATTGGCCCCACGAGCAAAATAAACATTGTATGTGTTTGCTGAACAGAAAAAGCAGCAATGTACTTGTTCCAAACTATTATCGCTTTCCTGAGATACAGACAGTATCTTTTAGTTAAACTAAAGAGTTGACACTCCAAGTCAAATCTATTTTTACTAGATCTGATCCTACAGGAAAAGCAATGCCTCATGATTCAACGCGCGCACCATAAACTGCAGCCAAGTTGAATTTTGCTACAAATTGCCTGGAAATTTCCCCAAGCCAAGTCTTAAAGAAATGGATGATAAAACATAGAAGTGTTATTGACAGATACAACAGAGAGAATCCAATTCATATTTTAGATTACTGAAATGCACCGATGAAACATGACATGTCACCTGTAGACATTTTAGCAGAGATTGAACTAGAAATCCTGTAAGAGTTAGAAGCTGGAGGTCATAAAAAGGTACAGAGTTGCTCGATGCTGGAGGAAGACATGAATTCCTCAGGTTCCAGGAGGCACCGACAATGAACATCAATGGCTGCAGACAACAACACTGACTGGGAAGTAGGCCTGCAGCCTCACAAAAGCTGTCTTCTGTAGTTACTGTGAATGAACAAGACTCCATCTTTGCCAGTTCCCCCCACCCACCCAAAAAGAGGGACTGGGCTAGGTTATAGGATTTGCCACCTTGACAGAGTTATCAATAGACAATCAGAACACCAGTACTTAACACTTCCCAAACATTCAATAGTTCTAGAGATCAACACATTTACAATAACATACAATGTTTCAGAAGTGACCTACCAACAAGGTAAATTAGCGTGTTGCCTAAAGCATCTAGAAGTTAAAAACATTTAAGAGAAAGTAATGACAAAGATAAAAAATTGTACCTCTCCTGAAGTCAGGCTTTAAGAGTTTTGCTTCCCAGTAAATCCTAAGACAGAACATTGCAGTAGCATGTTCAGTTAAGAAAAGTTGCAATAACAATTATGAAGGATCTTTTTGAGACATTGAGCCAAAATGATCATCAACGTAACACTGAGTTAGCTGATAGAGGTCCAAATTTGAGTAAAATTAAATGGCCACAAGGCAAAGAATAAACAAAAGCATCCCAAGATCCAGAGGACTCACAGCCCAAAGCAAATGAGTTATTAGTCTGAATCATAATTCAAGTTTCTGCAATTCCATTACATTATTGCCTATAAAAATCAAAAGCTTTTGACTTTTAAGTTCACAGCTAGTAAAAACCCCAACTTGAAAAAGGCAGAAATGCCACTAATGGACAGACAACCTAAGCATTGTGTGTAATGACCTGAGCCTCATGCAACTCATACACCTAGAACTTGTCATACCACAGAAAACCTCAGAAGATCTCCATCTGCCCTGAAAAACCCAAGACACTCATCTAATTCTGTTTTAACATTATAATCTACAGTAGTCAGCCTGTGACTCTGTTGAAAGCAGATTGCTCTCCTCCTGACCGAGTGACATAAGCAAATGATCACCGAGTCCTGGCCCTTCTGAGGATAAGGATCTGCATCTCTCCTAACTAAGCATGCATCTGCCAAAATCAGTGTTTGATGCTCCAATGTAACCAATTCAGCACATCAGTTTCCCTCCTGAAAGTCACCAGAAAAAACCATTCTGGTGTTGCCAAAACAAGTCCCAGATTCAATCCCTATGGGTCAAGATGACTTACATTCTGTATACACACAGAGACTGTATCTAGAACTAGATGTGTTTCCAAACTTGACCAGCACCCTTCCTGGTCCCACACGCTTGGTAGGAACACCAGCTATTAAGAACTCTATCCCACATGCAATATTGAGCACTATAGATACTGAGATATTTCCAACTTAGACGTATGTGCACAGCCCTCTCCCTACCTGAAAGCTTGCTACTTCCCCATTCATCATGTGATGAAATTTCACAATTATATGGGACCATTTTCTTTAAAAAAAAAAATAAAAATAATTTAACTGATTCTACTTTCTGATTTTCAAGGACTGCTGAGTTGCTGTGATTCATACTATTTCATGATACAGAACATAAACACATCTATGGATACAGATTCACATCATGGCTACAGTTAAATTTCTATGCTGCATAAAGCAGAAAGTTACCCATTGCCATAACAACCAAACAGCTTCTTTTAAGCTCAAAGCTTAGAAGATATAGGTCCCAGTCCTGCTAAGATAGAAGCTACCGTGTACTGAGTAGCAAACAAGAGATTTTAAGTCTTCATGATAATTTAAGATAATCGCAACTAGGTATGTATTTGATCAAATGCAGACTCAAATTCTAAAACCAAAGAACATTTCACAGAAATTACTTCATGATGTGAAATGTTCTGGAGTAACACCTGACATCCAAGGTAGCTAATAAATTTCCTTTGACAAGGTTAAACAAATTACCATCACGTCTTGATATGCCACTCATAAAGCACAATTTGCTCCTACCAAACATGTTTTCCCTTGTTTCTACTGCTTATTTTCTTTACTCGGCACAATAAAAATCAGCTGAAAAGTTTCATTTTTGCTTCTGGTTGGTTTCACTTTCTAGTTGTCTGGAAGCAACAAAAAAGTTTCTGTTTAAAAACAATCTTGGGTAATACTCGGGAAAGGAGGAATCGGGCGTGAATCTCCCTTGAAAGAATGCCTCCGCTTAGCACTCGGCAAGACGATGGCAGTGTTTTCGGAAAGATTACTTATCTACATACAGAAACACACGCTCAATCCCTTTAGCTAGGAGTTCCGAGGGAACCTTCACGGGTTAGCAGGAGCAGAACAACAACAACAGCAATAAAAAAGAAAGAGGTGTTGAAAACCACCACTTCCTTCTCCTCCCTGCCTGTCACAGCCGGCTCTCAGCTGTTCGGGTCGCGCTTCGCATCTGCTTCTTTCTCCTCCCCGAACAACCGCCCTCCTCCTCCCGCGGCAGCCGCCCAGCAGCCCTGCCCCGCGGAGCCCCGCTGACAGCGGGAGGATCCCCCGCACGCCCCCCACTCTCGGCCGGGAGAGGCACCTCCGAGCGGCGGAGAAGGAAGCCCGTGAAGGAAAACGGAAAGTTTCTTCAGCGGGGCTTCGGGGTTCCCCGGCCCTCCCCGGGCAGTCGGGGGGTATCGCTGTCTCCTCAGGGGCCCGGCACCGCGGGCAGGTAGAGGAGCTGCCCCCGTCCCCTCGCACCCCTCTCCCCGCCCTGCTGAGGGGAAAGCAAGGGAGGGGCGGTTTGCCACCCCGCTTCCGGGCGGCCAGCGAACCTACTCACCGCCATGGCCCCACCGGCTCTCCCGGCTAACGGTTCGTTCTCCGCCACCGGCGGGCAGCGGCACCAGGGCGTGGAGCGGAGGGGAGTTCCCCGATGGCGCAGCTCGGGCAGGGGCGGGGCGGCGCCGCGCCGGCCGCTTCCCCCCACCCCTTTACCCGCCCACTTGAGGTACCTGCGCTTCGGCCGCCGCCGCTCCGCCGCCTTTTCCTCCCTTCCTCGCACCTGTCACTGCCTCCCGCGGCCGCCGCCACCGCTGCTGCTGCTGCCGCCACCTTCGCCTCGCCACCTCAGCGCTCCTCGCAGCCTCGCCCGCCGCCGCGCGGCCGCCATCTTTGTGGAGGGCTGGGAGGGGCCGCGAGGGGGCAGTTGACTCCGGCGCGCAGTGCGCCTGCGCAGAACGCGCTCGCTGTGAGGGAGGGGGCCGTCTGTTGGAGGGAAGGGCGGGGTCAGGGATATGGGCGGGGCCGGCGGGGCCGGGGGCGGGGCCTGCAGAAGGGCGGGGCTGTGTCTGTGGGGCGGGGAGAGGTGTGGGGTAGAGAAAGGTGTGGGGCTGGGGCCGTGAGTCCGGAGCTTGGCCCTGGCCCTGGCCCTGGCCCTGGCCCTGGCCCTGGCCCTGGCCCTGGCTTTGGCTTTGGCTTTGGTTTTGGCTTGGAGCTGGATCTTCACCTAGGCTCTGGTGCCTGGGCCTGGCCCTGGTCTTAGGCCTGGGCGGGGCTTTGGCTTGGGGCTCAATCCTGGCCTTGGCCCTGGTGCCTGGGCCAGGCCTTGGCTGGGGGCTAAGCCAGGGGCCTGGACCAGGTTGGGCCCTTGCTGGGCAGAGTGAAGGGTAAGGAAGGGCTGCCGCTTGCCTATGTGCTGAGGCAGCTGTTAGCACAGCAAATGTCAAAGGGCTTTCAGCCTGCGTGCCCTGAGGCCAAGCAGAGCCTCAGTGTCTGTGAGCACTAGAGGTGTTCCCCACCCAGTGCCCAGGCTCATAGCATCTGACGTCTGAGGGCAAAGGGGAAGAAATGAGTTTTTCCAGGCATTTAACACAGGAAAGAGCTATCATCCCTCAACACCTGCAATGTTCAGCTGATGTCCTGAATGCTAATTTGTGATTATCCTTTGGTTAATGTTTGTCCTTTCAACCGTTATGGATTGAAATGATTTTACTACAATGTTTGGCTTAATGACCTTCTGCAGCAGTGGACTGAACAGAATGAAATGTTTCATAAAGTGATTTTGTTAATTTGCCTTTAAGTTCTCTGTTATTAAGTCAATAAGTTGCTATCTCTCTTGCATTTCAGCTGTGTTCATATCATCTTTATAGCTTAACGGTGGGCAGAAAGTAGCTCCTATCAACAAAGGATGCATTAACTGATATTTTGCCATCTTGGTTGCTCACTGTAGGCCCCCTTGCCAGAACTCTGGTGTTCACTGGTAGTGTCCTAGACTAGATCTCAAAAACTAGAGAGAATTGGGCCCGATCAATATTTGGATGAACTACCTCGTTAGGTACTGCGGAAAGTGCTGCTGGTGATTCATTCAGTGGCATTCATCTGTCTATGAGTCAGGGCTGAACAAATGCCACTGCACAGCATTTGTGGCATTATCCGGGGGCATAAAACTGGAGATCTGTGCCAATTGCAGCTGTTAGGAGATCACTGATTTTCCTACCTTACTCCAGTTTCAATATGGGTTTCCGGAGCTAGCCAACAGTTTTGATGGACTACAGCAAAGGGTTTCCACAGTTGCTTTTGTCAGGACCCATTCTTTAATGGTGGTGGGGCCAAGAACAGCAGCAGACATGGTGGCCATGGGCATTACTGTAGGCAGCCACAGATGCTGGCTTTGTGACATCTTTATGATGGTTTTGAGTTGGTGCATGCAGCACCGATTGTAGGTGCCCCACTGCCTTGAGAGCCCTGGGAGAGAGCATCCCTCATGCCTGCTCCTTGCTTCCCAGGGGTGCTACTCCCTCCTGTCCTTTGCAGGTGAAATTAAGAAACCCGTGCAATGTTTTGGGTGTATGGGTGCAGACATACAGCTGGAAGAAGGAAAAGCTGAGAGTGTTTTGGACTCTTCTCCCTATCCAGACACTGGTCCTAGTGGTATGTAAGTCTGCATTGCATGACACAGTCATTTGTCTCCTTCCTTCCTTTTTAGGTCATATATATAAAAATACATGTATATAAAATTCCATTTTCTGCTGAAAGACCAATTAAATCCACCTGAAAATCATTCAAAGTAATATTAAAAGTGGGTGGAAGGCATGGGAGAACCAAGATAGCGATGTCCTTATCTCTTTTTAGAGATTCGTGCATAAATGGATTTTTCTAAAGCAAAACTAAATTAGATTGGGATTATTTATGAGTTCAAATTGTCTATACAGATCTCAGCTGCTTCTAGATGATTAACCAAATGCTCTTGCTTTCATCCATTGGAGAACTTCCTGGGAGGACCCATGGAGACAGAATTTCTTTACAGTATCATACCAGATACACATCCAAGTGCTAATGATGAACATTTACAAAATTGATGTTTTAACAAAAGCCCATAGAGGAGAGGAGATAAATTCATCAGGAACCTTTTTAAGATACAGTTTTGACTCAATAGTAATGCACCCCTTCTGTGGCTCTCATTTCTTCAGTCAAATAAAGGTACTGTCTCCAGAGAACTGTGAAGAATCGGTGTTATAACAGTCATTATTTCATGTTTCCATTAATTTGTGTTTACTCAGCAAAATAGGTAGAAATATAGCACCTGGGATCAGAACTGGTCAACTCATGCTAATTTTAAAATTTACATCGCTTGATCTAGTTCTCCAATTCTCTCCATCCTTGCAGGAAAAGGGGAGAGCCTCCACTTCTAAAGTTAAAATAATGTGGCTTAAGTTGGAGGATTCAACAAGTCTTCTACACACAGTGCCCCCCTCCATAGCAAGTGACCTGTCTTTACACCTCCAGCCAAATTTGTGGGTCACCTGTGCCAGAAGGGAGAAAGGTGACCGCTTGGTAGTGGCCACTGCTGTTGTCATGTGGAGCTCCTCGAGCCTGTAAAAGCACTGGTTGCCAAATGCAGATCAGCAGACCTGCAATCAAGCTTTACGGTGTCTTGTGCACCACCGGGTTTATCATCCAAACTTCAGTTGAAAACTCTAATAGGAACATTTACCGTGGTCTCATTGACCAGAAGGGCAGCAGGTTGGATTGTGAACTATGAAAGCCATGAGATCACTAGCACCGCTGTCTTCTACCAGAAAAGTAGAGTGTGTGTAATACAAAACAATTATAGAAGCGCAGAGTATTTATTTTCTAAAACAGGTAACTAATGCATAAATATAGCTCCCCTGAAATAAGCAAGCTATTAGATGATAGCAGGTTTATAAGGTGTGTGAGGTTTAATTTTGATGTATTCGTAAAAAAATTGCTGAAAGCTCGATTATTACAAAATTGAGTGATTCCTTTGTGTCATCTCAGGCGTACTGCATCTTTACCTGAGCTGCATAACACTCATCGTGTTTGTCCAGACAGCTTTCAAAGAGGCTGCTGAACAGTATAAATTATTTGCTGGTTTCTGATTTATATGAAAGGATTTGAACTGTAAAAATCCCACTTTAATATCAGAATGATGTATCAAAATCAAAGTTTGATTAATGCTGGGCATGATTAATTTCAATGGTAAAATATGTGTTTGTGGGGAAAAAGGAGTCTGAGATTTAATGGATATGATCAGCTGTGTTTTCACATAATTTGTCAAACTAATAGAATTCAAAACACATTGAGCAATGGCATATAATAACATGCTTATCTTGTCTATAACTGTTTTTTGACACTTGTTAAAGAATAAATATTGTATGATATATTTTAGCATACCTTTGTCAAAATGCTGATGGACACCTTAAATAGACACAAATCCACAACTCTTTGGCTTCTTTACCTGCTTTTCAGGACATGGATGATGAAGTAAGTCATTCTCTGACAGGATTAAACCAGCTGAAATTTTAGAATGATGGTACCAAAATGAATATGAGGATTAAATAGATGAAAATGCTAATCCAGTCAGAGAGAACAAAATTCAACCATTCAACTGCTGCCTTAGAGAAGTAACACTAACACAGTATGAAGAATTTGGGGGAAGTTGCAGTTTGTTAAATTCAGAGGATAGCTGGAAGTTGCCATTTTGCCGCTTTCTGATTCATCTCGTTTTCTGGAAGAAATTCCACTGATTTCAATGGGATTACTTACAGAATCGGATGTTGCTCAACAAGAACAGGCATGGCAGATTGTTCGCCTAAGAAGTTCAGGTGCTAAATTAAACCAAACTCTTATGAGAAAAAATTAATTAGTCAAAAATTTTCAAATGTGGTTCCAAAATTTAGACTTTGAAAACACTAGCTGGAGCCTGGCTGACAGAGCATTCTAATCGTGTGGCATTTAGTTTCTAATATGTTTATTTGCCAAACGGAGTGTCAGGGATTACATGCACAGGAAGAGGAACTACATGGTTTAGACTCCAAGTTCATTTATCTCAGTTTTTAAAATGGAAATATATGCATATATGGCACAACACGACTTGATATCATATTACTTCTAAGTCTCAAGTCAAGAACCCTACATACAAATGGTGAAAAATTCCAGACCGTCGTGTTCACCTTGACATTGTTGAAACTGGTCATTTTGTACTTTGTAAATCTCTATTTGTGGAAATCAGCCACTAGTTGAACAGTGATTTCCCCATCATGAATTAAAGCTATGATTTCATATTATCTACTGCCTTGAAACGATACTTAAAGCAGTTGTAGACACCAACAAAGCAGTATTTATTGACTTCATCAGTTTAAAAAAAAACACTGATGTTTGTTTTGGCTTTGTGAGCTGAGATACTTCTGAACTGCCTCTAGTGATCTCCTAGTTAACAGTTGACTTGCTATAGATAAAGCTGAATAATCAGTCGGCCCTGGTTGTAATCAAAATGTTTACCAGAAGCATACTGTGAATTTGTGCTTCTTGCTTGGAGCTGGTTTCAAATAATTTTGTAGCCTTCTTTTTTAAACCGTGGTGAAAAGTTAGATGTTAAAAGATCAATTGTATGGAAACAGAAAGACTTACAAAACTCACGTGCAGAATTTAAGTGGCTAGGCTACTGGTACATACTAATTTAGAAGCTTTTTCCTTCCTGAATATTCAAGAATTTCATACCCCAGTTTAGATTTTTCCAGATTTGCTGTTAGGATGAATGGTAGCTTTCATCTGCTGGATCCCTTGATTCAGGTGTGAATTGTCTGGAAGATTGGCTTTGTTTTGGTGAAAGAACTGTACCTGGCAGAGTTTAGGGTGGGCTGACCGTGTTTAGGATGTTTTGATGGAGTCGAGCAGCAAGGAAGTTACCTTTCCCATTTGAGCAGCTCTGCCTCTGACTTGAGAAGTTTTGAGAAACACAGGATTTCCATTATCTCATCCTGAAATGCTGGGTTTGGGGTTTCTGCTGTGACTCTTTTTTTCCAGCTCTTTGAAATACCAGGCTCATGTTGTGCTTGCAAACAAAGAAGTTGAAGAAAGTTTTCATCAACCTCTTCACATAAGGGTGTATTTCAAGCTTGTTCAGTAAAAAGGCCTCGCAGTGCAAGTCCTTGTCTGGCAAGATAACAGCCTGAGTTCAATGTGCTTGTGGAATACTAATTAGTCTCTTCATTCAGATTTTCCTGTTTTTTTTTTTCTTTTTTTTTTTTGTTTTTCCCCAAGAAGATTGAATATTTTGCATGTTGCCAACATTCTCTGTGGTTTTCTGGAAGAATTTAACTGCTTCATGGTGGCTTGGAGAAAGCTGGTTCCTCTCATATTTATTTCAAGTCTTTTTCTTCCAAATGAAGTATCCAGAAGGTGTGAAAGCATCATCTGTATGTTTAGACAAGTACTGTTCGCACCTAAAAACTCTGTGACAGTGGAAATCAAGTATACTTCACTAGCTTCAGAATAACGGAGCCATTGAAAAAATCTTCAAACCAAGGATGAGCACAAAGAACAGTCTTGTTTTCTGAAGTTCTGTGCTAGGAAAAAGCTCGAGTCATGGTTGATGAGGTGTCTCAGAAATGTTAACAGTGTCAAGCAACTGGCAATTGGTTCCTGTGGCAGGAAATAGCAAAGGCAGCTCAGTGCTACAAGCAGTAGAAGCTGGCCTTATTGTTGTTGGAATTGTAGTTTCCTCATTTTTAATCATCATGTGTTGTAAGTGAATTTATTTTTGCCCCTGGAGAATACGTATTTTGCTTTTGTGTGGTCACTGCTCATTTGCTAGGAATGGCACTGGCTAATGTACGCACAACTCTTGGCACAACTGAAATATTTGTCTGGTCACTTGGTTTATGCAATCGAATTTGCTTCAGAGAAGTTTGGAGCACGACAGGATGAAGAAGGGGAGTAGCCTATACCATGAAGGACTATTAAAAACAAAGACAGCACCTCTGGCTCTGGAGTCTCCGAGCCACAAATCGGAAAATACTGGGGAGAAGTATTACTGTGCATTTGCCCATTGTATTGCTGTTGGCCATTGCTGGAGACAGGATGCTGGGCTTTTACAAAGAACTGCTCTTTGGTCTGACCCACTATGCCTGTTTTCATCAACATCTGTTTTTACATTTTGTCTGTGAAAAAAAAAAAAAAGAAAAAGAAGAAGTAACAAAGAATAGGCTTAAATAAATTAAATTTTGTTGTGTAAGTCTGTAAGGAAAAACTACCCCTTTGATATCAAAGGCACCAGCCAAGGTTTCGTCTAGTTCTGTATGTGGATATAGTTGGTGATGAACATTAGTCTACGTAAGGCATAAGCAGAAAACATAAGTACCTGCTTTGGTCATAGATTCTTGCCAGGGAAAATTGCTCAGCGAAATGAAATCCTTTTGTTTTCCTTGAAACATCTCTTTGGTTCTAGCTGATTCTGTTTTAACACTGAAAACTATTTAATTCTGCTTTAATTTTCTTCCAAGGAACCTGTAGTCTTTCGACACACTTCAAACAGGAACAGTAGTAGGTAGTTAAACCTTGTGTGTGGCTGATTCTGAATACTACTGCAGATACTTCTGTGCAACCCAGGAGACTCGACTCCACTGACTATAGAAGTGAGCAGCTTCTGTTTATTTTTGCATGTTCCTACAAACAAATATACGACTGACAAATGTTCCCTAACAGAGTATTAAAAAGAAACAAAAAGGAATAAAAATAAATAGTCTGAACTTTTATTTGATATTTTTTAACTCAAAGTGTTCTTTGAATCCAAGCAACGAGTATGTTCAGTGATCATAACTCTAGCAGATTTCTTGTGCGCTGACCTCCCAAATGATAGCAGCCTTGCATTTCTTGGAGGGACCTGTCTTTGGAAATGAGGGTCCCACAGTTTGAAATGTTGATGGCTTAAAAAGAGAAAATCTTATTTCTTCTTCATGGTCTTTGCCCTTCTAGGAATCACTCCCTGTTTGTCCCAGGGTAGAAGAGCACCACTCCAAAGGCTCCAGCAAGTGAGAAGAGTCAGGGACACAATCTACATAGTCAGCGTGACCTTCTTGCCTCAGTAGACAGCCCTTAAGCTCTGTGTCATTCTGGGGAGTTCCACCACTGTCTCACCCTGGATTGTACAAGAAATATCTGTCCATGTTTGCAGATGACATTCTCTTCTGGAAAGATGAAATCAGGGATGTAGTGGAGCTCTCTGTGGGCAAAGCTGTGGTTTGAAACTTTTGGCTGAGAAATAGCCACAAGAAACAGCAATTATCTTTTACACATTTTCTTCATGACTGTTTTCTTTCTGTGGTAAATACTTCAATGTTCTGAGCATTTATTAAAATAATAAATAGGAACTTCAGAACTATAGGAACTTCATTATTATAATGCTTCTTATGTAATTCTCTCCCTCTCCGTAATTTTTAAGTGTAAATATGTGTTCTTCATACCGGTAACTGATGTGGAGCATCAATGTCACACTTAAAATGTGTGAAATGAAAAAAAAAAAAAAAAGATAGTTTACTTCAGACCTCTTTTCATGTAGTGTTTTGCGTTTTCATCTTGCTGAGGGTATTAAAACATGGTCCTTACTACAGAAACATTATTCTGGAGTGAGCAATTTGTTTCATGCAAAATTTGAGATGTCTGGGTCTGGGGAAATATTAATTTTGGGTTTCCTGGTAAAAGGCACAAGATTTATGTGGTTTTTCCCCAATTCTGATTCTAGTCACAATGTGGCCTGTCATCTAAGACTTGGTTAACTCTTTCTCCTCTTTTCTTCCAGGATATTGTGTCTTCAGTCTTAGATCAGCCACAGATCCTTCCATTTTGGTATAATTTTTTGTACCTTTGGTTTAGGCACTATTCTTATGTTTTATTTTCAGTGCAGTGCATCCCACCTCATTTTTTTTTTTCTCATTCCATGTTTTTTTCTTCCCTCTAACTTTGGAGAATGGATAAAGACCAAGTCTGCTCAGCTTGGCCAGTGTCAGACACAGGAGCCTTAAAATCTTTCTTTCCACTGGCACCTACTGACTGAAGATATAGAATGATGCAATGTATAAATCTTTTTTTGTTGCCTTTGTATATCTGCAGGGATTCAGCTCCTCTGAGGCTTTTACTTGTTCCACTCTCCAATTTAAGATTATTTTCTTTAATTTCTTTCTGCTGCTGCCACAATGGCATGTTCATTAATCACTCCAACCCAAGGTGCTTGAAAGAAATCGTCTTTATCTGGTGACACAGTTCCAACAACTTTTGCCTAACAGAACATGTGCGTTTACAGAGCTCCTCCCCTGGATATTTTTGTGTGTCTGGAGAGAGAGCTCACTGAAAAGTATAACCGACTGCTACAGGGAGAACAGTTTGGCCGCAAGATAAGGAAAGCAGTCTAGACAGATCTGTCTCAGCACACGGGATAAGACTATTTTGCCTATCTAAAGTTATGTTCCAATCATTTAATGCATGTTTATATTTTTAGTGATGGCATCCTATTTCTTCAAGGATTTTTATGAGAAGCAATCAGACTCCTCCAGCCTCACAACCTCCTACAAATCATGATTTGTTTGGGATTTTAGGTCTTGTTCTCAGGGCTGCTGGCCTTGCTGAAGACATTTTATTTCAGTGGAGGAAGAATGTATGCTTATTCTAGTATCAGGTGTTTTGACATTTCAGCCTACAGGGGCATTTTATGCAGGGCATTTGTCAAAAAGATGTGGGGCTACTTCAAGAATGCTAAAGGCTAATGTGGACCATGTTATGATCTTACGTTGTTAGAGAATCAGCCAGTGTCTCTCCTGGGATAGATTTGTTCATACCATGAGAATAACCCCCAAATACCCACAAGACTAGGCTTGTGGGCTGTTAGATAGAGAACTCGCAATATCGTCTTACACACACCTCTTAGACTACTTTTTCTCTTTTCCAGGCACATATCTCTTGCTTGCAGACAGTCTGCTAAGGAGTCTTATGTTAGTGGAAGGGGAGACTGTGTCCAGCAACATTTTAGAAAACGTTGTTGGAAAGTGATATAGCTGGAGTCACCACATTGAACTCTGGTCATCTCTGAAATAAGAATACAGCAGAAAAAGGTTTAGAGGAAGCAATAAAAGTAGGCTGCTGACTGAGGCAGAGACAGAAAGGTCAGGCTATTAGATGCTGTGAAGAAACAAACAAGGGATGATAGAGTAGGTATATGCAAAATTTTCCTCAGGTTCTTTAAAAGCATGAGCTCAAGGGAGTTCCCAGTGAGGTTAAAATGGCAGTACACCTCAAACTGATTAAATGTGTCTCTCCAAAAAGCACATAGATTTTCAGAACTCGTTACTGAGGCAAAAGTTTTAGGAGGAGTAAAATAAGAATTTTGGCTGCTACCTTAAATAGAAAATAACATGGAAGAGGTCATAAAACTTCATGTTTCAGGATGAAAATCAGGCACTTCCTACTTAGGGTCAGGAAGACACTTCCCCTGGAACTACACTATTAAGGATTGTCCATTACAGGAATTTTTATCTTTATATCTTAGTCCAGATACTGTCGGTGACAGTGTTTCCCCAGATGAACCACTGTTTGCTAACTGCTGGTCTATTCTGACCTAAATTTAAACTCCCTTTTCAGATGTCTCTGTCCATGCTGCCTTAAAATTATTTTTTCTTTGTCATACACAAGCATAAGAAGAGGAAATAGTTTTCCTGCTGATCTGAATACGTGTCTACTAACTTGTTTGATTAGAGTTGTGTGTGTAAAGGAGACAGTTTTCTGGTAGTTTCTTTTCTCTAAAATACTGCAGGCTAAATTCTGCCTACCCTGGGCAACAAAAACCAAATTGAAGCAATGGTCCCTAATTTAGTACCAGTGTATTTGTACACTGAGAGCAATAAAACACTCCTACATTTTTTGCTATGGCACTTATCGTGAGTGAGCAAGCTGCTGGTTAATGGTAATGGCATTACTGACTCACCTTCCTGTCCGCCCTGACTTGGGGAGATAGAAAGTGGATGGGACATTGTCAGAATGGACAACTGCAAGCGAACGCCTCCTGATAACCCACTAACGGGGCATCGAGAAGTCATCAGTGCAGAAGGTGGAAAAACGCAATTAATCCTTTAAATGTGAGAAAATCTGCTGTCATTTTCCACAAAATAACCTCGATCGACTGAAAATTGGTTCAGCCAGTTTTTTTAAGCAGTAAAATGTTAAGTGAGTGTGGTCTTTCAGAGATACTAATTTCTGATCTGCTTTAAAGGGTAAAAATGAAGGCTATGTTGGGCACCCTCCCTGGAATGCTTGGAAGGAAGAGTCTTGTTCACAAGGAAAGCATCCTCTTTTCCTTGATCCTCTGCATCAGGTGATCTCTGCCATCACTATGTTAGCAATGGCACATTCTGGGCTGTATGGCAAAGTTTGAGTCAAGAAAGCTGAGGTATGTGGTACAGAAAAAGGCTTTGCTACACCAATAAAGCTGTATCTTTGGGTGGTAAAAGTATATGGGATTTTATCTCTTATTTTATTAGGTAAATTAATTACAGGGTTATAGCTATCACCCCGCAGTTAAATCACAGGAGTCTTTCTTATTTTTTCACTCTCTTGCTTAGTCCTCTCCATACTTAAATCTCACTCTCAGAGTGAATTTATTTTCCACATGGAACATCATTAAAATGAACTCTCCTGAACCATTATGCTACTTGGAGATGTGACATCTATTTAAAATATAGATATATTCCTTTGGGTTTGTGCAGTCAATAACTCAAAATAGCTTGTGTTTACCACAGCCCAGCTATCGTGGACTTAGTCATTCCCACAGAGTGTCTTTGTTACGTTTGAAAAATACTGATTTTGAAATCAAAGAGTCTGGTTCTTATTTGCACAACTGTGACAAGAGGCCTTGCAGTGGTTGCAAATGACATTGCACAGACCTCCTAGTCTCAAGTGGCAAGGCATGAGACTTTCACAGCATTGCCCTGCTCAGACTTCCCACAGCGTATGACCCTCCTTCTGGCCAGGGTGCAGCAGAGCCCTGTGGTCCTTCCCCTGGAGTGCAGGGTGGAGCCCACCCATGGTCTGTGGGCCCTTTTATGAAATATTTAGGCTAATTTTCCCTGATAGTGCCGCGTCAATTTCTTTACATTCTTAATATATTCTCACCTCCTTGTTACTGTCACAAGTCCGGCTATGCCATGATTTCGTGTGTGCCTTTGTATTGCTTCATCACTTGAAATGCTGAAGAAAGTCACATTTTTCACACTCAGAGAAGCAGTTGCTTACCCATGTTAGTATGTGTTGGGTTCCCACTCATTTCCCAGCAATGTCTCTTCAGTGTGGAGTAGCACTTCTCCAAAAAGTGTTGAGCCAGGTCATTAGCTGTAACAGCAACTTTTGTTTCTCAGTGGAGGTGTTCACTGCTCCAGCCTTAATTTAGGAGTAGAGAGGCTTCTAATCTGCAGCCCCCTTGGAGCATCCTTTACCTCTGATACCTACTTAGGACTGCTTGAGCTCAGCAAGTTCTGAGCAGAGCACAGATATCATTAACAAACATTTTTAGGTCATTAGTCCACATGTTAACAGAACATTTGTTGAGGAGGGCAGCTTCTGTCCCAGAATTCGCCACCTGACTATTGCTATATCAGCATACGCTCAAAAAATGCCTATTTTCTCACTGACTTTAAAGGGGACTTAGAACAACTGGCTGATTTGTAGAATCAGATGATTTGCAGTCAGATGAATTGAATAATATTTGAATAATATTGAATATTGAAATATTGATAATTGAAATGGTGATAGCGACACAACTGGGCCTTGTGAAGGGTTCACACAGAGGCCACAAGACCTGCTGGCACTTGGTGGTCTTCTTCCTCTTCTTTGGAGGATGTAAACACACACAAATATTGCTGGAGACCAAAAGAAAACTTTTGTTTTTCATATATTAAGTACTCCCTGTTATTAAAAAATAATGATACGATAAATGATTTAATTTGGCTTTAAGGTTAATATTTGTTTATATGGTGACAATTTCCATACATTCACAGAATCACCTAGGTTGGAAGGGACCTTTTAAGATCATCTAGTCCAACCAATAAAAACAACAACAACAACAACAAAAACACACCACCACACAAAACACCACCCAACACTAATCCATATCCCCGAGCACCATGTCAACTCGTCTCTTGAATACCTCCAGGAATGGTGCCTCAACCATCTCCCTGGGCAGCCCATTCCAATGTCTGATAACCCTTTCAGTAAAGAAATATTTCCTAATA
>JAOTQQ010000001.1:176864870-176937194 GCA_026546715.1 Gallinago undulata | reverse complement strand
AGCTTCGTTGCCCTTCTCTGGACCCGCTCCAGCACCTCAATGTCTTTCTTGTGGTAGGGGGCCCAAAACTGGACATAATACTCAAGGTGGGGCCTCACCAGTGCTGAGTACAGGGGGACGATCACTTCCCGGGTCCTACTCACCACACTGTTCTTGATACAGGCCAGAATATCTCCACTATATTGTCTTTCAGCTGTAATATTTTCTTCACTTTGCAGCCAACTTACTGAAGTCATTTGCCACAGAAGGTTTTGAAACATATTATTTATGGCTCCAGTCTGTTACCCTCAGATGATATTCTGAGATGATGTAATATAGCTGTACACAGCATTTCTATGTTTTTCTATGCTTTGTTAGTTTTTTCTATACTTTGTCCTTTAAGAAAATATGGAATATAGTATTTATTTTATCTTGTGCTACAATTCTATAGGAAGATACATAAAAAATTACCTTCTCTGTTCCATTTTTGAAGTGTTGAGATTAATTGCTGTAGTGCAAAAGGGCTAAATAAGTTCTGATCAATTCAGCTGAGTGTCTAAGCAAACTCCTTACTTCTTTGTCTTTGTTATATCTGGATGGGATTTCAAAGTTCTTTTGAAACTCTTTTCCTTTTTAGGAGGGGAAATGACATTTTTTTAGAATTCTTCAATGAATGAGTTCACAGTTAGCATGACATATGAGACTCATTTCCTCATTTGTTACTATTTTAAACATATACTTATCCTCCCACTGTTCCTGAAAGAGTTCTGTTTCTTGTAGATTCTCCGTCCAACAAAGCCCTATGAAAACTAATGTATCTCCTTAACCTGGCAGACAGTGGGCAGACCCTTTGAATATCGAATAGGAATGTTGATGCTGGTGAAGGTTGTGTCTCCATGGACATTTTGATAGGGGTCCCTTTGGCAATGCCATCCATGTTCTACATACCACCCAGGCACTTTGGGTTTCCTTATCAGTGGAGAGAAATGGACACTTCTGGGGTGTATTTCATCTGCACTGAAGACAGAAGCGTAGAAGAGGTGAATGGGTTGCATTCTAACTGCAAAAGGAAAGTCAAGAGTCCTCTGCCTGGGAGTTTCTCTCTTTCCCTGGTCCTGAAGTCAATCTCTGCCTAGTTCCTGGCATAGCTCAAAACTTCTCAGAGCTGCGGTGCCTACCTACGGCTTTGGTGCAGCATCCAGAAGTGACTGGGGTGCAAATGTTCAGACATCCTACTCGGTGGGAATAGATGTTGTTTGCTTTGCAAGGAATTATTATGGGGCTGCATTCACTGGTTTCGTGGCTCCCTCCTTCACCCCAAGCTTTGCACCGCAGGTGTGCTCAAATGTAGAGATGGTCTTGCACTTAGACTGTTTGTAAATGCTTGCATGCATTACACTGGTTGGAAGTACAATGTTTTTCATCCCACCTGCCTCTGCTTTTTCATGTCATTGCTACTGTGTGATCTCCTGGACTTCAGAGATTTACATATGTAAAAACTCTTACCCTGGGTTTAGTCATTCTCATAAAAGTGTGAGCAGTTGCAGTGCACGAAGAATAAGAAGTAATGAAGTAATGAAGGAAAAAAAATACCGATTTGTGGAGTGCTATTTAATGCAGACTTGCCAAGTGTATCTTCTTCTAGAAATTTAATGAAGACCAAAGTTATTTGTGATGACCATATAATTAAAAGGAAAACATTCTCTTCTCTCATGGTCACTGATGTGGTTGGTTGTGGCAAATTAAGTTGCATCTGAAATTCTGTTTCCTTCATCATGTTCGCTGGGAGACCAGCACAGAGTGTTTTAAATGTGATTCCTCATTTTAACTTTAACTAAATTCCTTTGACTTCTATTACTTGTGGTTTGTAAAATCATTCTGGTTAGTGTTTTTTTTTTTTTATTTGCTTTGAATCTCTGAAATACTCCCAACCTGAATTAAATCCACAAGAATTTATTCATCTTACTTTATATTTAAATCGTTGTTTTCTCCAATTGTCCTTTTAGGAAAATACCAGGAAAATAACACTTAACCTCTGTAGAAAACCTTCTCCTAAACAGAGAACTATTTTCTGTCTTGCAGACAAAATAGCTACTCTCCAGTTGCTTTAGAGCAGATGTAGTTATAGTCCTTCTAGCAATTTTTTTCTGGCAGCATCATAGGTAAAATAGTGGGTTTGATTCCCAGGAATTTCTAAAATGGGACAGTGATATCTTGCTTTCTCCTTCATAGCTTTTATGGAGACGGAGAAAAAAAATCAAAATTTCAATGCCCCTTTTATACTTTTGAAGTATGCTTCCCCTCATGGTCTCCCATATTGATTTTACAGCCCAGACTCTCTCAGTGATAAATACACTTGATAGAGTTATTCGGCTAAAATATAGCAATTAACAGGCAAGATGGTGTTCTTAAGATTTAGCAACTGGTTCATTAAATACAGCCGTCGAACAGTTAACTCATACACAATTTTACCATTTTTTTCTAATTTGCCTTTTCCTTATTCTATCTGAATGTTTAATTAAAACAGTCTATTTTGGGTATAAACAGAAGATACAGGCAAGTTATGAGGAATGCACAAGTCCAAGCTAAGCTCAGCTGCACCATGCTGATTGCATAGAGCTTGGTTAAGGCTCTGCGGTTATTCTCCTGTCTTAATGCAAAGGGAAAGATTTGGGGATTTTTCAGACCTCAGTGGTTTGCTGGTTTGCCAGTCTGCAGGAGAGCTGCTAAAGATGTCAACAGAAGCATCAATACTGACAACAGTTTTGGCTTTAACTGTAAAATAATCCTGCCTTTTTAAAATTATTTTTTTGGCCCTGGTGGGTTAGAAGAGTCAGGTTGTCAGGTTACTGGTGTTGCAGAGACTTCTTCTCCAGATAAGAAATTAGAAGCGGAGGCAAGAGATGTAGAGAAGCTAAGTGTGGACATCTGAACAAGAGCTTCATCTTCCTATACAATTAATGGAGGAGAACACACCCAAGTACTGTTTTCTTACTCTGAGTTGTCTTTGGGAGTGGCTTTCTCCATTCCGTTGACTGCCAAGGGAGCTAGGAAGGCTGTTTTTCTCATTTAGGCACCTAAGTTGTGTTCTGAAAATTGTTAAGTCAGTGACACAGTAGTTGGGCTTTTCCTTGTGAATTTGCCTGTGAGATGTGCTGGCCAGCAAATATTCACTGACAGTGGTGTTGATGAGGAATCATCGAACTTCGAGCAGGAAATTAGAGCTGACATCCATCCCGGTGTCACCGAACTCTTGGATACTGAATTCACTGGAATCTCACCCCTGCTGCGAAATGCAGCAGGATATATACCCATCCCATCCTAGCCTTCCTGACCGGCTGCTCTCTGCCAGCCCGTTGGGCTTCTTAGGGAAAAGATGCTCCGATCCACAACTTCAGTTTACCCAACTCACACAGAGGCAATTCAATTATCTGCATTATTGCAGGGAAACACAGAGGTGGATGGAAGAAATGAACATGGAAAGCAATTTGTCGTTTTTGTGTCCAAATCTGTATGACAGTGGTACTCTTTTAATTGAAAGCTGCGTTTTCCTGCAAAAGAAAAAGAAAGTCTGTCTTTTCTACCCTGCAAAGTTCATTGGGGTTGCTAGAGAAAACAGTCTTTGAAGAGACTTTAATGAATATTAAAGTCTGCTTTTACTGAGAGTTTCCCCTGAATCTTTCACGATATAATTAAATGGTGTTCTGTGTAACTGATTACTATTAGCTATTACTGGACGTACCCTGTTATTTTCCTTAAGATCAGAGGTCACACACAGAGATTTACCAGAATTTTCAGCTTGAGAGAAGAGAGCTTGCCAAGGGGTTTGGATACATCTGAGGGCACGTCTGGGCTGTGCATGGTGTTAAAAATCCCTGCCTTAGTTCTGTGTGGCTGGATACACACAGAGTGACCAGAGCAATGCCAAGGGGAGACACTGGCCTGAGTCCCAGAAGCAGAGCGCCTGCAGCGCTACCTCCGAGGTGTCTTGTCCATCTTTTGGAAGCAATGTTGGAGGTGCAGTCACCCTTTTCCTGGCTCCAGATCTGGTGTTTTCAGGGTTGGCTGGGTGATCCCAACACCAGAATCCTCTGTGCATGTACCAGCGTTGTGCAGAAATATTATTCCTGGGTTTTTAATGTAAAAACATTGGGTAGGAGCTAACAGAATGTGGCTTGTCAGGTTCAAAGGGATGCCTTGTTCCTTAAGAGATGGAAACAAATTTTAACGGAGTTATCCAGCAACTTAAAGGTCAACAAAGCTTATTAATGCTTATAAGTATCTGAAGGGTGGGTTGAAGGAGGATGGAGCCGGACTCTTTTCAGTGGTTCCCAGCGACAGGATGAGGAGCAATGGGCACAAGCTGGAACATAGGAAGTTCCACTCAAATATGAGGAAAAACTTCTTTATGGTGAGGGTGACAGAGCCCTGGAACAGGCTGCCCAGGGAGGTCTTGGAGTCCCCTTCTCTGGAGAGGTTCAAAACCCGCCTTGGTGCAGTCCTGAGTGATGTGCTCTGAGCAATCCTGCTTTGGCAGAGGGGTTGGACTAGATGATCTCTGAAGGCCCCTTCCAACTCCGACAATTCTGTGATTTCATGAAATGTTCACACTTGGCATAAGGGAACTTGCTCACAGATCTTGCCAGAGCGGGTAAAGAAGAAGACATCTGGCATAAAAAGGTACATAGCAGATGGTCTACAAACTCCCCTGAACCTTTCCTCCTGAGTCACCCTCTAATCCTACTGCAGCCACTGAACCCTGACTGCTGTGTTGTCACAAATACACCCGAGGAAGAGGGATCAGCTGCTGAGCAAGGCTTGCTTTCCCCAGTCCTGCATTTGTAGCTGCCAGTGCTGTTTTGGCTGTCCTATCAAGGTGAGATCAAAGAAGCACCTTCCCTAAATCCACAGGAGATTAGTTGCTGGGGGAATGTGCTTTTTTAAAGTAATTTTTTTTCCCTGAAGTTGACTTGTATGAGTCAGCCAGACCCAGAAAAGGGAGAGTGCGTGGGTGTGAGAGGTTTGCACAAGATTATTACACTCTCAATATTCTGTGTTTCTTGTCATCCATCTGTAGTTTCAGAGAATCCAAAAATTAACCTTGGACAGGAAGCAAAGCACAGCTCTTAAATGCTTATTTTTTTGGTGTCTTTTCTTTCATGTTCAGAGGTGCTTTTCTGGAAATGTACTTAAGTGACTGGCTACAAAAAAACATTTGAGATGTGATTTATATGGAGAGGATGGTGTGAGCCACTCCCTCGGAGCACTGGGAGCAGAAGAGTGCTGTGTTTGGGTTGTCCTGCAGGGAAACAGATAAATGGGTGTTTTCATCTTCTATCTGGGGAAAAACCCACCTCAAGATGTTGTTACTGTATTTTAGGGAAGGAGAACTGTGTGGTGTGCTCAGGAGTCTTTGGGAAAACTTTTAATAATATTAATAATTATTTAAAGGTATCCACTGAGAACTTGGTGAGCAGCAGCTTCTGAAGGAAGAGACAGATGGAGATGCCATCTTACTAGGTTATCTGGTAGATCAGTGTAGATAGAACGAGAAAAATTATGTTGGAGTGGAGACATAGCAGAGTTCCCTGAAGGGGAGGGACCTCTGGGATGCCTTTGCAACTTCATTCACAATTTAGAAGCATTGGGGTGGCAAAAGAATAATGACATAGAATCATAGAATCATTTGAATTGGAAGGGACCTTAAAGACCATCGAGTTCCAACCCCTCCTCCAACCTCCAACACCTCCCACTAGAGCAGGTTCCTCAAAGCCCCATCCAGCCTGGTTTTGAATGCTTCCAGGGATGGGGCATCCACAGCTTCTCTGGACAACCTGTTCCAGTGTCTCACCACCCTCAAAGCAAAGAATTTCTTCCTAATATCTAATCTAAATCTACCCTCTTTCAGTTTGAAGCTATTATCCCTCATCCTATCACTACATGGCCTTGTAAAAAGTCTTTCTACAGCTTTCTTGTAGGCCCTCTTCAGATACTGGAAAGCTGCTTTAACATCTCCCTGGAGATTTCTGCAGGCTGAACAACCCCGAATCTCCCAGCCTTTCCTCATAGGAGAGGTGCTTCAGCCCTCTGATCATCTTCATAGAGCTCCTCTGGTCTTAATACAAAAGGTCCATATCCTTCTTATGTTGGGGACCCCAGAGCTGGACGCAATACTCCAGGTGGGGTCTCACCAGAGCAAAATGGAGGGGCGGAATCACGTCCCTCAACCTGCTGGCCACACTTCCTTTGATGCAGCCCAGGGTATGGTTGGCTTTCTGTGCTGCACACGGCTAATACCAACTGGTGGGACAAAGGACAGGTTTTTCTCTGCACACTTTTCAATGGAGGAAGAAAGAGGAAACTTTTCACGATCTTGGCCAGTTATTTAGGAGCACAGTGAATGACAGGGCAAATTAACTGGGAAGCGATGGTGGAGAAACACCTGGAGTATGGAGTGATGGGGAAGCCACGTGAAAGAAAAAAAGGTTTAGGGCACAAAAGGTGACAGGAGACACAGATGAGAATATATGAGAAAACACGGAAGATAGGAAAATGAACTTAAGATATATTTATTTATTTTTAAAGAGGGAGAAGAGAAGAAAGAATAAGAGCGGAAATGGTAAGAGTGAAGAAAGAGGTTAAATCAGGTACAGAGATAGAAGAAAAGGGATTTTGTAAGAAAAGTAGGGTTAAAGAAATGTTCTTGGAGATCAAACAGTAAGTAAATTTAGTAAAGTCTTAAAAAGAAAAATGGGAGAATCGAAAAGAAAGTTGCAGAAGGAAGAATTAATAAGTAAAAGAGGGTAAACCAGAAAAGGAGAACAAAGTCAGGAGAGAAGATTTTTATGCTCTAGAAAGCTTGATTCTGACCTGTTTTGATATAAAATATCTTTAATATAAATTGGACAGACGATACCAGGGGAACTTTGGAGGACTGAGCGAACCAACCTGCCTGACCCTAGAAGACAGTGATGCTGGCTGAAGCTCTGAAATAGAAAGGGGAGATGGTGTCTCTGAGTTGGCAATCCCAGCTGGTGACCTTTGCCAAGAGAGGGGCCAGGCTTCAGTTTTTAGTGTGCAAAAACACTGTCTAAAACCACACCTAGAAACTGGGTGAAGTCAAATCACTGCCTGGGCTATACATCCTTATTTGCAAAAGGGGGATGAAGTCAATAAGATGCTACATACTGGCCACAGAGAAGGAAAATGAAGGGGAAAAGGACAGAATAATAATTTAAATGGAAAGAGGCATCTGCATACCTCCAAAACACAACTGGTGCTCCAACCCCAGGCACCTTGGTGGTGTTCTGCTGGACTTACACAGAATCACAGAATGATATGGGGTTGGAAGGGGCCTCTGGAGATCACCTAGTCTAACTCTCCTGCTAAAGCAGGTCCACCCAGAGCAGGTTGCACAGGAACGTGTCTAGGCAGGTTTTGAACCTCTCCAGAGACAGAGATTCCACCATATCCCTGGGCAGGCTGTTCCAGTGCTCTGTCACCTCAAAGTAAAGAAATTCCTCCTCATGTTTAGATGGAACTTTGTGTGTTCAAGTTTGTGCCCTTTTCCTCTTGTCCTGTCACTGGGCACCACTGAAAAAAGCCTGGCCAGTAGTGCCCAGTGATACACCAGTATATCAGTGTCTGTCTTGCACTGAGCCTGAAATCACACAGAATACTCCATGTGAGGTTTTGCAGCAGAGGCACAGGGCTTGGGTCTTATGTGTGTAATAGCGAATAAAAACCCCTGAGGGTTACAAAGACAGTGCATGCTCTAGTGGCCAAGATCATTGGTTTGTGCTGGGGTGTTGTGTGGGGGGTTGTGAGTGTGGCGTTTAGTTGGTGGGTGGTTTTTTTTGTTTGTTGTTTGTTTTTGTGTGGGGTTTTTTTGTTGTTTGTTGTTTTTGTGGTTTGTTTTTGTTTTGTTGTTGTGTGTGGGTTTGTTTTTTTTTTATGTGGTTGGACTCGATGATCTCAAAGGTCCCTTCCAACCACTAAGATTCTGTGATTCTGTAAATGTTCAAAAATTTCTGTAGCTACTGTGTTATTAAACTTTCAAAAACTAGGCATTTCCATTTTAACATAACTGTGTTCAGTCTTGTAACTCTGGTCCAAGAAAAACACTCTTCTAAGAGTCTAAAAGCATGCAGTTCAAAAATGATGCCCACTTAAGAAGTAATTTCTGTCATTTAATATTTAACTGCTTCCTTTTTCTCAAATTCCAGAGGGCTGTTCAGAGGGAAAGGAAGTTTTGCCATATCACGTGGCTGATATTGTGGACATTGAAAATTAACAAAGCACAACAGCTAAATTTAGCATTACCATGCACTCAAATATGCTGTTGCTTATCTATTCTTTTACTATGAAATAATACAGTTTAGTGTCATATATTTATGGTTTGCCCCCTTTTGATCAAACAAAATACTCTTACTCGAGGCAAGAGTAAGATCTATTAAACACAGACACAGACACCAGATGGCTGAGGATATTTGTCTTCTTCGAGGATAACGTTAGAGTGTGGAGCCAAAACTTGGTTCAGAGGCTGCCCTGAGGCCCCTTGGGGTTACATTTTTTTAAAAAGCAGCCAATAACCTTTGCGTCCAGAACAGCAAAACTCACTTCACTGACTCATCTTTCCGATAGCAGTCACATCATCATTTTGAAAACAAGCAAACCCAACGACCAAATCCAAACAATTTCTTTGAATGGAGTGGCAGCAAGAGGCTGAGCTTTTATTTTACCTACCTATTTCACCTCGACAGTGACAGTCAGATGTGCTGGGGGGGCACCTCAGGGGGTGGGGCAACGCACATGAAATAAAATTGTGGCAGGTTCTGCCTTATGGAACGAGTATCCCTATGCCCTTAAGCAAACTTTGCCGTTATCACAGGGAACTTTTGCACTGCATTACCCAATTTGCATTCCAAATACCCATTACATAAATATTTGTCATCCTCCCTTGTTTTGCTACGAGCTGTGTAAGCTCTTTAGGGCTGCACCTCGTGATCTGGACTCCGAGTTCATTAAGTCATGTTCGGTTCCACTTCCCTATGACTTCTCCCGTGACTTTTGAGCCTTACCAAAGTTTCTCTGTACTTCAGCTCGCAACTCGTGAAATAGGAGCCAGGGCTCTTGCTGGCCAAAGAAGGCATTAACCCTTATGAGGATCTTGCATACCTAGGTAACGAGGCTGTATCCAGAGCTTTGGAGGACCATTATATTAAAGAGCCGATATATTGCATAAGGCCAGACACAGCCCTCTCTGACTGGGGATGTCCCTTTCAGCAGGCACATACATACCTATCAAGCAATGAGAAAAGAAGTCCAGTTTCTCCCTATGAAAATAATTAGATTAATTTATCAGGCTCTTTCAAAAAGTTATAGAAACGGCCACTTTCTATGTCTCCTCTGGTCTAATTAATATATGTCTGAACACTATAAAATGGTCACCATACAGATATGGCAAGGTAGATATAGGGGAATAGAGGTATGAAATTGCACACAATCTTTTGCATAGTGTAGTGTTCCTAAAAGATCTTCTTTAGCTGAAGGAAAAGATCAGATTTACTACAGGTAGATCAGTAGATGTGCTGCTGGTGTGCACACCTAAGGATGGGCTGCATCATCACAGGAAAGATCTAAGAGTCTTTGTAATCTGGTCATGTTAGTATGATTTGCTCTTGGCCTTGTAGGACCTGGATAATAGCCTATCTTACAGAAAGGATGCTGTGAAGAGACACTGTTTTTTAACCACATTCACTAAAGCATATAAAAGATAAGATGGTATCTCACACCATCACTGTAGTAGAAGTCAATGAGTTTACATTTCTTCACGGTGATATCTGCTAGCACCAAAACACACGACACAATTGCTGCCTTCTCCTTCTGAGCTGACATCAGTGTAGGCATTTTCACAGCAATGTTTCTTGAAGAGCAGAGTGATGATTCTCAGGGTATTGAGGTCTTTGTCATAATTTTTCTTTTCTGACTGATTTTTCTTTAGAGTTCACAAAGTGAGGGACAAGAAGCACCACCAGCACATGGTGAGAGCAAAGGCATTACTTTTTCAGTGTCAGGGTCTTTCTCATTATACTTTCAACCCATGGCAAAATAATTGGAGGTGACATTTTTCCTTTTTAGAAATTTTCAACAGGACCTGGCTATTTCCATAGCACTTACTTTAAAACCCAACCAGAAGGAAATCTAAAAGAAAAGTTTGTCTCTTTGCTCAGTGCCTAATCTTTTCTAGGCTTCAGGAGGGGTTGCTTGGAACACAAAGATTTTGCAGACAGCATGAGCATTATGTCAGTGTTGACAACAAGACATGATATCATTCATTGGAAGCTGTTTGTTTTTTAGGCTATTTGTGTTCCCTTGTGGTGCACCTTCAGTCCCCACCCACACCTGCTGCTGCGTCTGCTCTGAGGGATGGAAAGATTGATTTTGTCTAATTTTACCACCCACTCTGAAGTTGTTGGTTCATAACCTCTGCTGAGACTTTTCACTTCACGCCAGATTTTGTGAATGGCAAAGCTGCCTAAAAGCCAGCTTCTTAGCTGTTGAGCCCTTTCTTTATAGAATTCTTCTTACAGAAAACTAAACCCATCACCCTCTGAACTCACTGTAAGTATAGTGGTGGTCTATATGGTTTATTTGATTTTCACCTCTTTTTCTGTCCCTACACACACATTTGAACACATGCACACACTTACATTTTGAGGACTAGCAGAGCAATTAAATGTTATAATTCTTATCCCTTCTCTGAGCTGTGAAATTGTTAACAATGCTGACAAATCAATATTGCAGGCGTCTGACCGGGAACCCATGGATACTAAAACTCAAAAACTGTAGTTCCAGGTGCTTTGCAGAATCCAACTATTTCTGCATCAGCTATCCACGTTTCATATTTTCAGGTCATTCCAAAGCCACCACAAAGACAGATTCTGCTTTTTAGAAAAGAGGCAAATACAAGAGGTTTGTAGTTTTGTTTTTTGTTTGTTTTGTTGGGTTTTTTTTGTTGGTTGTGGTTTTTTTTAAATATTATTTGCTAATGCAATAGAAAGTCAGAGGCTGGAGAATGTCTATAGGATTTATCTATATCCAGGTCCTGTTCTGTTCCCCTCGGGAAATAGAAGTCCTGTTGTATTTCCCTAGCGGCATGCTCCACGCTGAGCAAAATGATATTTCAGCCTGGTAGGAGCTGCCTCCGTGCATCTGTGCAGCCCAGAGGGATTCACAACTACAGCAGCCCTGCTCCCAAGGCTTTGGATTGTAGGACCCCAAGGTAGGCTGCCTCTGGCTCCCTGCTGCTATCCTACTGATGGCACCACAGGAATCCCCTCTCTGTCAGTTTTTGGGAGCTGCCAGACCTAAATAACCCTAGAATTGAATAAGAAGGGAACCGAACAAGCTCTCAAGAGCTTTATGATGTGAGGGCTTATTCAGGCTTGCCTTTCCCAAACTGAATTTGCTCAGTACCAGACAAGTTTGTTAGAAGTGTCACAGGATATTTAAAGGGCAAGCATTAGTCACGCCGGTGCAGAGCAGTGTGGGGAGACTTAAATGAGGCTTGATTCATAACCTGGACTAACAGAGGATATGTTTCAATGAGAAGGTAAAAGGGGCAGCTCTCCTCTAAGCAGGAAAGAGTACACAACACTTAGCAACTGTTCCTCTGCTGCAAAGAAATCAATTTGTGGTATACGAAACTGAATTAAGATGACAGTGCCCGTCGTCATGTGAAAGAACATGTGACTCAGTGTTGGCAGTTACCTCCATCGTGGACAGAGTCTTCATACAGATGTTTTCTGCTTTATGGAAATCTTAAAGCACATGAAGTTGGGAAAGAGGAATAAAAGGCTCTACAGCACGATTTGCTTTGCGCAGGAAGGCTTCATGCTAAAATAAAAATGGCTTGTTTCAAAGCTCTAGTGTGAAAAATGCAGCAGCTTTGCCCTGTGCTTTGACCACTTCTACAATGAATGGTGACATTTGACTGGCTTCTCACTGTGAAGGGAAATTTAACACAACTGTGCCGGTGTCTTAAAGGTCAACTGTCCCTCTCTGACATTCCCTTCTTTAGTAAGAGAGCTGGCATCACTGCGTGTGGGAGCAGTCAGGGTCTTCTCGGGGTCTGCCCATAAATAGCCCTCAGTATTGTGCACAGCTGCACAAGTCCATTAATACGTCCCTCTCAAGATGCCCATCGTTTTCATTTAAATATCACTTAAAGATCAAGTATACTTTCACCCCATGCAAATCTGCATGCCCTCTCATTCCTAATGTGGAAAATTCTTTGCATCAGAAATATACTGAGTTTGCAGGAAGACCTCACAGGATCGTAGAAATCCTGGTTGCACAGGGCTCTAGTCTGACCTCCCACTTGAAGCGGGAATATCACCAATGCTGGGTCATGCACGATGGAGCTTTGTACAGCCCGGTCTTGGAAACCTTCAAGGATGGAGATGCCACTGTGTCTCTGGGTCCTTTTTTCAGTGCTTCACTACCCTCCCAAGGAAGAAGCTCTTTATGCCAGAGGCAAGAAATCCCAGAGCAACGGAAGTTTCTTCTATCAATGGGGTTTTTTCTTTCTCTGGAGTCCTCCATTTGGGCCACACTCGGTTGACTGGAATGAGCTGGTGTTGCCTTTCAACAGTGTAAATTACAAACCTGGTATGAACTTTGATGGCAAATTCAAAGCCTGCCAGGATTTGTAGCAAACAAATTAGCTGTGCAATGACATCATTAAACCATAGCGAGAACTTCTGTTTGCTTTTCGTTGCATAAATAGGTGGGAGTCTTTGAAAGGGAGCACCGAATGACTCATGAAGTCACTGTGCAGTGTGGAAAGCTTAGGGCTGTTCCAGTTTCTGTTGCTGGGGACAGAGAGGCATCTAACTCCCTGCCTCTTTCTCAGACCTTTCACTGGGCCACTGTTTCCCTGCAGAGCAGAAAGATAGTTCTTACACAAGTATCTAACCAGGACCCTGAATCTAAGCTCCCTCAATGGCTTCATGAGTTACCATGTGTCAGCTAAGCTGGTGTCATCTATATGCATGACCTTGTCATCTTCAGGTGATGTGACCTAGGTGACGTAGCTAATGCTGGGTGGCATTATGTGCCATGGGGGTGGACCAGGAGCACGCTGTGGTCTCACATCTCTCCTGCTGTGCAGTGGTATGAGGAGATGCTGGTAGCTCTACTGACAGATTTACAGAAGTGCATTTCATTTCATGTCCGAGGTTGTGGTGAAATGTTGCTTGCATTCAAGCAGCTGAAATGCAAGAGGGCTGCGTTTCAGTGGCAAGTAAAAGGATCTTTTTGTGCAGCTAATCTGTGCAGTGGAGTTTGTCTTGATGCATGACCACTACCTAATGCAGACCAGTCACTCAGCATAGTCCTTGGGTGTTTAAATTCAAAAATTCCTTAAATATTTCACCTGGCTTGGTGCAAAAAAAAACAAGCCCAAAGAAAGTGCATAAAGCAATGCAGATCACTACATGAAACCTTCCCTGTTCCTTCCCTGAGATGCAAAAATCTCAGCAAGCTTTATTTATTGCTCGCTTGTGTCTGCATAGTTGCTTCTGTTTCTCCATTAGGGGACGAAGTGCCAAACTGCTTCCCCACCTGGGACTGCCTGTAGGGTGTCTGCTGCACCTCTCTTCATAGGAAATGGTGCAAAATTTCTCTTCTTCTGAGATATCAGACTCTGGTTTTTGCACACATAAGATCTGTGAGTCTTGCTGTTTGTAAAAAACAGTGAAGCCTTTGATTATTCAACCATCATGGAGTTCAAACCTTTCCATTTTCTCCATAGCTTGTGCTTTAATGCTCTGTGGATGGACTGTGCCTGCTCCTGGAACCATGTGTGTAATTCCTGTTGACTTTAATAAAAAAAACTGTATGGGGTATCTGAGACAGAAGTAATTTCATTATATCATTTTCCTTTCTGCCCCATATATTGCTGTGTTCTGTAGCATCTGTTTAATAAACTTCTTTTTCCCACTGGAAAATCTCCTCAATCCACAGTGGACCGATGACTTTCAATTTCTTCATTTGAAACATTTTAGTTGAATATTTGGGTCACAAACAGTGAGATCCCAGTTATGACTTTGCTTTGTAGATGTCCACCTGCCTCAAGTGAGTTCTTCACAGGACCCAGCTCACAGTGGTCACCTGGAAAGTTCATGCAGTCCTTTTCCTTTTATGGCAGGAGGCACAGTTAAATTCCACTTAAAGCTGAGCCTTAGATGCCTCTGGAGCAAAAAGTGCTGATAAGACAAAATTCCTTAATGGTCCACACCATGGTTATCAATGTGGGCTACAAACAGGGGCTGTGTGGAAATAATGAATTTGCTTCTCTCTGTGCATGAGTTGGGATCACCCCACTGGTGGGAACTGCTGTGACATAGAGGTGCTCAGAGATAGAAATGACAACTCCTGTGCTATGATCTCCATGTTAGGCAGAGTGCAATGGGGTTGTTGAAACGTCAGGAGGCTTTTGCTTGTGTGAGGATGCTCACTGGAGGTTAGTACCTCATCACGTCATGTGGCTCCTGCTCTGCAGCCCTCTTTGGGTGGGGTTTGCGCTCAAGGCATGCAAGGAGCAATTATTCCAGTATTGAGTGGACAGACCCAGCCAAGACTTCAGCCAGAACTTCTTGGTTGGTTTTTGTTTTGGTTTTGGTTTTATTTCCTTCGATTTTGAGCACAGTAGTGCAGCTGTCCATTCTCAGTCATGCATCAATTTGGGCATCAAGCTTTGTGGGTGTTTGTTTGCATGTTCTGGCTCATTTCTGTTTCTTTTTAGTCCAACCATTAATTCAAAAAAACTGCTGTCCTGGGGAACCCCCATGGGCTTTTCTGGACTTCCTCTAGAGGCAATGTGTGCATAAAATTTGATGGCCTCACAAACTCAGTGACCTTCTACAATGCCGTTACATTGTTGTTGGATAAGGGAAGAGCAACTGACATCACCTACCTAGACTTGTGCAAAGCATTTGACACTGTCCTGCGCGACGTCCTTGTCTCTAAATTGGAGAGACATGGATTTGGCAGATGGATCACTTGGTGCATAAGGAATTGGCTGGATATCACATTCAAAGAGTTGTGATCAATGGTTCGATATTCAAATGGCGACCAGTGATGAGTGGTGTTCCTCAGGGGTTGGTACTGGGACCGGTGCTGTTTAACATCTTTGTTGGTGGTATGGACAGTGGGATTGAGTGCACATCAGCAAGTTTGCTGATGACACCAAGCTGTGTGGTGCAGCCAACACGCTGGAGGAAAGGGATGCCATCCAGAGGGACCTGGACAGTCTTGAGAGGTGGGCCCATGTGAACCTCATGAAGGTCAACAAGGCCAAGTGCAAGGTACTGCACATGGGTCAGGGCAATCCCAAGCACTAATACAGGGCAGAGAATGGATTTAGAGCAGCCCTGAGGAGAAGGACTTGGAGGTGTTGGTAGGTGAGAAGCTCAACATGAGTTGCCAATGTGCACTCATAGCCCAAGAGACTGACTGTATCCTGGGCTCCATCCTTGGGCATCAGGCAGGTTGAGGGAGGTGATTCTGTTCCTCTATTCTGCTCTCGTGAGACCTCACCTGGAGTACTGCATCCAGCTCTGGAGCCCCCAACATGAGAAGGACACGGAGCTGTTGGAACAGGTCCAGCAGAGGGCCACAAAGATGATCAGAGGGCCGGAGCACCTCTCCTATGAGGACAGGCTGAGAGATTTGGGTTTGTTTGGTTTGCAGAAGAGAAGCCTCTGGGGAGACCTTGTAGTGGACTTCTAGTACTTAAAGGGGGCCTACAGGAAAGGTGCAGAGGGACTCTATATCAGGGAGTGTAGTGATAGGACAAAGGGTAATGGTTTTAAACTGAAAGAGGGGAGATTTAGTTTAAATATTAGGAAAAAATTCTTTGCTGTGAGGGTGGTTAGACACTGGAACAGGATTCCCAGAGAAGTTGTGACTGCCCCATCTCTGGAAGTGTTCAAGGCCAGGATGGGGCTTTGAGCAACCTGGTCTGGTGGAAGGTGTCCCTGGCCATGGCAGATTGGAACTTTAAGATGATCTTTAAGATTCCTTCCAACTCTAACCATTCTATGGTCTATGATTCTATGATAAAATTGTGGGAATATAACCATTCCTTGGGACTGACCTCTGCTAGCTCAGCTGTTACTTCCCTCAGGTAGCAGTTCTTTCTGGGCTACTGTCAGGGAACCAAGCATTTCCTTCTTTTTTGCCTCTCCCGTGCAGACCTACTGGAAGCAGAAGATGACCACAGGGTATTAGAAACCTTCTAAAAGACAGGTGCTTTCTGCTCTGGGCACGAAGCAGGCTGTTTTTCAGGGAAAACTTCGCTAATGCTCACAATGAACAAAAGCTCAGTTAGAAGGAGGCTTTTGTTCATATATAAGAAATCAATTGTTTTTTAAATTGAATTTATTTTGTATGGAAATGTCATTTCTAGGGGTGAGTGGCTGACAAAGCCTTTTCATCCTATGTGACTCATCCAAACTCTGCCTACATCTGTTGTGACTGAACAGTTTACCAAACCATGGTTGCTCAGTGACTTATGTTACAAGAGCGTAGGTGATTCAGTTAAATGCTAGCTACCTCATGGTGAAAGGTTATGCTGCAGTTGGCCTCAATGAACTTAACTGTAGTAGGGATCAAGGCATCTTTTGGAATGAGCCCTCCAATCAAGGGCTCAAGGTAGCCTGCCAGGGAAATTGGGGAGTCAGGCTCTCCTCAGTGGTGCCTGCTGACAGGACAAGGGCCAATGGTCAGAAGCTGGGACACAGGAAGTTCCATCTGAACATGAAGAAAAACTTCTTTACTTTGAGGGTGACAGAGCATTGGAACAGACTGCCCAGAGAGGTGGTGGAGTTTCCTTCTCTGGAGATAGTCAAAACCCGCCTGGATGCGTTCCTGTCCAGCCTGCTCTAGGTGAACCTGCCTGTGACAGGGGGGTTAGACTAGACGATCTCCAAAGGTCCCTTCTTACCCCTACAATTTTGTGATTCTGTGAAGCCAGTGGAACTTGTACTGCCAGTATTAATACCAGATCACCTGTGTAGTCCAGAAGATAGTGGTAATTCAGTGCCTTCTGTGTGCGTTGTGTTCAGGCAAAATGATGAGAAAAAAAAAAAAGAGCCACTTCAGAATGTCTTACACTGGTCACTGCAAGGCCAGGGATTGCACAGGATGAGTTTGTGTCCTCCTTCAGCCCTGTTCGAGCTCAAGGCAGCTGCTCACACAGGCTGTTTGCACTCTTCCATCAGAGGTGTGGAGCTGTGGGAAACACAGAACCTTTCTCATCTTCTGTACCAGCTGTCTGCCAGATAACTCAGAATACAGAAGGATTTACTTTGCTGTATAAGTTTGCAGTTTGATCTTTGCCTAGAAAAATAGTAAACTTTAGAAAGATAGATTTTGCTTTAACCTATGGGACAGCTGAGATCTTTATTGAGTGCTCCATGATTGGCTCTACTTAATCATGGATGCTTCTTCAGGAGCTTCACAGAGGCTCTGTCTCCAGCAAGTAGTTTCCAGAGCTTGATCTAGGCTTAACTCATCACTTTAACTCTCACAACGCTTTGATGCTGAGAAGCATTGCTCAGTCGTTCTCCTGGACCTCTTTCTTAAAGGTAATTTCAGCCCTAGGGTAGATTAACCCGGATCATTTGTCTGCTTTTATTCTGTGTGCATAGCAAAGGTGTGATCATGCAGCTGAGCATGAGTGACTCTGTATGTGAGTAAGGAGAGAAAGGAGTTAGGGTTTCCTGGGTTTTCTAGGAAGCAAGGAAAGGCAACCCCATGCATCAGGAGTGTCTGGAGTTCCTGGGATCACACATGGAGTCTCCTTGCCTCTGTTGCACCAGTTTTCTGCTAGTTTAAGTACTCTGGTACTCACACATAAACTTGTGCAGACCTGTCCTGGGGAGAGTCAAAGGAGGCAGTGGCTCCTGTTCTAAGCTGTGTCACCTCCTCTCTATTCCCAGTATTTTCCTCCTACAGCGTGAGGTGATTTTAATGCACAGTTTAAACTCACAGAGAATGGAGAAATCCTCTCCTGAACAATATACTCAGTGTAATCAACATGTACTGAGGAAGCAGAACAGCTTCTAGCACCATTTAATCCCAAAGAGAGGGCAGGAGCCAGAGACAACCTCCCAGGCTTCACTGATGTTAGCAGTGTAGACAAAAATAAACGGTAGCAGGGTCCTGCTGCAGAAGGGAAATCAAAGTGAAGAGGAGGAGAAGGAGGAAGAAGAGGAGGGTAGGAAATACTGCTGCATTGCCCCCACCGTGCCATGACACCAAAAAAACCAAACCGTGGGAGTCCCTGCTCTGGGAAACTCAGAATAACTGCACATGCTGCCCAAGGTCAATGTCTATGGGCAGGACTGAACTGTGCCTCAGCCTGAAAAATTATCAATGCCCACATTCAACTCTGGATGACTATGAACATTTGGGAAGTTAATGGCATCTTTCTGTCAAGACCATCCGGCCTTAAGATCTAGGCACTGGGGTGCATATGGCAAGGCTGCATTGATCCAAGAGAAGTCCCTAATGTGTTCGGTCATAATATTTTAGTGATGAAATAATGACTATAGGACTTTGTCTAAGGTTTGATGTTGCTGAGAAACCTGTTCATCTAAATGCTGTCAGGTGAACTCTTGGTACGAAAGGGCAGTGGATTGAAACATCCCTCTGCTGGCACCCCAACCGTTTAGCTCTTTCCCTGTTATTTTTAAAATTTGTTTTGTAACCAAAGCAAAGCCACTGCTTTTCTTAATTAATTTTCCTGACTAAGCAAGGGGCTCTGTTATCTCTGAGCCAGGGAAACATTCAGTTGGTATTCATTCTGGACCACGCAATGATTCATAGATGTTATAAAAAAGAAAAAAAGCTCAAAGTAAGCAAATTAAGTTAAATTCACGAGCATCAGGCTGAGCTAGCTGCTTCAGATCACTATGATGTTGATGTGTTGCTCTTTGTTACTGAATTGATAGAACCCAGCTTCCACACGCTCTTAATTTTTTCGTTCCTCCAAACCAGAACTACAGGTGCCTTCTTTGTAATGGAATCTGGTGGAGTTGCTAGGGAAGAGATGTTCAAAGTGCAGAACTGACTGTACAGCTCAATGGTGCATTTAAGATCTTGCTTTTTAATAAGCTGAACAGAAAATGGATTCTATTTACCTACAGACCCTAGAGGCTTGAAGTTCGCCTTAAAACAAATGTCTCAGTTTTGTGGTTCAGGCTGCTTCCTGACATGGTGATCTCAAGAATCACTATTTAGTGATTATATTGCATGAGCAGCATAATGGGGTTTTTTATTGTCATGACCATCTAGGATCAGATGTGTTCCTTGTGTTACTTGATTTTAATTGACTTCACATTAGGAATAGGGCTCATGTGAATTTGCCCCAGGCACTCATAATCTAACTTGGGTGTCACTGCTGTGACACTTAAAGGATGTGGCAGGAGCATAACATTGATTTACACGAGACACTCCAGGGGAAAGAAGTGGAAGAGGGGAAGGGACGCCTTCATGGTGCCCGGCAGGGAAAGGCAGTGTCTTCATGTTATCTCAGACTCCGTGGGCAGCACAGAGCCCTCTCCTCAAGTCATCTCTCACCGGGTGCTGGCAGGATGTGCTCACCAGCTTTCGTGACAGAAATTAATTCCCATACTGCTTCAGATGAGCCAACTACAACTCCCCTCTTTGTCTTAAAGGTCACCAGGATGCTGGAAGCTGGCTATAATTCTCAGAGAAGTGCGTGGTAGCCTCACGTCTTTGAATGCCCACTTGTTTCCTGCATATCCCTTGGCAGAGGCTGTATCCTGAGATCTGTATCCACTTAGGACGCCCACAGGCTAGGTGTCAAACCTCTGCCTGACTCTGCGCCACCTCTACAGCTGAATCATTACAGGGCACGTAGACAGAAGTTTGTAATAGGTCAAGGCAGTAACCAGAGATTTCTTCCACTTCTAATAAACTTGCTGTTTCATTTGAGGAAGGATAAAACAGAGATTTCAGCTTCCAGGGGAGCAGATATACAGTGCTACCCAGACTTTTCCTCCTGTTTTCCAGGAGCAGCTTCAGCCACAGCTAGTCCCACGGTCATTCCCAGGAGCCCACCTAGAGTGAGAAGCCAGTCAGACCAGTAAAACAGGAAAATTTTGATCCAGTTGACTGATTGTCCCCTTTCTTGTGATTAATATGTGCCCTGCCTAGTAATGGCAGAGAGGAGCAGCTTTGAGTCTCTGTACCCACCACATGCAGCTCCTGATGACACGCCTTGCTTTCTGTGCAGTTCTGTGCACATCACAGCTGATCCAGAGAGCTGAGCGTATGCAGCACTTTTCAAGGTTAGTGGGCTCACAGCGTTCAGCATTGCTGAGATGGCTCTTTAATGCGGATTTCGAAGAACTAACTTTAAATCTGGAGTATATTTTCGCACTGCATCTATACGTTATTACTGTGCTGTTGCATGACAATAATTTAATTGGCTATAGTTTGCTGAATAGCTTTTTACCCAGGAAGAATCTCAGGAATGTAACTGAAAAACGTGGACAGAACTTGCCCAGATTTGTGTAAGCCCAGGGAAGAATGAGTCCCCCTCTTGGAGGGAAGAGCCAATCTGGGAAGGAGTCCCAGTAGGAGAGCCCTGGAGAGTTGGACTTAGTCTTCTTGCTGCTACCAGGCATATGGGAGACAAGGTAACAGCGACAGCTTACAGGAGTCCCATCTTTCCTAGCAATAGCCAGACATCCACACATATGTATACGTCTCAGACCTCAGCAGCAGTGACCCTGGGTCACTGCTGAGTAAAAGCAAAGTGTGCAGCAGGATCACCAGCCTGGACTACTCCTTGAAGTCTTCTGTCCTGGACAGCTGCTTCTCTTATCTGCCAAAAGCTTGCTCTGACTATGAACTGCCTCTGACCCGTGCAGTAGGCATATTCATAAACACAGATTTACTCCTGATGCTTTTACACCTGGGACAGAAAAACCCATATGACTGTTCCAGCTGAGGGCTGACTGGCTAGGTAGCAACTCTTCAGAAGAGGTCCTCAGTGCACCTTAGTGCACCCCAAGTTGAATATGTGAGCAGCATGCCCTTGCAGAGACGGATGCATGCTGGACTATGTAGCAAGAGAAGAACATAGCCAGCAGACCAAGGTGCTGCCAGATTTGTCCCCTTTACTTGGCACTGGTGAGATTGCATATCAATTCCTGTGTCCAGTTTAGGGACCCCAGTGCAATAAAGATATTGAAAATTATTGAAAATCTGGAGCAAGTCCGCCAAGAGCCACTAAGACAGCCAGGGGACTGGAATTAGACTGGAGAAGACAAAACTAAGGAATGTTTTCCCAGCCTAAAAGGGAATTACACAGAACATGGAGCCAGGCAGTTCTCTGGGTACACAGAGAAAGA
Organism: Gallinago undulata; assembly: GCA_026546715.1. Classification (NCBI taxonomy): domain Eukaryota; kingdom Metazoa; phylum Chordata; class Aves; order Charadriiformes; family Scolopacidae; genus Gallinago; species Gallinago undulata. The sequence goes on along the minus strand of JAOTQQ010000001.1, from coordinate 176,915,763 downwards.
TGAAAACCGAGCTGTAGCAAAGGAAATTCTGTTTAGACATAAGGAAAAAATTTTCAGTGCGGGTGGTCAAATACTAAAGCAGGTTGCTCAAAAAGCCCACAAAATCTTTGTCTTTGAAGATATTCAAAACTTGACTAGACAAAGCCCTGAGCCAGCTGATTTAACTTTGAAGACAGCCCTGAGGAGTGAGGAGAGAAGAGGTCAACCTGAGTGACGTCCAAAGGCCACTTCAACTTCCATTCTTGCATAATTCTATGTGTTTTTTCGTCTTTCCAATGTCCTGGGCACACTCATGTGCTCTGTGTTGTGGACCAGTGTATATTTAGGCAAGCTGAGTGCAAATGCCTTGGAAAAGTAGCAATTCCCACAGTGTGAAAGAGAAAAGGCCTCATTCATTTCTACAAGAAGCTCCCCTGTGTGCTGAGGAAGGGGAGGCTTATGTCATCCTCTCCCCCATCCTCTTCACTGTAGCTCTCTAGCACAGTCTGGCACTTATGTACTGAGTTTAAAGGCAAGAGGCAGACTTGTACTTATTTATTCTAGAAAGGTCACTTCAGACGTCGTATCTGGATCCTGGGAGGTCCAGCCATGACTCAGTCTTCCAGCTTAGCTGATTTAGGTACCAAGAAGCCAACTGCATCGCTCATGTTCACACATCCAGCGTGAGTCAGTAGATTGGCTTAAAGTTATAACTGCAAGCCCCTGGGTGTCAGAGCTTTAGTCTGTCACCCGATGCCTCCTTTTTGATATGACTTGACCCCGGACCTAATGGTGCTTTCACAAACCAGCTGAGCAGCGTGACCCCAAATACCTCAAACCTGCACCATCCCAGCAGCTGAAGAAAATACTGACCTGGAGCTGGCTTCCTAGGCACATGGGTTTGACCCGGGCAGGGTGCACTGAAAGCCTGTTGTCTATTGTGCCCTCAGCACCGGGCTAGCTTGCAGAGAGCGAGGGTGACCATGGGGTCTATCGCTGCTGGTCTGCAGCAGGCACCCCCAGCACAAGAACAGAGTGATCGCCTCACCATCTGGGAGCAGGTCCAGGTAGGTCTGGCAAACTCAGTCCCAACTGCAAGTGCTGGCTCGAAGAGAGAAGTCATATCCTGGATGTGACTCCACTGAAATTTTCAGACATATAATTCGTTGGTTTGTCATGTTACAGTTCTTCCACTGTGCTTTGTAATGGGCCAAGTACACCCTGAGCACAACCCTTCAAGACATGCTACTTGCCTGCACATCCCTGCAGAATGACTTGGGCATGTTGCTTTGGGCTATTATCTGAGGGCATTTTATTTGTCTAGTCAGGAACAGTTTCAGGATGAATTAATGTTTATATCTGTGAAACACAACATGAAACCCAGTGTTTTCTTCAAGGCAATCTGCACTTCTCCTGAAGCAGACGATCGTGATTTCATTTGACCAACTTTGGAGCTTTTGAAAATGGCTTTTATATATTTAACATTTGTTAAAATGGATATTGTGTGGCCAGACTTTCTTAGGTCCCTTTCTGTTTTTGTTTGAGCACTCAGGAGGGAGAATTGCCCCGCAGTGCTGACTAGGGATAAGTTCAGGCTTACATTTCTGGGGAAGCTGCCTGGGGAAGCATAGAGGTTGAGAAGTCACTTGAAGTCACTTGACTGGAATCATCCCTGTGTATAGCCACTGGTATTGCTCCATCCACAATGGGCAAATAAGATGATATGTAGTTAGAAAAGCCTTGCTTTGAGTTTTGTTTTACAATCCAAAGCCACAACAATGGTCACATGGAGTTTCTGTTTCTTCTAGATTAGCAAAGTTTTGGAAAAGAAAAAGTTTGCAGGTTGGCACAATGAACATGAAACCAGCAGCTGCATTCCTTCTTCACAGTTTTTGTTTCAAAATAGACTGTCAGAAGAGATGATCTTCCACCGTGGCTTTTAAATCTTCCATTTACTAAGTTTAGTTGACTTTTAACCAGATCACGTTCTGCAATCCTCCCTTAAATCATCCACTTTCTGCACGGACTGCTGTCTCCTTCTCTTATGAATGGCTGGTCCCCCTGATGATTAAACAACAAATATAATTTTCTCATAGACTGTGTAATTGCTGTGCAGCAATGGAAAGAATAGGATAAAATGGAGCTATGACTCAGTGCTTGGCAGACTGTGGAGAAGAGGGGTGTACGAGAAGTGATGAATATGCTTGGGATTTCTGTGCAGAAATTCAGTTTTTAAATACACACTTAGCTGATACAATTAATTAAAAGATAAAGTGCTTAAGTACTTGACTAATCTAACTGGGACAAGGGAATAAAGCAGTTTCTATTTCTCTAACAGTTTGCAAGTCAAAATAGCAGTATCTACAACTGTAGATAAATGCCTTGGCAGAATTTCTGTGATAACCCTGATTCCTAAGGCTTTCTAAGTCAGCTCTTTTCTTTTCTATAGTACATAGTCAGCTGATCCCTCTGATATTTTTAATCCAAAATCCATTTTTATTTCATTCCTCTCTCATTTCTAAAAACTACCAGTCACATTTTTCCTCAGGTATATATGCATAATTCCCATTGATTTTAATGGCAGCTGGAAATTATGGAGCTGAGAGCAATTTGGTTCTATTTATTTAAAAAACAACAAATGAAGCTTTACTCTGAAAAGACTGCCTAGATGAGGCTTCCCAGAAAGTGCTGTGTTCATGGAATTTCATTCTCAAAATTCAAACGTTTTTTTCTAAATAAAGAGACAGCTACTGGCAGAAGCACTTAACTTACTGGCTGACTTTATTACTAAAGAAATGAGCACTTGTCTCAGAAATTTTTCCCAGCCTGCCTCCCATGCCTCCAAGGAAGCATCTGTTGGTCATTTTCTTTTCCACAGAGCCATGACCAGAGTCTGTGCCTTTGTAGCACTAGATGAGAGCTAAGCCAGCGACAGAGTCCCAGGGCAACAATAACCAAGAAGATGAGGATGATGGGTTCAAACTGAGAAAAAAAACAATGCTGCTGACAAACTCAGAATGAATCAGATTAAAGCAGAGCTGCTGTGTGAGTCTGTGAGGAGACACATTTAATATCAGTAAGGACTCACCTAGAAAAAGACAAGAATGGTAGACTTCACTTGTTGTCTTAAAGTCATCCACCCATGAAAAGCTACTTCTTGTTTGTGTAGCTGGAGCTCTGTGAGATGTCCTCCACATCTGTCGTTCCCTGGGACACTTTGAGCTTGAGCCTGGAAATATTTCTGGGAGTGTCTGCTTAGCTCATTCAAATGCCTTACATGTGCCCATACACAAGTACTAGCGTACCAAGACAATGGTTTGTGGTGTGGAGCTGAGCATATTGCCCTTCTGGCTTCATTGTGAATCCCAGGCTAAGCTTTGCACAGCCACAGGAGAAGAAGATCATCAGTGAAGAGCACAGAGGAGAGATCATTTCAAACAGCTCCTCTTCTGGGATGAGGGACTTGTCTTTCCTGGTGACCTTCTGCATTAGGTCTGCTTCTTCACCCTGGGGGCAGGTGGGTGGTCACCATTGTAGTGGTGACTGCAGTCATATTAGTTGACATAATCTGTATGCACTGCTCCAGAAGTCCCCATACACTCAATGTACTGCTCTCATATCTCTTGTATTGTATCACTTTCATATAGTATAGTGGCCCTTGTGGGGAGCCAATGCCCTGAATTACCCTTAGAGCATGTGGTCTCCCCAGGCAATTTGAGAAACATCTGCAACTCATCTTTTCCGTGAGACTAAGAATGAAAGGAGGACTGCCGTGCCAAGTGGCTCCTGTTCTCCCACTGTGAATGGAGCTGGAACTAGAATGGGAAGCACAATTAGTGACACGAAATGTAAATTGTCAGGAATGTAAGTAGAGACATTTAAGCCATGTGTGGAAGTAGCAGAGATGAAGCTTTGCTTGAGGTGTTGTGTGATCATTTAAGTTGCTACACGGCATGGAAATCAAGGACAAGATTGTACTGGGGACCTCAGTTTCAGTCAAGTCCAGCAATATCATAGAATCACAGAATGACAGAATGATAAAATGTTAGACAGAAAATGATAGAATGCTAAAATGATATAATGATAGAATCATAGAATCGTAGGATAGTTTGGGTTGGAAGGGACCTTTAGAGGTCATCTAGTCCAACCTCCCCTGCAGTGAGCAGGGACATCTTCAAGTAGATCAGGTTGCTCAGAGCCCCATCCAATCTGACTTTGAATGTGTCCAGGGATGGGGTATCTACCACCTCTCTGGGCAACCTGTTCCAGTATTTCACGACCCTCATTGTAAAAAATTTCATCCTTATATCTAGTCTAAATCAATCCTCTTCTAGTTTAAAACCATCACCTCTTGTCCTATCACAACAGGCCCTGATAAAAAGTTTGTCCACATATGTCTTATAAGCCTTCTTTAGGTACTGAAAGGCTAGAATAAGGTGTCCCCACAGCCTTCTCTTTTCCGGGCTGAACAACCACTGTCAGCCTTTCCTCACAGGAGAAGTGTTCCAGCCCTCTGATCATTTTTGTGGCCCTCCTCTGGACCTGCTCCAACAGTTCATGTCTTTCCTGTGCTCAGCGCAGGGCTCCAGAGCCAGACATAGTACTCCAGGTGGGGTCTCACAAGAGCAGAGTAGAGGGGCAGAATTGCTTCCCTTGACCTCCTGGCCACACTTCTTTTAATGCAGCCCAGGATACAGTTGACTACCGGGGCTGCATGCACACATTATTGTCTCATGTCCAGTTTTTCATCCACCTGTACCCTGAAGTCCTTCTTGGCAGAGCTGCTCTCAATGCCATCATCCCCCAGCCTGTATTGATACCAGGGGTTGCCCTCACCCAGATGCAGGACCCTAGACTTGGCCTTGCTGAACCTCATGAGATTCACACAAGTCCACTTTTTGGGCTTGTCCAGATCTCTCTGGGTGGCATCCCATCTCTCAGGTGTGTCAACCACACCAGTCAGCTTGGTGTTGTTGGCAAACTTGCTAAGGGTGCACTCAATCCCACCATCTATGTCATTGATGAAGGCATTGAATAGTACTGGTCCCAATGCAGAGCCTGAGGGACACCATTGTCACCAGGCTCCATCTGGACACTGGGCTATTGACCACTACCTTCTGGATGCAACCATCCAATCAATTCCTTATCCATTGAACTGTCCACACACCAAATCCATATCTCTCCAATTTAGAGAGAAGGATGTTGGGGAGGAACATGTCAAAGGCCCTACAGAAATCCAGATAGGCAACATCTGTAGCTCTTCCCTTGTCCCCTGATATGGTGACTCCATCATAGAAGGCCACAAGGTTGGTCAGGCAGGACTTGTCCTTTGTGAAGCCATGCTGGCTGTCTCAAATCACCTCCTTGTTCTCCACGTGCCTTAGCATAGATTCTAGGAGGACCTATTCCACAATCTTTCCAGGCACAGGAGGAGGCTGACAGGTTGGTAGTTGCCAGAGTCCTCCTTTCTACCCTTTTTTAAAATGTCTGCAATTTTCCCCCTTTTCAAGTCACCAGGGACTTCACCTGACTGCCATCACTTTTCAAATATTGTGGAGAGTGGCTTGGAAACTACATTAGCCAGGACTCGGGACTCTGGGATGCATCTTGTCAGGTCCCATATATGCAGGCTACTTGGGTGGTCATGAACCTTATCTTCTCTTATGGTGGGAGGGACTTTGCTTCCCCAGTCCCCATCTTGTGGTTCCTCCACTTAGAGAGGTGTGGGAAGAAGCTGCCAGTGAAGACTGAAGTGAAAACCTTGTCAAGTACCTCAGCCTTCTCCTCGTCCATTGTTACCAGTTTGCCAGTCTTGCTCATTGAGGAGGGGTACACTTCCTTTTCTCGCTGACATGCCTATAGAAGCCCTTATTATTATTCTTTGCACCCCTTGCCAAGTTCAGCTCCAGCTGTGCCTTTGCCTTCCTGATTCTATCCCTATACAATGAGGCAGTGTCCCTGTATTCTTCCCAGGATACCTGTCCCTGCTTCCACTGCCTGTGCTTTTCCTTCTTCCCTTTTAGTTTGACCAGAAGGTCTTGACTGAGCCATGCTGGTCTCTTGCCCTCCTTTCCTGATTTCTTACACCTGGGGACTGAGAGCTCTTGTGCTCTGTGGAAAGTGTCCTTAAAGATCTACCAGATCTGTTTTGCTCCTTTGTCCCTGAGGGCAGTTTCCCAGGGGGTCCTATTGACTAATTCCTTGAACAGCTGGAATTTTGCTTTCCTAAAATTCAGGGTCCTGGCTTTACTCTTTGCCTGCCCCATATCCCTCGGGACTGCAAAGTCCATCTGGACAAGAGCTTGTGAGCGTGATGTCTTCTGTAGCTGGGCAGCCTGTAGTAGACACCACCACCAAGGTTCACTTTGTTGCCTAATTCTCTAATTGTTACTCATAGGCTTCCAACCTGCTTATGGCTATTCTTCAGAGACAGCTCTTCAGATTTTATCCATTTCTCAATGGAGAACAATGCCTCTGCCCTTCCTTCATCTTCTGTCTCTTCTGAAAAGCCCATAGCTATTAATAGTTGCCTTCCAGTCATGGGATTTGTCCTACCAGGTTTCAGCAATGGCAACTAGGTTGTTGCTTTCTAGCATGGTGGCTTCCAGCTCTTCCTGTTTGTTGCCCATGCTGCATGCATTGGTGTAGAGGCACTTCACCTGGTCTGTTGGCTGTGTCACCTTAGAGGAACACACCTTAATTTCTTTGAGGTATTTTATTGGTGTTTTCCTATTGGAAAATAGGTTGGCTCCTATTACCTCAAGAGCCTTTGGCTGATCTCCATGAGTTCAAGTGTGCTAGAAGTGTAGCCCACATGTCTCAGAACAACAGGCTGTGGGCTCTTGTTAACACCCTGTCCCTCTAGCCTTGGCATGCCGTCCCACAGCTTGTCACAGGCAAGTCTGATATTATCCCTCTCCCCCTTTAAGTCTAGTTCAAAGCTCTGTCAATGAGCCCTGCTAGTCTGTGAGCAAAGACCCTCTTCCCCCTTTGAGAAAGATGAATCCCATCTGACGCCAGCAAGCCTGGTGCTGTGTAGACCATCTTATAATTGAAATAGCCTGAGGGCGATAGTCTGAGGGCCATACCAGGCTAGGAAATTTCTTAATGATGTCCTTAACCTAGGCACCAGGGAGGCAGCAGATGAACGTATCTAGATCTTTTTTGCTGGGATGGGATGTCTACTTCATGTAGGGGGTCTACTACCACCTTGTGTAGTAGAAGATAGTGTGAAAATTATTTTTCATTGTTGATATTGAGGTTTAGTGCTTGGAAAAGGCTTGATATTGCATTTGCCAACCACGGAATCTATTTGAAGGAGGCAGCCTTTATTAATCTTCCAGCTATGAGAACACTTCTGTAATCGTTTGACATTGGGTTGGCATTGCTGTTGCTGTAGTATTTGCAAGGACTCTGAATAATACTGAAACACTGACGGGGCACATGCACTCCTTATGTTCATAGTGACTTCAGTGGGGTGTTCTGCAGCTGGTTTTGTATTTGTCATCTGTCTCTCATATCGAGAACTGGGAGAGTGGCACGATGGAGGAAGGCATTTAACTCTCCGATATTGAGAACAGCCTGCTACATACCTTTGTCCTAGGAAACGAGTTAGAAGAAAAGAGTTCTGGTCTAGGGAAATTGCATGATTTATAGTCCTAGCTGTTTACTTTTACTTTGCATAAGCTCTTTTGAGGTGCACTATGAAAAACATGGGGAAAGTCAATTTTTACTGGAGAGCGTTTGGAACAGGACTGCATGTGTGGAAGGAGCAGTTACTAGCATCTCTATAGGCGTTGTCAAAGTTTTCTAGGATGTTATGAACTGTCAGTCATTTCTATCTGGGATAAAGGAATAGGGAGGGTGGGTGAGACTGAAATAGAATCGTTGTTCTTGACTACAAATTCCCACCAAAACACATGCTTAAGGAAGTGGCCAAGGTTGCAGAAACATCAAAGGGGCAGGAGTTTTTCCCTCTCTGTAGTTTTCAGTGTTTCCACACTGGCTCATATAAATGTTGGCAGGGCTGCAGACTTTGACAGTGCTACAGTGGCATCTTTTATTTTTTCATTACAAGCATGAACATTACCAGCAAATGTACAGTGACTGGAGAACTTCTCAATGTAGAAAGAGGTTTATCTGTCTTCTTACTGAATAATTCACACTTGTCTTCTAATTTCACTATAGTGTGTTACAAACTACATTTTAATTGTACTGATGCACTGATCAATCCAGATTGGTCTCTATAGCAAGCTTTGTCTTCCTCACTGCTTACTTGTTTTCCTTATTACTTGCCTGATAGACAGTACTTGGCTTAGTCACGATTTTTGCCAACAGTGATTTTAGGTACCTCCAAATCACTGATAAAGATTCTGAGAAAAAAAAAAACAACAAAAAACCACTCGTGTGCACAGAAATTTGTATGTGTGCTCTCTCTCCAAGATTGTTTCTTTTTCATCTTTCTGGGGGAAGATCCTAAGAAGCTATAAAATGGGATGAAAACATACTTATTAGTCCTGGCCCTAAATTAATTTTCCAGGATCCGATTCTGAAAATGTGAAAGAAAATAGCCTAGAATGTCGTAGCCTAGAATTTCGCTCTAGGGACCTAGACAAATCAGTATGGACATCTTTAAACTTGTACATTAGGAAAAAAGGAGAAACCAAAAAGCACTGGTTTTCTTCCCCACAAAAGAGTTTGATCTCTGAAGTATTGTACAAGAAGGCCAATTCCCATCCAGTCCTCGGGAGGCTCTCACAGAACATTTTCAAGCCTCTGTGAGATGAAAAAAAAAAAAAAAAAAAGAAAATTAAGTGAGAAACATAGATATTAAAAACAAAACCAAAATGATTTTCTAGGCTGATTTCTTCTGAGATAATACTGGGAGTGATACTTACTGATATTAACACCTACAATTTGGTAATTTCATTTGTTAATCTTGTTAATACTATTTTCCCTCTGTTTCAGTTAATTAAAAAAGACAGATCTGACCTGACAATGGTCTCCATGGTGCTTGTAATCACACTTTCCTAAACCCTGACACACTGCTGTTTGTTATCACATTTTCTTGGGTTTCCCGTTGTTTTTCAAGCCATTTTTCACAATTGAATAAGAGCTGATAGGAGATAACATGCCAAACAAGGTTGTGTGAGTTTTTGCTTTGAAAGCAACAGTACTGAGAAAACCATCATTTGGTAAGATTGCTGGGCAAAGGTTTCAGATAAGCATTTAACTGACAGAATACAGGCTGATGGAGAACTAAACTGCCTGCAAATGTAAAGAGCAAGCCAGAGCTGTTATATCTTTCAAAAAGCAGGTAAAATCCCTCCATTCATCTTCTATTCCTTTAATCCAACATACTAAGAAGTGGCTTTCCAATTTGGGTCCTGATGTATTTGCTGGTGTCACTGTTTATAAAACAAATTGAGCAAAAAGTAAGGGAAAAGACTCCTCTGTTAACCCTCACAGCCTTGCAGTTTTTCCTTGACTGATTACAAATTTATTTCCAAACACTAATTAATCATGTTCAAAGGCCACATATACTGATATCCTGTCAATTTTCAATGCCAAATATCTTTCCTGCCAACAGGCAAGAAGAAGTTAAGGAATGGAAGAGATTATATACAGAAATAATTCAGCTGGTGAAATGATGCAAGGAAAAAATGAGACCCACTAAGTGGAACTAAAAAGAAAGAAAGAAATTAGTATTTTTAGACACTGTCCAAAAGATTTCAGGTAGCATTATGGCTAAAGTACTTTTATTATACAATAAATACATCCTCACCTGAAACAAAATTAAACTTCAATAAACTAGTCAGAAGAGGGAAGAACTGATTATTAATGGTGTGGAAATTACCAGTGTAAAATTTCTTAAGCTACAGAGTGAAATGCAACTTAACAGGGTGACTTTAACTCTTGATGAATACCTGAGACAGCCTGCAAACCATAGGAAAATTTGGGTTGGAGAAGGTCTCTGGAGGTCATCTTTACCAATCCCCCACTGAAAGCACATCTAGTTACAGCATCTTGTTCAGAGCCTTGAAGGGCTGAGTTTTGAATATCTCCAAAAATGGAGATGCCACCACCTCTCCAATACCTGCTTCAATATTTCACCATCCTCGTGGTGAAAAAATTTTCCTAAAATCTAATAGGAATTTCTGGTTTTGAAGTTTGTGTATGTTGCCTCTTGTCCTATTGCTGTACACCTCTGAGAAGAGTTTGTCTCTGTTTTCTTCCTCATACCATTGTGTAGCTGGGGTCAACAATGAGATCCTCCACCTTTCTTTTCTTCAGGCTGAGCAAGTCTAACTCCCTCTCCTGATCCTCATATATCCATATCCTTCTTCTGGGTATCTGTTTTCTCAGTTGACTATATCATAACTTGGACTCCTTAGTTAGGCATCTAAACACCAATAGAATGAATCTGGGTCATTCAAGAAGAGGACAACATTGATGGTCTTTGACCATAATTCGAATCTTGTGATCAAAAACCATTTCAGAAGCCCCAGGGCAAAAGAAAGAATGACTGACCCAGAAGAATGTTGTGTTTTGCGGTGGCAACAGAAGAGGCTCTAGACAAGCTGAAGGGACTCATCCAGACTAAGTTTTTTTGTCAGTGAAGGCTTCTGCCTAATTAGCAGATTTCCACACTCTTGGATCATTTTCTTGTCTTTGGATGGTTAAGGTGGCCAGCTGTGATGTGGCTAACTCTGAAACAGAAATTCTAGCAAACAGACTTTGTGTTAACAGCATTAAGAGTTCATGACTCTTGGACAGATGTTGCTTCTGTCTGTATAAATATGTTGTATCCAGAAGGCTGCACCTACAGCCCTGAGGACAGTGAGAGCACAAGCTCCTCAGACACTGGTGAAGTACAAAGCAGCCTTTGGTGGGAGGGACCACGAGATATCTGTTTTACTGAAGATTAGCAGAATCAAAAAGAACTAAACTCAAATAACTTCTGAAAAAGCTGAACTAAAAATTTGTAACAGGAAGAATGTCTTAAGGAAACAAATCACAGTAAATCCTTCTGAACTTGGGAACTTTCTCATAAATAGGAAACAAGCTGCAGAACTGAAACCAATGGCTCACCTAGCTGAGATGTGCTCTAACAAATGACTATTTCCTTTTCTTTTCATTACATGACCAGAGGGTCAGATTGGTCTTACAGCAGGAGGATTTTGAGAAGAGGAAACAATCACTGTCCAAAATACCCCATGGTCATTGCAACAAGGCTGTGATCCAGAGAACAAGATGCTGGTGGTCAGCCTAAGGGTGAGGTAATGGAGTTAGGCAATAGCCAGATTATGCAGTATATTTTTTTCAAGTGACTACTAATATACAGAGCAACATGTTTTCTCCCTCTCCATCTTTCAGTCCCTGGAAAATGACTCATGTGATGCATCAAGTGATGAGGCAGTGGGAATGTGACACCAAAGACGGATTTGCCTGTGACTCTGAAGAGCTGCTCAGAGCTCTGCAGAGGGAACCTGGGTTCAGGCACGTGGCCAGTAATCACTAAAAATGGGGATGTGTGTGTAGTTCTGATGGAGATACCTAGTACAAATTTAAAAGGATCCTCTCAGCAGCAATTTATCCCAAACTAAGCAGGGGAAACTAAGCAGGGTTACTAGTTTGTAAAAGTATACAGGTCTCCAGGGACTGAGGTGTTTCAAGGTCCACAATAAACTGAATCCAAAACTTAATCCCAAAGAAATGATTGACTAAAATTTCCAAGACTCCAGACTCTGAGCTTTGCTGGACAGCAATACTCCATAGAGGACATTTGGGTCCAACATGATTAAAAGTGCAGTGACCTTGCTTTTCCAAGAACTTCAGAGGGGCTCATCAAAGTGACTAGTTTATGTACATTTTCACTTCTTAAAAATGGTTAACTGAGTTCACTTTAATGCATCATATCCTGTGCTTTTTTCATTCACAAAGAGCAATGACCATTCTGCATGATGTTTTATCTGGGCTTGCATGGGGACAGCAGAAGGAAGTAATGGGGAAAGAGATTCTCCTTTTTTTTGAAGTGGGTGAGATACAGCAAGGGTGATTTAAAAGGAGAAAATCTGGCACAAAGAGAGAACTGCTTGTGCCTCCTTTCTCGGTGGAGTTTTGAGTCATTCATGCAGTGCAGTAGCTAGGGAGCCTGAGTGACTCATACATTGCTAACTATGGAGAAAAAATATATTTTCTGAAACATTCAAGCATTACTCACATTTTCACTTAGTATCAGCTGATTCTAGTAGCCTTATTCCACCTTTCGGGATTTAGTACAATGAGTTATATAAAAGACAGATTGGGCTGAAGCTCCCTTTAAACTGATGTGCTAAATTTGGCATCAAGAACGTTGCCTAGATTATGAAGTGTTTTGAGTGCCCCACAGTTCAGCATGGAAGTTATTATCTTTAACAAGGAGGAGCTAGGAAAATTGCAAAACGCACATTACAGTTGACTTCAGAAGCTCTTGATAACTATCTTAACTTTTGTGCTGTGACTTTCATCCCAAAGGCTTCTCAACTGCTGCTGACCAACTGGTAAGCAGCATATCCAGGGATTTATTACCTACTTCTGAACTGGTACAATTTCTAGGGTCTTCAGTACTCAAAATCATGGAACCAGAAGAAAAATATTGAGTCTTCTCCAGGCTCAAAAAGCCCATCTCTCCTGCTTCCCCTTGTACATCGTCTGGTCTTGCCACCTGGCCAGCTTGGTGGCTCTCCACTGGGATTGCTCCACTATGCCCATGCCTTTGAGTATGGGGGAGCCCAGAATCAGACACAGCACGTGGTCCAGATGTGGTCCCACAAGTGCTGAGTAAAGGGTAATAAACCCTTCCCTTGACCTATGGGTGACACTCTTGCTAGCGCAGCCTGGTGTTTGCTTGGTCTTTGCAACAAGGACCCACACTGCCTAAGAGTACCAAACAGTGACATGATGTGGGTCAGTGCAGATGCATCCATGGCTGCACAATACAAAGGTGGCCAGGAGATCTACATATGTTAGGAGACCCACATGTGATCACACTGTCCATAATTTCATCCACTTTGTGGAAGACTGTAGACTTATTGGCAGATGCCTGGAGTAAGACCAGAAGTCTGACACCATTAAGTACCTGATTTATTGATAAAAATGAGTCATTTCAGTTTTAAAGAAGAGTGAAATGATGTAGACCCTTTTTGCAAATAGTTTTGAGGTCTGCAGAAAAGTGCTGTGTAAGAGCTAGACGTCATTTTGCGTAGGCTTTTTGTGAATGTTTGTGTGAGGTAGGTCCCTGCTACAAAATTCTACCCCAGAGCAAATTTCAACATTTGCACTGCATTATTCTAGGCACTTTAATATATCACTGTGGCCAGGAGTTTAGTATGAATCAAAAGAAAACTGGGTATCTTTCTGGATAATGAGAATAACCAGTTTTATTAGCAAAGATTACAAAATAAATAAGAACTCTGTGAGTTCTGGAAACGTTGAAGATCCTCCGTACCGGGCATGTTTGTGCTTCAATAAATATGAGCCATTTCTGTTAGCCATTTCCACAACAGTCTGATGTGATTTCCTGCTGCTTCTTCTGATGTCCCTGAAGATGGGATATCCCTGATGTCCACTGCAATTAAGCCTAATTCCAACTTGTGTTGCATTTGCTTAGATGCCATTCTTTTTCCTAATAAATAAATAAATTCATTTATCACATTTAATGAATAATTTCTAATGGATTGGACTCCTTTTAAAGTCTGGCTAACATTTATTGAAGCCAACAGGTGTCTGTGGGGTAAAATAGTGCTCCATCCTCAATGCGGTGTTCAGAGATATCACAGGGGAGATGCGGGTAACCCTCGGGCTTAGTCAGGCATGTTCTGGACTGTGCATGTCTCACATAGAGACAGATGGTTGTTTGCTTACTAGAAATATGTAGGTTAATTCCCTCGAGGAATGTATATATCTTTATCTGATTGCACTTCAGGGGAAATTTGGGTGAAAAAACTTAAATGGGAATTGTGGGAAGCACTGAAAAGTCAGGTCACAGTTTCCTGTGGACTGAGATGTTTCATATTAGGCAATGCAGTTTGAAACTGTTAGCCAAGAGGTAAGGCAGTGCTATTGCAAAAGGGCTGGAAGATTTTGTAAGGTAATAGTTAGGAAACTTGTCAAGTATAGGCAGAAAATGTCATTATGTTAATGCCATTATGTTACTAAGTAATGAGTAGTGTAACTGTGAATGCAGGATGCAGTTCTGTTCCCCCCATCTCAGAGATAGAAAAGATTCAAAGAATAACCATGAGTAGAAAATGGCTACCTAACTAAAAGAATCGAAGTGGACCAGGAGTCTCCACCCTGGGATAGAGGCAGTTGAGGGTCTAGAGAGACTTATATACCCAACAGGGTCCATCAAATTTGGGATGCCATAGAGAAGATGAAAGAAGTAGATGTTCTTCACTATTCCTCACACTCTAAGAAGTAGAGGTTCTTCCAGCCATCAGCAAGTTTGGCACAAACCAAAGACAGTACCTATAAAATGATGGAACTGATTGCTGTGGTAATTGTGAAGGTGGAAACCACACAGATATTGAAGCCAGACTGAAAAAAAATTACCTCCAACTGTGATTATTAAGCATGACATTGCAAATACAGTCTCCTCCTCAGGAAGTCCCTCAACCCCTCTGCTAGCCGAAGTCACCAAGAAGACGGGTCACTTGTAAATGCCCTCACTTCTACTGCTCTTCACATATTTTCCCCACTTACCATCATCATTCATGGGGGAGTTGCCTTTGAGGAAGGCAAAGTTATGCATTTTCTCTGGACATCCCTATGTGTCTCCTCATCCTGATCCCTTTGTTGGGGATTTCTGTGCTCACAGGACAACTGTAGAGAGCTCTTTCTCCTGGCTGCATGAGTTTGCGTTTGTGAATAAGGCAGGGAACAGTACCTTTCATAGGAAATGAAAGAAATGACAGGTACAATGTCCCTGGGGTAGCTCAGACCAGGTGGTCACATAAAACCTTGATTTTGGTTAGTGAGAGGGAAAATGATGTATGGGTAGTCTCACCAGGATCATTTTGTTAGTGAACCACATCCTTCTCTTCAGGAAAGGGGGTGGAGCCCAGTTTGGGATCCTTGCTGCCCATAGTGATGGACTCCTTTCACCCACAACACACACAACCTCTCTGTGTGTGTGATCTTCTG
The DNA here is from genome assembly GCA_026546715.1 of Gallinago undulata. Taxonomy (NCBI): domain Eukaryota; kingdom Metazoa; phylum Chordata; class Aves; order Charadriiformes; family Scolopacidae; genus Gallinago; species Gallinago undulata. The sequence goes on along the minus strand of JAOTQQ010000001.1, from coordinate 176,900,598 downwards.
CCTCGGACGGATGCTCCAAAGCCATAAGTGAAAGCAACAATGGGTGTCTCTGCTGGGGCAGAACTGGGAGTGCTGGGATGTGAAACCTGGGGCAGGGTGGTTGGTATGCTGGACCAGAACAGAGCCTGCTGCCAGCTGGGTGACACTGCAGGGCTCCTTGAGAGGTGGCCAAGCCTGCCAGGGCCTGCCAGGTTCAGTCTAAAAAGATGAATAATTTGTTTGATCACCTGAGAAACAGGAGATCATATTGCCCAGAAATTTGTTATTATATTTCAGCAATATTGTCCTTCTCATCCAAGGTTAACTAGAGTTACAGAACTGACAAAGCACCGTGCTGCTGTGTCTCTGGATTTATGTCCTTTGATGTGGCATTGTGTGGAGTCCTGAGGGTGGTGGAACATACTAAAGGAAGGATGATAGGGAGCCAAGGCTCCAGCCTTGCAGGTGAGGGGGGAGACCCCAGCCACCCCGCCTCCCATACTAGCCCTTGTCTCCCACTGCCCACAAAAGGAGCTCGTGCCTCTTTACACGGCACTGGGGAAAACCAAGTCATCTGCATCTGGCATTCAACACCTCATCCTGCTCAGGCGACCAACACTGGTGTAGTCAGCAGTGCCTCTCCATGCAGATCTCCAGCAGAGGAGACCAGTAGTGCCAGGACCTGCTCTTCTCCAAAACCCACTCAATGGCAGAGGTGCAAGGTGCAATCTGCTCATGACTGACCCTCTGGGCAGATGTGCCCCACAGTGTGACCAGCCCTTGTGCCCCAGTTGCCCCACCGGTGGGATGCTCCTCAGGCTCTCACAGCTGCATCAGGCAGAGCTTCAAAACAGCACATCTCAACTCTTTGTCCATCTCTTCTACCTTCCCCCTGCCTCTGCTCTGCCTCATCCCACTGCTAAACAGGGATGGACACAGCCACAGCACAGACCCCAAAAATGGAGCTGCATGATGGTCCAGCATGATGCTTTGTTGAATGTCACCAGGTGTGCACTAGGCAGGCTCATGTGATGGGTGAAACAGGGCATCCTCTTGTCGCTCCCAGCCTCTCCACCACATTAAGCCTCTGCTTTAGAGTGGAAACTCTGGAGCATACGCTGCCACTTCTAATTACTCTGCGCACGACTTAGCACAATAAAGCCCTCTGTGGTGGGTCTCCAGGAGCTGCTGTAACTCTCTGTATGCACCCTATACTTTCAGGAGGAATCACTGGGAAGTTAATACTGCTGGTTTCAGCCTGCCACTGTGCTGCATGAATAATCACGGAAAAAAATTTGCATTCATTCAACAGTGTGTGGGAATGTTTAAATTATAAAACCCATTTTCATTTAATTAAGGCAGAAAAAAACAACAAAAAAATCATCATTCATGTCAGATAGTGGGAGATCCTTAATTTGCTTTAAACGAAAAGGTTGCTGTCAGTTTAGGTTCAGTCTAAAAAGATGAATAATTTGTTTGATCACCTGAGAAACAGGAGATCATATTGCCCAGTAGTTTGTTATTATATTTCAGCAACAGTGTCCTTCTCATCCGAGGTTAACTAGAGTTACAGAACTGACAAAGCACTGTGCTGCTGTGTCTCTGGCTTTATGTCCTTTGATCGCCACTGCTGAAGTACAAGACATCCTCACAATGAGACATGCAGGAACCACTAAGAAAATAACTTTCTCTTGCACCTCTGTAAATCCAATTTACATCTAGGGGAATCAGCTGTATTTCTTATTAAGAAAAAAAAAAAAAAGAAAATACTTAAGAACTCACAGTGGCTAATTATTTTTGGAATCACAACATTTTGACCAAAGAAAGGCCTTCAGGGGGTATTTCCATTTTTCTTATCACAGAGGAATAGAATCTCACTAGCATAGAGACTGTTTCTTCCCCTTGCCTTACTAAACTCTACAGCATGGATCAGTCACATTCCCACCCTCAAGCGGACAGTGCCTTAATTAGAGGAAGATGCCAGATGAAGGGTTTCTGGGTTCCTCAGACATAAGGGTCTGCAGCAAAGTGACAGATGTGCAGGTCTGCACCAACCTGCCTACTCATGTCAAAGCCATGGGACATTGGTGGGGATGGCACTGTGGGGATGAATGGTGATGAGGGACACTAGTGTTGCCTGTGGATGAAACCTACTTTTCTCCTTGCACCTGCCCTGAGCAGGATTTGCCCATCAGGTCCCTTCACTTTAGGCATAAATGCAATTGCAGTCTGCAGGTCCTGTCCTCCTAAGGTAACCCTCTAAATGCATTTGGACCTGTTCCACCCCAAAAACACTGCCCGACTCTTGAAAAATCTGGGGGTGACCACCCCACGCCCTGTCTGCAAGCAAGGAGCAAGGAGTCCAGGGAGGGTGCCCAGTCCTAACTGGCAAGTTATTTGGCAGAGGTAGTTGTAACATGTCCTGATTTGGGGTGAAAGAGCCTTTTCCCTTCATATTGCCTGGTCAGCTTGGCATTTGCAGCTGGGGAGTGGCAACAATGCCAAAGGGCTACAAAATGTGGGCTAACCCAGACATTGACCTGCCTTTGCTGGCAAAGCATCTTGTTGACCTCTCTGAGGACCCTTCACACCTAGGTGATAACAAACCGAGACGTCACCATAGCTTTGCCCCATCTCCTCCGTCCCATCACGCGAACAAATGTCAGTCTGGGAAAGGTCACAGGTTTCTCCGGTGTCTCCCAACGATCTGCATTCAGCTGCTCTCTCCATCCCAACTCCTCCTGCCAGTGCTGCTGCTGCTCTAGCTGCATCCCAGTACATGCCACTGGGATGTTGAAACAAAAAGGTGGGTCTTTTGTTTCTGATGGGAACCACTGGTTTCTAGGAAGCTTATGCAATGCCCTTCATGATCACAAGCAATTGTGGCTTGGGGAGGGACTGCTGCTTCAGTCCTGGGCATTTTATTAACTAGAAGAGAATTTGTATGAAAACCTCAGACTCCAGGCAAATCTGGATTTGTATCCACTGCCAGCTATCTGCTGTATCTAGTGTAGCAGGCCCAGACCGGTGCTGCTGATGTGGGCACAGGCTTGCGAGGTTCTGTCACGTCTTCCCCCACCATGTTCTTCTCTCCATGGCACATCCTCTTCAGTCTCCTCAGGTGGCCCTGCTCCACCATGGGAAAGTCCTCGACTAACACAGTACCTACTTGTCATACCTAAACACTAGACCAGGAATTTGTTGTGGGACCATGAAATCCTTTGTTTCTACTTCTTTTTTTTTAATATAAAATAATCCACCTCAAATCCCACAAGACTGAAACCACCACACCATTCCCCAGCTAAAATGTTTGACTTCTCTGGTGCAGTTCTTCATTCCTAGTTCCGGCAGATTCCTGGCATCCCGAGCTCCTTTTAGGGCTGGCTGGCCTAGAGAGTGTTCCCTGTCACATGTTGCACATCATACCTTAGGGTGTGAGGACTACTCTGGAGGTAACTATTTCTCCTTGTCCGAGTGCTTTAATTAGAGTAAATTAATCCCTCTGCTTCTGCTGCTGGTCCTATACTGTCTCTTCACCATTTTCTTTCCCTTTTCATTGTATTTCATCCCTCTGTAGTGCCCTGACAGGTTAACTGGTGAGTTTTTCACAGCACAGACTTTATTTGTGTTTTTACAAGCACCTGCTAGAGAAGCACCTTCAACTTGACCCTTTCTTCTGGAGGCTGCTACAAAACAAACTGCTGGAGAATGTAAAGGGGAAAGAAAGGTCCAGCTGCTGCTGTATGAGGTCCAAAGGGGCCTTACTTCATCCACACCAAGATACTGGTAAAGCTTGTGTGTTCACGATGCAGTATGCATCTGACAGGCAGTAATAGCTGTTTTCTGACAGTCTGCAGTCAAATCCTGGGGCTGTCTCCTCCAAGCAGCAATGTCAGGACTGTTACGCAGCACTGACACATCAGCCCTGTTGTTGCTGTGGCTTTCAGGCGAGGTGGTGACTGTTGCATGAAAAACCACCTCTCCTCTCAAGGAGGCAAGTGAAGGCTGATGAGTAAAGTCATTGCAGGAGCTAGTACTTCCTAGCATATACAAAATGTTTTCTGCTTCTCTGCTCGCTGCTATTTCACCCTCGGTCTCACTTTTCATTTAAGCCACCTTGCATCAACCAAGGATTTTTGACCAGTGAAATGGTCTTTCTCTTTTTCGAACCACAGCACTATGCAGAACAGGACCTTGCTTCAGAGCATGGGGCTTGTGAACCATTACAGTAGACACAACATCAGTAGCAGGGGTAATAAAAGGGTGAAAACCCCTGACTCAATTTCCATGAAATGGGGTTTCAGCCACCTTATGGGCTTCGTGGTGGCAGTCCAGCCTTGGTTTCCTGAGCATGTTGTCCAAGAGGTGTTACACAAACACAAAGAAGCATCATTCACACACATTCAGACCGACAGGCATTTTGCAATCTGTGTTTCCCAAACGTTAGTCTCAGCTTGTCTACATCTGGCATCATTTTCCACAACTTCATACTTTTCCTTTCAACTTAAAATTCATTGGGTGCAGTCCAAGTTCTTGTTTCAATGAAGTCATCCAAAAGTAACAAAAATTCAGGCTGGAAGTTAGGAAGATGTGTTCAATGACCGGGTGAATAAAGGGTAACTCAAGCTTTCCATTGAGTAGGTGGAGTGAAAGAGCAAACCATCCTTGAGGACGGTGTCTGGAAGGAATAACACAATGCAGTTGCCTGAGATAGCCCAAGCATCCTTTTAGGCCCTATGATTCACATGACATTTGTGCCTTATTCACAGCTTCTCAAATGTCTATCTATCTCCTACTGTTATTATTTTTAGCTTGGTTTGCTAAAGAAACAAGGCTGATGTGATGAGGTTCCCATCTGCCTTGACAGTCTATTGGTCCCATCCGCCCCTTCTCCCAAAACTCTGTGAACCCACTGGTCTGTTTCAGCCCGGTCTGATGGTGGGATGGGGGTCTCAAGGTGAATTATCCTACATGTGCCATGAAAATTGGCTGCTCTTGAGGGAAGGACTAACACAGCTCTTGGTGGAGGGAAGGGCAGGGCGAATCCAGCTGTTGGTGCCCTGTCTGTGGCAGCAGTCAGGTGGGTGGTGGACGTGCATGTACTCACCAGGTAATTGGGACATGGGACACTTGAAGCCTGAAACATGTGCTCTCTCTTGCCTGCGCGATCATGTCCTAAAGGAGATGGGGTTTTGGGGCTATTGCCATGCAAAAGGCAAGGGGACAAAGGGCACATTTTTTTTCTGGATAAACCAGGCTTCCCCATGTCTGCAGCTCACTGAGAAGCACCTGCATCCGTAACCCTGGGTAACTCTCCAGGTGAAGGATTCAGCTCTTGGTATGTGGCTGGTTTTGCATGTTAACTACCTCCTGACGTGAACTACTTTTGATTTGAATCCTGAAGCTCTGCATGCCTGTGCTTACACCCCATACCTACCTGAGTGTGAGAGGACACCAAGGCCTCTTTGGGGAGCTTTGCCATCCGTGCAGGAGCACAGAGTCATCAGTCTCAATCCCGGATTTCCAGAGGTGCTGACTTGGTCCTTTGTCCATCTTTCCCCATTGCCAAGGCAACATTTAAGCACACAAACAGATGCTGTAGCCTGTCAGGGAATATAAATGTGTGCTTAGGTTTGTCTGCTGGGGTTGGTTAATTTGCAGGAATGAGACCGCTCTGTGCAATGGTCTTGTGGCTCTGAAAGCTTTTGAGACTGGCTGTGTGTTCTCCGGATTCTCTTTCTCTTCATTTTATATAAGCTGAATGATCAGGACGAAGCTGCATTTGTTTCCCTACAAGGCGTTTCCTTCCTTCCTCAGATCTTTCCATTGTGCATCATGCACACCCCGCCTTTTCCCAGGTATGAAGGATGCAATCCCGCTCAGGTGCTCCCGGGATCCCTCTGCGCCCGGCAGCCGATGAGCCAACCTCTCTTGTCTTTTTCACACTTCCTTTCTTCAGAGTGACTCCACAGCCCCTACAGATCCTCAGCTTCCCTCCCAAATGGAGCGCATCTCATTTCCACGCCTTTTAAACTTCCCCAAACAAAGTCCACACGGTTAAGAAGGAAAGTGGCGCAGGGTTACGCATCCCGGCAAGGATGCTGGTGGTAAGGGCAGGGCCCGGGCAAGGAGCTGCCAGAGCTTCTGCCCTTCTCCTTTTTCACCCCCTCTCTTGGGATGACGCTCTGCAAATGCCTAAATTTCAATTGCAACCACATGATCTGCTTGGCTATAAGCAGAAGACTTGCCCTGTTTCAGAATATGAATTACAGCCATGAACTCACCCTTGGCTAAATCGCATGTTTATTCCTGGTATGAAGCTGCGAACCCTGCTCCTGCAGAGAGGAAATCATTACCCACGTCAATGCCCTGACAAGGGGAGGGACTGAGGAGGGAGAAGCACAAACATCACAGAAAAAAGCCTAACGTGCTTGTTATGAATAAAATATGCAGCCCGGCTTTAATCATGGAACAGAACGCTCCAAACAGCATCAGGGGAATGGTTTACAAGGCATAGGACTGATACTTCTCCCCTGCCCCACTACAAGAGTTTTATTTTAGGTGATAAAACCAAGGAGAAAACACTGAAAAGTCAGGAGAAAGTGAAAGCATCCTTTGCAGCGTAAGTGTTAGTTTGATCTGTGCAGTGTGGAGTAAAAAAGCAGTTTTGCCGCAGCCTGACCTCACTAAGTCTTCACTCCCATTCCCAAGCACGGGCTTTGCTGGCTGTCAGAAATGACCTGCTCGGAGGGGCAAGGGCAGGCAGAGGGCTGGCTGGGGACACTGCTGCTCTCTGCCCCTTGGTTGCCCCCTGCACGAAGCAGGGGGAGTCATCGGAAGGTGCCCCCCTGCCAGGCAGCCAAGGATTCCTCTCCTCCGGGGAAATCTTCAGCAGTTTTCTTCCTGGCACTGCTAGAGGACATGTAGGTACCATGCGTGACCTCCATGGGGATGCTAAAGTCCCCTCCTTTACATGAAAGGCTGAAATCATAAACAGTTAGGGAGCAGCCCGACAGAGGTGAAGCTGCCGTGTCCCCAAGGTCCAGCTAGTGACAAGGCTGAGAGTGTATTCCCCATAGGTGTGTGCACAGGCACACGTATGCCCCATGTATACACATGGCCGGACACACTGACCTACACAGGCAGATGTGGCCAGCACTCACTTAAATACAAAGAGCACCAGCGACCTCATCCTGTTCCCCTCTGGCTGGGCAGGGTGAAATTATACATATACATATGTAGGGGGTGAATCCCTGCAGCAGCTGGGCTCAGACACTCAGCCAGCCCACTGGCTGCCCTTGGATCGCAGTCTGCCCAGTGGCCAACAACTGGGCATGCCAGCCCTGGATGATGCAGCTCCCATGGTGGCACTCCAGACGCACAGCCCTCTGACCCTGCTCCTGCTCCAGTTGCTGTGCTCAGACCCCACACGTACCAATGGACACTGAATGGGGTCCCTCTGCCCAGGAGAAGTTAGAAATGACATTTAATGAGGAGACAGGACAGACTGCATTGGGCAGGGCATGGCCAGACAAGCACAGTGACCACCCCTGGTTTATCCTCGTATCCCTCTCTTTTCCCATATTTGTTCCTTCCCAAGTGACCCTGATCCTTCCCTCTCCCACTTTTGGTTCCTCCTTGCTTCTGGGCTCCCCCAGCTGCTGCAGTGCCTCCGGGTTCCTTGTGTGCACGGAGACTGACCTTCAATGGGCTGATGGCTCCGATGGGCAGCTTGGGAGGAGCAGGGCAGAGGAGGATTCACCAGAAGTCACCTCAAATTGCTGGGCTCTTGCAAAGGAAGCTCTTGCAAAGGAATGTGTGTCCTGGTGCAACAGCACTGGATGTGATTTTTTTTGTCTGATGTAAGATCTTTAGGTTAATAAAAACCTCTATGGACATTACAGTGAGGGTGGTGAGACACTGGAACAGGTTGCCCAGGGAAATCGTGGATGCCCCACCCCTGGAGGTGTTCAAGGCCAGGCTGGATGGGACTTTGAGCAACCTGCTCTAGTGGAAGGTGTCCCTGTCCATGGCAGGGGGGTTGGAACTCAATGATCTTTAAGGTCCCTTCCAACCCAAACGATTCTATGATTCTAAGATTACGGCTGGCATAAGGGATACTGAACCCTCTCTTCCCTTTCCAAGGGTCATTTTTATTTTGCTGGGAAAGGTTTTTAAAGTACTCATGAGCTGTCTCTGCTACACACAAGTCTCTGTGCACCAGTCTGAGCACAGTCCCAACACTAAGCAACATTTGTGCCCTGCCTCAGAGCTGTGCTGTTCGTGGTGTCTCTTCCCAAAAGCTATCGTATCTGGGTGATGGTGAAGGCTTGGGGCACCTCCAGATAACTGATTCACCCCCACCATTCCTCAAAGGACAACCAAGAGGGAGCCTTTCCATGTTTTCTTCCAAATTGGCAATTGTTTTATGGTAATATCCTTTATTGTATATGAAACAATAACAGGCTTTGGTAAATTACTTCAGTAATCAAGCCCTTGTTTTATTTTATGGTTTAATATAGCAACCATTAATTGCCTTGTGTACAAAAAGATATTTTACCCTAATTCTTTAATAGCATGAAGGACAAACAGTTTTACATTCCCAGTGCATTATTTGCAAGTTTCTGGTACCAGGATTTTCCTCAGTCACCACTGAGTTGTGGTGAGATAATAGAGAGCTGGAGCCTTGGGTCAGCGGTGGCCAAATAACAATGTCCTTCAGTGTTCACTTGGCAGTACTGGCTGGCCCCGGGTCCTTTCTTATCAACAGAGAGAGCCGTAGAACACTTTGAGAAGTGTCTGAAATCAAAACTTGCAGGTGAAATAAAACCCAACACTACTGGCCTCTGTGTAACACCATTAACTTGCCTGGTTTCCACCAGTAAAGCTCTGCTACAGCTTTCTCCTGAGCCTGAGGAAATCTATTGCTGTTTTGTTCTTTTTGCTGTCCTCAGGTCAAGACTAGTCAAAATCAGCTTTTGCATGGAATTGAGCGCCCATAAGGACTTTTGTACCTGGGACACCTTTGCCTTGGCTATACGGTCCTGGTGCTGCCTGTGGGGAGACAGCTCTGTCTTTTTCCTGGACAATCTCTGGATGCTCTGGCTGAGCTCCAATTTCTGATACCCATGTGATTCCACCCGCAGGTCAGTTTCGGAGCAAGGTGAAAAGCAGGAAGGCTTTCCTTGGAGAACAGCACACAGCTTGCTGGCCATGTGCTCCCAGCTGTGTACCTTCAGCAGCACTCTGTACAGTCGGGATCAGCATCCCCAGTCTTCATTAGTTCATGAAGCCAGCAGCAGTGGCACGCTGGCCTCCTACAGACCTAGGAGGGACCAAAGAATTTTTTCTCCTTCCATGTTTGCCTGACCCCAGACCTCACACCCAGCTGCTGGCTGGAAGGACACAGTCTCAGCTGTTAGTTCAAACATGCCCAGTTATACTAGCAACTTTCCTCATGGATTTACACATCCACAAAGGCTTTCACCTCTTTGGACGAATGTGTGATCCACAGCTGTGAGCAGGCTAGAAGTGTATCACCTCACTTGTTTAATATCCACCACTCATTGGCAATAACAGTGATGAGACCTGGTCAAAACCCCACAAACTCAATCAACCCTGGTAGACTTCAGATCAAGGGGCAGGGACCTGGTGACCTGCAGCCAACTTTGCCACTAAGGGAGATTATTTCACTGTCCCAACAGGGCCACTAGGCACCTTGAATACAAGGGCTTAGATTTATTAAAGGGGCTTAATACTGAGAGGTCCAACAGGGATTAGTGAGTAGCAAGCATCCCTGGCAGTTAGAAAACTCTTGATCAGATGTCTAAATCTAAATTTTGGCAACCATGGAGACAGGGTCCTCTTTCACCATGCCTTCCCTACCACATGGGAAGGTAGAGCACCAGCAGGGTGCTCTGACACCATGCAGTGACCACAGGGACAACGCTACAATGCAGTCAGGGATCTCTGGCTCTCCTATAGGTATTGCTGTGAAGAGCTCATTGGTACTCACTTCACTGTTGGTACTGCTCCTCATGAGACTTGTTGCAGGTCCTACATAGATCAGCAGTCCACCTGTATGCCAGTACCCTGCCTCACCTTCTTGGCATCATGCCTTGCTGTTGTGGACAAAAGCAGAGTGATGGGTTTTTTTACCTCTCAAATTAGCTGTGAAAATTCATAGAATCATAGAATGGTTAGAGTTAGAAGGGACCTTAAAGATCACCTAGTTCCAACCCCCCTGCCATGGGCAGAGACACCTCCCACTAGAGCAGGCTGCTCAAAGCCCCATCCAACCTGGCCTTGAACACCTCCAGGGATGGGCCATCCACAACTTCTCTGGGCAACCTGTTCCAATATGAACATTAATTTCTTCAAAATTCTGGTACTAACATTGCCTTTATTTACATTCAAATCCATTTCTAGCCTTATTTCAGAAATTAATTGTTGTATATATAGCATCCTTCTCCTTCAGCTTAATATGCAGGGAAATCCTGTCCCATCTGGTCAAGGTTTCCTGCGCTTGCACTTTGCCTTTTTTTATAAGGCAAGTTTGTGCCTGGATTACTGAAATGATTTCTTACGATTTCCAGCCCTGGGAGATGAAACAGGTGAGTAGGTTCAGGACTCTGCTTCCCACCTCCTGCCCTTGTGTGAGGTGACTTCCCTGTGTACATGCCCGAGTTGCCAAAGCAACTCCCGGGGATGATGATTCCTGACACTTGGCACCAAGTATTTGTTGAAGCCTTTCTTAACAACATGTAAAGAAAACTCACTCCTGTCTGGCGTGATTTGAATGAGGAGCAGTGCTGTGAGACAGGGGGCTGAACATTCGAGGTCCTGGTACCCACCAAAGGCAGGATGCTGCGTCAGACCAAGCAGGGGCAGGGAAGTCCCCCACCACTCTCCTGGCTCAGAGAGCACCTTGCGATTTTCCCTTGAGAGATTGCTTTTCAAGTAAGCGATCTGTAAAAGGGGGGTAATCCTCCCTCCCATGGCCATGCCCAAAAGATCCAGTAATGTTTTCCCCAGTACTTTCAACCTCTGGAAGTCCCTGAGGATACTGCAGGACCTTGCTTGTGGTCTCAGCACCCAGCTCTCCCAGGAAGACCTTCGTCTCTGACTTGTTGTGACCACTGGTGACCCAGCTCAGAAATACAGTGTTTTTCCACTGAAGCTCCGAAATACAGTGCTTTTCCACTGATAATTTTGATAATCATAACCTTAAACTGGGCTACATTACAGATGAGAACCCAAGAACATTTTTAATCTCCTGTTATTTACTTGTAACATCATGAATCATGGCGTTGCACGGTGTACAAGATATTCACTGATGATATAATTACAGTGCTCTCTATATACTGTGCTTTCTTAATTCATTGTATTCTACATTCACCTTATAGCAAGGTGTGGTTTAATTTTCACATGCACATGCTTGAGACTAAACATGGGAATCAAAAAGAAGATTCCTGATATTACAGCCACATCATGCTGGCTGTGTATCTGCTGTGTTTGCAAACCTCCCACTGTAGCTTTTGCTCCCATCCCACACGTGAGCAGCACTGGGTGGCTACAGGATGGGTGCAGTGAGCTGGATTCTTCGAGCTGGGCTTTATAATGGGGGGACAAGGTTTAGTGATGGGTTCTTTTTGTCAGAGTTAGGTTGATGGTTGGACTAGATGATCCTGAAGGTCCCTTCCAACCTAGATGATTCTATGATTCTATTCTATGATTCTATGTGTGACTGGAGCTCATTCCCAGCCTTATCAACCAGGGTATGCTTACATGATGAGAAATACCTCTGGGCAAGACGGGAGTTTGGCTGACAGACCAGCACCCTCACCAGTGCCCTCATCTCCCTCCTCAAAGGCTGATTAGGCTAAAAATTGTGGAGAGGAGAGTACTAATAAACACAAGCAGGGACAAGCAGGGGAGGGGAGGGGAGGGGAGGGCATCCACAGATCCAGGGGGTTAGAGCTTCAAGCGTCCAGGACAGGGAGAAACCTGTCACACTATCCCCAGGCTCCAGCAGGATAATCAGGGTTTATGCCCACATGGACAAACTCCCCTTTTTCCCCCAAGGATTGCTGCTCTCAGGCCATTACAACTGGTTCAGGGTGCTGGTAACTGTGTACGCCCAGTGCTGACCCCAGGTGCCTTCACCCTTTACCCCACTATTTTCTCCAGGTCAGTCCCAGCTCACATTTGTACTGTGAAGCTTACCAGAAAGGAGAAGGAAAGCAGACTTTCTAGGTCCAGGTTGCATGGTCCCTCATCTGCTAATAGTTCTTTCTTGATACTCATTGTCAGATTTGAGAGGCTTCAATTACTGACCTGCGGTGGATCTGCCTGGCAAGCAGCACCACCTCCAGAGTGCAAGTGCAAGTGCACCACCTCCAACAGTGCAAGTGGGGCTGTCTGAGTCCGGATTGAGCAGAGAGCTGATCACACAATCACAGAATGACAAGATGATATGGGGTTGGAAGGGACCTCTGGAGATCATCTCGTCCAGCCCCCTCAACCAGAGCAGGTCCACCTAGAGCAGGTTGCACAGGAACATGTCCAGGTGGGTTTTGAGTGTCTCCAGAGATGGAGACTCCACCACCTCCCTGGGCAGCTTTGCCACCCTCAAAGTAAAGAAGTTCCTCCTCATGTTTAGATGGAACTTCCTATGTTCAAGTTTGTGCCCATTATCTCTTGTCCTGTCACTGGGCACCACTGAAAAAAGACTGGCCCCATCCTCTTGACACCCACCCTTTATGTATTTACAGGCATTGATCAGATCGCCCCTCAGTCTTCTCTTTTCCAGGCTAAAAAGACCCAAGTCCCTCAGCTTTTCCTCATAAGAGAGATGTTCTAGTCCCCCAGTCATCTTTGTAGCCTTCTACTGCACCCTCCTCAGCAGTTCCCTGTCCTTCTTGAACCGGGGAGCCCAGAATTGGACACAGTGCTCCAGATGGGGCCTCACCAGGGCAGAGTAGAAGGGCAGGATGACCTCCCTCGACCTGCTGGCCACACTCTTCTTGATGCACCCTAGGATGCCATTTGCCTTCTTGGCCACAAGGGCACATTGCTGGTTCATGATCATCCTGTTGTCCACCAGGAGTCCCAGGTCTTTTTCCTCAGAGCTGCTCTCCAGCAGGTTTGCTTGATGCAAATTCCAGGGAAATGACCGTTGCTGATCCAAGCATCATTGAATCATAGGATCATAGAATGGTTAGAATTGGAAGGGACCTTAAAGATCATCTGGTTCTATCCTCCCTGCTGTGGACAGAGACACCTAAACAGCACCCCCACACCCAAGCTTTTTGCCTCCAGCTTTCTTAAAATTTTAAATTCATTATCCCAGGCCTGCCTTAGCTCTCCCTTGGCAGTTACCAATACAAAGATTTGTCCATAATCTATTTCTCTCTGTGCCACCAAACTTTGCACGGAGGACGCCAGTAATTTTCCAGGCTTGTCTGTCCCCCCCTTCCTGTTCAGCTGTGACACCAGCTGCTGCTGCGTCACTGAAGGTGCCACAGACATGACAAAGGTGAGTAAACAAAGCGCAGGCTGATCAGCAAACAGCCTTACAGGTGCCTTCCCATCACGGAGTGCATCCTATAAAGCCTTGGGTTTTCTTTTGTTTCCTTTCCTTCTCCCACATCTGATTTTCATACTTATGAACATGCAAATGCAACAGGGAAATTTAGGAAATCTGTTACTAAGGCAACTGATTAGGTGATGATGCAAGTTACCTTATTATTTGAAAGTCAAGGTGCCCTGCGCTGCAATAAGCTCCTACCAATGGGGAGAATGAAAGTTTTCATAATACTTATCCACTCAAAGGCAGCACGATCCCAAAAATCAGTTGCCTTGCGAATACTCTTAGAGTGCCAGAAGCCAACAAAATCTGGTGCAAAGTGAGCGGAGGCAAAATCTCCTCCTCGCTCCCATGCTGGTAGGATCGGGGAGGGGGCAGCTTGCTGTCAGCTGTAGGTATTATGCAGTCCAGGGGAAAAAGCTCTCATATAATTACACCTATATTACACCTATAATTATATTTAATTATAAATAAGAAAAATCAGAGCAGCAAAGATGCAGGTCGCTGGACCTAAATATTGTACCTAAATGTGATGATACAGATGACGTTTGACTGAGGCCTGTGGTTCCTCAAAGCAGTTAACTTGTTTGTTTTCAAGTGCTCATTTCCCCACAGTTGATCCTGGGCCAGTTCTGCTGTTGCAGACCCTGCTTTTTTCCAGTTTGGTCTCCCACAGCTCAACCACAAGTGTTTCTTCTGCATTTTCCTTCCCCCTTCATGGTGTCTCATTATTTCTAGTCTTCACACATGTTGCCACCCATCCTTCTACACAAACTTGGGCCCATGCAGCATTTCTTTCACTTGGATGGTGCCCGAAGACTAGGTCTCTGCATCAGAACTTTGCCTTTGACATTAGCACCCTCTGAGCTGGAGGAGGAAGGGGCAGGAGCCAGCACAAATGATGGGGGACTGATCATAGAATCACAGAATCACCTAGGTCGGAAGGGACCTTTTAAGATCATCTAGTCCAACCATCAGCCCCCATTGAGGGTACACAGACCACAGCCCCAGGCTTTTGCAGTCCAGGTACCTGCTGCCCACCCTTCATGCAGATCTCCCTCACTGGAGGAGTCACCTTGGGTCTGCTGGTGGCTCTGGAATGCTTGCAACTCAAATGCCTTTGCCACCTCCCACTGTGACTGTCCATGTGTCTTTACACAGACATGGCTCTTTCCTACATACCAGGAGATGCGTCCTGGGTTTTGTTGTTGTTTTTTTTTCCCATCTGTATTTATAGCGTTCACACTGCTCCTTTGCTCACAGACAAGTCCTAATTATTATCTCTGGGGTCCCAGGAATAGTGGTGGAAGAATCAACAAAAATCAGTAGATATGGATCCGGACTGTTAGGTGTTGTCATGAGATGCCAGTCGCGGCTGTTTGGGCTTCCTTAGGGCTGCCAGGGTAGCCAGAGGCAGGGGCAGTTCATGCTAAAGGGAAAAAAGATGGTGGAGAAAGCAATGCAGAAAGTAATAACCTGCTGCTGTTGGTCCAACATACCAGGAGCCTTGTAAAGGAGCAGGAGATGTCAATCCCAGAGCTCACATTGCTTCTGTAGTCCCACGTTACTGCCCTTCTGCAACTGCCCAGGTGGCATTTGAAGTGATCGTTTTGAATAGCTTCAAAAGCAAAAACCCAGCTGAGTCAGGGCTTGTGCAGCATGTCAGGTTTTGCAGAGCACCATGGAGGTCCTGAGCTGTGTGCGTGGCATCAGTTAGGTTGGGAAACACAGACACTGGGTGCCATGCCAGAAAAGTTGGAGGTGGTGGTGTCCAAAAACATTGTGGAAAAATACCTTCTGAGGGACCAGGCTGGAAGAGGACTGCAGAAGTCTTGCTGGTGCTGGCACTGTCCAACAGCATGTTCAGCGGATGCCGCAGCAGTGACTCCAGAGATGTCACCTTTGCCATTCTGGTTCTCTCTACCTCTGTCTCAGCCTGCTCCATGCCCACGTAGTCCTGGTCACCTCTTGTCTTCCAGGTGGGGTGCTGAGAGGGTGCTGCTCTGCATGGGCCAGGCAAAGCTGGCAGATTGCTTCTGCAGGATGGTTGATCTTGCAAGTGGTGCCACTTGTCCAACCTTGTCCAAGACAAGCTGCTTATTGTGGGGACAGCAACTGACCTGAGAAGCCAAAAAGTCATAGAATCATAGTACTGTCTAGGTTGGAAGGAATCCTTAAGAGCATCAAGTCCAAGCATTAACCTAACATTGTCAAAAACACCACTAAACCAAGTACCACATCTACCCGTTCTTTTGAATACCTCCAGGGGTGGTGACTCAACCACTTCCCTGGGCAGCCTCTTCCAATGCTTTATAACCATTTCAGGGAAGAAATTTTTCCTAATGTCCATCCTGAACCTCCCCTGGCACAATTTGAGGCTGTTTCCTCTTGTCCTATCACCTGTTATTTGGAAGAAGATATGGACCTCCTACAGGTCGCTACAACCTCCTTTCAGCTAGCTGTAGAGAGTGACAAGCCTCCTTGCACTATTTGAAATGGCCCTTTTATCTCCAGAATTTGTTTTTCACTTAACCTTCTTCTTATGGTGGGAAGGTGAACCCTCTGGTGTGACTCCCCCTGCACACAGACTCCCCATGGGATGCCGCGGGTGCCTGGCTCTTGGATGCCCCCGCTCCCCAGCCCTGGAGTAAGGCTGGCCTCAGCCTCCCGCCATGCCCTGTGCTGCGTGCTTTCTCCAGTGATTTCCCAGTGGGCCAGGAAGGGGAAATGAAAAGTAAAACAAAATTGCAAAACTGCCTCTGCTCTGTGGGAAATGCTCAGGTAATATGAATAGCGATGGAGACGAGGCAACCCCCTACCACTTTCTAAATAGAGTCAGCAAGCAAATGCGACACTAAAACCATCATCCCCTTCCTCTTGAGGAATTCATTCACGTCTGATTTTTTTCCCTGCTGTAATATACTCTTTTTTTTTTTTTTGTTTGTTTGTTTGTTTGTTTTTAATAAATACAGCATCTTGTAACCCCCTTTTACAGCATGGCTTAGGGACCAAAGTTTTACAAGAGAGAGCAGCTTGACCGCGGTTGGCCAGTACCCAGATGCTGAAATCCATTCTAGCAGGCAGGGCCACCGGAAGGTCCTGTGGTGAGAAGCAGAAGTGAAAAAGCCAGTGAAAAGTGAAAAGCTGGTGAAAAAGCGGCTGGGGAAGTGCTGAGGGCGGCTGAGGGAAGAAGTCTTGTGTGGGCAACATCATTTACATTTTCTTCTGCCCAGGCAACCCCTTGATGCCTCCACTTCTCCAAGCCCCCCACAACTCTGACCCCCTGCCCAGGGTTTACCTGAGCTGTTTCTGAAGTGGCTTTTCTCTCGTGGCATCCTCGTTGAATAATATGGGCTTTGCAATACCTGAGATGAGAGTGGCTGAGTTACATCTTTCCCCTGTCCTCTCCAAAATGGGGAGCAGCCCAGGCTGAGAGGCAAAAATAAGGTTTGCTTTTAGCTACCTGAAACAAGCCTGTTGACTTCAGGCATTGCCCGTGGTGTTTTACCATGTCCTTCATGCTGCTTAATGCCAGAGCAAAGAGGGTGCAAGGCCATGACTTTACTGTGGTGTTTCCCACACACGTTTTGCTCTGAGGCACTGGGGAGAGGGACCCATTGGAGCTCTCCAGATGTGCAGGGATGCTGTCCATATCTGATAGCAGCCTTAGGGGCAGCAGGGACAGCTGCTCAGACCCCCCTGGTGCCCAGCTGTACTTCAGATGTTGCCAAGAAGGGGGAGCACCCCACCACAAACCACGGGCTCCTAGCACAGCTCCACCCTGATGACTTGTGGTGGGACTCGATGATCTCAAAGGTCTGTTCCAACTATGAATATTCTGTGATTCTGTGACAGGAAAATCCAGGCACAAAACCAGTTTAATTCATGTCTCTCCCAAATGGCGGATGATGTCAGGAACTTCTTTTCCTTTTCTCAGTCCAGCTCAAAACTCCTGCCCTCATATAACCCTCCTCAGCAAGTTGATCCCTTTAGCTTTCGCTGCAGAGAAGAGTTCACTCCTAAAGCCAGTGTTTTTTTCTTCCTAGAGGCAAACGTGACTGGATTTTTTGCGTGCTTTCTGGGAAACTTTGGCTTTAGTTCAGCTCAGAAGGGCTTTGTGGTGCCTTGGCAGAGCATCTTGAAGAGATGGAGCTCCCTGTATGGTCCAATTAGGTTTTCTGCCTTTACATATTTATTTTCCTGATTGTAATATACATTTATGACCAAAGGAATAGGAGGACGTTTTTAGATAGAAATCACTCTTTATTTTTATTGTAAATTTATTTATTTGTGGCAATAATTAGGGGTTAATTATGATGGTCCATCTGCCTCCAACTTTTTGTGCTCCTGTAATAACTTCCTTATATAGATAGAGCCATGTTGAAGCTCACTCTGAAGGGTATTGCAAAACTGCACAGTTATAGGATATTTGATGTACATTTTACATTGCTCGGTTGTCAGATCTGAACTGAGGGTGAGTAATAGAAATTCACTGTCATTGAAATATCTGCCAATTCTGAGCCCTTTACAAGCCCTCCCACCCACCTCTGTCTCTTCTATCATTTAATTTGTTCCTCTGTTTTTTAATCCAGGAGTTGGCATTTGCACTGGGCTTTGGTAAGAGACTATTGTATAATATCATCAGTGCTTTTGGTGAGAAGGTGCTAAATAAATACAATTGTGAAATCACAGAATGGTTGAGGATAGAATGGAGCTTGGAAGGTCATCTGGTCCGGATGTAGTCCAGGAAGCCTGGCTGATGGACCAAAAGTGTGATCCTGTTCCTACTCATGGCAGTGTAAATCAAGAGTTAACATTTCCTGTTGGTTCTAAGATGCAGACCTGTGCTTAAGCCTGAGTTGATTTGTTCTGACAATGCGCTTGGACTGGGAGGCAAACCCCAGAATTCCCAGAGGATCTCAAAAGTAATGCTTCACCCATCCCCTGGTGATCTGGACCTCCAATTAGGATAGGACTGATTTGGCTTGCAAAACACAAACTCTGATTTTGCACAGCAAGTGCAGTATTACTGACTTAAAGAGCCAGGCCGGGCGGGACCTTTGAAGTGTATCTCCCTACAAAGTTCCATGCCTTCTGCAAACTTGATGTGGGTGCAGTTCATCACCTTCTCCAAGCCACTGAGAGGTATCCAACAGGATGCTTACAGAAAATAGTAGAACACCCTTGCATGGACAAAGGTCAGTCTGAAGTCAGGAGATACATCAGTGTAGGGAAGGAACAAACCCAAGCCAGGACCTGAGGTAGATACAGCCTGGCAAAGAGACCTCCTGTTACCTGCACATGGCAGCAGCATGCTCATCAATTGCCAGCAGCGGTACCAAATCCTATTTTCCAGGTCATCAATCTTACCAGTCACAACATTATATAACTCAGCTCTACTTGATATTCAGCCTGCATCACATCTCTGCAAGGTTTAAGCCAAAGATCTGGGCAGATTTTGCAAAATCAGATCCAGCCTGTTAATGTATGCCTCATGGTTTTGCTGTTGTGGCTCACCCTGTGCTGCTCCCCAGCCCTGCAGCACCATGCCTCGTTCACATGTGCTCTGCAAGGACTACCAGGCATCACCCCAAAAGCCTACTCAGGTGTGCTGCCAAGCTTAATGTTGTGGGCTATGCAGTTAAATGTCTAAAAGAAGGATATATATGCAGGTGAAAGAATGAGTTACTCAACTTAGCTGGAGTTTTCTATACCACTGAGCCTGTAGCAGGACAAGCACAGGCCAGCAGTGCCCCAGCCCTCCCCTCCATCCTCTGCTTGATGGAAGAAATACACAGACCAGGTTGAAGGATAAATAGGGAAGATTTGCTTGAAGGAGGAGCTCATTGCTTTGAAACCGTGCAAAAGGCTGTGTGCCATGACAGTGCATTCCCAGGGTACCCCTTAGGGCTGCCACACAGCCCATGACCTCTCTTTTTTTTGCTCTCTGCACCAGCTTTCCCTAAAATACCAACTCACGTCTGTTCCTGGTCTTTCATGCAACCCACAATCCTCAGCCCAGCAGCACCCAACCACACGCTCTACACTTCCCTGTATCTCTTTTCACATTTTCCTATTTGGAAATTTTGTGAGAGGCAGTGGAGAGTTTCAAGAGGGGACAGCCCAAGAGGTAAGAAAATGAGGACAGCCTTCATGGGCCAGACCAAAGGTCCATCTAAGCATGACTTCTGATGGTGCCTGGATGGAGGAGACAGTCAACACAGGAAAGAACACAGAAATGGGATGAGAGAAGAGGGTGCCTGTCCTTCATGCAGCTTGCTGAAAGCAGAAGACTCGCCCAGCTGGAGGCCATAGTAAGACTACTGCATCTAATAACCATCTAAGAGCATAAAAGCAGGAATAATCACAAATCTTCATACCCCTGCACACAAACTGCATTACTACCTTTTTTTTTTTTTTTCCCTCAACATGTCATGTGGGTGTAACAAGTAAAACCAACAAAAATGCTGAAAGTAAACCCTTAACAACAATCACCACAGGGCTGCTAAAGCAATTGCCTCCTGGGGCACCAGCCGGGCGAGGGAACCGGCCACACCTGGCAGATGCGAGTTGCTTTGCCAAGGCACTGATGGACGCCACTTGGATCCGGTGGAGATGAGGGCCATGGCTGGCCCTGCCTGGAATTTAGATGTGGCTCCCGTTCGCAAAATCTTTCCTGCCTGCTCTCTGCTAACATTTAATATCTGTACTGTTCATGCTCATGAGCACTCTAAAGCCCTAGCCAGTCACCACGGGCTAACTCTGCATTTAAATATTTGGGGAGAGCAAATATCACATTATGTGTTTAGGATAAGAAAAATTGCTCTTTGCCTTGAGTTGGTTGGACGGATGACTAGCCGGTATGAATCACAAATGTTACAGTCCAATACATAATTCCAGATTGCGCACGGTTGTTGCGGCACATGGTTATGTTCCCTGATTTGATGGCTTATTTAACTAATCAGCACAGCAGGAGCAGTTCATTTCAACTATTCCGATAAATGAGAGCTCTGTAATTTGCACATGCAGCTGTAATAGTTGTAATGCTTCATTCCTGCTGCGCTGCTTAGTTACATAAACCATCTAGTCAGAATCAATACTTATTTACTGTACCTAATCAACACAGTTTGAATTACAAACGTGCGGAATTTGCATATAAGCTGAGCTGCTGAATTTTCCCTCAGGTACCAGTATCTGAGGGCTTCTTAATCCATTCAAAAGGGCAGGAGAAAAGGATGTAAAAAGCAGTGGAATAACAAATAGCCCACGTGAAGGCTTTGTTAGCTCTTTTCAGGGGAAACGCAGGGATTTGACATTCATAACAAGAGGCTGCTGGAAACCACGGAGGAAATCCACAAAGAGCAGCCGCTCCTCTGCTGCAGAAACTTTGACAAGTAATTTCCAGGCAGTTTTCAATTACCAGCGGAATGGGCTGATGGGCTGGAGATAGAAGGAGCAGACGAAGGTCCAGATCTCATCATGAAGCCCAGTGGCATTCACCAGCCCCCGGGGGTGGACTGGGGCTGGTCAAAACCTCCGAGCCACATCAAGGCTTGTGTATCACAGCCAGTGAGCAGCGCTCCCGGAGGAGGCCTGATTTAGAAACGATCGATCCTCCTCATTTCCTACCCAATACCTAATATACAGCAGGGATACGGCGTCCCTACCTAAGGCACACGGGGCCAGCTGTGTGTAACGCTGCTCCTCTTCGCACGCCCTCAAGGCTGAGCTCTCACTGATACTGGTATTAACAGCAAACAACAGCTTAGGGGATGGGTGACCACTCACTCCTTAGCCTCTTCTAGCATTCTCCTTAAAACGCTGGCCACAGCGTACCCGAGGTGCTGGTGGGGTGAGTTCTGCTGTGCCATGGGTGCCATCAGCACCCATGCTGATGTAGGATAGGTAGGGAGTGTCTGCTCAGATGGGAGCCAGGCTCTGCTTGACCTGCCAAGGTGGCAGCCAGTATCTGCCTGTCTCCTCCCCACAACACATGCCTTGAAAGGTTAAAAAAACCCACTTTACCCTGTCCATTTGAAAAGGAACTGGATAATTTTGATTCCTAAGATAACTTCCCCCTTGTATAGAAAGTAGCAGAAGGGAGAGGGGGGAATTTGGAAAGGAAAAGCATTTAATCCTCCAGAAAATATGATTTTGAACTCCTGGCTCTCAAACAGGTTTGCTTTGTCATTTTTGTTTTTATTTCAATTCAAGATTATTATTTTTTTCACTTTTCCTGGATGAATGCACAGCCAATTTGTCACAAACATGTTTAATCAGAGCAGATGGAAGGCAAAAGCTGGTGGTTGCTGTGAGCTCATGTGCCTTCACAGGGTACATCTGGGGCTGTCTTCCAGAGCTGGCTCCAGGCTTCGCACTGGTCTGCATGAAATTGAATTTTGCTGCCCAAAGGAGGCAGATGAAATGAGCTTGCTTGAGGAGGCAGGTTTGCTGCCCTGTGTTAGAAGAAGAGGTTTTATTTCTGACCAGGCTGGATGGAACTTTGAGCAACCTGCTCTAGTAGGAGGTGTCCCTGCCTATGGCAGGGGGGTTGGAACTCAATGATCTTTAAGGTCACTTCCAACTCTATCTATTCTACAGTTCCATGATTTTTTGCCGGGGACTTACCTGGTGTCCCATGGTGGGGAGCTCGGCTTCTTAGGGTGCCCAATGCTTCTTAGGGGGCCTTTGAGCTTAACACCCTGATTAGCCCGGCTGCACTAAACACAGGCTCCTGGTCCTCTTTTCATTGTCCCATAGTGTCTGAGATGTCCTGCTTGGGAAAGCAGAGGTGGCACAGGCTGCCTGTTGAGCCCTAGATTTTAAAATAGGGATAAAAAGAAGAACTTTCCTGGCAGGGAAATTGCTGGGTGTTTTCATCCTGTGTTTGAAGAGGACTAACATGTATGGAAGGAGCATGTGGACTCAAAATATTGTCTGAAATTAATTTCCCTTCTTACTCTCCCTGATGCAGAATACCTGCTCCCTGCTCTTGCTGCACTGTAGAGCAAAATGCCCAAGTGATGCAGCACCAAAATGCCTTGCAAACCAGAGCCCTTTGGGCATCAGCTTGCTTTATAAATTTCCCTTTTTGGTTTTTCCAGCAGTGCTAAAGGACATTACAACAAACTGGCAGCTGTCTCCTCTAGGCTTTGCCCTAGGCAGGGTAACATGGCAGAGCCCCAAAAACAAATTTGGAGGGCAGGCAGCTCTTAGGCACGAGAGCTGTAAATGGCTGTAATACCAGCAGAATAGCGGCAGTGCCCCTACAATAGGGGTGGATTTTGTCCCCGAGACTCGAGAAGGCAAAGGCATAGCCTCTGCATCAAGTGCTTTCCCTGATAAACCACTCCAAGACCTTTTTCTTAGCTCTGGGTGAAGTATGTGAGCCTGTGAGCTCAGAAATCTGTGATTGTAGGGCAAACGTGAGACCTCAGTGAGCAAATGTGAGTATCTTGAGGGAGAATTTTAAGATCAGCATGTATATGAATACTATGTCCCAGGGTTAATTTTTTGCTATTATTGGATTTTTTAAATGAAAGGTGTCCTGTGAGCTACCTGGAATGAGCCTTGCAGCCCCCCGCTGCCCGTGACTGCAGAGCACGCGCAGTGTGGCTGATCTGCTCCAAAATCCAACAGAAACCCCTTCAAAGCCTGCTGCCTTGTTAGCAATAATTGCATCGTGGCACTTGGTCACAGTATGCTTCTTTTCACAGGATCCTGCAACCTGAATGCTCTCCTGGCTGGGTTTCATGGCATGCTGGAGAAAAAAAGAATAATTCAAGCACTTCTCAGATCTTGGCTCGCTCTAATACCCACTGTGCTGAAACCCTGTGATCAAAAGTGAGACATTTATCACAGGCCACGTGCAGAGGGTGGTGGTAAATAGCTCCTTTTCAAACTGGCAACCTGTCACAAGCGGGGTCCCCCAGGGTTCGATACTGGGCCCAACCCTGTTTAATATCTTCATAAATTATCTGGATTATGGGATCAAGTGTACGCTGATGAAGTTTGTTGATAACACCAAACTGAGTGGAGAAGTCAGCACTTTGAAAGGGAAGACCTTGGAGAAGTGGGCTAACAGGAACCTTATGAAGTTCAAGAAGAACAAATGTAAGGGGTTGCACTTGGGAAAACATAATCCAGGAGTGCAGCACAGGATGAGATCTACCTGGCTGGGGAGCAGCTCTGTGGAAAGGGACTTCAGGGTCCTGGTGGAGAACTAGCTTAATCTGAGTGAACAATGTACTACCGTGGCAAAGAAAACCAACAGGATGCTGGGTTGCATCAACAAGGGAATTACCAGCAGAGACAAAGAAGTCATTATCCCACTCTACTCAACACTTGTCAGGTCACACCTGGAATACTGTGTTCAGTTTCGATCCCTGCTATACAAAAACAGGCTGGAGAAGGTCCAGAGGAAGGCCACCAAGGTGATCAAAGGACTGGGAAACCCTCCCTATGAGGAAAGGCTTAGACAATTGGGTTTGTTCAGCCTTGAGAAAGAAAGGCTTACGAGACACCTTATCACTATGTTCCAGTATTTAAAGGGTGGCTATAAAGAAGATGGAGACTCCCTTTTTGACAAGCAATCACATGGAAAAGATAAGGGGTTTTAGGTACAAGTTAGTCCTGGGGAGATCCTGACTGGACACGAGGAAAATTTTTCACAATGAGAACAATTAATAATTTGAATAATCTCCTTGGGGAAGTGGTGGATTTCCCAACATTGGACACTTTTAAGATTCAGCTGGACAGGGTGCTTGGCCATCTTGACTAGATCATGCTTTTGGCCAAGAGATGTTGGACCAGATGGTCTTTGAGGTTCCTTCCAACTTGGTATTCTACAATTCTATGAACATAAGCCTGAACAGATAGTGCACCAGCAGCTGCTTTTTTTAACTTCCCAGGATCTTCCTGGAATGTCTGCCTGTGTTTGAGGAAAAACTCTTGGCAGGTTAAGGAAACTGAACTTCAGTATCACTTCAGGCCTCAAAGGATCCCCTCGTTTAAGATACAGGTGAAATGGCACAATTGCAGGGTGCACAGGCAGTTATCCTGGTGCAAAACCAGGTTCCCCAGAGTAAGTGCATCCCTACAAAAACATGAATTTGGAGGAGATCTGCCCTGAGTTGCCCAGCTGCATGAGTGTGAAGCCTTGAATGCAGACCAGGACGCACGTCCCCTTTTGTTCCTCCCCATTTCCTTATTTGCTGACTATCTTCTGCACTTGCAAGTTTTGCAGCGTTGCAGAGCCCCCCAGGCTGATACAACTTGCTTAAAACTCATCATAGCTGCTATTGTGTTTATATTTTGAGTTTGGACTGGTGCACTTGCGTTTTGACTCTGCCACTTTGCAGGGCGGGGGGAGGCTCTGTTCATGAAAACTGTTCATTGGGGTCCTTGTAACCCTGTTTGGGTCAGCAGAGTGGGTGGAGGCTGGGTGGAAGCTAGCAGAGTGAGGCAGATGTGTACCTCTTCATTTTTTATTTCACTTAAAATGTGTTTTCAGTCCTTATTTGTTCTGTGCCCATGAGCATTTCAAGTGACTGAATGGAAGTGGATGCGCTGTTTTTAGCCCTGGCTGTGTTAACTGCCTCAGACTTTATTGGGCACAGCCAAGACTCTCAAAAAATTTCCCCCAAGCCATGACAGAAAAATATAAAATAATAATGTTAAATTAATATTATAACAATAATATAAATTGCACATACAGCATACACATAAATACTATAAATAATATAACTATAAATATACAAACATAATATGATTAATTAATATAAGAGTAAATAAATAATATTAATATACTAGACTAGAAAAAGATAACAAGATCTGACCATTTCTCCATTGCATGTCTGCACACAGGCCCTCACCGTATGGGAACATGGCAGTTTAAACTGAGGCCCATTCAATTAAGTCTTAGTTTTCTAAATCTCCCTGATTTTTTTGTTCTGTTTCCTCCTACTGGGACAATCATCCCCCTCCCTCTGCCAATCTCCAAGCCATTTTCCTGATGAGTAGCACAGTGCTCATCACAACAGGGAATGGAAACAACACCCTTGACCAAATTTACCAGCACAGCACAGATTACCCTTACGGCATCAAGCGCTCACCGGGAGCCGTCAGCTCCATCCCTTGAGGAGCCATTCAGGAAGATTAAGCAAATGTGAGCCATGAATAAATGTCCTTTAGAATAAATAAATAAATAATTAAAAAAAAAAAAACAGAAAAAATAATGAATAAATGAATAAAATGCAGAGGGCAATCTTCTCCACACAGCTCCCGGTGGTTGCCCTGGTGGCCACCTACGCCCGACCTGCCCAGATTTGGGGCAGTCTGAGTCAGGGAGCTGGGAACAAAGGGTGCTTTGTGGGTCTGTGACTGTTCGTGGGAGCAAACCCCGTATGGGGCCAGCACTAACCAGCAGAGGGCAATGCCAATATGTATTTTACACATGCTTGAAAAGATGGAGGATTTCTTGCTCCCAAGCACAGCGGGTGGACTGTGAAAAGAGGACAGGTCCTGGGACATGACCTGACCAGCACCAGCAGTGATCTTCGTGACCCAGGTGCTTGTTTTCCACTCCCCGTGGCCACAATCATGCTGCAAAGCCAAGCTGTCAGCAAAGGCAGCTGCCCCCATCCCCTGTGCCTTTCACCCTGGCACGGTGCGTTTATCAAGGGGGGGTTGTGATGGCTTCTTTGTGCAGCTGTCTGTCCGGCACTTTAGCTGGTGTTTTATAATCCCAGTGAAAAAACACCACTTGGAACTCTGCACAAGAAATGGCATAAACCTAATGCCACAAGAAAGAGAGAATAGTATAGATAACCAAACATCTTTTTAGATGCTGGGTTCACCAAGTTGTGCAGCGTTAAACTGGCCTCCCATCAGGGCACAGCACGGTGTACATGCCCCATCCATAGAAAGGGTTACCCCATTTTGGTCATTCAACCTTATTCTAGGGCTTTCTTACAAGAAAACAACTCTGTTCATCATTTCCCTTGTCCAGACAGCCCGTTCACATGAGAACTTGTTGCCGCGCTGTTAGATAAAGGCAAGGCCACGCTGATGGCATAATCACGGTACTGAGTGGCAGCTGCCTGCGGGATCGTCTGCAATGACCTGTCTGAGTCTGTCCTGTACCGATGGAGATGGGCAGGGTGGCACAGCCCTGGAGCCAGCCGATACGTGGCACGCTGTTATGTGGATCACCAGCTCTTCCAGTGGGGATCACTACAGGTGGTGTCTCCCCTCTCCCCAGTCTCCAGAGGACTAGTCGTCATGTTGGTGCTTGGGTTTACCCTGCAGCCTCAGATACAGACAGGTGAAGAATAAGCTTAGGAAAAATCAAAACATTTTACAATGTTTTAATCTTTTTTTTTTCTTTTTTTTTTCTTTTTTTTCCACAACAAAAGCCATTATGTTTCCCTGGTATGCTGGTCCCAGTTTTTAAATAGCTGTTTTCCCTCCTGACAAAGCAGAAATGCTATCAGTCTGAAAGATACTCCCTTCATTTTTATCTCACATTTCTGCCAATAATCATTTATGTACCTATATTTATTTCTATGTCTCTACCCATGATAGGCGAGAAAGCAATTCTGGCATGAATATACTTGTTCACATGCTGAATCCCCATTTGCTTGAATAAAACTCTCTGTCCAGACATCTGTCTACCCATCTATCCAACTACTCATCCATCCACACAAGCAGAAAACTCCATAAAAAATGCAGAAAAACAACCACAAAGAGGTACAGTTGTGATTGTAATAAACTGTAGGTAATTGAGAGCCCCATTTTTAGGGGGTTTTTGACAACCCATCCCTCTCTGATTTGTGCTGTGCATCCAGCATATTTATGATAGGAAAACTATATGAAAAAAACACATAGTTGTTGGCTGAATAGTTTTAAAAAACTACTGCTGTTTACCTTCTGAAATATTAGGAAACAGTCAGGAAAGATGACACAGAGAGAAATTCTGCTGTAATCTTTCATCTGGTGTGTTTTTTCAAGCAGGTGTAAATAACAGGAAGAGAGTTCTGCTTTCTAACAGAAGTCACACAGGTAAGAAACCTAGATGAAGTTTTGATAAAAGAGTAGCCTTTTCACTGCTCTTACAGTTCGGTGTCTATAACAAAAAAGTGGCTGAACATCCCCTAATACACTGCTGGACCACCTTAGAAAGCCCAAGGTTTGGAAGGGAGGTGTCTCTGTCCATCAGTCTTTAATTGTTGTTGAAACTTATTGAGTTTTCAAACATCGCTATTGAATTTCTATCATAGCCCGAGCTTGTAAGAATGAAGAAGATGAAACTGTGGGCCAAGCGAGAGAAAAGAACATCTAGATGACAAGATATGTTGCTCAGAGTTCCTTGGGATGTATGCCATTAGGATTAACATGCCATTAGTAAATGTTGAAGGGAAGAGCTCTGCAGTAATGCTGAGGTGGATTATCTGGCTAAATCTTCCAGATGCAACTTCTGTGATCCTTCAGTAGTCAGAAACAGATGCAGGAGAGATTACACAAAATTAAGTATAAGTCTGGTAAATTAGTATATCTGAAACGAAACATTTAAATAAGACTGCACATTTATGCTTTCATGTGGTTTTGGCACCAAAGGCCAGTAGATCTTATTGTGAAGGGATTAAAGCTGTCTGTTCTTTCCACATGACCCACATTTCTTTTCGCTTGACGGGTTGCAAGTTTGTGATAAAATATGGGATACCCCAGGAACACTGAAACGGTGGCAAATAAATGATGTTGTTACAAAATTGTCCATTTTTTCAGCATCTCTCACCTTCTCCCCCACCTCCCTGCATGCCTCATCATTTCTTAGCCTCACCTCCCCCCAAAACATGACCAAAACAAAATGGCATTATACACCCTGTCCCTCACCAGGTCTTTGCGCCTTAGGTCCTCCTTGGGCTTGATGGGTTTTGCCCAGCCACCTCCCTGCTCTTCCAGCAGCTGTCCAGCTCCTTCACACAGTGCTGGAAACTTCTTTCTATTTGGGTGGTCTCTGCTTCTCCCTTGGGTCCTGCAGGACTGGGAGGAAGCAAGTGAGGAAGCTTGCTGGTGGGAATTTTCTCCTTCATCCGGTCCTCTGAGGCATTGGCTGGAAAAGGTCTTGTCTGGGCCACGCACAGAAATGTTTGGAGTCATAAGACTCCATAGAAGGGATCTTCCACCTTGAATAGACCTAACATCATAGGGACTGTCCCTACCAAAATCAGCACGGTCCATGCCACAACACAATACTGAGCTTGTGCTGCTCCTTTGTCCTAACAATGACCCAGAATGCTTTCCATTATTTATTCTTGATAAAGCAATGCCATCAAGTTATTGATACCTCTATTATAAGAAAGTGTCCAGATTCCCTCATGGCTCTGACACCATCAGTAATTTAGAGGTCGCTTCATGTGCTGTGTAACAGATGCAAGCATCTCTTCTGCCGGTCCCCAGGGGTTGTGCCCTGCCTTGGGCTGTTCTGACTTGGGTCTCCTCATTACTTTAGGGATGATGGCTCATCTATCAGAGCTCCGGCACCACACAAATGTACATCAGAAGGAGAACAGAAAACCCATAGGTGATTAGACTTCAGCATCTTTGGTTTTAACATTAAGACTGTAGCACATTTCAGTACACATACCTTGTATTTCCACTAGAAGGATGAGTTAAAGATTGAGGACAAAATCTTACAGAGTACTGTAATTTATTCTCTAAAGTCTACCCTATTAGAGAAATAGGGTAGTTAGATATAAAAATGGAACATGGTGACAAGGGAAGTCAATTTTCTGGCAGTCCTCAGCATTTCCAGGGCAATTCAGGGCATGCACATTGCAGAACCTGGTGGTGTGGAGAAAGCAGATATCTTACATTTCATACCACGTCTTTCAACTTCCAACAGCAATGATGAACTCTGGCCAAAGTAGTTGTTTGGGAATTTACGATCAATTGAGGTTATTGGGCCTTGGCCTTAGGTCAGCAGGTCTCTAAGGGGTCATTAATCTCTATGAAACGCTCTGTGTCTCTTTTATTGCTGTTTAAATGAAGAGTAACTGTGAATTACAAGAGTGTCATTGTCATATATCAAGTGGTTCAAGGTTGGTAAATCTGAAATAAATAGAGGCAAACTGATTTCTAATTAGAACTTTGTTCCCACTCACTTGTACCTTGTTTCTGTTGTAGAGCTGGTGGTTGGGCTGAATTGGAAGCTAATGTGAAATAAAGCTTGCAGTAAAGAAAAAAAAATGCTGGAAAATACAATACAAAACTATCTTCTGCAAGGCAGCTTATTAAACAAGCTCTCTATCCCCTTAAATCAGAGATACACTTTATATTGGCAGCATGAGTCTTGCAGGAGGGGTGAGGCACAAAAATAGGGGAGAAACAAGAGGGAGTGAATTTTACATAGTGCTCATCTTCAGCAAAAGATACAAGAAAACATGAAATGAAATAGTTTTTAATAGATTT
Organism: Gallinago undulata; assembly: GCA_026546715.1. Classification (NCBI taxonomy): domain Eukaryota; kingdom Metazoa; phylum Chordata; class Aves; order Charadriiformes; family Scolopacidae; genus Gallinago; species Gallinago undulata. The sequence goes on along the minus strand of JAOTQQ010000001.1, from coordinate 176,870,561 downwards.
TGCACTCTCAGTAGCAATTACAACTATTTTGAGAAATCTTAACTTTAATTGGTCACAACAGCCAATGTGATATTGACAACATGATTTAAAGGGGAAAAAAAGAAACAATGAGAAAGGGAAGATGCTGTGAGCCAGAAGTATTATTTACTAAAATGCAAGGCCTAATACACCTTTCAGGAAAAATCTAAGGCAGTATTGTATATTCAAAGTGCTTATCGCCCTAAAGTGAGAAATCAGTACGAAATTTCCCAGCATTGGGTGTAGAAATTCACCTGAGCCACCCCTCTGCAGGGCGCCTTTTCCCCATGCAAGGTTCTGTGTGCACGCTGGACTGGACACATGGAGCAATTCTGGCAACTAAGATACCACTGACCTCTGCTGGGAGGAATCAGACACGTTCAGGTTTTGTCATGGGCCCTGTGCTTCTCCAATGAGATGGAGATTCCTCTGGAAGGGGCAGAAACGTGTGTTTGTGGGTGTAAAAATAAATATTTATATGCACACCTATGTGCAGTAGCATGCATCTTCCATCCTTGCTGTCACTCCAATTTCCCAAGTTGTGCAAAACAGTAAAATCCATGCCAGTACTAACAAAAATGAATTTTCTTTATAGTAAGGAACACTTACATCTCCTAATGAGATGTATCCCTACCAGTTTCCCATAGGATATAACACCATACACTTATAAACTTGCAAGACTCAAGGATCTTTGGGGTTCTAAGAGTTGAAGGGTGGGGATGGGGCCCATTGGCTTGAAACCAATGGGATTGAAAAGCAAAGGTGTTTGTGATGATTGGCACATCTTCCAGATGACTCATAATGAACACACTGCAAATGCTCTGAGCATGAGCAATAGAGTTTCAGATAAGTAAAGGTTTAAATTGGCAATGCACAAGATATGTAGGGAAGAGAGACAGATTGTGCAAATAAAAGAGCTCAAATAAAGAAGCAGCATAAAGGAATCACCATCTTTCCCATTCTAGTAGGGCTAGCACTGAATAATTTTGCAAGCAAAGAAAAAAGACCTTTCTCTTTATGTCATCTGGTCTGGGCATGTCCCATTGGTGGCTTGGAGAAGAACACAAGCTGAAAACAGTCCACTGGAGAAAGTATTTAGATGGGAAAAGTCAGAGCATCAAATTTCACTCATTCACTTAATGAGTGGCATGAAATAATTACTGTGGAAAAGAAAACAGATCAGATGACCCTGCAATGGAGTAGCAAAGGAAATTCAAGTTACGACACAAGATTTTGTTCAATGATAGATTGGGTTGAAAGTGGTACTGGCCATACAATTAACAACACACAGAACAGGACTACATCTCTTGCCGATTTCACAGGTGATAGGGCAAGAGGAAAAGACCTCAGGGGAGGTTCAGATTGGATATCAGGAAAAAATTTTATACTGAAAGGGTTATTAAGCACTGGAATGGGCTGCCCAGGGAAGTGGTTGAGGCACCATCCCTGGAGGTTTTCAAAAGAGGGGTTGACATAGAGCTTAGAGACATAGTTTAGTAATGGGGGGGGGAGGTGGGGTGTGTTTATGGTTTTCTTTTGTTTTTTTATCAGAGTTCAGTTGATGATTGGACTAGATGATCTTAAAGGTCCCTTGCAACCTAGACGATTCTATGATTCCATCGTGCTTTATCCATGAAGCAAACATCAGTTTATGATGGAGCAACAAATCATTCAGATTGAACAAAAAATGTAGACAAGCTGGATTTATTTGCTTACTGAAATATTCTAGCAGCATTCCAGCTACCTATCTGTTACAGGAATTTATTGCCACGAGGATAGTAGATGAATCAGGTGTTAAAGCTAGAGATAGCAATGAAAAGACCTATCTTGATTATATTAAAAAAGAAATTACAAGATTTAATGAGATGAGATTTAGTATGGTTGAAGGAGAGAAAAAAGTCCAAATTACAAGAGAGAAGAAAATGGAGTTGTCCACAGTGACAGATAATGCAGAAAAGGCCAGAGAGAAAAATCTGGGTTTCATCCTAAAGAACTTGCATTGCTATGGTGGATAGACATACAAAAGCAAATGTCAAAGGAGTTAAATGCAAAGCTGAGAAGGAGAAGTTGAGCTGGGTTTGAGGCTCAGCCAGAGAAACAGTATCTGAAACTCTGGGAGAAGGTAGAGTTGACATCAGAGAATATACAAGAGAAGAAAACAGAAAAATGAGAACAGAAAACAGGAGGGAGGAAAAATTTGTAAATGTGTGATGAGAAGAATACAGCCATTAAAGTAGGAGAGAAAGAATCCTTGTGGTTTTTTTCCATTCTAACCATTCAGATGATTTGGCACTGGCTTCACCTAAGATGTTTCTTAAATATGGGACAAAGTTGTTAGAAAAAGAGGACACCAACAAGAAAGAGCAAGAGTCAAAAAATAAAAAATAGTGCAGCAGAAGTTAGCCCCACTTTTAGACAGCAAATAGTCAAGGTACCAGTTAGGAAACATTACTAATCAGCCATGGAGATATAACCTGCACTGGATGTATCTCCATATTTTGGAAATTTCCATATGACCTTCATGCCTCATGCAAGGCTGTTTGGCATTCTCCAACTGGGAGGTGGCAGAAAAGACATCTATGGTAAGTCTCCACGTGAAAAAGGAAAACCACATACTTTGTGCTGTACAGTGAGAAAAGGCAGTGGGCTATTTCTGCTTCCTTTGGGCTATACATTTTTTTTTAAAGCAGCTCAGCCTTTGACAAACAAGAACCAGTGTAGGCTGTCATCTTCTCCATCTCAGCTGCAATGGCCATCCAGCCACTGTAAGCCTGCCCCTTCCACCTCTTGGTGGGTAACAGGCAGCAGGGTAGGGTCTTTCTCCCACTTGTCTCATCTAAAGCCAAACTATGCTTCAATATCTTTAAAGATTTTTGGTCTTTTTTTTTTACTTATCTGATGGAAAAGACACTCACTTCATACCTCCCACTGCTTCAAATTAGAGAATTACAGAATGGTAGGGGTTGGAAGGGATCTTTGGAGATCATCTAGTCCATCTCCCCCCCTGCCATGGGCAGGTTCACCTAGAGCAGGTTGGACAGGAATGCATCTAGGCAAGTTTTGCATGTGTCCAGAGAAGAAGAGTCCACAACATTTCTGGGTAGCCTGTTCCAGTGCTCTGGCCCCCTCAAAGTAAAGTTTTTCCTTATGTTCAGACAGAATTTCCCGTGTTCCAGTTTGTGCCTGTTGCCTCTTGTCCTGTCACTGGGCACCACTGAGAAGAGTCTGTCCCCATCCTCTTGACATCCATGCTTTACATATTTATAAACATTGATGAGATCGCCTCTCAGTCTTCTCCAGGCTGAACAGGCCCAGGTCTCTCAGCTTTTCCTCATAAGAGAGGTGTGCTCTAGTCCTTTGATCACCTTTGTAGCCCTCTGCTGGACTCTCTCTGGTAGTTCCCTATCTTTCTTGAACCGGGGAGCCCAGAACTGGACACGGTACTTCAGTTGTGGACTCACTAGGGCAGAGTAGAAGGGGTTTCCTACATAAATACTTTGGTCCACCCTTTCTGACTTTGAAGGAGGCTGGTAAACGCAAGACCGTTTGTCCTTATGCAGGCCAGACTGTGGTACTTTTTTCCCGTGTACATTTTTGTCATACACAAGGACATCATTAGAGAGCTTTGCATGACCGGTGTGGCCTGTCCCAGTGCATGCTCCCAGAAGTTTGTAAGTCCTTATGAGCTTCCCAAATGACACAGGAACAGATTTGCTATGTGAGCTTGTCAGAGTCATAACTCAGCCATAGAAAAAGCCACTGCAGGAAAGATATTTTGCCAAAAGCAGGTGCACATAAAGACGTCCCACTGGATTTTGGCTGTGCTGAAATACTGAACTAATCTGCACTGTTGGGTGGTAATTGTGGAGCAAGGTAACTAGCACAAAATGCTAGGACCAAAATTTCAGCACAAAGCCTAGGGCCTCTAAGAGCATAAAACCTGTTATTACCATACAACCATGCTTATTAATAACAGATCTTGCACAGTTAGAAGGGGAAGAAGACAGGACCACTGTGGCAAAAGTTATTTTATATTTGTTTGATTACTTGGAATAAAGTACGGGTAAAAGCAGTAGGAGCTTTGTACAGGCAAAGCAGGCCAGGTTGTACTCATCAATATTAAAGCAATTACCTACAAAGATGTAATATCAGTGATTTGTTATAGTGACTGAAATATAAAGTGTGACTACATTGCTCTTATGTGCTCATCTTTTCAAGTGACTAAGGGAGGATCTTGGATGGTCAAATGTCAAACCCCTCTGTCCACTCTTTGCCCTAGAAGGTAACAGCTCAATTTAACAACCTGATTTTCAATTTGGGAAGGAGGCATATAAAAAGTATTTGACTGGGTATCTTCTGGGTTGATGTGAGGCCCTACTGATATCGATTAAAATGCACTGAAAACTCAGAGGCAGAAGTTGCAGTCTGCAAATTTCTTTGTGATTTAAGTATTTGGGGTGGGATCCAGGTCCAGCTTAGATTCCTTTGCTTAGGTGTCCATGCTACCAGCTCCAGCCACGTGCAGGACTCACCTGGTGCCATCTGAGATGCCCTGTGGTTCCATGACACCTTCTCAGAGCTGGCAGATATGACACACTAATTACAGTAGACTCATGTCCTGGTAAACCAGGCAGGATATCCTGCACCATTTAAAACTGCACCATTAAAAATGATCAGGGGGTTGGAACACCTCTGTTACGAGGACAGGCTGAGGGAGCTGGGGTTGTTCAGCCTGGAGAAGAGGAGACTCCGGGGTGACCTAATAGCAGCCTTCCAGTACCTGAGGGGGGCCTACAGGAAGGCTGGGGAAAGTCTGTTTACAAAGGCCTGCAGTGACAGGACGAGGGGCAATGGGTTTAAACTGAAGAAAAGCAGATTTAGATTGGATATTAGGAATAAGTTCTTTATAATGAGGGCGGTGGAGCACTGGAACAGGTTGCCCAGGGAGGTGGTTGAGGCCCCTTCCCTGGAGACATTCAAGGTGAGGCTCGACGAGGCCCTGGGCAACCTGGTCTAGTTGGGGGTGTCCCTGCTGGGGAGTTCAGACTAGATGACGTTTGAAGGTCCCTTCTGGCCTAGATGATTCTATGATTCTATGATAAAATAACACCAGGTTGACACTACAAATGGCACCTCAAACGGCACCACAAACATAGGAATGTTTGGATAAGTGAAACATATTTCTGAGTCAGTACAGCCAGAGGAGCCTCAATTTTCACTGAGCTGACCAGTTGTGAGAGGAACATCTCTGTCTGCATCCATTGTGCCTGGTGGCATTTGGGATGCTCTTGGGTGTCCTGGGACTCATTGTCACGTCTGTTAGCCCCATGAGGATGTTGAAGGACCCTTAAGTGCTGCTACAGCCCTATGTGTGAATGACTAAATTGAGCCTTGAAGCACCACTGTTGGAAATTTACACGTCTCACTGACATGGAGACACCCTCACCTGGTTGTGTTAATGATGTGCATCCTACCCAAGGAGTGTGTGAGATCAGGAGAGCACTGTGCATGTGTGGACCTGTTAAGAAAAGGGTTTCCTTGCACTCTGAGAACAGGCAACCCAAAATGACAGTTCCGTGACCAACAAGTGAGCATAACAGGACAAGGGGCAACGGTTTTAAATTGGAAGAGGGGAGATTTAGATTAGATATTAGAAAGAAATTCTTTACAGTG
>JAOTQQ010000001.1:176836954-176857385 GCA_026546715.1 Gallinago undulata | reverse complement strand
ATCCCTGGAGGCATTCACATGGTGCTCAAGGGTATGGATTAGTGTTGGGTGGTGTTTTGTGTGGTGTGAATGTGGTGGTGTGTGGGGGGGGGTTTGTTGTTTCTTTTTGTTGTTTTTTTTATTGGTTGGACTAGATGGTCTTAAAAGGTCCCTTCCAACCTAGGTGATTCTGTGATTCTGTGATTCTGTGAATGTCAGTAATGCATATTGGTTTAGTTGTTGCCAGGTCATGTTTATGTTTTTCCAGAACCTTTTTCATCTTCTCATAGAAGCTGATAAGGAGCATAGATGGAAGTATGGAATGGCCAAGGGAGTATTCTCTACCATAGACCTTAAGCTCAGTACATAAATGGCATTAGCCAGGGTGAGGGCTTTACTAGCCATCACTGCTTGGGATGGTGCCAATTTACCAATTCACCAGGTGGTGAGAATGACTTGTGTCTTGTACATTCTTTTGCAATTATTATTATTGTTGTTGTTGTTATTTTTCCTTTTCTGTTAGTGCTCCATTAAACTGTCTTTGTCTCAGTTTATGAGGTCTTTTCCCCTTTCCCTTCCTTTTCTCCCCCTTCTCCCTGCCATTCTGGTGAAAGGGGAAGAGCTGCATGAGCAGCTGTGTGGTCCTACCTGCCCTCTGGGGTTAAACCAGAGTGCTCACACATCTGTGGGAGATTATTTCTGCCTTATCACGCACTATATTTTATGGGAATAAATGACACAATGTTTAATGCTCTGGAATGTTTTCTTAAAATATACCAGGGCTTTCTTCACAGCCCTCCTGCCTGGGACGCATGTCTTCAGCCAAGGTTATCCGAGGTGAATCTGCTGCACTGTAGTTTTATACCTGACCAGAGACAGATGTACTTTGGGTGCTTTAAATGCACATTCTCACTATGTGACCTCTTTGCGTTTCTCTGAACCTTGCACTATGATTTCTATCCTAGTGTAGTTTACAAGATGGAAATCCCTGCTCTTTGAGGCACTATCTTGCTGATTGCCACACAATCCTGGTTCAAGCTTTGGACTCTGTTTCCACACCCATCCCATGCAGGTTTGTTGTACATCACAGTACAGTGCAGAAACATTGAGGTCTAAATAGTCTGATCAATTTTAACCAATCTTGTGTGGGCCAGGAAAACATCTGGCCACACCAAGACACAGCTTCATGCGCATGAATTTGACCTTCATATAGTTATGCTCTTCACACTCACTTCTCCCTCTACTCAAATTTACTTTTTTTACTTGTCTCCTCCCATAGAAAATAAGATAATTATTAACATCCTTTTCTGCGTTGCTTGTTTTTGGGCACTTACTAAATAACCTGTTTGGATTTTGAAAATACAGCCTCAGTGCACTTTGCATCTTATTTTATATTTTTCTACATTTGCTAGAGGCAGCTGGGCAATCCCACAGAGTATGAGCAAAAATCCCCAGAGCAGCAGAACAATCTGACTGTGTTCTGTTACCACCTCCGCTTATGGCACATCTTTTCTGAAACAATAAAATTTGATTGCCTCTTATACATTTGTGTATGAGAAGAAGATATAATACTGTCTTCTACTGGAGGAAGATTATATTGGTCTTCAAATCAATTTCAATTTCTCATGAGTCTTCAATATAATTTTATTTCATCTTTATTTTTGGGTATTACATTTTCATCACTTCATTCTACTTTAAAAATTGGAATTCTCCTGACGCCTTCCACAATGATAAATTAGTTGTAATTGGGAACATTGCTCTTGATGGGAGAGTGGTTTTTAGGTTAAAAGTCCTAAATATTTTAATAGAATCCCCTTTATTTTCTTCAGTGTGGTGTTGAAAGGCTTGAATTTTTGCTAAGTCTCTTTTTTTTCCTCACATAAGTGGAAGTACTCAGGAACCCAGCCGGTGTGCAGCGCTTGCAATTAAGCTTGGACAGAATTTCTCAAAGTCTAATGTTCAGCCTCGCTGCTTTTGCCCTCTTGTTTACCCACACTGCATTTTGGAAAGCAACACGTCTACATTTCGGAAAGATGCCTTGCGACAACTTTCTGCTTTTCTCTGGAGGTGTGAACCCCCCAATAGCACATGTAATCCTATTGACAGCAGACTTGAGGGTTGTTTTTTTCCTAACGTACTGTGGTCTCTTAGAAGGATCCATGGATCCCACCAGTCTGCACACCACACTGTGTGCAGAAACTATACTAGCATCAGGCCAAAAATCTGTTCTTAATTTCACAGCAGTCAGTAGAGATTTTTGAAATCTTTTCCATGCGGTTTTCATGTGTGTCAAAAATCAACAGCTTGTCAGCTTAAAAAAGGCAGCAGGCAGCGTGTCAAAGGTTTTGACTACCACCTCAGGCCAAAGTCAGCATTCCCGTGAATCTGGAAGCAGAAATTCTCTCATAATAAGGATGGTAAGCAAAATTTAGCAAGATGTAAAGTTTTTGGAATTCTTTTTTGTATTGGACCCCAGTGAGGAACGAGTTTCACCAGAGCAGGTATAAGTGTTGATACACCATTTGGGAACTGGAGTTTCCCTTTCTTGTACTTCAGCTCTGTATTGTAATTTGGTGGTGGTTGGCTAGTCTGGAATGTGTATGTTTTTTAAAGATTCATTACTTGGATATTAATGGATAAGGTTATACAAGTCATTAATTTTGAGAAGTTTGGCACCAACTACCAATCATTTATTCATTGACTTCGTAAATTAAAATCTATGGTCATGTATATAAATATATAAACATATAAAAATTAATTAATAAATAAATGTGAGAGTGTGTATGTGCCTGTATATATTTTATACCCATTCTTTTTCTTAATGCAGTACCTGACTGAAAATACTTAATCCTCTTACTTGTTACAGTTGAGGTATTTTCATTTTCTGCTGCTGCCTTTAATTAGTGGATGCTAAATATAAAATATAAGTCTAAGAAATGTGTACTGAGAAATTAGGAATCAGGCTGGGTATTCTGAAGGCAAGTATTTTATAGCACCATGTGATGATGATGATGATGATGATAATGCCCATTACAAGCCAGAAAGTAAACATCTTGAAACATATGAATGTGAAACATGGAGGAAGTCCTTGACTGTGAGTCACAGCCCAGGCAACTGGGGGGCAGAGTCCTCTGTGACTTCTGTGGCTACTTTCTGACAGACTAGTTCCAACTAGATTAATTCCTCAAATGGAAATGTTGCCATGCCTATCTATTGCTGGTAGAGATTTCGTAAGTTCCTTGCTTTTAGTTGTTTTCTGAGAAAGTCTCTGGCATTATTCTCTTGACTGTTGGTTTCTCTGGGCCCCGTGACCCTAGTTCCCTATGAAACATGCATAAATGTGCCTTAAAGTCAGTACCAGTCACACTCAGCTTAAAATTTTCTCACTGGTTCCCCATCTGTTGGGTTGACAAGGTAAGAAATGTGTCATGTGCTTGTTTGGGTGGGGGAACGTGGTAGGGAAGATGGGCAGATGTCAGGGTATGCTTGGCCCCCCAAGCTGCCCAGGAGCTGCATGGATGACTGTTGTCCTTGCCCCTTCTCTTCTGACCAGGTACAAAGCCTCTGCCAACATCTTAGGTTGTCTACAAATTCATGTCATCCCACTGGTCCTGTCCTTAGATGGGGTATAAACAACAAGGTAGAGTTGTCCAGGAGAGAATGTGGGAGGGGGAGTATTTTGCTTTGGAAGTTTCCTTTTATAGGCGAGTTTCTCTGCATTGATCTTACTGGTTTTGTTGAATGAGTAGTTGTGTGTGCAGTCTTACTTTAGAAGCTGACTTAAAAGGACATGATTGCCTAAGGGTTTTCACGAAGAGTGTTTTTTTAAAGGTGCTTACTGCTCTCTTATTCAGGGGAGAAGTTCCACTTGGGGAGTGGTGTTTGGAAAGGCTTGTATTGTGCTGTCTGTCTTTGCTTCAGCATGCTGGTGGCCCATGATGATGGGTTAGGAATAGTGTCCACCTGGGGGCACTGAGGTGCTTAAGGCCGTGGAAGAACTCTGTGGTGGGTGCTGACTTTTTGCTCATGGCCTTGGAGAAACCCAAGATAATTTGGTGGGGAGACAACAGTAAAACCTTTTGGTTCTTGCCAGTGGAAAGTAAATTGGTGTCTGAGAAAAGTCCAGAATGCCCGTATTTATCCCCACCCATAGCACAACCCAAAGAATACCTTCTCCCCATTGCCAGGCTACCCACATCATGTCCTCATGTACTGCTGAGCTTTGTTGATTTTGAGTCAGGTCATCAGGATCCCTCCAGAAGACAAGGTATGCAAGAGTTAGACCAGATGGTCAGAAAATAGAGCCACCACAGACCACATCGGTAGGCCTTGAGCTCACCTTGCTCTTTGCAAGCATGTAGATAGATTCTCCCGTGAGAGCGTAGGCTGCTATTTGAGCTCTGATGGCCCTGAAGGTAAATGGTAAAATGAAAGACCCTGGAGAAGGGTCTGCAGGTGGTCACCAGCTTCTTTGTCTTTGAGCATTGGCTTGAATGTCCCATTTCTTTGAGAATGGGGCAACATATTCTCCTCTGCCATCCCCAACTGGGCCATCTGCCCATCCACTCTTACATTTCCCAGGACAACCTTCATCCACATAGCCCAGCTAGCTCAAGTGTAAATCACTAACCTAAGTACAATCAGAAATTTGAAGGGAAAGGAACTGGGAAGAGGCCAGTCTTGAATTGTACCTGGTACTAACAGCTCTGTGAAAGTGATATGGCCAGACATACCGTGTGGTTGTGCTTCCTTTGTCATGCAGGTTGGTGGCCTGCTGGAGCATGTCCTTACCACCTGGTCTCTGCACATGATTTTCCTTTCTGTGGCAACCAGGACACAAAGGTGTGGGAAGGGCTGATGTACAGGCTGGGACTGTGCTGGCCTGAAGTCAGGTGTAGCAGGAGTGTGCTCGGTGAACAGGAAGGTCCATGAACATGGTCAGCCAGAGTGTGTGCTCCTACCCAGGTCCATAGACTGCTCAAGTGACTGTGTGCCTGTGAAAACCTAGTGTAGCAGCATTGAGCTATGTCCTCCACACACGACTTCCACTTCTGAGGGATCTAGATGTGCCTGTGCTGCTACTAGCAGCATTGTAAAGGGAATTCTCTGTGCTTCAATGTCTTCAGTGGTTAGATTCCGAATTAAGAAAATAAAATAAAAGAAGAAAGGGAAAGGGAAAGGGAAAGGGAAAGGGAAAGGGAAAGGGAAAGGGAAAGGGAAAGGGAAAGGGAAAGGAGGGGAGGGGAGGAGAGGAGAGGAGAGGAGAGGAGAGGAGAGGAGAGGAGAGGAGAGGAGAGGAGAGGAGAGGACTGTTTTTCAGAGCATGCTCAGATTCCTGACCTGGGTTTATATTTTTTCTTTCAGTGGTGAGGGGCCACCAGAAAACACTGTTCCAGCTGCATGAATAAAGGCCTTCAGAAGATGTATGGTTCTTGAGACGGATTACTTTTCTCATTCTTTCTGGATTGTTTGTCCTTGTAGTTGCCAGGAAAGAAATGCTAACTTGCAGCATGCAAATACCTCAGCAATGAACAAAGCACCCTTAAGCATCCTGAAACTAAGAAAAAGCAGGGATTTCTCTTTTTGGGGCTGGATCTCAGAAGGGGCTTGGAGCTGGCCTGCCAGAGATGGTCAGGCTCCCTGCCTCCAGAACTGAAAGCTGGCAATAATGCAAGAAACATCTGCAGTGAGTGCAGACCCCCTATTCAGGGATTTCCTTCCCCAAAATTTTGTATGTTATGAAACACAGCTCGATTCTGAGTGAATCATTCCCAGTTGCATCTACCATGGCTGCTCAGAAGACGACATAGTAGCATACAGCAGATAACAGGCTCAACATCTCAACATCTGGAAATGCAGCCAGCAAATACGACAAGCAAACCTGCCAGCCAGCACTCTGAGCATTTATCATGGTTTCGGCTGGGATGGAATTAACTTTCTTGCTAGCAGCTGGTGTAGTGCTGTGTTTTGGATTCAGAATAAGAAATAGTGTTGATAGCACACTGGTGGGTTTGGTTGTTGCTAAGTGGTCAAGGCCTTTTCTGCTCCTCACACTGCCCTGACAATGAAAAGGCTGTGGGTGCACAAAACGTTGGGAGGAGACACAGCTGGGAGAACTGACCCCAGCTGACCAAAGGGATATTCCACACCATGTGAGAACTTCCCCAGTACATAAAGCTGGGGGAAAAAGAAGGAAGGGGGGGACATTTGGAGCTTGCAGCATCTGTCTTCTCAAGTAACCATTATGCATGATGCAGCCCTGCTTTCCTGGAGATAGTTGAACACCTGCCGGCCAATGGAAGCAGTGAATGAATTCCTTGATTTGATTTGCTTGCACATGCAGCTTTTGCTCTACCTATTAAACTGTCTTTATCTCAACCCATCAGACTTTTTTCTCACTTTTACTCCTGCAGTTCTCTCCCCCATCCAAACTGGGGGAATGAACAAGTGGCTGCATGGTCCTCATTACTGGCTGAGGTTAAACCATGGCAGCATTCAAGCCCTACGTGAGGTGATATGGGTGGTGGACCAAGGTCCAAAGCTTTATTTCTCAGCTTCAGAAATAAAGGCTCAAATTTTGCTCCTGTGAGCAGGAATGTGGTTTGAGTGACCAGGCTTTGGCCCCTGTAGCTTTATCCTTTCAGCTGCAAAAATCAAAAGGAGGGGAAGTGGTGGTGGAAATCTGGCCAGTTTTTCTGAAAGGTGAAAAGGGAATTTGGGACAAAGGAAGCTATTTAATTTCTTTGGCCTCCTTAAGCTGTTGACTCATGGATGAACAGATGTAACTACATAATATCAGCTGCATGTAATTAAATATATTGCTTTGCAAATGTCCAGAAAGATTCCTGTATATACACAGCACAACTGTGTGAGAGGCACAGGACTGAATACCCATGCGAGGACAGTCGTATCGCCTGGCAGGTCATGGTCAGTGCTGGCCGGAAAGCTGAAGCACCTCAAACAATACTGAACCCTCTCAGGGAATCTGCACTTGCACTTCATTTACACTGTCTTTTAAATAGGCTGTCATTTAAACTGGCTCAGATACAATGCAGGAAACCAAAACATTAGCCCGGGGATGGTGTCACTATTGAAACAACATCCAACTCCTCCTTAACTGCGATTACACTTGGTTATTTTGGATGGATCTTATTTCCGTTCCTATCAGCTAGAGGGGCAGCAGGTCGTTTCTGTCTTGCACATCCCAAAGGACAAAGAGAAGCATCGACAGCCCTAAGACTATGAAAGTCACATGCCTGCTCTTCTGCCAGCACAACCTGCTGTTGAAGCATAGAGGAACATGCACCTCAGAAGGAGATGCTGAGAAGCAAAACGCGCTCCCCTTTCTCCAGACACTCTTAGGAGATAAAGCAAAACATAAACTATGGTAGCAAGATGTGGGTTGAGGAAGGCAATATAGTGTGTATTTTTGGATTGAAAAATTGCCTTTGTCTAGAAATACCAGTGCTTCCCTGAATGTCAGGAAAGTGTGCCTATGAAGCTAGAACATTTGCTGTCGCTTAAGGGTACCAGTCACTTAAAGACTTAAAGACTTAATCTGTTCTTATATCTCCTTCAGGCTCAAAAGTTTACTGTTGCTTTAACTTTCCACGCACAGAGCTATTCTTATATTTTGTCTCCTGGAAAATTGAGGAAACATATCAAAATACTTTTTAAGGAGTAGGTGGTCCCTTGAGGGTCCTAGAGGCATTACTAGTAATTTAACTGTCAGGAGCTTCATTTCTCAGAATAAATATGATGTCTTTTTTTTTACTACATTTTTTACTATGATACCTCCACAGTGAGGAACCTTGGTCTTCATCTCGGTGAGAAGAAACATGCAGGGATACCAAATGGAGAAATGACAGTAAAATGGGAATGTGGCATGCTATGCAAGTGTTCTTAAAGCTGCATGTGAGGATCCCTAACAAGGATGGTCTTGAGTCCTTTTGCAAGTAAATCATAATTTAAAAAATCTATTACTTTATCTGCACCCCAGATTTTGACTGATGTTCCCCAGTATTTTGCTGATGAAGTAAAGGAGGCAGCAGGATGCTCTCACACCTCCACAGACATTTCTTTCTTGTGAAATGATGGCCCACTTACAGAAACTCAATATCTGTTTCTTGGTCTTTCTCCCCCTGCACTCTGAGGAGATTCCTTGTTAGCTGTGCAATCAATAAAAAACATATCTTCAGCAACTAGTAAATCTGGTTTATTAAAACACGGTTTGACAGTTAATTCAATTGCTAACAAAGTCATAGCATGGTCAATAAAAAAAAAAAAAAAAGTGACCTCATAAGTGAGATACATATATCCTCTAGATGCAAAATTACCTGATAATAAGGTGCATTTGGATGGATACAGCCAAAAACATGTGAGTGAGATTAGAATACAGCTAATTTTCTTTCCATTCCTTTGTAGTATTTAAGGTGTACAGGATCTTGTCAGAGGCTCCGAGATTATAATTTGTCCCTGCTGAGGTGTATTTCTTGACAGAGAGAAACTGTGGGTTTTCCCCTTTCCTTCCAGTTATTTGTCCACCATCCCTCTGCACAGGCTGTCATGTCGACCCCATTCCATTGCAAATGAGTGGTAATATTCCCTTTTCCTTCAGTAACGCGGGACCAAGCACGGTAGCAGTTCACATGAAATCATTAGGTCAGCTCTCAGGTATGCCACTGAGTTACTGAAATAAGGATTCGGAGCATGAACTTTTGCGAAGACTTATGATAAAACTCTGTGCTTACATCAAAGGCAGCATGAAGTGACCAAAATAGATTGACTCCACAATTGAACATATCCCTTAGATACTCAAGAAAAATGTGATTTCCCCTGTGATTTGCCAAGCACTTTTTTTGTTTTCTGCATATTTCAGGCAGAGCTGAAAATATCTAGCGGCAGTTATTTTTGTTTGGGAGCAATAACGTTCTCCAAAAAAGTTCAGAGCATTGAGGAAGTACCTTCACTGACAGAAAAATTCCTTTGGGTGGATTTCAGGGAGGGAAGGCTTTCAGTATTTTTGCTAGTTTTCACATGAGACAGGCTGCTTTCCTGGAAAATATGACAAAACTTCTTGTGTTGTTTTTTTTTTAATTCAAAAATGAGGTAATTAAAACCCAAATCTAAATGTGGTCAAACTGAGTTTGGAGCCTGTTTTCACTTAATTGTGATCTGATTCCAAGGAAACATATTTCAGAAACTACTCAGGGAACTTAAAAATGCAGGCAGCCATCTGGTGAGATTTTCCAAAGAACACATAGGTGTAGCTCTCCATTGCTTTCTGAAACTGCTCTTCTCCTCCTCCTCCTCAACTACATGTCTTTCCTCCTGTTCCTGGCTTAGTGCTTCAGCTTTCAGAACTGACCACAAAAACAAGACCTTGAAGGACTGGGCGCACACATGAAAAGCTGCAGGATGCTACATGTGCCCGCATCCTGCTCTCGCTGCCAGCAGTCATCTTACTCACAGCGCTCCATCCCGGTGCCGGCAACTCGAAATCGTCATCTCACTTGACAATCAGAGAAATGTTAAGCAGAACACAGACTCACAGACTCACAGAATCATCATGGTTGGAAAGGACCTCTGAGATCACCGAGTCCAACCATAACCACCTCGGTGGCCTCCTCAGAATGGAAAATTTAGAAATGCTAATGCCTTCTGAACAGCCTGAGCTTGTGCTGGCTCCCGTTTGGCTCTCTGTCTGCTCTGCAAGCCAGCCTCAGCAGAAAGTAACAGTGACTTCTGTGATTTCTGTGACGTGCAGGCCTCTGGGCACTGTTTGCAAAGGGAACTGACAGGGCACTATGAAGCTGTTGGGCATCACAGCATCTGAACCACGCACCTCTGCACGGAAACGGAGCACAGAGAGGTTCAGACACTGACACCGAGGTGGTCAGGGGAGCAGTTTGCCTTCAAGGCACTCATTGAGTATTGTGAAGTGAAATAAATGGACTATAATAGCAAGGTAAATCCCTTTCAACCCCTTGTCCTGGGGAGGGTGAACACTAGAGGTATATCTACGCTGCTAAATAGAAGAGGACCAGGGGTTGCCCCCAGACACCTGACCTCTGATCCTTCTGCCTCAGGCTTGACCATCCCCAAAGAGCTCTTTCCAAGACACTTTTGCTCAAGAGATGCCTGGTGTTGAGCAGCATGGCTGCAGGCTGGCTAGCACCACACAGCCTCTGCCATTGAACAGTATGGACCCAGTCTAGAGACCGCATCAGGACCATATATAAATATTCTGCATATTTTTTGTACTTTGCAATTCTGCGTCAGCTATCTGCGGTACAGGCTTCTGATTCTGGCTTTGAAATTTTCAGCAGCGAAGTAATAGAGGATGGGATCGAGGCAGCTGTTCAGGGCAGCAAGGCAGAGAGTGACCACCAGCGCCTTGTGCACGGGCAGGTTGGCCGGGCTGCAGCTGCTGCGCATCAGGTGGACTGTTCGCAGTATGTGATAGGGCAGGAAACAGAGGAGGAAGAGAATGAGAGTGATGATGATGGTCGACAGTGCCTTCTTGTGACAAACCGTCTTCTTGCACTGTGGATTCCTGGACTTCAGCAACACTCTTATTGCAAAGATGTAGCAGAAAATAATTGTGCAAAATGGCAGAATGAAGCCCACGAGGAGGACAAAGCTGTTCATTATCAGGAGCCTGTGCGTGTTGGAGGGGTGGAGATCCAAGCACTTGCCTGGGTCGTTGTACCCAGCAATTTCCTTGCATAGCAGAGGGGTGGAGGCTGCCAGGACAAAGACCCATATGGCTGCACATAGTATCCTGGCATACTTCATGTTGGTTACTTTCCAGCTCCTGAATGGGTAGACAATAGCTATGAAACGAACCACGCTGAGCACAGTGAGAAAATAAATGCTGCAGTACATGTTCACGTACAAGATGTAAGTCATGATTCTGCAGAAGACATCACCAAATACCCAGCGTGATCCCAACAGGAAGTAGGTGGCCCGAAAGGGCAAAGTGCTCACAAACATGAGATCTGAAACAGCCAAATTCTGCATGTAAATGTTGACTGAGGTCTTCCTCTGCGAAGGCTGGAAGAAAACATAAATGGAGAGGCTATTTCCAACAGCACCCAGGAAGAAGATAAGGATGTACATGATGGGATAAATGACTTGTTTGAAGCCGTCAATCGTACAATTGAAGGAGCTGTTAGTGAAGTTGGCATCTAGCACCATCTTGGAAATATTCATGGTCTGCAGCCACTCTCCGTCTTTCTGCCAAAGTAAAAAGAAGTGGTGTGACATCTAGGTTACAGACCAGGCAGGGAGTTCAGCTATTCAAGACTATTTTGCTGAGGGCAGAAATCGCAAGATGCGGAGGGAAGTGGAAAGTAAAGATTCGTTAATGAGTAATTGCTTGTGATGTCCCAGTAGATACACATCTCAAGGCGTAAAGCCCCAGGATGCCTCTAAACAGTTTCTGTATTACAGCAACTGGTTGTTGTCTCAACCTGTGAAAGTGATGCCTTTTAAAGATGAGTGTTATGTGTGTGTTTTAATGGCAATTCTCTGATCTTCTCTGTGCAAAACAAACCAACTTGCTGTCAGACATTTTGTAGCAGGGAGGTTTTGAGTCCCCAGTTGCCTACCATGGAAACATCAACACCTGAGCTGTCAGAAGAAATCACTGTCCACTGGTAAGTCTGTGTTTCAAATTAGATGAAAAGCCAAAGGAACTGGATTTGCCAACTGGAACTACTGAAATTTTTTCTGGTACATTGTCTGCTGTTGGAAGTGTCACTGAATTTTCCTTATCAATACCAGAGTTATATTGATATACCTCAGAACCTAAAAGTTAAGGATGTTTTGACCTTAAACACGGCATAAATACCATTCCTTTTTTAACTCCTTGCTCTT
This sequence comes from Gallinago undulata, assembly GCA_026546715.1. Lineage (NCBI taxonomy): Eukaryota > Metazoa > Chordata > Aves > Charadriiformes > Scolopacidae > Gallinago > Gallinago undulata. The sequence continues at coordinate 176,845,526 of JAOTQQ010000001.1, read as the reverse complement.
TACACTGTATTTCTTCTTTCCTTTAAGTTTCTGATAGCTTTCTATGTCTCTGCGGGGCCTTTGTTTCATTTACCACTTTCTCACGCTTTTTTGTGCTCAACTGCTCTGCATCAGTCATCTACATGTACCACAGCTTCCAGGGCAGCCCATGCATACAGCCCTAATGAAAATGGCCTGTGAGAAAATGGGCTATGTTCACAGAGAGCAACATTTTTCCTCCTATGGGGCTATAATTCAATCAGATCAAAACCACTCATCACTAAAACACTCTAAATAATAATTCTTTTCTCATTAGTTTCTATTTCCTTGCTGAACTCCCGATTTCTTCTCTCAGCTGACCTGCAGGTAGTAGTATTTTGAAAGGAAGGTTTCAGTATTGTTGTTTGTTTAATAGTGTCAAGCAATTCCCTCTCTGCTTCTGCCAACATATTCTAGAGATGGAGTATGGAAAATTTTAGCCCAAATCCCAGAACTACACGGCATTTCTAGATATACAAAAAAGAAGCTTTTAATTTGCCCCAGTGAGAGTGACAATGAGTCGATGGCATGTGACTGCATCTTACCTCTTATTATGGACCTCACTGGCTTCATGATTTGAAATTAATTTATTTGCACAGGTGAAGCCTCCCTAGGAGGAAACATAGGCTCAAGAGTTGGGTGTTCTGGATTTCCAGTTAGCCAGTGTGGTATTCCCAGTGTGCTGTAAATGGGAGCTAACTTGCAAACTCAAGCCATGGTGTGGGAGCCTGAGCTATGTTCACAGCACCTCATGGTATCTTCAGAGTGGTGTCCCAGAGTCTGCCTGGATCCCTTAACATAGCAACAGGATGTTCCTCAACAGTTGCCTTTTATCTGGCCTCACTGCGACAGGGAGCGTGGGAAGTGTGACTCCCAGGCTGGGTTCCCAAGGAGCAGGATTTACACCCCTGTTGAGATACAGGAGTGTGGTGGCTTGCGGAAGGAGGACATTTGCTCACACAGATGTCATAGCCAACCCTGCAGTGCCTGAAATTATCCCTACAGAAAATAAAGATAATAATATCTATTGAGCTTAGGAGCGCTGAAGGCTGGAAGCGGGAAAACTGGATACTGGGGTTCAGCAAAGCCCCAGACACAGTAAACATGTGTTCCTAAAGTAAATCTTCTGTTTGACATCCTCTTCCCTCATGGAGGGGAGAGACAGAGTACACTTCCTAACATCAAATCTTTTGCAATCTGAGGAGGTTTTGGTTTTCTGTACGAAGTGACTGTCTGACACATAAGTTTTCTGCGTGGGATCAAGAACCAGCTTTTCTCCTGATTGAAGCTGATCTCCCCATTATGCAGGGGAACATTGTAGCCCAAGGTACATCAAAGAGAAGACCCCTTTTGACTGTGTTTTGCTTTGGCCCAAGCATCCTTGTCTTTACAAACCCCAAACCACAACAAAATACCTATGCCTGTTGAAGCATTCCTTCCACCAAACACGCTGCTGTGAAACCTGTGAGTTAGAGGAGCCAAATGAGAATTAAGAGCTTGGAGCCTGGGCAAATTCAAAGTCCTGCTGAGGACCCTAAGTGATGGCTTGAAGTGATGGACAGGGGCAATGAAAATTCAGTTGATGAAAAGCCCTTGAGTCCCTGCACCTTGGGGAGACCACTACAAGCACAGACGCTGAGGCACTTTGCTCAGGCTCTTCACATGAGGTCCTCATTCCCTCTGCCAAATGCCCTGCAGCTGAAGACCTTTAGGAAACTTGATGTGCATGTGTAATTAAGAAAACTCAGCATCCATGGGCCTGGCAAGAAAGCAAGCACTCAGGCTCTTCAAATTATCCAAACAAAACTTTTGAATTGTAATGGGATGTCTAAGAGAAAAAGGCTGGAGACTAGTCATCTGAAAGCTGTTAACCACCAGGATGCCTGCTCTCAGTTGAAGCAGGAACAACCTGTGCAATTATCATCAGTAAATGCTCTAATTAGTTGTGTTTTAGCACACAGATCAATGTAGAAGGAAGGTGCCATGAAAGATGTATTTCACACAGGACTATCTCAAGACACCACAGAGGAGAAGGGGAGAATTTTATCCCTCCTTGAAGCCAAGAGTTGTTCTTTAGCCAGCTAAGGCGAGGAGATGGTTCCTAGATAAACAGAAAGAATAACGTATCTAAGGAGAGGCAGTAAACTTTGTTTTCAGCAAGAGTGCCCAGGCAGTCTCCTGGATCACAAATGCACAGGGTTGGTTTTGCATGAGAGACTGGACCTACAGGGTCCTCCAGAAGACTTCAGAGGGCAGATTGGCAGTAAGATCTAACAGCCCTCTGAGAAAAAAAAGAAGACAGAAAGTAACAATCTGAAATGGGAATCTCTCTTAAGTAGTACTTCAAGACTTCTCTGACGGGAATTCCCGAGATTTTTTTCTATAAATGAGTTTTCCAGTGGAAGCTATCGAGTAGAAGCAGCTGACACATGCCCTGAAGCTCTGACAACCACCCTGGGCAGGAGAGAGAGAGAGCACATCAGCTAAGTAAGGAGAAATGTGGCTTTTCTGAAATAACTGCTGCTGAAGTAGATTAGACATAGAGATTTGGTGTTTGTTTTTTTTCCTTTTCTTTTTCTTTTCTTTTCTTTGCCTTTGTGAAGCCGTTTAGAAGCCTTTACAGCTTAATTAGTATGGATTTTATGAATAAATACTTAACTTTTATTATAAGACACATATCTTATAAATTATATCTATTTATTGTGAATAAATATTTTGCCTTTTATCGTAGCCTGGCTCGAGTGTGGTTAAGGGAAGGGGATAACAGAAAGACATTCCTTGCCTAAGGTGCATCTAATACCCTTAACAAACGAATGGATGTGCTAGCCAGGTGGGGAACTGATAGAGAAAAAGTAAGAGGAGATTTGTTTAATCAGAGGAGATACTAAACTAATAAAAGCCCCCCAAACTACCTGATTTTAAGCTCAGGATGCAGGTAGCAGTGTAGTAGCAAAGTGGGGGCTACCCCATTAACTGCCCAGCATCCAGCATGCGTGGCTGCCTCCCTGAGACAGGTTTTGTGCCCATTGTGTGCAGAGCAAGGGGCTGGGGACAGGAAGGGACAAGGCTGGCTTGGGTCCTGAGGCAAGGGTGGCTCGGCAGGAGCAGGGCAGGAGCAGGTCTGCCCAAGGAGAAGACCTCATGAGAAGTCTGTGAAGACTGCTTGGGGGTGCAGGGGAGGAGCCAGTGGTGGCTGTGGTCATTGTTGGCACCAGGGATGAAGGTGGGACCTTCAGGGCTTAGCTACAAGGCAAGAGAGAAGCTCAGGTCAGACCCAATGTTTCAGTGCATGGAAGAGGCAGCAGAGAGAATAAATTTAGGTATGTAAGGAACTGACGGATCTTTTGGGATAAAGGCAAGTAATATGGAAATGAGAGACTGAGCTGTACCCGGAGTGGATTCAGGCTGCAGACTAATTTAATTAGAAGCAACAGGGGAGCTGACGGGCATGTGAGAGCAAGTGGTCTGGATGGATAAGACCTGCAAGGGCAGTGAACTCACATCCAGTGCACTTCTGACAAGGCCAGGAGGGAAATAAAGCCCAACTGCAATAACTAGGGAAGGCAAATCCTACTGCCCACAAACCCTGTGGGCCAGCACGTGCTGTCTTGAGTGAGTGACCAAAAGCAAATCTGATGTAATTCTGTACTGATGCTCAAAGCCAAAAATGAGACGGAGGAGCTGGAAGACTTAACATGAGATAGCAACCCTGGGGCAATGGGAACCCGAGAGACCTGCAGGAGAGAGGATAATCATCAGGAGCCTGTGTTGTCATGTTACCAGCTTTATGATAATGATAGTGCAGGATGTTCAGGTGGAGGAGTAGCACTGTGCTTGAAGGACTATATAACTTGCAACAACATAAAAATACTATGGCCAAAGAGAAGCACTGCACAGTCCTTGTAGGCAGACATCCCATACTCAGATAATAAAAATACAGTACTAGGAATGCACTACCAAATTCCTCGTCATGATGATGACAGTCATCAGAAAATGCTAAGTGCAAGTAGGAAGCTGAAAGCAGGTAGCAATAGCAGGAGATTTTGGATACCTTTATAAAGATGTGATGCTGCAGCAGAACAGGATACAATGCCCATATGCCACAAATACCTGATTCCTAGAATAATTAGGCCTGCAAACAACTCCACAACACAACATGTTATTTCACATTTGATCTTTAGTGCTGCACAGATTCTAGTTCAACTAGGGTTTGGTGGAGGGAGCCCTGTACTGGCAATCACAGAAGGGCTAGGCTCACCAGTGTTGTAGGACAGAGAAACAGTCCCAGAAGAAAGAAGCCTGCATAATTTTGGGGTTGTTTAGAAAAGCAAACAAAAATAATAACAAAGCCTGTGTTAGAAGTCTACATTCCAAAGAAATAGACATTGTAATAAATATTAAGCCCTGCGTCTATCAGTAGAACAGTTGGCAAGACTGTTATTATGTAATAATTTTCCTATAATGTTATTATAGGAAAAAGATCACCATTTAGGAAGCAGAAAGCTTGTCCAAATGGGGAGACAGGAAAACCTGTATCATGGCAGATCAAATACAGAGAGGAAACTAAGAGCATTTCAATAAATAAATAAAAAAAAGTGAAAAGCACCTGGTACAGGATGCTCAGGCTGACAATAAGTTTTGTAAACCCACTGAAAGATGACAGACTGCTAGAGAATTGGTAGGGTTGCTTCATGGCAAAAGATGTCTTTGGGACAACAAGGCCATAGCAGAGAAACTCAGTGAACTCACTCTTCCCTGCCAAAGACTTCAGGGTATTTTCACATCTGATGCAGCAAACAGGGTAGAGCAGCCAGCTCCACTCAAGGCATGTATGCAGGAAATATTAAACCGACCAGATAAGTGAGAGGTCAATAAGTAATCAGGACCAGATGGCATTCGTATGAGTATCCAGAAGATCTCATATGTGAAACTGCTGGCCAAGTCACATAACCCATCAATCAGATGCTGTGCCAGGGGACGGACGCATCACCAGTACAACTCTCATCTACAAGAAGGGCTTGAGACTCAAGGGCAGCATGAGTCAGTTGTCTGGTTGCTGGGAGTTACAACTTCTGACACTGATTTCCACCTCTGGTATGTTGTGGGAGCTCTGTAATGAAGAACGAAGATGCTGAGCTTGTTGAAATGCCAGACTGCTGAGAAAGAGTCAGCACGTCTTCTGAAAATGGGGATCCTCACCTGCTGAAGAGCTGTGAGGATGATGGATGAAGGGGGCCCAGTGGTCATTTTATATGGATATGTGGACATGTAGGCATTTATACAGTTGCCTTTGTCAAAGCTCTGCACCAATGGTTTCTTAAGGAACTAAGTTGCCAGAGAGCTGGAATGCATGCTTTTTTGTGGGCTGGAAATTGGCTGAAGCATAAGAAACAAAATGTGGGACTTAGTGAATCAGCAATGGGGTACTCTAGCGTTTGGTACTTGGCCCAGATTTATTTGATATCTTTATCAATAACCTGGAGAAGATAGTTATCCAAGTTGATAGACATACTGAAAGGGTGGCAGGGGAGTTTTAATGTATTTTAATGTAAGGTGATGCATGATGGGAAAAATAATCTAAACCCTGCCTACATGACATGAACTTGAAACTGGCCGTTACATTCAGGAAAGGGCATTTGGCATTGGCATCATTGACCATTTACTGAAGTAATTTCTGCATTAGCTGCAGCATCAGAAGCAATGAAAATGTCAGCAAAATGAGGGGCATCGTCAAGAAGGCTATGGAGAACAAATCTTGTATAAAACATCCATGCATCCCCATAGTGAGCAGTTCTGGGCTCAATATCCAAAAAAGAGATTACGGAATTAGAGAAGGTGCAGAGAGAGGCAAGGGAAATGATCAAGGAGATAGAGCAAAGAACTAAAAAGCCTGGGAGTCTTTTTGGTACGGAAAGGTGGAGGCTGAAGAAGGATGTGGTCAAAGTTTACAGAATCATGAAGGTGGTGGGTAGCGTGTGAATGCACACCATTATTTATAGGGTCCTGCAGTACTGGGACTTGGAGTGCTCAGCAGAATTGTTGGGAGTCTGCTCTTAAATGGATAGAAGAAGGTGGTCCTCTGAGCTGCAGGGAGCGGGCAGCACCAGGAGCTTGCTGCCACAGCCGGCGGTGAGGGCAGGCAGCATCCGCAGGGTCAAAACAGCAACGCACAAATGCAAAGACAATAAATGGGAAACAAAAGACTGGGCAGGGAGGTACTGCCTGGTGCCCATGGACAGCAGTCAGCAAGCTGGGGAAATGCAAGGGGAAAGCACTCTGGAAGGTGATCAGGCAGATGATCAGGCTCTCATGTTGTCTCCAACCAGCCTCTCCTATTGCCACCATCAGAGATTGAATACCGGGCTAAATGGACATTGGTCTGAGCTGCCAGCACATTTCTTAGAGTCACAATTTGCACTCTTACAGTGGCAGTGTAACAACCACAGCTGACTTCACTGCGTTGCCCCTAATTCCTGCTGGTGAAGTAAGACCACTGCCTGTAGTGATATTAATATAGAGATTCCTGTATGTCAAAAAGCTGTTTCTGGGAAAGCGGGAATAGCCAGTAGCCCCTGGACTACCCCCAGCTCTAGTGGAGGGCTAAACCAACAGCAGGCAATCAACTCATCCAGCATCTCAGCAGACCATGGGGTTGGTTTCTATGCCACGCTTGGACAGAAGGACATGCTCCATTTGGAGAGGTGTGGTGAAGAGATGCTGCTGCTAAAGGCATGAATACGAAACCTCTACTAAAGGTAAACATGAAACTCTCCATCTCCAAAGTGCTGATCTTGGATTTGCTGCTCTGAAACACTCTGTTCACTATAACATGAGGAACTATCAAGGAACCGATTTTTAAGAATGTGCCTGCATATAAGAAGATAAATAGGGAAATCAGGCTGTTCATTCAAATATGGTTCTTTGCGATGTTACATGATAAATATATAGATCCTCTTGCAGGCCAGGAAAAATACATGCTCTCTGCATCTATCACAATAACCCTTTGTTTGAAGAGGACCCCAGACACCACAGTCTCATGTTCATTACCCAGATAGGAAGGCAGTTACAATATCACTGCTATGTAGGAGATTATTTGCATTTGCCACTGCACTTCTGAGAAAACCAGAAGTTCTCTTTTTTTTTTTTTAAGTTCCGATTGGCTTTCCTTGTAGCATTTGTTTTGTATTTCAGGAGCAGCATTACCAATAGTAAATGTAGCAGAATGTAGTATTTAGAATTAACACTAAATTCATCAAAGTATGACATTTTATGTCATAATATACCTAATATACCTAATATACATAATAACCTTTCTACATGCACAATACTTTTTTTAAAAATCAAGTCTGACATTTAACAACTTTTATTTTAAAAGTTTTTCATCAACCAAATATATATGTTTTATTTAGTTAAAAAAATAGAGTCACTTAATCAGATCCACAACTTGATTGTTATCTTCCACCTAGCACACATTTTTAGTTATGTAAATTCACCCTTTTTTTCCTGCCAAAAAATTTCTCAAGACCGGCTTTGTGATACAGAAGTTTAATCAATGATCATAGCTTCTGGCAAATAAAAAGCTCACTGTGAGTAATAAGAAATGTAAATAGGTAGTATTTTAATTTTTGCAGCCATTTTTATCTACATCAGAAAGAGCAGAAAAATCTTGACCTACCTCAGCCCGTGTGCCTTCTGGTGGGTTCAGTATTTCCTTCTTCTGCTTGCTGTTGCTCACAACTTTCAGTTTTGTTAGCAGAAACAAGAAACAGAAAAACTTGACAGAAAACCCAAGTGCTATTTTTGCAGGAGCCACAGAAAAGCAATGAGTAGTAGGAAAGGGAAGTAAATCCTGGTTAAAAGACCTTACATCTTCTTAAAAGAGAAATGTTCTCAGCTCAAGGAGTGGTGCTACCAGTCACATGGCAATCTTTCAACATTTTCACCCAATGAAAGAGGCTCTACAGCTACGTGGTGTGTTGGGAAGCTTTCTGGATTTCTGTATTTGGGTCCACAATTCTACATATGTGCTTTCAATAATCAGAGTTGTTCAAAACATTAAAGGAAATTCCCATATAATCTTCAGATAGATTGTTAGAGATACAGTTCTTGGAATTACGGAAAGGACATGCTGGGGTTATTTCCCAGGCTTTTCTTGCAGAAATCACAGGAAGAACTAAACTGCGAGTAAGCTGCTAAGAATAGATGTGTAATCTTACTCAGCTCGCGGTTCAGGGATGAGTTTACAGAGCTGAGGGACTAACGTTCCTTTAATTTTGATAGAAACGGAATGCACGGTTCTGCTAGGACATAAGCAAGCGGCTGCAATGAATGCCTTACGGCCCCATAACGTTCTACCCCTTCTCGGTGGAGCAACGCTGACAGCACAGATGGGTATCTAGACATACTATAGGTATAAGAGCTTGACTATTCCTCTTCTGTGCTGTCGGCATATGCAGGTGGAACAGATGCAGAATCACGGAATCACAGAATCTTCTAGGTTGGAAGGGACCTTAAAGATCATCTTGTCCAACCGTCAACCTAACTGACAAAAATA